>QRDG01000108.1:107168-707168 GCA_012064385.1 Puccinellia tenuiflora
CATGCCCTCTTATGTACCTACTCCATCTGTGTAGTTGTTGAAAGGAAAGCCGGTTGACGAGCTGGATGATGCTGCGCTAGAACGCAAGTACCCTCCGGAGCTTATCATGGAGAACAATTAGCTTTTTCACTACGTGAATGATGGCTACTTTGGTTGGTATTTCGATTCCGAACTCTGTTACAATGAGTCGTTGAGCGACTACCAGCGGCTAGTCCTGTTAAATGATGTAAGTATATGTGTATTGGCTACTTTTATTTACGTAATGCATCTACATTTAATCTGTACTCACGTAGTCGGCAACTAGTTTCTTCTTCTTTTTCCCTTTGTTTAAATGGAAATATTTGTGTAATCTCTCCTTGAAAGATCAGACGTTTTAAGAAAATTAAATTTTTTTTTACTGTAACTACGGCGGGCTCTTAGAGCCAGCCTGAACCATTTTCATTTAAAAGGTATAACCAGATACAACACAACGGCTACGCACAAGTAGCACACACACAAAGAAAGAACAGGGGCGACGGAGGAAGAAGACCCGGAACGAACAATGATCTAGACACCACTGTCAAGCTTTACAGAGGAAGAACACCACAGAAACAGACTGAGAGGACGGAAGGAGTGTTGTTAGCTCGGTCGAAGGTTGTCCGCAGTCGAGACAACAAAGAGAAAAATCATCCGCTTGCCCAGCGAGCACTCCACACCTTGAAGAACTAGGAGAGTCACAAATGTTGTCGAAGCATCACACCGCCGAGGTAACACCGCGACACCGAGCGCCGCCGACTGCACCGAAGGGCAAATATTCCACCGAGACAACAACTGCACCTCCTCTTGGCCTCGAGCAGAACGCTCAGCGCTAGAGGAGCAAACCTGGGCACTCTGCAAGACAATAAGAACCTCAAAAGCCATCGAAGAACCTCGACCAACCGAGACCTCGCCGCCAGCACACACAACCCAGGAAGAGGTCGAGGCAGAGCGGAGGAGGAAAGCTTGGCACATGGATACAGAGCATTGCGCGAGCACCGGAGCCCGCCAGTGGCATCAACACACCAGAGAAGGGGGTCACAATGACACTTCCAAGGAAGAGAAGCGACGCCCACGGGCGCCGCCATCATCGGCACTAACCGGAGTTAGAGCAGGGTTTTCACCCTGACCCAAACCATCCCGACCACCCACCAATCCTCAATCAACAAGAGGGGGGCTCCGATGCGACGCCTCCAGGGAGGATAACGACGCCCAAAGGCGACGTCGTCGCTGACTTTCACCTGGAGCCCCACGCTCCACCTAGCAACCCGAAGCCACGAGAGAATGGCGGCCGGAAGAGCCCGAAGCAAGCACCAGGACGGGCTAGGGCAGAAGGTGGAGCACGGCGGCGGCGGATCTGGTGAAGATGCCACGAGCAGATTGGATCTGAGCGAGGATGGGAGAAGGAGGGCGCAGCACCACGAGACGGGATCCCTGGCCGCCGGCCGCCGACGGGCCAAGCCCGAGGACGAAGCCAGCGACCACGAAGCAGAAGCCGCGGAGGACCGAATCCCCACCGCCCCCTTCACCGGCGCCGCGCAACCTTTGTCCGCCGGCATCCTCTGGGGGCGACGAGGTGAGGGGTGGTTGGGGAGGAGGCGGCGGCGGCGCGGGGCTAGGGTTTCGCCCCCCGGTCGCCTGGAGGAGGCGACGCGAGGAGCAGGTGGGGGGGATGTAACTCTCGATTTCTTCTTACTCTTTAAGAAAATTAAATTGTATGTATTTGCTATAAATTGTGGCAGAATATGATAATATGTGCAATCTGCAATGAATAGAAAGGCAGACCTTTTTTCTCAAGACAGGAGGTAGCGTGGTCTTTCAATTAAGAAAGAAACAGAGATTAATTTGCAATTATTTTTTGGAAGGAACAAGTCCTAAAACCTCAATTTACCGCACATGCTATAGGCTACTCCTAGAATAAGTTTACTATCCTGTTTTCTGTATGTATAATCACATTTTGCCAGTTTTTTCGAGTTTCCACATATTTTCGGCTACAAGTTTTAGAGTAGTTGGTAATTTTAACAACCGTCTATCCGCTCTAATCGAACGGTGATAAAATAAGAGCTACCTGAAACTACTAGATTAAAAGAACCTGAAACTACCTGAAAGTACCAATATTATTTTATTTTTAATCTAAAGTAAAAGGATAATTAGGTAAATTCATGTCAATGACCCCACCGTCAGTATTCTTCACTTTTTTGTCTCACTCTATCCCCAGATCGGGGCCTCCATCCCCGCAAATCGACCCGACGCAGAAAGTAGCCGGCGCGGCGGCGGCGAGGGCTCAGGGTCGGCGGCGTGGGTGGTCAAGGTGAAGTGGCCGCCAGTAGCAACAGCCGGCCGCGGGCGCCTTTGCCAGAATTCTCCACCTCCCCGGCAGCAGCTGGTCCTGGGTCCGCCGCCCGGTCTGGCGCCGCCTTGGACCGCTGTAGCACGCCCTTCTTTCCTCCTTCCTCTCCAGACCGTCTCCGCAGCTGTGCCCCTGCGCCATGCTCACCTCCGCCGCGCTTTGCAGGAGGAGCATCGGCCGCCGACTAAATGCAACGTCTAGCAGAGGTGACCTCCTATGAATCATCAGCTCCAGGCATGGTAGAGGTCACCCTGGAAGAGCCCAGTTCATTTTCACCACTGAATTGCTTCTGCTTGTTCTCCTGGTTTGTTAATGCGAAATCTGCCTCTAAATTTAGTGTATCCAGGGATTGAGGAACCACATGAAACTAACGAGGATAAACAATATGTCTCTCATACATTCAGATTAATCAGCAATATATAAGAAAGTAACCTTCCCCCTGTCTATCCATAGTTAGTGAATATAACATCTAGCAATTCAGGTACACCACTTTAAGGCACAACCAGCCGGAGTTGATCAATCCAAACAAAAGAAAACGGTTCGCTCTCTGGTTGCTCCCGCGGGCGGCCAGGAGCGAAACCCTAGTCACCGCCAGCAACCCCACCGCCGCCCCCGCCTACCCTCGCCGCCGCCCAGTCGGAGTCGCCGGGCAAGGCCCGCACGGCTCGGAGGCGGCGGGGCCCCTTCTTCCTCCTCCAGCTCGTGGAGGTTCGGCGCGGGCCGGCCTCTTCGACGGGAGCCCGGGCGGCGGCTCCGCTGGCTCGGGGCGGCGCAGCGAGGCTGCGCAACGGCGTCGTGAGTGGAGGCGCGGCGCGGCGGCGTAGCCACGGCGTGGCGGCGCCGTCCTTGCTGGGCCCGTCCGGGCCCCGATGGGCTTGGAGGGCCTCGGTGCTCCTGGTTCCGCGCCGGCTACGGGGCCCCTGCTGCTTGTTGGGTGCGTGCTCTGCGTCCCGGTGGTCCGTCCGTTGATCCCGGCCCCGGGGTGCCGTCGGTTTTGGCGGTGCTCGGCTATGCCGACGCGGGCGTCCTCTGTTGGCCGATGCGGTGCTCTCCGGTGGTTGCGAGGGTCGTCTTCCTCTCCACTTGGCCATCATCCTGCAGCGGGGCGCCGTTGAGGATGGCTGGTGCCATGGCTTCGCAGATGGCAGTCATGGTGGCGACGTGCTCCCTACCCGGGGGGGGGGGGGGCGTCGTGGTTGGGTGGTGAGCCACCTCTGTCCTTCCCACCAGTGTTACTGGTGTGCTCTTGGTTCTGCAGATGGCGGCCTTGGGTGCGGTCTCCTCTCCGGTGCGAGGCGAGCCGTGGCAGAGGTGGTGGGAGCTTCTCCTTGCCGGTTGCTAGACCCTCGCGTCGAATCCTTGTCGAAGACCTATGGCGTGACTGGCGTGGGTGGTCTTCGTGCGTGCTCTAGGCTAGCCCACCCTTCGGGTAACTGAACCCAGATGGGGTTGGGGTTGCACTCGGTGGTGCTACGCCCTGCGACTACGGCGGCGACCCCCACGTGCGGTGAGGGCATCTCCGATACCCTTCAACTTCAGCCGGCGACACATAGGCGTCGTGGCATCGTCTAGCCGCGTGCGACCTTTCGGACATGCCCCCAACACAGGTGGTGTCGGCGCGCTGTGTGGCCTCGGATGTGCGTTGGTGTTCGATTACGTCGATGGTGCAGTGTCGTGGCTGGGTCTCCGCTGTCATGTCCGGTGGATCCTCGTTTGTGATTGCAGTGCTTGGGTCGTGATGAGCCTCTCATCAATCAACTGTCTCCGAGTTTTTCTCGGAGTAACCCTCTCTTTGTGTTGTCGGTGTGCGTTTCTTCTTTTATTTCTCTTCTCTTGTACCCCCTGTAAACTCTTGTTCATTTGAACCTATCTTATAGAGCCTGCAAAGTCTCATAGACAGTTGATTAATGAAGTTCAGGCTGGCTCTAAGAGCCCGCCGTAGTCATAGTAAAAAAAAAAAGGCACAACCAGCCTGTATGTTACAAGCTAGTGGTAGGCCACTATTGAAGTCAAATCTCTACTTTTCTATCATTGCTTAAAGAGAGATGTAGTTTTCTGCATCATGCAAGTCTAACAAGATGAACCCGATCTTCTCAAAGGATTGTACATGCCCATTCTCATGGTATCCCTGCTACCATTGTTTAAGGTGTGAACAGCTACTTAAATCTACTCCAAATTCAGCCATTCAGGTATTACCTCTTCTGCATCGACCTGCTCACCTAACTAGGACACACTCTCGCACGGTATCCCTGTTATCGGCACTTAAGCTGAAAACATAAGCTCTAGGATGATTCCTCAACCTTGCAACCGCATTTTAGTAAAGGTAGTATTTAGTCACGGTCCAAGAAGGAAACATGGTCAGATTAGTAACTCGTGTGCGTTTGAAGAAAAGCATGTGATGGTGAAAACAAATATTGCTCCCATGTTGTAGATATTTGTTAATTGGTGGAGAAGTGGATGTCATCTGCTCAATTTCTGCCATTCTTCTCTATCTATGCATTATTGCTGGTAGAGCCATAGCAGATAGCCAGAATAGTGCCAATTTATAGTAAAAAAAACAATAGTGCCAATGGAATCTCAAGGCCGACTAAGGTAGCATAAGATAGCATTTGGTGAATATTATTCAGAATGGTCTAGCATTTGATCGATCATATGAAGTTAATATGCCATGACAGTCTGCTTGCCAAGAAATATACTTGCGTCTCGTATGGCTGTTGCATTCATATATTGATACAAATTAAAACGTGTGTATATGTGGCACCCTAACCATGATAGAAAATTCTAGAGCAAATGCAATACGAATTGGCAGACACAATAATTTTTATTTTCCAGTAATACTTAAATGTCGACTACCTGAGGTTATTTAATCATGTTGGTGTCAACTTATTGTCTATAAGTTCTTTGTCTAGATTGTTTTTCTCTAAATATTATGAGTTCCATTTTTGTGTATTACCATGGTAGACTAACGTTTGTATTTTCACAACAAACTGCTAGAGATAACTTGGTTGTTAATGCACATGCAGGACTTGGGTATTTCCCGTGATTCAGGACCAATTAAGGAATGGTCCTTTTTATTGCAGAAGTACCTCTAAATGCTACTATTGTGCAAATGTACTCTTCTCCATATTCATGGGTGTGCATTGTGGTCATCGGCACAGTGGCGACTACCACCGTGGCTGTCCTGAAAGTGTGTGGCAAGTAGGTGGAGCTCCTACAGGCCAAGGAGAGGGAGCAGAAGAGGAAGGAGAAGAAGCCAGTGGCACCAGCGGCGAGCGGTTCAATCTGTATCTTTTTTTCTGTTTGCGGGTTCGTTGGGGAGAGAAAGAGAATAAAGTGAATGCTTCTCAGTACCTATGAAATGCCATGCGTAACATACTGAATATTTTCATTCGTTTGTTAGGATTGACTTGGGAAGCGTCTCTGAATATTTCAAGTGAATACACAAAACATCTCTTGCGGAAACTAAAGAGTGAACACAAAAAACATATCTTGCAGCAAAGTAAGAGTAACATCACATCAATAAAACTTACTGAGTCGAGTGAATACACAAAACCTCTTGCAGCAAAACAAGAGTAACATCACATCGATAAAACGTACCGAGTCGAGTGAATACACAAAACATCTCTTGTAGAAAGCAATGAAGTCGGTACATCAGATCCAGTGGACCATTACAAAGGAAAAGTAGAGTAGCTACATGATTCAGCATCACATGATACAGGAGCACTGGAGAATTATAGGATGGTGATTATCCAGTTCTTGATATCATCTTTTTTTTTTACGGAAGGCAGCGAGCGCTGCTTCAATTATTTAAGGCGAATCCGGAACAAATGCCGGTAGAGATAGTTACAAGGTTCAGAAAAAACTGAAAACTGCACAGGAACACTATGTACAGCTTACAGAACTATAGGTTTTTTACAGAACTATAGGTGAGAAGACGAGGGTGCAGCTGCTTTGCAAGCACCACAAGACTTAGTAATCTACTCTCCTGCCAGCCACACCTTGCCTAGCACTCCAGCAGATTGCCAAGTATACAATTTCTCCACAATCTTGTCAGCAAGAGCGGATGCCGCACGCGCCTTGCTGTTGAAAATCCTGTTATTTCTTTCTTTCCAAAGCCACCACCAGCATAGCAAAGCAACGGAACGCCATCTCTTCACCATCTTTGCCGTTGGCACCAAATGAGGAATCGAGCTCCACCATTCCTGTAGGTTGTTTGTTGCCACACCTGGCACCGCAGCAATTGGTAGTTGAAGCTTGTTCGCTACTGTCCCAAGAACCTGCTGCGTATAGGAGCAAGCAGCTGATAAATGAGGTCCCGTCTCAGGGTAAATATGGCAGAGCGAACATATTGGATTATGAGGCCACCCCCGCTTAGCTAGGTTTTCAGCAGTAAGACAATGATTGTGCAGCAGGATCCAAGCGTGCATCCTACACTGTGGCGTTGCTTTAGTCTTCCACAATTGCTGGAACACCGAGGAAGCAATGCGGCCAATGAACTGAGCAAGATAAGCAGATGCAGCAGTGTATTGTCCATCACTCGTCCACCTCTAGGAGTAACTGTCCGGTAGATCATCGAACTGAAATTGAGGCTGCGCCTCCAACAGTTCCCACAACTGAATGTAATCCGACAAGACAATCAAAGACGGGTTCGGTTTGATAAGGGAAATCCAGTGTCTGTTAGTGAGGGCAATACGAACATTGACGTTGCGCAACCTGGAGTGTTTGAACAGGGCTGGGAAGCGAACACAGAGAGGAATTCCCTGGAGCCAGTGGCTTTTCCAGAAGGAGGTGCTCATGCCATCATGAATAGTGATCTTCGTAGAAACTTGGAAGATAGCAACCACAGCATTATCAACAGGTAGAGGCAGCCCACTCCAAGGCTTGGAATGATCTGTAACCTCCTGCCACAGCCATCTCACCCGAAGAGCAATACTCTGCATGTGCAGATTGGGTATGCCAAGGCCTCCCAGCTGTTTTGGCATGCACACCTTGGTCCAATTCATCAAGCATTTGCCCCCTGAGACTTTGTCATCAGAAACCCATAGAAAGGCTCGTCGTAGCTTATCAAGTTGCTTGTGTAACCATTTTGGGTGGAAAATTGCTATGAGCTGATAGGCTGGAAGTGCAGACAGGACAGCTGTGATCAGAGTTAGTCTCCCTGCCATTGAAATCCATTTGGTTTTCCACACAGCCAGCTTTTTGAGGAACTTGTCAAGTAGTTGTTGGAAATCAGCTCTCTTTAACCTCCTATCAGATAAAGGCAAACCCAGGTATTGGCAAGGGAATTGGGTCAATTGACATGAGGCAGTGGCTGGAGCAAAGGAGATGTCTAGGTTTTGACAGCATATCGGAGTAATGCTACTTTTTGTCAAGTTCGTATTTAGCCCCGTTGCCTCTCCAAACAGTTGAAGGATAGCCACCGTAGCTTGCAAGTCATGCTGGTCTGGTCTGAGGAAAATTATTGCATCATCAGCATATAGGGAGGTTCTGAACCTTAGAATCTGGTTACCAATTTGGGGCAGTATATCAGCTCCTTGTGCCTTGTCAATCTGCCTACCCAGACAGTCCATAACCAGCACAAAAAGGAGGGGGGAGAGGGGATCACCCTGCCTTAGGCCACAACGATGAAGGATGGAGTCTGACAGCTCCCCATTGATAATAATCCTAGTGGAGGTAGTGCTCAACAGTGCCACAATCCAGCTGATCCATCTGCTACTGAAACCTCTGTGAGATAGAAGCCTAATCAAGAATTCCCAGGAAATGCTGTCAAAAGCTTTACTTATATCCAGCTTCAACATGAGAGCTGGGATCTTCTTCTGCTTGAGCAAATGAATCACCCCTTGAACATAGACAAAGTTGTCATGTATGGACCTCCCTTTAATATACGCATTCTGACAAGGTGCAATCAGTGAAGGCATAAATTGTTGCAGCCTCTTTGCCATGATTTTGTGAATAACTTCCCAAAGCTGTGAACTAAACTAATCGGCCGAAACTCCGAAGGGTTGGCAGCACCCTGCACTTTAGGAAGCAACACCAAGAGGGCATTATTAAGCAGATTCAGACCTTGGTTGTTGGAGGTTTGCAGGAGCTGCATTGCAGCCATAATTTCAGGTTTGATAATTTCACAGGCCAGACGATAGAACATACCCGTGAAACCATCCGGACCTGGCGCCTTCTCTGGGTGCATCTCAAGAATGACAGCTTTAACCTCCTCCTCTGTGATAATGTTGTCAAGGGTACTAAGATCCACAGGGGGAAACTCCAAATGATCTAGATTGATAGAAGTTTGCCTCAGCTTGTAGGTCCCTAGCGAAGCATTGAAGTGGCTCCAGAACTCATGAACCTTGCGGGTTTGATCGACTGACACTGCATTTCCTGAACTGACCAGCGGAATATAGCTCTTCCTTCTCCTGGCTGAGGCCTTGATGTGAAAGAATTTCGAGTTGCAGTCACCTTCCTTCAACCATAAGAAACGAGACCTTTGCCTCCACATGCAGCGCTCCATGGCCGCAAGCCCAAGACATTTAACCTTCAGCAACTTCCTGAACTGATGCTCCTCACCAGATAACTGCCTTGACTCGCCCACCACATCAAGGCGAAAAATCAGCTCATTAATAATCTCTCCCCGCAGCTTCAGATCATTGACAAGGCGGGAGTTCCATTTCTGCAGGGCCCGGGCAGTAGACTGCAATTTAGTGTGCAAGTTGATGAAGGCATTGGAGTGAGAGGGAGCAGCATCCCAGGCTAGTTTCACCTGATCAAGAAAGTCTGGCCGCCGTGCCCAGAAGGTCTCAAAGCGGAACCTCCTGTGGGATTGAAAATCAGCATCTAGAGAGAGAACAAGAGGGGCATGATCCGATGCCGACGAGGTGATGGCTTGCAGCATGCTATAATCAGTCACGAGAAATAGAGAAACAGAAAAGCAATCAAGGTTTCACACTTCTGCATCAAATTCATAGTTCAAACAAAGGCAGTAGTCAAATTCAGAGTTAAAAAAAAAGCAGTCGCCATTATTAAGCTGAAAGAAAATGGAAAAACGTTTGTGCACAACCTAAGCTAACAACGGAAGAAGAAGAAATGAATAATAATGGTACCTGATAGCTGATACCACTTCCATAACTATTGTTTGTTGAAAGATATATTTTTCAGCAGCACATAATCGAACTGCAGCAGGAATCATTCTGTTAGATGATTAGGCCAAGAGAAAAGCAGAGAAGGCAACTATTACTGATTACTCACAACCCATTTCCCTTTTAACTACTTTTACCATTTTCACATAAGAACATATAGACAAGGCAAATAGTAGCATCATTCAAGTCCATATCTGATGCAATAATTTTTGTCGAGCATGGCTCTAGTACACTTACATATGGATTAAATGATTACTATTGTCGTGGTCTTGCTGCGGCCATGCTCCTCGACAAAATTGCACTTGCAACTGAACCTGAAAACCACAGTACCACACTGATTAAAGAAATTGTTCAGCGCTATGAAATAATACTATTCGGACTTGTTCAGAGGCAATGCATAGTTGTATAAACCATATAATACACCCTGCAATGCATCAATGTATACGTCAATAAAAAAAGTTGAAGCCATCAACTGATTAGAACACACCCAAACTGAAACTCTAAAAATTGCACCACACCCTGCAATATTTCTGGTACAAATTCCTCAGGACCTACATGGCTACATAAGACATGCACTTTTTTACAAACACACAAGCATTCACAGCTCTGTACCCCATGGCGATTGGATCTGGAGATCGAGAACCAGATTGCAATTCCAAGCAAAAGGCAATCCCATGTACAACCAGATTGCAGCTAAGATAACTAACCAGTGGGGATCTCGCTTCGGCCGGTGCGGACGGATGTGCCGGCGAGGTGGTCTGCACCGGTGGGGATGGATGCGCCGGCAAGGTGGCCCGGCTGGTCGGGAGGTAGGAGCCCGTCGCTCAGTGGAAGGCGCCGACAATAAAATTAGGTGAGGGAGCGCACGGAAGAGGAGGCAGGTCGCTCGACAAACACCGTCATCCATGAGCTGAGTGCCTGAGGCCATGGTCATCCACCCTCTGCTGCAGCCAGCATCGTTCAACCGTTGCGCGCGGCGACCCCTCCAGGGTCAAGGCGCTGCATATGGTGACGACCTTCTGCTCGCCCCTCCTCACACTCTCGGCATGAGCAACACAGAACCAACACCTCAACTGCTGCAACCATCACCATTAGCACCTGAGCTCAAGAAATACGTAGGAGAGATGATGTGTGCAGCCTTCTCACCTCTGGGCGACCACCCCACCATCAAAATCATCCGCCATGGAGCCCTCCTTGTTAAATAACAAGATACACTAGGACTAGATCAATCACGATAGATGCTTTTAGGGTTTCCCCTTGCCATGTGAATAACAGAGAGAGAGGGGAAACCGGAGGGACTACCTTCTCCTTGGGACGAGCTCGAGGAGGCAGCCATGGCGGTGTGGTGGTGGCGTCGGTGAGGCGAGTGGGGAGTGTGGTGGCGAAGGAGCTTCCCGTGAGCACTGTGCTAGACCTAGATCGGTAGGTTGTCTGGTGGGGTGTTCGGTACACGATCAACCTCTTAATCCGTGCTACCCCCCCCCCACACCTCTCTTTGTAGCGCAGGTCACAGGGGCCCTTCAACCGTTTCGGTTGGACGCCCCCGATCAGGGCGTAGATCATGGGTCCGGTGGACCGTTGGGTCCAAACGGTTGGAGATCAACCTAACATTCTCCCCCTTGATCTCAACTTTATCTTTTACTTTTCTCATTTCATCACAGATCGATACATAAAGCATGGTTCATCGTCTCAGCTCAATTGCCGATGGAATCAGACAGCTACAATATACGCCTCCATTCAGAAATAGATTCTTTAATCTTTTTAGACCTATTTATTGTCCGGAAATCATATAGACTATACCATAAACCCATGTCGACTATGTGTTCTTCAAAACACACTGGGCGGTAAGCCTTTAATTAGCAGATCTGCAAACACTTGTGTGTTTCTTTTATCTGTTCCTCTTATGCTCCAAGCATTTCAATATAATTCCGGACTTTCTCCTTTACAACATATAACTTTGTGTCAATGTGTTTGGCATCACACTTGACTCATTGTCTTAGGGGTGAATTGCTTAATGGTTATTGCTGTTGTCAAACATTATCAATTCCGAGTACAGGTTTCCTTAACCATTTTGCTTGTCCCTCAGCCTCATATGATGCTATAAAGTGTCTTTACATCATACTGATGTCAATCTTTTAATTCTTTGGAGATTTTCCACACAAAAACTCCAAATGTGAAAATTTAGCGACAATTGTGGATTTCGCTATACATTTCACAAATTCTTTCAGAGTACTCACAACCTTTTGAAAGCACTCTTATAGATCTATCTTTGTACTCACAACCTTTTGAGAGCACAATGTTTCTTTTAGCATGAGACCGATATCTTTGATTCCATTCCAGTGATCTATATCTGGATTGGACATTGCCAAAACAACCCGGATACGTGAATTTTCAGGTTAATATTGAGCAACCAACAGCGGAAGCATATGGTACCATATCCATTTGATCTGTTCTATGTTATCTCTTAGAACACTAAAGTTCCCAATTCCATTACCCTTGTCATTAAGAACAGGCGTAGGTTTTCTTGACATGCATGCTATAGAGACTTCTTCTCAGCATGTCCATGTGATATTCCTAATACCCATTTTCTTCTTTTCTCAGTAAGTCTCGATACTTATAACGAGAGACACTCTACCGAGAATACTCTTTTGAGGACAAGAACTTCTTTTCTCTGCCGGTAGTAGATTGACATCATCACTAGCAAGTAGGATATCATCCACATACACGGGATTAGGAAATGAATTTCCCATTCTATAAGTTTGCACAAATGCGATTGTCCTCTCATTTTCTTTAACCCAAAATAACTTCTGATTCTAGAGACTTGCTCTAGTCCATAAGA
Organism: Puccinellia tenuiflora; assembly: GCA_012064385.1. NCBI lineage: Eukaryota > Viridiplantae > Streptophyta > Magnoliopsida > Poales > Poaceae > Puccinellia > Puccinellia tenuiflora. Next base: position 119,503 of record QRDG01000108.1, read on the forward strand.
TCCCTTGTGTTCTTTTACTTTCATCTGATGCAACTCAGATCATTATGTGCCATTAGCACTCATTATAATCTGTTTATTCTCTTAGCGCAAATCTTTCGATTTAAAATCGCTTTTTACATATTTCCTTTGGAGTCACATTGGCGGTGTAGATCCTTTATAGCCTACTGTTTTGGCTCCATTGGAAATTACATATGAGTCCCAAACATCGTCGGGATTCACATGGTCTCTAATCACTAAGACAAGTAGACGCTTGTCAAAATCGATTGAGCACTTCTTATAATTTCTGTAAATGAGGTGGGATCAACCTTCATTTAAATTTCTCTGATATAGACTTTATAGTCATCTGTTTTTCTCATATGGGGATGTTGTTGCTCTGTTATTGCCTAGAGGCAATTAATTCTGTAGTCTTCTATTGCCAAAAAGACAATAGCTCTTACAAGGACCTAAATCACAAGATCCATGTTTGCTTATTCATCTCTTTTCTAAAGCAACAAGCTCCCCCAGATAAAATCTATTCGAGCCTTAGGTATGTTCATACCATGCTCCCCCAGATTACTCCATTTTCTCGAAAATGGAGTATTCTTAATCCTTTTTATTTGGGTTTATTCTGTTAACCTGTCAATCTGTCTTCTTTATGGCACTTTGAGTACCGTCTTAGTAGTCCTTAGTCTCCTTTCGGAGCTGTAAATTCATTCAAGAATACATCTATCTCTTTACTTTAGGGGTATCATTATTGTGATCGTCGTACTCCCCAGACGATCACAATTCATCATAGATCACTTAAATATATAATATGCATCACATTATCTGAAGTATAGGGGAGATTATTCTGTAACAATCTCTATCTCTCTATCTCCCCCCCCCGAAATGTGGCAAGAACCTTTTTGCCACAATTTCGAAACTTTGATTGTCTGCTTTATTTAAAATGAAGTTATCTTTTAACGTATGGGAGTACGTTTTCCTTATTACCTTTTCAAAAACTCATAAGAGTTCTTTCTCAATGATACTTTTGCAAGTCACACTTGCATATCATTCTTATCTTTAGGTCCATTTGTGACTTCATTTTCTTTTTACTCATTAAGTGCTTTATAACTATGACACATAAAGTGTGCGGTCGATATAAAAACACATGAGTCATCACATCTTTCTCCTGTCACATAGGATAAGTCCCTTGTCAAAATGTTCTCCCGCCATGCGGGTATTTTCCCAGACTTTTCCCACCACGTGGGTATTGTTATCGTCTTTTCCCGTCATGCGGGTAATTAAGATACATATATGCCACAATTGGCTTTTTAGACTACTATTCAATCATCAAATTCAGAAATAAATCTGAATACTCTTTTATACGCATGCTTAATCCGACGTTACTCAAAATAAGCATTCATGTTGCTCGTTTAAAAAATTTCTTAATATAGAGTACATGAAAGAAATTCGTTAAACAAAACTCAGAATGATTTCTTTGTTTTCTTCATGGAGAGTACATGAAAGACATTTGTCAAACAAGACTCTCGATGGTCTATTTGTATTCTTGGATTAACATCCAAGAATTCTTTTTCTTTTGTAGTCATTCTTTAGAGAGAACATACTCTCTCACTTTATGACCTTTCTTGGTCATCTTTCGGGTCACAAGTACCCATCCTTTTGCTTTCACGAATGAAAACATGAGAATCTTTGTCTGAGAAAATATTCAATAAACAATAATGAGCATAAAAATAACCCTATGTTGGTCTGATTAAAGATATGCACATTAAATCTTTATAAAACTTTCTTCTATATTCTAAAACACCATTGGGCAGAATTAGAATAAAACATCATCTTTCTACACTAATTCTACATCACCGTTGGGCAGAAATAGAATCAATGCACAAAACTTATAAACAGTACGATGATAATATTTCTATTGCAATAAAGAACTATGTTCAGAAAATAACATTATCATCAACTCTATTGCAGCGGAAACAGAAATATACATATTTCTATAGTTCAAGAGCATTTCTTGATCTTTTATCTATTATCTGAAAATTGATCACTTTGATGCAAAATTATCAGTGATCTAGCCCTTTGACTACAGAACTCATATAGTTATAGTACTGCTATCATCAACGTTGGTCAGAAAATAACAATACCATAATTAATCTGTTAAACAAGTATTTCTCTTTTTCCTCCTCTCTAATTAAATTTTCCTGTTGGTTCCAATTTAATTAGAGGAGAGTCCTTTTACTTTGCAGTAGAAACTGTAAAATATATTCTGTATTTCACAAACATTGCACTGTTCTGGTCCGTTCTCTAAACAAATTCATTGAATTTGAAAAGAGATCTACTTTTAGTAATTCTTTGTCATAAAAGACTTTTCTGTCATTTAATTAAAATTCTCTTAGAGAATTTAATTAAAGATCTAAACAAATTCACAGTGGAATCTGTATGTCTTTTCTTTTGATCTCTAAACAAAGAATTTCAGTGAAATCTTTAACAAAATCATAAACAATGATCACTTTAACATGCTCCTATTAAATTTTAATTCTCACTTTTAATTCTTTTGACCTTTTAAATTTAAAAGAGCACATTTCTCTATTTACAGCGGAAAAACATGAAATAAAATTCCATGAGCTTTCTACTTTTCAGAAGCATTTCTGTCACTTTTCTGTTCCCTAAAACAAAATTTCGTTGGATAATTTTGTTTAGGAAAAAACTGGATGAAATTTGCCCAAAATTTGGACAAAAACAAATTAAACATGCTTCTGGAATTAATAAACAGAGAATAAATACTGTCTGTAATTTGTGCGGCCCAGCCCACAGCATGTCACTTTCGGCCCACGGTAAAAAGTCGCCTGAGCGGCGCGAAAAACGGCCCACGGCTCGGTCGCGCTCGCGCCCGCTGTTGCGGCCTCCTCCACTTTCGGCCCACCGGCCCACAGGTTCTCTTTTCGACCGTCCGATGGCATCGGACGGCCACGCATGTGGATCGGGCGATCAAAAACACCACGCCGCCGCCCGAGTCAAACCCTAGCGTCATTTGCCACTCCCGCATCTCTCTGTCCCGCATCGACGACTAAGCCAGCGGCCGGCGGCCGGCATTGCACAACGGCGCCGTGCCAGCCCCTTCTCCTTCCCCCTCCTTTCCTTCTCTTCCACTGCCACCTCTTGCAGCAGAGAGAGAGAGAGAGAGATGCGAGATGCGCCCCCTCTGCTTCCCTGTGCCCGACGGCGCACTTTTCACTCGGCTGGCGTGGAGTGGCGGCGCCCCTGCTGTCCCTCTTGCCGGCGCGTGCGTGCACCCGAGGGTGGGCGCACCGCTATCAAGCGGCTCAGCTGGCGGCGCCCTTTGCCGGCGGCGGCCGGTCGTCAAGCCCTTTGCCCCGTGAGGGGTGGTTCTTCGTCCGGTGCCCCGTCTGGTGCGCACCGTATCGAGAGGAATAGGCGCGGCCTGCAGCGGCGCTCTTTGCCGGCAAGCCCGAAGGCCTCCAGTGAGATCTCTTCCCTTTCTGTTTTGTTGTCTTTTCGATCCGCGGTTTGCGGGAGGGGATTCTTTCTCTTTGATTTCTTTGCAACCGAAAAGATCTAGCACCTAGTCTAGCTCTGATACCAATGTTAAACAACAAGATACACTAGGACTAGATCAATCACGATAGATGCTTTTAGGGTTTCCCCTTGCCATGTGAATAACAGAGAGAGAGGGGGGGGGGGACCAGAGGGACTACCTTCTCCTTGGGACGAGCTTGAGGAGCCAGCCATGGCGGTGTGGTGGTGGCGTCGGTGAGGCAAGTGGGGAGTGTGGTGGCGAAGGAGCTTCCCGTGAGCACTGTGCTAGACCTAGATCGGTAGGTTGTCTGGTGGGGTGTTTGGTACACGATCAACCTCTTAATCCGTACTACCGGCCCCCACCTCTCTTTATAGCGCAGGTCATGGGGGGCCTTCAACCGTTTCGGTTGGACGCCCCCGATCAGGGCATAGATCATGGGTCCAGTGGACCATTGGGTCCAAACGGTTGGAGATCAAATTAGGTGAGGGAGAGCGCGGAAGAGGAGGCAGGTCGCTTGACAAACATGGTCATCCATGAGCTGAGTGCCTGAGGCCATGGTCATCCACCCTATGCTGCAGCCAGCATCGTTCAACCGTTGCGCGCGGCGACCCCTCCAGGGTCAAGGTGCTGCACATGGTGACGACCTTCTGCTCGCCCCTCCTCACACTCCCGGCATGAGCAACACAGAACCAACACCTCAACTGCTGCAACCATCACCATTAGCACCTGAGCTCAAGAAATACGTAGGAGAGATGATGTATGCAGCCTTCTCACCTCTGGGCGACCACCCCACCATCAAAATCATCCGCCATGGAGCCCTCCCATCAGCTCCGCTTGAGCCGGCCTCGGCGCTCTCCGACGCACCACGGAAGGACGACCAACCTACAGCCAGCACGAGCAACGTGTGGAGGCGCGACGGGCAGCGTCTCCACGTGAGGAAGGAGCTGGCGAGGGCAGAGGAGCTGGAGAGAGGCGAGGAGAGATATGTAAATGAGAGGTGGCGGCTGATTAGGGGATTTTTTCACCGCATCTAGGGTTCACCCACAAAGCAAGGAAAATGAAGGCGACGCGGACGAGCAGGCGTTTGTTTCCTGAAACTGCCGACCCCGCATGCATATGGCCCCATTTGTCATAGATCTATTCATCCAAATAAGAAGTGAAGAAAGAAATGACCGCATCCAACGGTGGTGAAGAAAAGCGGGACGTAAGAATTTACCGTGCACCTAAATCGAACGTACTCCCTCCGTCCGCGAATAAGTGTACGTTTTCCTTTTTTGGAAGTCAAACATTTACAAATTTGACCAAATTTGTACACAAAAATAGCAACATATATGGCATCAAATTACTATATTATTAAACTACATGTCAAGATCTATCTAGCCATATTAATTTAGGGTCATAAATATTATAATATTTTTTTAAAAAAGTTGCTCAAAGTTAATAAATTTGGATTTAAAACATGTCTAAACGTACACTTATTCGTGGACGGAGGGAGTAGGAGGTTCGTTTGCACGCGAGGAGGCTCTGGAATGCCGAGTAGTCCAGCATCCTTTAAAGGAGTATATCTCTACTATCTAAAAAGAACAATTCGTTCTGTCGTACGTCGCCTTCGCGTTTCGCTCGTCCTTCGTCGCGCTTCCGCCCGTCCTCCGTCGCTTCGCTCATCGGCTCTTCGCCCTTAGCGTTTCTCCCATACCACCCCCCTTCCCTGGCTACGATCTCCCCACCGGCCCACCCCACTCTCCACACCGCCGCCCGGATCACGCCCCACCTGACCGCCACCACCGTCGCTCAGATCTCGCCTCGAGCTGCTCAACCTCCGTCCTCCGGCGCATCCACCACAGCCTCGCCGCAAATCACTCCTCTCTCCCATTCCTCCCTCGCATCTCACCCCCGCAGTCCCACGCCTCTTGTTTCCAGAGGATCTCGATCTGGTGTGGGGATAACTGATGCGGCTGGGACGGGAATTGGTGGGCGAGATCTCCAATGTCGCGATCCCCGCGTCCGCTTCGCGTGCTCCACCAAGTCCTGTTTGTGGCCTGCCTCAAGATCCATCCCGTCATCACCGTGATTTTCCTCCTCATGCTCAGCCTGCGACAACGAGACCTCTGCCCTGCGACGCGGAGCCGCCCCATCCCGCGCTCCTCCACCACCGCTGCATGCGCCTCTGGAAGCTGCCTCGCAGTGACACACCCACCACCACCAACAACCCGATGATGGACGCACCGCCACAGGCGTTGTCGTTTCCCTGGATCTCGCACTTGTCGTAGCAGCAGCTTGCCGCCGTGGCCACCGTCTTCGGCTCCGCAGGTGCCTGCCGCGGTGCAGCAGAGGCCCTCCACGTCGACCCTGCAATCTTGTTACATCGAGCTCCCACCACCGTCTTCCAAGTGCAGCAGAAGCCAATCTATGATCAAAGGTACATACTGATATTCACTCAATAAACCTCATGCTACCAACAAATCATACTGTGTTCTGAATTATAGTTGCAACCAAATCAGACAATGTTAACTCATCAACTAATTTGATGAATTCCTTTACCTGTAGGCTGTGGTAGTTCAGAACTTCAGATGTCAGCTTGTGGAAATTCATTGAATAGATTAGAAGTTTAGAACTTAGATATCTGGACCTTTGTTGATCAAATATATCAGTCAAATGTTGGCATGCTTGTATCCATGCTAATCTGGGGCCTAATCTGGACCTAATCTAGGGCCATGGTAACTCGGCGCCTCTCCTTCAACACCATCAATAGCCACGTCCATATAAGTTGATATTTGTTCCATTGACTTCAGTTTTATTCAATGTTCATGTGTAATAATGTGAACAGAGATTTATTTTTGTTGGACTGTAATTTGTATTAGTACACTACCAATATGTCTATGTATATCAGGCAGCTGAACAAAAAAAATGCTATCTAATTGCTATCTTCAGAGCCTAGCAAAATTCCTGAGAAGAATTAGCATCTAAACATAAGCTTGTGTGCTCGGATATTTTTTTTGGCCAAGAAAAAATGACTAATTATTGGGTTTGATCTTCATAGCTAGCTCATTTGACTGATATTTATGTTTTAAGTAGTATAGAAGAGATTGTCCCGGTCTCCCATTACATTTTAGTGGCTGTGATCACTCTAATTCAGTTCTCTGTTTATCTCGATTCAGTTCGCTACTTGATATACCTGCTTATTTTGGTTGTGATGTATTAGATTTGGTAAATTTTATGACAGCTGTAGTTATACGAACTTCATCTGTTCTGAATATTCTGCACATGTGGTATGCTCTGAAGATTCTGCAAAGGTGCTAGAAAAGGTTCCATGCAATGGTAATTTAAATGCAAGATGACCAGGCATGCTTCTGACAATGACTTAAAAACAGAATTAAATGGGGCAATGTCTTGCAACATATATCACACATGCACTTATGTTGTGGGAATTTTGAAGGGTAATTGCTTGCGTTTTAAGTTAGTCATTCTAGCAGTTCGGATGCAGCATGAAGTAGCAATGAATCCATGGTGGTATATTGGAATTTTATTAGCTGGACACAGCTTGGGCTACAGAAACTCCAGTGGCTAGCACCTTCTGTGACATGCCCTTCTTCACACCTGTCGACAGGAAACAGTGTTGATTTTTTTCCGTTTGAAATGGAGTAAGGCACGGTGCCACTACCACTATGGCAAGGTGGACAGAATAGTCTATGCACTTGACGTCTTGACGACAATGTATATGTCGAGGTACTGCTCAACTCTACAGTTTTTGTTCTCTGATTTTTCTGTTTGCAAAATAGCTGTTCTAGAGTGTCTATTGTTTGCATCGTATTTCGAGCTTCAATGCTCTGTTCATTATAATTTGAAATGGAGTAAGTAGTCTGTAACATTTAGGGTTTCTTAGCAAATGCTCTGTTCATTGCATCCATGCTCCTTTTTTTTCGTTTGTTTAATTACACCCAATGAGCTACAATTTTATCAAAAATTTATCCATGAGATGTTCAAGTGCATTTAGATAACTTAATCGTATAGCCTGAGTTTGAGTTTGCTTAAAGAACTTACTAACTGAAATGAATGTCATCAGGTAATTGCTCTTTCAAGCATACATTTGCTAATATCCCATCAGGTAATTGCTCTTTCAAGCATAATCATATATTGTCGCTTATTCTACATTTGCTAATATCCCATCAGGTAATTGCTCTTTCAAGCATACATTTCTGGTCTACACAGGCTAATGCAGTTAGGCAAACAGTGTTGATGACATGTCATATAGTGTCACTTATATATTGATCTTGCGCTTGATTGACTTATTTTGATGTTCTGCGGAACGACGCATGTATGCATGTATGGTTATGCAAACTTTAGGAATTAAGTGTTTTGATAGCATGACACAGTATTTCAATATGACTGCTTCCATGAAGCATTATGCATGTACGAGAGTTAATTAGCTTGTGTGTGCTGGAAATCTAGAAGAAGCATTGGAGTAAAGATGCCAATGCAAGCAGACTTAAGTTCTGGGGAGCTTTTCTCCATGGTTGCAAGCTTAATTCCATGTTAGATTTTGGATAAGAAGACATCAATCAGATAGCATTTCTTCATCCTGATGCACCGTATTTATGTGTTGATGTCCATCTTGGTACTTACTTGACTGATGGAGACTTGCATAGTTAAAATATGTTATATTATTACAAAAAACAAGGTCAATACAGTAGATGTAGGGTGGGATCTTATATCCTTTCTCAAATGAGATTAGAAAAATCTTTACAATTCCCTCCAAGAGTAGCACATTTGATTGGTTTTAACCACTTAACTTACAAACTGGTTGAGAGTATTTAAGCTCTCATGTTAGCTGACAGTGTCGATGCTTTCTTTTCTATCTAAGTTGTACATTTCTTTTTAAATTTTAAAAGTAGTTGCAATCATATAAGTTTATGCAACAATACATCCTTGCGACTAAGGCCATTTCATTTGTGTAAGCAATTTCCTATCTTGGCCTCGCATCCGTCCGCTGGTCTACTTTAATCCTATGACTTTGCTGAAACAGGTGCAAACCTTGCTCTTTGATTGATGAAAGTGCTTGAGGATGTGCGGCTCCTCAAGAAGGTGGTTGCATTTTTAGAGCGAATGAGGTCGAGCGCAAGGGCGGGGATGGGATGGAGCAACAGATCGAGTCAGCGGCAGTGTCAAAACGAAGGGGAAGAAGACAACCACCACACCGGTGATTCAGAGAATCCGGTATTAATTCCTTTGGCAGGGAGGACTAGGAGCCTATGAGGTGACCAGTGGGAAGTAGGGAAGGCTACAATGACGACTCGGCGAGACGGCACAGGAGGTTTTGCTAAAGCTACTAATATATGCTATTATGATTGTACTGTAATTTCTTTGAAGATAATGTTTTTCTATATACTAAACTCTTCCGTTTCTGTCACATAAGGGGTTTCGGTGGAGCAAAGGAAAGGATGAATGGAGTTCAAAAGAAAGGATATCACGAGGAGGTACATATCAGTACCAAGATAAAGAAATGAAGTATCCATTAGCCCCTATTCCCAATCCAATATGTATTTGATCTTATACATGAACAGAATCTATATGGTATTATCTTACTCAAGATTTATTGTTCACAAGTGCCATGAACATGCTATTTCCAATAATTTAGTTGTATGTTTAGGTAGACCATCACAATTTTGTTCCGTATCATAGCTCAATATTTTGCAATGTGCACATTTTTTATTCAGATTTTAGATGTTTTGATAGGTTGAACAAAAACAATAACATAACGGTATAGTGGGTGCGGTATGTTTTAGATATTTCACGAATTGGTGTATTCCTAATGTTACGTGGAATTTAGCAGCTGATACATGATACAACATTTTGTTTACATATATATGTTGAATATTTCATGTAAACATAAATAGTTTTCTAACGATTTGATGTGTTCCCGTAGCAGTGCACGGGCATGTGTCCTAGTATATATAATAATGACGAGCTCCTGATGGCAATTTCGAGATGACGAGCCCACGAAATTGTTGTTGCTACTGTCAGAAACGAAACTGCAGTTGCTGCGTGTACTGCCGAGGATGTAGTCGGCCGTCGCTGACATGGGAGGAAAGAGGAGGGGCGCCGGGGTTGGGGGCTCGCCGTGGGCCAGGAACGGGCGGAGCACCACCCAGTCTTGAGCACGGAGCTGCAAAGGCGCGGCTTCCCGGCGGCATCGTGGGGAGATGGAGAGGCGCGTGGAGCAGGAGAGTCACGGCCTCGCGGCGGCTGCGGGACCAGCAAGAGAGGCGCGGCCTCCCAGTGGCTGCGTGACGAGCAGGAGAGGCGCGGCCTCCCGGCGACGGCGCGACGAGTAGAAGGGTCGTGGCAAGCTGGAGGGTCCCGGCCTCCCATCAGCGGCGCGGCAAGTAGGAGGGTCGCGCGCGGCCTCCCGGCGGCGCGGCGAGCAGGGGTCGCGGCTTCCCGTCGGCGGCGCGGCAACCAGGACGGGCGCGGCGTCCCGGCGGCGCGCGCGGCGAGCAAGGGTTGCGGCCTCCCGACGGCACAGCGAGCTTGTGGCCGGCGGCGAGAGTCTGCCCAGTACGGGGTGAGGGCAAGATGGCCGCGAATCGACGGGACACGGCGACGCTTGCTCCTTCGCGCCGCGTCGGAGAAGAGGCTAGGTTGGGTGGGGACGGGGCGCCGTGGGTGTGCCTCGCTCCCTCGCGCCGGCTCCCGCCGTCGCTCGCTCGGCCGGCAGAGAAGAAGCAGCGGTTGGTTGCGGGTCGGTCGCGACCACATCGCCCTATACGGGACGCCGGTTGTAGATTAATATTATATACTAGGTGAATGCCCATCCGTTGCCACGGGATAACAGAAAAAATAGACAGACCGATGAAACAACTATTTCAATAATTACACAATGTTTTTAGAAAATGTCTCAACATTGAAGAATAATTAAACAATGTTTTTAGAAAATGTCTCAACATTGAAGATGATATTATCGTTTACTGGTGCAACAATAACTTTCCATGCGAGTTAGATCCCATGCTGAGGGATCTCGACAACGTTTTTACACATGATAACAACTAATCAGTAAACTTTACGTATCAGAGTTTCATAGTCTTTAAGGGCGGTCTCTTACACTATAACTTTAATGTACATTTCCCGCAAAAGAAAATCAAAATAATTTGGAAAATATATTGCATGACCTCTTCTCCTTATCTGTGAAATTCTTAATTATGCGAATGAATAATCCCTTCCTACTATCTTTGCTTCCTCTTGTATGACCCAAAAGAACAATATGTAAAAATAGTAGACACAATAAAGTAAACCGTTAATTGCTGCAGAATTTCTCATTTCATGATATTTCAATTTTTAGGCAAGCAGTAGGTCTTCTACATGCATACCAAGTAGTGAAGAGAAAACAGATGTCAATGCTTAATAAAAGTACCAAACCAAGTACTCTAATTCAGCACATAAGAAATAATTGTGATTCTCTGGATAAGTGTTTTCCTGAAGTCTTCCATGAGCAAATGCAACTGTATTGTACCGAGACTATTCTCAAGTTGAGAGGATCTTGAAAATGAGCTAGATGATGAAAAAAGATTGGCACACACACAAATTCAGCACTTGCAATATACAAATCACACGAATTATTATTGTATAAATTTCACACACATTCTAAGCAGTAGACACATTTAGCAGCTAGGAGCAAACACACCCACTCCATCTAGATAGCAGCAAACACATCTAGCAGTCCAGCTCCACGCCCATGGTGTGCGCCAGCTCGTACACCCATACCCATGGGCAATCCTTCCGCAAAGCATTGCCACAAGACCCATCAGTTCAGACGAGGTGTGCACACGCGCAACGGTGGGAGAAAAGCACGGCATACAGCTGCCAGGGGGCTACCCACAGCAGAGCAGAGTGAGTGGAACCACAGGCTGAAGTCGTTGTCGACACGCAAGGGGCTCCTCCAGAAGAGCTCTTGCAGGCGAGCATGGTGCGCACCACGCCACCACCTGCCGAAATGGATCAGCTCGAGAACTGTAGCTTGGATTAGAATGTGATGCAGACCACAAGTCTAGCCGGCAAGCCATGGCGTGCGAGGAATCCTCCGTCGATGGTGCGTGCTGCAGCCCGAAGTCCGGCCAGCACATCATCCAGAGAGGCTAGCTGATGCTGGAGGATATTCAGACAGCCACGCCAGACCAGCCGTAGGAACTCCAGCATGGTGAGCAAGGGACTGCCATGGCGGACCGGCCGCAGAGCAAATCGACTCGATTTATTTCTCGAGGACGACACCACCCGTGGGGGAAGAACCAAATCCTGTTGTGGGAAAACGAATACGAGGTCCTGGCCGCCTCAAATCGACGCCCTCCCGACCATCGAACAAGAGCAGAGCTATAAGAATCTGGACCTGGCCTCCTCAAATCGTCGTCCTCCTGGCCACATCAGGCAGGATCTAGAAGAACCCGGGCCCCCCTCCCACTCACTTACGGCAACCGTGGTGGCAGCGGGCGATGTGGGGAAAGAGTGGACGCGTCCGCCGCCGTACTCGAGTGGCCGCCTCCATCCCCGCCTACCTGGAATCCGGTCTGATTCGTTTCCTTTTTTTTTTCAACGCCACCGCGAGCGAGAGAAAGAGATAGGGTGGGGAAAGAGATGGGGATTTGATTTTTTTTTTGCCCCACTTTATAACTATCCGATTTGCCCCTATTTATTTTGACCTCTACTATTTGCCACACTTTTCTTTGACAGTTTATTATTTACCCTTTTGTATTGTTTTTTTGCTTTTTAAGTGAATAAATAACAGGGATCTCTAAATAACATATGCAAGACAAGTATACCCTGCCTGCTGTATGCACCGGACTCGACTGAAAAGGACCAGTTCGTCCCCATGGATGAACCCAAGATCGCACAGCCGGCGCTGCCGCTCGCTGTTCCCCTCGCGCCCAACCCTGCAGCTAGCTGCCCAGCTCCGACGCATCCTTGCTCTGCTGTCTGCTCTCATCCGCGGTCCATCCATGGTCTCCAGTCCCGAGCGCCGCCCGCGCCTCCACCTGTGCTGCCATGCCCGGAGCTCATGCCACCGGGCGACGGCGGTACTGCCTCGTGCCCTTCCCTCATGGCCTCTCCCCTGCTCCTCCCCCGTTAGGAGCTCGCAGCGTCGGCGGCGTCTAGTGCAGTACGGCTCTTCGGAAGGAGAGCCTGAGAGGGGCAGCCGTGCAGCAGCAGCCGTATGCTGCCGTCGACGCGAGCAGGCACCATGGCTCTGCCCTTCTCCTACTCTCTGCTGCTCTCCGGTGCTTACACGCAGGCTGTTAGTCCACGCCGACGAGCTGCTGCTCCTCGCCCATCTCTTCTTGCCGACAGCGCTCCCTCCATCGAGATCTCCTGCCAGCCCATCGGCCACGCGTTCCCCTGACCTCCTCACCCGCAGACCCGTTGTCCACGCCCGTTGACCCGTTCGTCCGTTGCCGGAGCCGCAATCCGCTCCTCCTTTGCCGCGCTGGAGGCCTGTGGGGGCGCCGCCGTCGGGCGTCATGTTCGACTCGGAATCAAGCCGTGCTCCCCAGAATCCGGTGGGGGAGATGTCTCCGTGCACCTTCGCGGGGGAGATGTCGCCGTGCTTCCCGGAATCCCGCCGCCAACCTCCCTCTCTAGCTCCGACCGTGGTGTGGTCGCCGTCGTCGCCGCCTGGTTTCTCTGTTTGATTTTGGAGCGATGCAAGAAAGAAATGGACTGAAAGAATTCTACTCGATCGACCAGGTGATGGGTATTTTTGTCATTGAATGTGGGACCCATCTGTCAAGGGGTAAATAATCAACTACCAAAGAAAAGAGTGGCAAATAAGAGATGTCAAGCTAAATAAGGGCAAATTGGATAGTTGCAAAGTAAAGTGGGGCAAAAAATCAAATTCCCCGGAAAGAGAGGAGTACATGTTGAGAAGTGAACCGGTACAACTTGGCGGTGGCAAAAAGGTGTAATATTCTCTAACTTTGCTTAGCAAGGGTAGAATCAGAATCCAAAATGGTGCACCATCATCACCTATCCCAATATTATAGTTTAGAGAAGATTTAGATTAGAAGAAGAATATTAGAAGAAAGATAGATAGAAGATTAGAAGATAACTGGTTGTAGAATAGTTCCACCCTATATAATAATAATAATAATAATAATAATAATAATAATAATAATAATAATAATAATAATAATAATAAAGGCACTAAGATTTCTTACCCACATTTTTGTCCGTCATTGGTTTGGTTCGTACGTCATTTCGTTTCGTTCGTCCGTTTTCTTCCGTCGCTACTTTTTTCCGTTTTCATCCGTACAATAGCGGAACCTGAATCCTAATGTACTACATGATCCCAGAGCATAAGTATCGGGTCCGGTCTCCATGTAGACCTGCACCTATTGCTCTCTCATATATACACCGTCCAAACACGATTACCACAATCTTCGTAGACAGATCCTGAATCGATCCAGAAAAAAGCGGCAGCACTTCGAGGTGTCGCGAGGTGGTCAAGCATAACGGCAGCGTGGCACGTGGGCGGGAAGGCGGCGCTGAGAGGAAGCTAGGACAACAAATCTGTGACTGAATCTTGATCTCAAAATTTCCTGGCAGTACGCGTCGTCTTTGGGATGCAGTCCCTATTGAGCCGGAGCTGGAGGTTCCGATCCGAGTGAAGCTGGTCCTTCGAGCCTGTGAGGTGGACGGCTCCGTCTTCAGGTGCGGCTACCCTATGTCATGCTCTGTCGCGGCGTCCTCGCCACTCTTACAGTCTCACCACCCTCAAACCCCATATTTAAATTGATTTAATTTGACTAAGTGGATAAAGGTTCGATGATAATTAATGATGCATGATTTTATAAGATACACATATATGTAGATAGGGCTAGGGTTGGGGTCACACATCGTATTCGGGGAAACTTCGGATTGGAAGCCACCGTCTTCGGGTCGTAGTCGAAGTAGTCGTCGTAGTCGAAGTAGTCGAAGTAGTCGTTCGTCCGGAGTCGAAGTAGTCAATGTAGTCGAAGTAGCCGACGTCGTGGAAGTAGTCGTACTCGGGCGTAGTCGTGGCGGACCTTGGCGTTCCGGGCTTCGGGGTCAACGGGGTCCACGGTGGTTGGGGATCGGACACCGGTAGTCGTTCACGATCGTCGAGTTCACGGAGGCGTAGCACTTGGCGGGTCTTCTGCTTCACGTCGTCGGGTGCAAAAATGGAGAACTCGGGTACCGGTGCACGGCACGAAGAACTCGTCGGTCCACGAAGATCTTGTCGTCGGGAACTTCACGTCGGGAAACAACAGGGAACGGGAGATGTCGGGGAACCAGCTTCACGACGGGAACTTCGGGAACGGGAACACGACGGGGAAACGGAAGACGCCGGGGAAAACAACACGGAGGCGGACCGTCGGGAACACAACACGACGGGGACAAAGTCGGGAACAGAAAGGGAGGCAACACGTCAACACGGGAACCGACACAGAGGCGGCACGTGCAGCGGCAGTAACAACAGCAGCACGAGCACGGAAACGGTCTTGCGGGCATTCCATCGAGCATGTGGCGGGCACCAAGGACGAGAAAGGAGAGGAGGAAGCAGCGGCCCGAGGCGGATGGAGGCTGGCGGAGAGGAGCTCGGGACGCGCCGAGCTGCAGGGGACGGAGGCCACAGGGGAGGTCGGAGAGGATGACGACCAGGCGTCGGTGGGTGAGGAGCAGTAAAGGGGCGGCCGGAGCTAGGGTGGATAGGAGGGAAGGGAGGTACGGGGCGGCGTGGAGCGCGGCCGGAGGCGCGCGGCGCAGAGTGGAGGACGCGGGGCGGCGGCGCGAGGCGAGCAGGCGGGCACGGGAGGGAGACTGGAGGACGGTTGAAAGAACAACTATGCCCGAGATGTCGCCTAGAGGGGGGGTGAATAGGCGATTAAAACTTTTTCTAATTAGGGGCTTGATAATTGCGGAATAAAACTATGTGTTTAAATTAATAAGCCAACAACCTAATATACTAGGTTTACCTAATGTGCACCAACAACCTATGCTAAACAAGGCAAGTAACAAGGTGAAAGCTAGATAAAGACTTCAAGCACGATGGCTATCACAATGTAAATTGCATAAGTAAAAGCTCGGGTATAGAGATAACCGAGGCACGCGGAGATGAGGATGTATTCCCGAGTTCCTCCTTGTTAAGGGAGTACGTCTCGTTGGAGGGGTGTGAGCTCGCCACAAGAGGCCTACTCAAGATGCCACAAAGGCCTCACCCTATTTTCCGATGAACCTCACCCAAGTGATTGGTTCACCTTCCACTATCGGAATCCTTCGAGGCGGATTCCGGAGCCCTTTACAACTCTTCTTGGGGCACACACCCACAACTCAATTGGGGGCTCCCAAACTCGTGCCGAAGCTTCACAAGCGAAGACTTCGCGGCACCTCCAACCGTCTAGGGTACACAATGCACCCAAGAGGCAACAAGCTCTTGGGAACACAATGCACCCAAGAGAAACAAGCTTCTCAACTTCGATCTTCACGTATCACCGTGGAGAGAGCAACCCGATGCAACTAATGCAAAAGGCAAGAGCACACAAAGTGGTCAAATCCTTCACTCTCAAATTCCAACCAAGCAACAAATGCTTTGGGGGGAATAAGAGAGGAAGAACAAAGGGGATGAACACAAAGCAACCCCAAAATCTAGATCCACTAGTTCCCCTCACTTAGAGGAGATTTTGGTTGGAGGAATGGTAGATCTAGATCTCCTCTCTTGAATTCCTAAGTTTGGGCAAGAATCATTGGAGGGATTGAGAGGAATCAAGCTCACAAGGTTAGCAACAATGGAGGAGAGAGAAAAGCAAGTGAGCAAAACGAGCAGCAAGCACTTGGGGGAAGAAGGGGGCTATTTATAGCCTCCCCCAAAAACTAGCCGTTATGTGCAGAAAAACTGCACGGCGGTACTACCGCTGGAGCAGCGGTACTACCGCTATAGGTATGTGGACCGGTACCGCGTGTAAACCGACTCCAGCGGCAGCGGTACCCTGTGGGAGGTACCGCTGACCCCAGGTGGCGGTACTACCGGTGTCCTGCCGGTACTACCGGTGGACACTTAGCCGCAAGGGCTAAGCCATCCCAGCGGTAGAACGAGGCAGCAACCGCTGAGGTACCGAACCCCATACCCGTAGCCAAAACTTGCCCAACGGTACCTCTGGCGGTAGCACCAGCAGTACTACCGCTAGAGGTTGTACTGCTGGGCAGCTGTGGCACCGCTCCAGGTTGGAGCGGTACTACCGCTACGCCAGCGGTACTACCGCTGAAGGCAATTTTGGCAGACTAGGTCAGATGCTAAGACAAGATAGAGATATTACACCACAAAGAGGCATTTGGCAGTAAAAAACACAGGACCGGAGATTCCGGGTCCATTGGGCCGGAGACTCCGGACCATCTCCGGTCAAGATCCATCAGAAAACCAGAACTGCCATAACTTTTGCAAATGAAGTCCGAATCGAGTGAATCCAATTTTGTTAGAAAGAGGACGACAAGAGCTTACACTAGCCAGGGAGCTTACACTGGTCAAGATCCATCAGAAAACCAGAACTGCCATAACTTTTGCAAAATATTGAAACAAGCCAGGGAGATTGTGCAAAGGGATGGAATGGTGATACCTTTCCAAGCGGATGAACCGGCAAAAACTCCAACATCGAAAACGCACAAGCTTTTCATCAAGACTCCGTTTTCTATGATCTTGGGCTTGTTTCGAAGATAATCACAAGCCCTACAAGATCATGCATATACACATCATAGTCTATCATGTGAGTAGGAAAACATAAGGAGAGAGTTTGACCTCTCGTAGGAGAGACAAACCGGTAAAACCTCCGATATCAAAAACGCAAGAAGATATTCATGAGATCCGTTTTTGATGAACTAGAGCTTGGTATGGAGATGAACACAAGCTCTAAATTCTCACATGGATAAAAGCCAAATAAGAACCAATAAAGATGATTGCATGGATGCAAAGGTTTGAGCTCTCCACGAACGATACGATCACGATACTCGGTCGAGAGCCCCTCTTGATAGTACGGCTATCTATCCTATAACCCGGTCTCTCACTAAACATAATGAGACCGGTAAAATAGAAACCCTATCAAGATCATACCTTTGCCTTGCGCTTAAACCACTTGAGGTTGATGAAGACGATCTTCAACTCCTCAAGACGCACCACCTTTCTTCATTGCGCTTCGCTTGGTGAAGATTCACACATGGCTCCCCCATACACCAAGATGGGAGAAGCACCTCTTCGGCATATCTTCACTTGGACTTGAGGGTTGATCAACCTGCACAAAGCCTTGATCAACACACATCTTTTCTTCCCTTAACCTTGATTCCAACGAATGGAGATCAAGCAACTCAAATGGACACACCTACAAATGTAGCTCAATACAAACATTAGTCCATAGAGATTGTCATTAATTACCAAAACCATGCATGGGGCAACCATGCACTTTCAACGGTGGCCAAGGCGGGTCGAGCAAGGGGCCGGGAGGAGAGGGCTAGCCGCGCGCGGGCGGGGGCTCGGAGCTTGGAGGAGGACGTCCACGGCGACGCAGGGCGTGGGAGGAGAAGGGGAGCAGCGCGGGAAGGGGATCGAGCCAGGGAGAGAGGAAGAGAGCGGCGCGAGAGGGGATAGAGGGAGCCGGCGAGGTTGTTGCGGTGGAGGATGGAAGCGTCGGGGTGGAGCACGGGGAAGAGGCCGGCCAGGGGCGCGGAGGAGCTTGGGGATCGACGGGCTCACACGCGGGTGGAGGAGAGGATGAAGAGGACACGGGAGAGAAGGAGCTGCGGGGAAGAGAGCGCTCGGGAAGGAAAGAAAGAAGAAAAAGAAAGGAAGAAAGAAAAAGAGGTGGACAGAGAAAAGGAAAGGAGGGGGAAAAAGGGGGAAAGCAAGGGTGGAAGGGCAGATTCGCGAAACGACGAAAACGGAGGAGGGTGGCTGCAAGATGCAGGGGGTAGGAGGAAAAGAGCCAGGGAAGGAATTAGGGTTTTGAGGTTAGGTGGGCTTGGGCCGGTTTGGGCTGCTCTCTCGCAATTCTCAAATTTATTTTTCTTTTGCAAAATAATTTCGGCAATTAATTTTAGAAAACGGAGACGACTGTCTCGGTAAAACTTTTACAACAAATTTTGCAAAATAAAATAGGGTTTAATAAAAATAATTTTTGCGGTCAAAAACATGCGGTGCGATGATGCTGATGTCATGATGATGCAAAAACAAAAACAAACAAAAATCTAATTTGGGGAAAACCCCGGGACATTACAACCGACACCACTAACAAGGGATCTCGCCCCGAGATCCACGCTACCGTCGGGGAGAAGAAGAGGAGGTTATTCTATCGAATCTTCTCGCACCATGTTGATCTTCTCGACACCACTAACAAGAGGTTCTTGCTCACGTCAATGGCGATGACTGTCTGTCGGGATGCTTCCAAAGATCGAACCTATTAGGTAAAAGGCAAGAGATCGTCCACCCACGAAGAAGCTATGACTCGAAAGATAGATGAGAGAGAAGATTTAAATCATATAAGGTAAGAGCAGGAATAGAATTGAGATAAGGAATAAACAAGAGTCCTACTGAGATCTTTTCAAATAACTTTAGCAAAATATTTTGGACACTCTACAAACAACGACCATTAGCTAGGGTATCCTACAGGCAGACTGGACCCGCGGGGTATCGAAGAACCATGGCTCTGATACCACTTTGTAACGCCCCGGGATCGGTACTATGCAGATTTTTGCATTCCCGCCAAATCCGCATAATAACGATCCTAGGACGCCCACCAGGCATAACGTGCACGTCGCAACACACACGTTATGCGGGTGGAATTGTGATAACATTATAACAGTTCTCGATGGAACCCACAAAACAAGATATATACAACGACTCCAACGAGCCAAGAACCAAAGATACAATACAAAGATCCAAATAACAACGGAAGCGAAATAACGTCCGACTACGGACAAGATACAAATTGGACTAAGAGTCCTGAAGATAACCAAGACACCATATCCTTGCCCAGGCCAAGCCGGAGGGATTCCCAAGCTAACATCGTCAGACTTCAAACCTGTTTGGCTGCATTGGAATAGCAGCCCCGAAGGGGTCAGTACTAGTAGAGTACTGGCAAGTAATACTCACAAGATATCAAAGCTGGAATCCCGGGGAAAGAGGGTTAGCGATTGAATCGGCAGCAAGCAGCACTATCAACTAATAGAGACACGCTACAAACTTTCGTCTAACAGAGACAAGATAAGAGAGCGTATAAGGAACCAACTATACTAACACCAAACATAACCCAGCCGATTCCTTACCAGCCCGTTTTTCCCACGAGCAGCAAGCTCAAAGGCACTCACACGGTTGGCAATTTTATAGCTTATTATTCTATTAATCTATCTTACTAGTCAATTTATTATTATCAGGTGTAGGTTGTCTATGATCTTGTTAGCCAGCATCATCACCAAGTCGTCCATAACCGCGGACACGGCTTTTCGAAAAGATTTAACCCTGCAGGGGTGCACAAATGTAACCACACACATTTCAACCCTTGTTGCCAGCTATTAGCACACTTTCTAAGGTGTGCCGGCAGGGTATCCGACACTACACTTTCCTTCACTACCACACTTGTCCAGGGAACCACCTAGCTAGGTCTGATCCACCTTGA
This sequence comes from Puccinellia tenuiflora, assembly GCA_012064385.1. NCBI lineage: Eukaryota > Viridiplantae > Streptophyta > Magnoliopsida > Poales > Poaceae > Puccinellia > Puccinellia tenuiflora. Next base: position 139,681 of record QRDG01000108.1, read on the forward strand.
AAGTCCGGCCGAAGCTCTGAGGTGGGCCGAACCGTTGCGTGAACGGCATCGGGAGGGAACACTCATACGATTGCCCCTCCTTCCACACTCGATAAACGAACGATCCGCAACCCTACCGTAAGTAACCATCACGTATCATATCTTTCGGAGGCGTCCCATCCGTGTACCTGCAACAATATAATAAAGCGCCGCGCAAATGGAAACACCCGAACTACTTGTGGCGCCCTGAACAAGGCTGCAGATCCGGTACTAGGTCGGGGGGAGTCCCATTGCCTCCCACATGTGGGTAGTGCGCTCAGTCTTGGATCAGAGGACAAGAACTCGGGTCCTAGGCGACACTAGCAGAACAAATCACCATGATTGGCTTTCCGCCGGTGGCTTATCTTTATTAATTATATCCCATCGCCAAACATTAAAGATTATCATGTGAAGTTAACCCAACTATCATATTAAAGCAAAATTAGAACAAGACTCGAGCAAAACAACCTAAGCATGCACTACGACTTGCAAGGCCAACAAGATAAACAAGCAAAAGGTTATTAGGATGTGGGGGGTGTGGCTTATCAAGGATGCAAGGTAAACATGCAAATAGGATCGAGACACAAACATCGTATTATAAGGCTAGCAAGGAACAAAAGATAGGAGGTGTAAGAGACAGAAAACACACAAAGATAGCAAGGGAGTATCCCTTGCCTGAAATCCGGAAGAGGTAGCAGAACCTATCGTTGCTCACATCAACTCAACGTCATATCCGTGGAGAAGCAACGAACACTGGACAATGGAAAAGATGCATTTTACTCTACGGCAAAAGAAGCGGCATGTTGATGACATGATGCATGACAAATTAAATGTGATCCAATTTTATTCCCTAACACATGGCAAATCATTTTAAATGGGATCGGTGCAAAATATAAATGCACCGGACAAACCCCATAATTAAATTGATTTAATTTGACTAAGTGGATAAAGGTTCGATGTTAATTAATGATGCATGATTTTATAAGATACACATATATGTAGATAGGGCTAGGGTTGGGGTCACACATCGTATTCGGGGAAACTTCGGATTGGAAGCCACCGTCTTCGGGTCGTAGTCGAAGTAGTCGTCGTAGTTGAAGTAGTCGAAGTAGTCGTTCGTCCGGAGTCGAAGTAGTCAATGTAGTCGAAGTAGCCGACATCGTGGAAGTAGTCGTACTCGGGCGTAGTCATGGCAGACCTTGGCGTTCCGGGCTTCGGGGTCAACGGGGTCCACGGTGGTCGGGGATCGGACACCGGTAGTCGTTCACGATCGTCGAGTTCACGGAGGCGTAGCACTTGGCGGGTCTTCTGCTTCATGTCGTCGGGTGCGGAAATGGATAACTCGGGTACTGGTGCACGGCACGAAGAACTCGTCGGTCCACGAAGATCTTGTCGTCGGGAACTTCACATCGGGAAACAACGGGGAACAGGAGATGTCGGGGAACCGGCTTCACGACGGGAACTTCGGGAACGGGAACATGACAGGGAAATGGAAGACGTCGGGGAAAACAACACGGAGGCGGACCGTCGGGAACACAACACGATGGGGACAAAGTCGGGAACAGAAAGGGAGGCAACACGGGAACCGACACGGAGGCGGCACGTGCAGCAGCAGCAACAACAGCAGCACGAGCACGGAAACGGTCTTGCGGGCATTCCATCGAGCAGGTGGCGGGCACCGAGGACGAGAAAGAAGAGGAGGCAGCAGCGGCCCGAGGCGGATGGAGGCTGGCGGTGAGGAGCTCGGGACGCGCCGGAGCTGCAGGGGACGGAGGCCACAGGGGAGGTCGGAGAGGATGACGACCAGGCGTCGGTGGGTGAGGAGCAGTAAGGGGCGGCCGGAGCTAGGGTGGAGAGGAGGGAAGGGAGGTGCGTGGCGGCGTGGAGCGTGGCCGGAGGCGTGCGGTGCGGAGTGGAGGACGCGGGGCGGCGGCGCGAGGCGAGCAGGCGGGCACGGGAGGGAGACTGGAGGACGGTGGCCGAGGCGGGCCGAGCAAGGGGCCGGGAGGAGAGGGCTAGCCGCGCGCGGGCGGGGGCTCGGAGCTTGGAGGTGGACGTCCACGGCGACGCAGGGCGCGGGAGGAGAAGGGGAGCAGCGCGAGAAGGGGATCGAGACAGGGAGAGAGGAAGAGAGCAGCGCGGGAGGGGAGAGAGGGAGTCGGCGAGGTGGTTGCGGTGGAGGATGGAGGCGTCGGGGAGGAGCACGGGGAAGAGGCCGGCCAGGGGCGCGGAGGAGCTTAGGGATCGACGGGCTCACACGCGGGTCGAGGAGAGGATGAAGAGGACACGGGAGAGAAGGAGCTGCGGGGAAGAGAGCGCTCGGGAAGGAAAGAAAGAAGAAAAAGAAAGGAAGAAAGAAAAAGAGGTGGACAGAGAAAAGGAAAGGAGGGGGAAAAAGGGAAAAGCAAGGGTGGAAGGGCAGATTCGCGAAACGATGAAAACGGAGGAGGGTGGCTGCAAGATGCAGGGGGTAGGAGGAAAAGAGCCAGGGCAGGAATTAGGGTTTTGAGGTTAGGTGGGCTTGGGCCGGTTTGGGCTGCTCTCTCGCAATTCTCAAATTTATTTGCTTTTGCAAAATAATTTCGGCAATTAATTTTAGAAAACGGAGACGACTGTCTCGGTAAAACTTTTATGACAAATTTTGCAAAATAAAATAGGGTTTAATAAAAATAATTTTTGCGGTAAAAAACATGCGATGCGATGATGCTGATGTCATGACGATGCAAAAACAAAAACAAACAAAAATCTAATTTGGGGAAAACCCCGAGACATTACAAAACGTCGCAGTCTATGAGAGTTGGGTTCTCTCTAGTAAGCTCATGAAAGGCTTTGGAGTATGATGTATAAGCTCCACCCACGGGGAAGCCTTGCGGCAGCCTAGTATTGGTCTAGACGTTATGTGAATCTAGTATCGCAGAAAACTTATAGTTAAAGGCATAGTCCACTATCAAGTTGTGAACTAGTGTAGCGTGATGTTCTAAGTGGAAGTTCAACTTAACAGTCTCCACTAAGCATCGGTATATAAATAATGTTTTGAAACATAAATGATGACATGAGCCAATGAGACTTTGTGGGGATTGTTGGAATTTACTAGTATTTACTAGTGGGCCATTGGCCCAATATTCTAATAAATTCTGAAATTCTCATAGCCCATTCATGCATGCAAGTGGTGGGACTAAAGTTTAGTCCCATACTGCTAGTTGGATGAGAGTTACACCAGGTTATAAAGTGAGCTCTACTAGCACTTGTACAAGCATAGAAAAGAGAGAGAATAAGAGAATGCCACACACGCGCTCCTCCTCCGCCGCCCGCCTCGCCACGCCTCGCCTCATCACGACGTGCCGCGGGTTGCGGGAATGAGCCGAGCCGATGGCTATCTTTTTATTGTTCGGGAAAATTAATGAGTCAATTAATTAGTAATTAACAGACGCGTTAATCACTCAGCCGTTTCCGATTCTTTTGGATCGTGGGGCTGTTACCGACTCAAACGTGGGGCTGCACCCACGTCCTACCCGACTCAACTATATATACAGGCTGGACGAACCCTAGCCGTCTCTGTGCGAAAATACATGGTCTCTCGTCGTTCCAGTACCAAACCTTTGCGCCGCCGTTTTCCAAGTCTTCTCCATTCCGTCTTCCGGCGTACACCGTTAGGCGGTGCAGTAGGCCTCCGGAACCCCGCCTCTCGTGATCCTATACGGGAGAGGGGCGATCAGGTTTTTGGGGAGCGCACTCGCGCGACTACTGGCTGCGACTAGTTCCCCAACGACGACCTCTTCATCGACAACATGGGTGATACTGGGGCTGGTAGCGGTTCCACTCCCGCTGCAGTGTACGTGATTCTGTCCTTTCTGTTTGAGATCTTATTGTAGTTCGTATTCATAATGTTGGCTGTAGATTTAATCTCTATGTCTACTATATTAGTAGATTGCATGATTAGCTTGTTACTTGTTGTTCCAGTCATGATTTGTTTTCGCTTTTCATAAATTAAATCATATGCTAAATTGCTTATATATTCAACAGTGCCAACTAGGATGCTCGCGTGACCGGCTCACTTGGGGAGTTGGGGGACGCTCAAACTCTTGGAGGCGGACATGATGGTCATTGTCATGGACTTCAAAGCTGGAGCAGAGCTCACTACTGCTGACCTGCTTTATTATGGAGCTAGCCACGTAGCCGAGATGCAGTGCAGATGCGCAGCAGACTGCATCTGCAAACAAAACAAACATCGTCTATATGCAGCTGTCCGATATAGCCTTGTGTGACTACAGCTTTGGAATTCTCTTTGTACCATTAAGGGCATGTACAATGGTCTTATCTTAGCGACGCCACATAGAATAATTGCTGAGTTGTCGGAGAGAGAAACAAAAAAAAGAGGGTTATCTTCTCTTAGCTAAGAGATCATCTTTTAGCAACAATAGTCTTACCACAAATTTATGATATCTGGTTGTTAGATATAAAATTGCCTTATCAACCAGTATACGTCATATTTTTCCTGTCATATCTATATTATGTGGCAGATTTATGAAAAGACTATCTTATCAACCATTGTACATGCCCTAAGCTTACTCAGCGTACAGCTCAGCTAATTACCATGGAATAGGGGTGATGTCAACAAAAAACACTTCAGGCTGTTTCTAACGGGAGATAAGGCGCAGTACATTATTTGAGTGAGTACACCCATTCCTTAGAATTACCGTCAAACAGATATTGGTTTTAGAAAAAAGTTAGTGTTGAATTACCTTTGCAGCTTTAGTAGATCACTAACACAATTCGTTTCCATTATATATTTTTTACTTTATCAAGTATTCAGATTTGGCATGACAAATTGTACTATTAAGTTCTTGTGGGGTTGTGGCCGAAGTCGGCCACCAGGAGGCCGGCAAGGTGGATGTGCAAAGGAGAGAAGTTGGTGAGCAAACGGCCTATTATTGAATCGTAAATGTGAAAAAAGCTGTTGTGACAAATTTTTAAGTTGTGTTGCAAATAAGTAGAGAACTACGCTAAAGCAGTAAACAGTAGGTGATTATGCAAATTCCTACCAGAAGTGTGTCACTCGGGTGTAGTTGCTCCATCATCACTGAGGTCGTATGGGCAATGCCGCGGCGATCATCTACACAAAAACTAGATACTTTGGTGGCTCCGGAGCCAAGTGGAAGAGAAAGTAGTTCCCCAAAAACGCGATGGTTGTCGCCCCCTTACTAGAGAAACATCGACTCGACTAGACCCATTTTGCCTTGTCCATAATTCCTACTTAAGAATTTTTTACAAAAAATATTGGAACTTACAGTTTTAGACATACCATGAAGGATCCATAATCCCGACGTCGGCTTTTGTTAAGTCCTTGATACATGCTTATAATTATATGCAAGACTGTGTTAAAAAAATCATGAACCGCAAATTTTTCTCTCCCGTAGCAACGCACGGGCATGTTTGCTAGTATATATATATATATATATATATATATATAGGGTGAGACTATTCTACAACCCCTCTTAAGTGATTGTAGAATAGCTATTCTACAACCCCTACCTAAAAACACCTTCTAAATCCGAGGCGACCCATGCTAATCACCTTCTTCCCCGCACCCGCCCGACTTACCTTTTCCCCTTTCCTTCACCCAAATAGCCCGCAAACCCACCGGCGCACCCTCCCCACCCTCACCACCGGCGCAACCAACCACCGCGCGCCGCCATGGGAGGGCCCCCAACCTGAGCCGTGCGCCGCTCCGGCGCGGAAGCCGTCCCTGCGCGCCTCCGACGCGCGTGTACCTCCCCCTGTTCCTAGGGGCGCCGACCACCTACCCAATTATTTCGGCCAGGTCCCTCCGCCTCTAGACCGGAGCGGACCCTCTTCCTCCTCCCCATGCGAGCCCCCTCCCCCACCTCCAGACCGGCCCAACCCCATCCCGGCGAGGGCCCTCCTCCTCCCGCACGACGGCGTGAACCGCCGGCCACCTCCTAGTGCGAGGCACTCCCATCCCCGTCGCCCGCGGGAGCCCACCCCTCCACTGCCCGGCCTCGTTCCTGGTCGCGCCGCCACTCTTCTGCCCGAGAGCCACCCTCCACCTCCCGCCGGCGTCGATGCGGCGGCCTAGCTTCTCCCCACGCGCGACTACCCCTGCCCATCTGCGGCACGACGCATCCTCGGCGTGGCGGACCTGCTCCTCCCGGCGCGTGGCGCTCGAGCTGGAAGTCGCCATGACCGCCGTACGTAGCTCCAGCGTGGACTGTTGTTGGGGCTGAGGCGAACTGCTCCTGCCGATGATATGACCATCTGCTACGCATATTTCCTCATAAATCTGTTTTATTCAGTTGGATTCAATTCTGAACTGCAGCTTTTTAAAGGTAGGTGCTTTGCAAGCTAGACCACATGCCTGTCGTCCACAGCCGCGACGCTGGGCAGTCCACATCGGCGACGCCCAAGAGTTCATTTTCCTGATTCCTTTTCTTCTAATAATAGTTATGCAATTTTGTGACTTCTGAAGTTCACCTCAATTTTAGCGAGAGTTCACTGCGTATGGGAAAAAAGTTCAGTACAGAAGAAAACACTAAGTTGATAGCTCGTTTTAGTACAGTAGTCTAGGTAGAGACCCTGGAGAGGTTCATCTATTAGTAGTGTCCCGTTCACTTTGGCCAGCGGAGACGCTGCATCCCGACAGGAGTCGATAATACGTGAAGCTCAGAGAGGAAAATCGCTACTGTTGCTATATTTTCTGAACCGCCATTGTGCTTTATTTGTTTCTATACAGATTGCAATGAACTAATGTGCTTACACGAACATGAGTGCACTGCTCATGTGAACTAGTTTGTTGACGCAAATTGAACTGCACTCCGTACACAACATGCAAGTCCATGTAATCATGTGTGAGAAGTTTGCTTTAAGCGCAACTGAAGTTCGTTTGATCGAAATTCGTAGGACCGACGGTTCCAACGGCGTCCAAACCACTCCTCTCTCTGAACTTCACCGGCAGAGGAGTCCAGAACAGAACGCCATAGGAGTCCACACCGTGGGAACGATTCGGAAGGCAGCGCGGAGGTCCGCTTGTGAAAATATTGAATTTCACATCGCCCAACTTTGAAGTCCGATGTTAAAAAATTGTAAAAGTATATAAAAAATATAAAAGGAAGTTCACTTATCGTATCGAGAGAAGTCCAAAAAAAAGGTCCGCCAAGAATTTAACTTACGAAAATTAATTAGTAGTTTACTTACATATCGAGTGAAGTTCAAAAAAATTGGTCCAGAAATAAGTTCGCGAAGTTCGGAAATTATGAACAAAAATAGGGAACCTCCCGTGAAGTTCATTTTTATTGGCGGCTAGTTCAGTTTTCCATATCGAGAAAGTTCATTAAACATTACTTAGTTGACAGAAATACTAGTTTAAAAAAAATGAAGTTCACTCGAAGAATTTGAGAAGTTCGTTGTATGAAATATTGAAATCCACTATGAATACAACCAAGAAAAAAAATGAAATACGTTTTTAGTATTAGGGAGTTCACTCATACGTCCAAAAAAGTTCACATTGTATTGTACGGGAGTTCGTAGACTAAAGAGATATACGTCTGAAGTTCATATGGTAGGTCCGTCAAAAAGTAAAAAAAGAAAAGCTCAGTCAATTTGCTATTGGCGAACTACACTTTTTATGACGGGAAAAATTCACTTGTTTACGTCTCGATGTTCACCTCTTTCACGAGGTAAGTTCACGTTATTTTTTGAAAAATGAAAACATTTTTAACTCTTGTAAACAAAGAAATTCACTTATTAAACAAACAATTATACTAGAAAAACTGAAGTATATTCAACACAATATACCATTTTCAGCGTTTTGTAAGTTTAAAAAAGTTCACTCTATACCACGCAGAAGTTCAACCTGAACATCGTGAATTTACCTTGAGATGAATTGAAAATTTAAGTTCACTTTCTGCATGCTAGAAGTTCACTTCAAAAAAATATGAAGTTCACCGTATACAAAGAACTCACTTAAAGTTGGAAAGTTCACTCAAAAAAGTTTTAGAAGTCCACTATTGTTGTTTTTCAGAAATTCACTTCGGATTTCTAAAAAAGAAGGGTTCATTTCATACGCTCGAAAGAAGTTAACATTTCCGTGCTCCGTGAAAGAAGTTCACTTATGTGTTCGGAAGAAGTTCAGTGTTTTGAAGTGGGAAGTTCAGAAAATACGAGAATTCTAAAACAACAGAATTATGTATATTTAAAACTGCTCTTAAACCGTAAGGAATTTTAAAAAATGCGTGAGATAACAAAGTTGCGGATTTTTCATAGCTTTCCAACGGCATATCATTTGCATCAATCCAATTAACGGTTTGCAAATGGCGACCAAAATACTGTACGGTCGTGAAAAAAAGTGTTCGTATATATGAAATTATTTAAAAATCGTAAATAATTTCGAAAACATGTGAACATGAAAAAGTTTCGTAATTTCGATAGCTATCCAACGGTATATCACATGCATCATTTCGATAAGCGGATCAAAAATCGCACCAAAAAATTTTCCGGCGAAGTTGGAGAATCAGTGTGTTCCGTCAAGAAGTTCACATTTACAGCATGTAGAGTTCACAGTTGTGACGCGGGAAGTTCAAAAGTGTTGTAGAAACCCTATATATATATATATATAGAAACCCTATTTGACACACAGGGTGCAGAATAACTTATTTTGCACCCACCATTTTTTTACGTTGTTACGTTAATAAATTATATTACATATGTAAATATTTACGTCATGTTGACCCATAATAAAAAAACCGACATAAAAAATTAGTTAAAATGACATAAAAGTCATAAAAACAACATAAATAAGTGTATTTTTATCTTATTTTTGTAACATCACGTAAATAATTTTTTTTTGTCATTTATATTTTTTCTTACGTTCTCCTTGACTTAATACATAAGAAAAAAATTACGTCACGTAAAAATCATATACGGTTGTAAATATAGAGGGTGGGTGTAGAATAACTATTCTACTCCCTGTGAGTCAAATAGCGCATCCCTATATATATATATATGACAGACTATTCTAGACAACCCCTATAGTGTTTCTAGAATAACTATTCTAAACAACTTTTCATCGTAACGAGCTTCTTATCCGATCCAGCACTAAACTAACGAACTGAACCGGTCAACCCACATCCCACCCGATCCCACCACCCCACGACTCGATCCCCTCCCCCACCTTCTTCCACCTCAAATCGCGCCGCCCCGCCCCGGGAGGCACCCGACCTTCGCCCCCACGCGCCCCGGCGGCCTCCGCCCCCTCGCGCTCCTGGCGAGGAAGCAGCCCCTGTGCCCGTCCTGGCGAAGAAGCCGCTCCGGGCGCCTCTCCGGCGAGGAATCCGCCCCGCGAGACGCCGTCGACAACCTACCGGTCAAGTATCCGTCGAACTCCGTCCCTCGCGCGCCCCCGCGCCACCCCATCCAGCCGCGCGCACTCCGGCGACCTCGACCTGCACGCGCCCCAGAGACCTCCCACCGTGCGCGCGCCTCCTGCGACCCACACCACCGCTGGAGTGTCCCCCTGTTGCCACGCCTCTGGCGCTCTACCTCTGAAGGAACTACCTGCTCGCTCGAATTTTACGACCCCTTCCGCACCTCACCGCATCCGAGCTACACCTCCGTTCTAGCCGGCGGCGCCCTGCCTCGCCCTGCATCCGCGGCGACGACGCCCTGCCTCGCTCTTGCGGAAGACGCTGAATCCCCGCGCGAGCGCTGCCCTGGCCTCCCATGCTCGGCGGCTTAACTAAATACGGCGCGAGCGCCCTGTCGTGGAGTCCACCGTGCTCCGCAGCGGCAGTTCAACGCGTTTGGCCGTGGAGTCCACCATGCGACGCAGCGGCAGTTCACCGCGTCCGGTCGTGGTAGTTAATCTGCCTGGACGCCGGCATGCGCTGCTCTGGTCCTGCCGCTCCCCTAATGCATTATTTGGGGCGGTTCTTTGGAGTTCGTGAGACAGTGTCGAGGACGACCATGGAGTTGACTTCACAATTCAGAATTGCAGGTAATGTCGAACTGCAAACAGCAGTTGGAGCTGAACCATTTAGTGGCTGCTTCCTTATGCAGCTGGTACTACAGAAGGTTCAGATCAGTGTTTGGAGGTCCAAAGCGGATGAATCGCAGTGATGTGGTTCAACGCTTGGAGGACTACGCCATTGTAGTTTACAAGTTCTGCATCTCCAGCCACCAGCTAATCGGCAGGGAATCGAGTCGCACAGGCCAGCGCTCCACGTGAGGAATTTGACGAGTTCAGATAGAGGGAAACGAAGCCTGCTGCTACCTACTATCCAGGCCGGCTGCGCGCGACCCCGCCCTCGAGCCTGCTCCTCCTCCACCGGCGAAGATCACCGGCCACGAGAGTCCACCGCCCGCACGGCCGCCGCTCCCCAGCGCCTCCATTGGACCTCCGCCGCCATGCCGGATCGGAGCACCCCCCGATGCCGTGCCGTCGGCTGTTCCCATGAGGACGTCAGCACTGCCAAGTTCTCCCCATGGCTGTTCCCGTGAGGAGCAATTTCATTTCTTTAAGGGAGGGTTCTAGCTGAAGGGAGGTCCACGCCATGAACTTCAGGTTTTTTTAGGAGAGGTTCAGGTTCTGGTTAGGCTGTGATATTTTTGCAGTTGACCGGGTGCGAGGTTCAGATCCCTTTTCTGAAAAAGTTCGCAACCTCAGGATAAGGAAGTTGAGCCAAAAAAAAATTACAGCAAATAATACGTTCGTGATTTGGTTCTGGATGCTACTGATGATGTACTAGCCGTGGTCTAGTTCAGAGTCTGTCGAGCAAATTGCATATACCAGCAACTCTTGGGGTAAAGTTTGCGCATACCAGCGACTCAAACTTGTTTTTGCACAGACCAGCGACTCTGGAGGTATAATGATGATACAAACTGTCTAACAGTATTCCTGGCAGCCACCGTGCCATTGCTACCATTCAACGAGGCTGTTTGCTCCAGATTTGCCGGCCGCCGCTGTCTCCATCACCTCGGGGTGGCTCACCAATGTGGCCGCCGCCGCCTGGGAAGAAATAAAGTAGACCGGGGACTCCCGGCCCTGCTCGACCACGTGCAGCGGAGCCCGTCGCAGGCCAGCCGCGGGCGCCATCCCGGCCACCTCCGGGCGGTCGCATCTCGCCGCTGCACCCTGGGAAGAACGGAGGAGGCCGGCGGCTGCCAGCCCGGCTTGACCGCATGGAGTGGCCGCCGTCCCAGGCGTCCCGCCGTCCCCATGGGCTCCCGTTGGTCGCATCGGGCCATGCTGCCGCTGGGACTGGGATCAAAGAGAAAGGGAGAATTTTTCATGTTCGCTCGTCCCAGGTTTCAGTCCGACGGGATATTTTCTTTTTTCTTTATTAAGCCACCCACGCAACAGGCACACAGAGCCGCGGTGGCTCAAGAGGTGGGCCTTCTTTGTCAGATATCTCCACTACTAATAAAAGAGCAAACTTGAATTACCCTACGTCCACACCACAAAGTGTACACAGAATTGTCAGGAACGTCCGATCTGATTAACTTGATGAAATCGAAGAGTGTATATTAGTCCAATGGTCTGCCACGCAATTAGACGGCTGAGATTCGATGTTTTGCCGGTCTGCCGCTCCGCACTCCACCCGCAGGTTCTGCCCAGGAGGCCATCCGCTGGAGGCGTCGCCATCCCCAAATCACGCACGCCCTAGCCGCACCCGTCATCGCCCCATCGGCGCTGTCATCCTCGCCATCGTCCCGTCGTCACCGTCGTCGTCCTCGCCCATCGTCGTCCTCGCCGATCCGTCATGCTGTCATCGTCCTCGCCCATCGTCGCTCACACCCCTGCCACCATCCTCCGCATCCTTACATCGCCGGCGGCAGCCTGTCCGTGACCCGTCCGCTTGCGTACTTGTCATCGAGGACGCCGTCGAGGATGGGCGAAGATATGCCGCAGTCCACGCCGCGTCCTTGCGCGCCCAGCCCGGCATCCATCCGCAACTGAACAAGTATCCACCACCGGCCTCTCCGCTGGGCCACCGTGCAATCGCGTAGTGCTTCTCCGCAGGGTACAGTCATACATAATTTTGCAGGTACATACATAATCTGGATCCATAACAATGACCAAAAAAGGGACACCACCACTAGAGATAGACAAGTTGTATTCTGTGTACTGTGCGACTGTGATTTATGGTTCAGTTCGGATCATAGGAGATGAAAAAATTCATTTCCTGGGAAAACTAAAGTTTTCAGTTTTGTATGATTTGTATGATATGTAAGATGCATTTTTGTTGGGAGATTACAAGAACAGTATTAAACACTTAGGTCCTCTCATGTTGTCGTTGACACTGTTTTTTGGTCATTGCAAATTTCATTGATTAATTTGCTAAAGAGTCTTTTATAAGTGCAATTTTCCACGCTACAACTTGTAATATTATGTACCTATACTCATGCTATTGCCATGCTTCTGTTTGACATAACTTCATCTTACAAAGCTTCTTATATCTCAATGCAGTCTACCTTGAATTAATTTGCTGAAGAAGTTTTCCTATTGGTTCTTTAAAGGTCTTGGTCGTATTATGAGCCTGACGCAGAGCAAACGCATGGCTGGCGCTGCGCTGCGGGGGAAGATGTCCCATTGTGAAGAGGATAAAGGTCCAGGTGGTATGTGAATTCTTGAGTGCCGGGATGTGGTTGATGTTAATTGAGAGGAACGTGCCTCGCGAGTGGGCAGCAGCCAGGTCGATCCGCTGCTTAATTTGTGTTCTGTTTTTGCTCTCGCCAGCGGCTGGCTGAGCAACCTCTTCGGCTACCTGGCCTCCATCCCGGAGCATCCTAGAGGTGAGAGGCTCAAATGTTGCTTCCTCAACTTCGCCAAGCAGGCTCTCCTGGACCCGACGCTAAGGTGCATTTTTTCTCTCTTTTCTACTTTGAAGTATTGCCTGACATCATGGAATAACATCTGAAGCTACAACAGTGTGTACGGCTGTGATGCATTCATGTTTATAATTTCTGATTTATAATATGAATTCTTGACACTTTGCTTAAATTCAGAAGTTTGATATTTAAGTTTTATGATCCAAGTACGAGCAGTGGTAGTATAGCTGATCGACTCCCGTCCTGGGTTTCAATTTCCCCCCCACAAGAGAAAAAAAGCAGAATAGTTTTGCAACAACATTTTCTTATTTCCAACACTATTTTCTGCTCTCAAGTTGCTAACAACTAAACATACCTGATGAGATAGTTTCAGGTTTTATATAACAGTGCTTGTTAGAGTGCCCTGTATGTATGAAAACTGTCTTGTCATGCAATGGTCCTTCTATAAACAGTTGTCCATGTGATGTTTAATTTTTAAATACCCAAATTTATGTAAGTTCTGACCATCCAAATGTTCGTTGGAGCATGCAATTTTATTTTATTTTTGAGGAAGCTCTTCTATATTACTTGGAGCATGCAACATTTGCTCAAATCTGATACTTCAGTCATACATGCCTAAAATATGTATGTCGCTATAAACATGAGATTATCCTATAGTTCTACATTTTACGCATTTTGATTTAGAATTATAGTTGTTCTCCATGCTATTAATAAACCAGTAGCAGACATTGCCACAACTGAACCACATGAATGTGTTTTGCTTCCTGCTCCTTTCCAGGTGTTAACAGATGACTCTTCGTAAATCCTTTTATTCATTAGTTCATGTGGTTCAGTTTCATGAATACATTTTGTTATTACAAATGAGTACCTAACTACATTATGTATGGTGAATACAAATAGTTGATTGTTGTAATGTGTTTGAATCATTAGTTGGTAATGATTATTCACACCCCTTGATAACCAGGCTGATCTTGGAGACATCAGAGTCGACATGCTTTATCAGATCACCAGCATGGATGGGAAAATGGCCTCATTTCGTTGACTGGTGAACTCTTCTTTACGCCAAGCCTTCTATCTCAGGGAGGAATTGTGATCATATAACCAAAGTGTTCATGGAGATGCATATATATATTGGATATCAACGTCGAAAAAATGAATTTCATTTATGTATTTTATTTATTCTATAAATTTGTATGCAAGTATCCTGGAATTAAACATTAATTGTATTTTGTAATATTTTGCTCGGGAGGCTGATGTGTTGTGCCATGGGACACATCAGTCCAAAATTCTGTTTATTCTATGGTGAATCAATCATCATTTCTCTACACTTTTAGAAGACTTTGCACACCCCTGGACAAGCTAACATTATATTTTCCTCTGAACCAAAAAAAATTCATTTAATATTTGGGTCGAATCCTAACTTCCCAATCAAGAGTCTATGCAGCATACAAATTATTTTGAATCTCATACAGCTGCAAATGTTCTGATGGGTTTCTTCATCATTGTTGTGAATCAATCTTTACTGAATTGATCGAATAATTCACTGCTAAAGAATTTTCAGTGTATATATTATGAACACATTTTCAGTGTATATATTATGAACACGACTAGACGTGCGTGCACGTGCACACTTACTAGTGTTGTTAAACGTTGTAATCACTTCATTGGAGCTCTATGCAACTGATTAACCCTAGAGTTACTGGTCTGTGCAAAAACAAACTTGAGTCGCTGGTCTGCGCAAAATTTGCCTCAAGAGTTGCTGGTATATGCAATTTGCTCGAGTCTGTATGGTGTAGCTCGCATCGATGCATGTTTGGATTTTTCCCCATTGTTACTTTCTATTGATGGTTAGTTGTTTACGAAGATGTTGATAGAGAAGTAATCAATTATTCTGCTGGGATTTCACTTAGTATATGAGCAAAACTTCAATTTGGTTCTAAAAAATTGGTCCGCACAGAGAGTTCGTATTTTTCCCGTTGGCAAATACGAATATTAGTTAATGTGAATTGCTACTGCCAACAGCAGGTCTGCTATTTTCTACTAGCTTCCCTTCCGTACATAATCAAATATATTAAAAATTGCTCTTAAACCGTTGATAATTTATAAATACGACAGTAGCAATAGTTAACTTTTTAATGGTATTAGTTTAAAATAAAATAACCTGCGAAAAAATAGGAAGTTCACTCGTGTATCGTGAGAAGTATAGAAAAAATGGTCCGGCGAGATGTTCACTTGTGAAAAAATTAGGAAGTTTACATGTGCATCGCAAGAGGTTTAGAAAAATAGCCCGTCAAAATAAAGTTCATTTGCGAAAAAATTAGAAATTCACTAACGTATCGCGAGAGGTTCAGAAAAAAAATATAGTATGCCAAGAAATTCTGTTGCGAAGAAAAAAGAAGTTCAGTTGTGTATTCGGTAAAGTTCATTCACTCTGTGAGTAACTTTAGAAGTGATTCGTGAATAGGAAGTTCGCATGTGCTTAATGAGAAGTTCAGAAAAAGATGTTCCAGCTAGAGATTCAGTTTAGAAAAATAGAAAGTTCACTTAAGTGTCCAGCGAAGTTCATCAACTTTGTGAGTAAAAATTCAGAAGTGGTTCGAAAAATAGGAAGTTCAACTGTGAATCGTGAAAAGTTCAGAAAAAGATGGTGCAGCGAGATGTTCATTTATGAAAAAAATAGAAAGTTCACTTACGTATTTTGGGGGTTCATCAGCTTTTTGAGTAAGTTCAGAACTGATTCGAAAATAGGAAGTTCACCTGTGTATCACGAGAAGTTCAGAAAAATATGGTCTAACACATATTATTGTATTTCTCTGTTTTTGTATTTTTAAAATTAATCAAAAACTGTACTGAATTTCAAAAAAATTCTTTACGAAAAAGTTGCACCTAGTGAATATCTTTCCAACGCCGTATCATTTGTTACGTTTCGATAAGCGGTTTGAAAATAATTGCCAAAACACTGTCCGCTAGATTTTAAACAGAATTACTTATTTTTAAAACTGCTATTAAACCGTAACGAATTTCGAAAATTAGGTAGAGATAGAGAAGTTGCGCATTTTCCATAGCTTTCCAACGGCGTATCATTTGCATCAATCCGACATACGGTTTGGAAATGACGTTCAAAATACAGTACGAAAACGGACAAATCCGCCAAAACATTGTATAGTTTATTTGAAATTGTTTTCAAACCGTGCATAATTTCGAAACCTGACAGGAGAGTAAAAGTTGCGCAATTTCCATACCTATCCAACGGCATATTATTTGCATTCATCTGACGAGCGGTCTGAAAATGACGCCCCAAATACTGTACGGAAACGGACAAAATCGTGAAATCCGTGTTTAGTATATTTGAAATTGTTCAAAATCCGTACAGAATTTGGAAACCGTGCAGAAGAGTAAAAGTTGCGCAATTTCCGTAGCTATCCAACGGTGTATTGTATGCGTCATTCTGATAAACGGTTTGAAAATGGCAGTCTAAATCCTCTCCGCAAAAAAAAACTGGACGTTCCGCCGAGAGGTTCACCGTTTATTGTCTAGAAAGTTCAGAAAGTTGTGCAGAATATTTATTCTGTAAAGGAGTGCAGAATAGCTGGAATATATATATATATATATATAGACACCATATTCAGCACCGAGGGTGCATAATACTTATTTTAGATTCTAAGTTTGTTTTATTTTCTTTTATTTAGAATTTATGTTTGATATACAAATAATTACATTCATATTAACCCACAATGAAAATTGACATAAAAAATGCAATTTTATGAGTCATAACAGTGTAAAAACCATAAAAAATGCATATTTTACGATATATTTTTTATGTCACGTAAAAAAAAGTTTTACGTCATATCGATATTTTTTTACGTTCTCTTTGACTTACGAGAAAATACAAAATTTACGTAACGTAATAAACATTTACGGTTTAGAAGATATGGGGTGGGTGTAGAATAACTTATTCTACTCCCTGTGTCAAATAGCGCGTCCCTATATATATATATATATATATATATATATATATATATATATTATATATATATATATAGGGTAAGACTATTCT
Source organism: Puccinellia tenuiflora (assembly GCA_012064385.1). NCBI lineage: Eukaryota > Viridiplantae > Streptophyta > Magnoliopsida > Poales > Poaceae > Puccinellia > Puccinellia tenuiflora. The sequence continues at coordinate 156,599 of QRDG01000108.1, forward strand.
ACACAACCCCTGAAGTGTTTTTAGAATAGTTATTCAGCACAACCTAACCAAAAGACCTTCTAAAGCCGAAGCAAACCCACCTTCCCCAAAAAAAAAGAAAAAAAACCGACCGGACCCCCACCAACCTACCTCTTCTTTCACCTCTCGATCCCCACCCCGCCCGAACCCACCTCCACCTCTACTGGGGGCTCCACCTCCCGCCGTCGCGACCGCCCTCCACCTACCGTAGGCGCAGCCCTCCTCTACTTCCCGCTGGCGCGGTCGCCCCTCCAAGCTCCGCCACCGCGCACCCCCGACCTCCGCCGCCGCGCGCTATCCATCCCCGCCGCCGCGCAGCCCGAGCTCTGCTGTCACGTGCTCCCATCCCCGCGGGCCTCCCGGCGAGAGGACGCCGCCCTGCGCGCCTCCCGGCGAGGTCGACGCCACCCCGCGCAGATCCTGGTGAGGACGACAGCGCCCCGACCTTCTTCCAACGGAGCACGCGCCTCCCCGGCCTCCCTTCCAACGAAGCACGCCTCCGCCCGGCGAAGCGAGGAAGGAGACCAAGGGGGAGGCCGCGGTGGCTCTCCTTTCACCGTTTCACGGCGTGCTGCGCCCTAATCCTCCAGGTCGCCGCCCAGGTCGGCCACACGCACGGGACCCGACATCCTTTCCCTGCTGCGCGCCACCCAGCCCGGCCGCGAGGGCGTGCCTGAGCTCGCCCCTGCCTCTACTGCCCGTCCCTACGCCAGCCGTCATCGAGGCTGCCTCGACCTCCCGTACCGCTGCTTCGAGCTCCCGAGCAGATCCCCGTAGAGCTCGCCTCAAGGCTGCCCTGCTCCCAGCGAACTTCATTTTGCAACTTGAGGAGGCTGTGTGAAGTTCAGTTAATCCCTCTTCTGAGGTTCAGATCAAGAACTTCTGAAGTTCAGTTCAATGTCGTCCTTGGCTGCAGGACATGTCGCCATTCTCTTAGTCGACCTCGCAAGGACACCATTGCTGTGATCGTATCAACTGTTGTGTTTCTGCTGTTAACCGGACGCTGCTCTCAAACGCCCTGTAACCTCCCACCGTGCACCGCCTCCATGACCTCACACGACGCGCATAGTTCGTACATGATATTGTTTCCTTTTTTGGTACGTTGGTGCATATCGTGTATGTTTCTTCCGTTTATTTTATTATTATATGAATTGGAGGTGTACTTTGTGGGTAATAGCAGTTCGGTGTATGATAAAAAAAAGTTCACCTTATTTGTGTGAAAAGTTTATTTCGTCCGTGATAGAAATTCAACTCTTGTTGAGATAATTCTACAAAAAAGTTCACTTTTCAAATCTGAGAAAATTCGATTTGTATGCACTCCTAGAGTGAACTTTTATATTGGTTACTACCATTTTCAGTTAAAATTGTCCCATGTGGAAGTTCGGTTTATAGCCGTGTAAGAAAAGTTTGTTTGCTGCGAAAAAATCAAAGTTCACCTAATATATGTAGAAAAGTTCACTTCGTCACTGATGTGAAGTTCACATTATGCACGACACGAAGTTTATTTTTCCAATAATTCGGCGAGTTCATATATTTCTTAAATGTTCATTTTAAAAACGAAGTTCAGTTTTTAAATCACAGAAGTTTTAAAAAGGAAGTCCACGAGTAAAATAGTCCATAATCATGGAAATTGACTTGCTAATTAAAAGGAAGTTCAGTTACGCATCGCGAGAAGTTCAGAAAAATAGTCTGCCAAAATAAAGTTCACTTGCAAAAAAAAATAAGAAGTTCACGTACGTATCGCGTGAGGTTCAGAAAAATATGATATGGTATGTCGAGAAATTCAATTATAAAAAAGGAAGTTCACTTATGTAATTCTGAGAGTTATCAACTTTATGATTAAAGTTCAGAAGTGGTTCGAGAATAGAAAGTTTAACTGTGAATCGTGAGAAGTTCAGAAAAAAAGATGGATCAGCGAGATGTTCATTTGTGAAAAAATAGAAAGTTCACTTATGTTCGTGGCAAAGTTCGCTTTCGCTCGTGGAAAAATAGGAAATTCACCTGTTCTTCTTCGGATGTTCACATACAGATAGAGAGAAGTTCACGACTATATTGGAGATTGTTCATATCTCTATTTTTCTAGGACGGAAGTCGTACTAGTTAAAATCATCCCTACAAACTGTATTTGTCCAAACTGACTGCCCAACATGTAATTGGGGAGCATATGAGTATAATTTGACTCTCCCATACCGTCACACCCTACCCGAGTAGTACAACCGTGTAAAATTTTAAATCGTTTGACATGCCATCTTGTTTGTTAGTTTTTGTATTTTTAAAATTAATCAAAAATCGTACTGAATTTCGAAAACATTTCTTTACGAAAAAGTTGCTCCTAGTGAATATCTTTCCATCGCCGTATCATTTGTTACGTTTCGATAAGCGGTTTGAAAGTAATTACCAAAAAACGGTCGGCTGAATCTAAAACAGAATTATTTATTTTAAAACTGCTCTTAAACCGTAATAAATTTCAATAATTAGTTAGAAATAGAGAAGTTGCGCATTTGCCATAGCTTTTAAATGGCGTATCACTTGCATCAATCCGATAAACGGTTTGGAAATGGTGTCGAAAATACAATACGAAAACGGACAAATCCACAAAAATAGTATTTTGTGTATCCAAAATTGTTTTAAAACCGTGCATAATTTCGAAACCTGATAGAAGAATAAAAGTTGCGCAATTTTCGTACCTATCCAACGGCATATTATTTTCATCAATCCGACAAGCGGTTTGAAAATGGCGCCGCAAATACTGTTCGAAAACGGATAAAATCGTGAAAACAATGTCATTATATTTGTTTTTTTAAACCGTACCTAATTTCGAAACCTGCCAGAACTGTAAAAGTTGCGCATTTGTCGTGCGAATCCAACGATATATCGCGCGCGCCATTTGGATCAATGGTTTGAAAACTACGGCCGAAAAACCATCCGCCAAAACAGGAAATCTAGGTATTCCGCTAAGAGGTTTACCGATTATTAATTAGAAAGTTCAAAAAGTTGTGCATAATAGTTATTCTGTAAGGGAGTGCAGAATAGCTGGAATATATATATATATAGCTCTTCTTCGGTAAAAAATTCTTCTAAAAATGCCGAACCTAATCGTTGCATAAAAGTATATATATATATATATATATAGACACCCTATTCAGCACCCAGTGTGTATAATACTTATTTTGCACCCTAAATTTTTTTTACGTTATTTTATTTAGAATTTATGTTTGATATACAAATAATTATATTCATATTGACCCACAACGAAAAATTGACATAAAAATGCAATTTTATGAGTCATAATAGGGTAAAAACCATAGAAAATGCATATTTTACGCTATATTTTTTTACGTCACGTAAAAAAAAGTTTTACGTTATATCGATATTTCTTACGTTCTCCTTGACTTACGAGGTAATACAAAATTTACGTGACGTAAATATTATTTACGGTTCAGAAGATATGGGGTGGGTGTAGAATAACTTATTCTACTACCTGGGTGTCAAATAGCGCATATATATATATATATATATATATATATATAGAAACCCTATTTGACACCCAGGGTGTAGAATAAATTATTTTGCACCCACCATTTTTTTAGGTTGTTAAATCAATAAATTATGTTACATATGTAAATATTTACGTCATGTTGACCCACAATAGAAAAAACCGACATAAAAAATGACTTAAAATGACGTAAAAGTAAAAAAAACAACATAAATAAGTGTATTTTTGTCGTATTTTTGCAACGTCACGTAAATATTTTTTTTTGTCATTTATATTTTTTCTTACGTTCTACTTGACTTAATACATAAGACAAAATTTACGTCACGTAAAAATCATATGCGGTTGTAAAGATAGAGGGTGGGTGTAGAATAACTATTCTACTCCCTGGGAGTATATATATGTGTGTCATCTAAATGTGTGTATATAAGAAACTTTCAAATAAAAAGCTGTGTGCATCACTCGATGCAAATGCTAGGATGAATCCCCATTTCGAAAAAAAATCTAAATGTGTGTATAAGCCTATAAGAAATAACAAAGGGGGACCATAAATCGAACCAAACTGACATACGACTTAGTTAATTGATTACCTTGTCACGAGCCAAGAACAAGGCTCTGTAGCATCTTCATTTTCTCACTGATCCTCTCCCTTCTCAAGTACACCAGTTTAATAATTACTACTATTAAACTTAATCTTTCTTACAACGATGACACGAACTATGACTATTTTTTTGAACAACTGGTTAAGGTTAACAAGTACATTTTTACAGAAAAGATAAACCAGTACAATCAGAGTATGCGAGAGAAGAAACAAGCAAAGCACATGCATACCCTCTCTGCAATGGTGTGGATGTCCATCGCCTGGCCCCTCCTCCACCTTGGCATCCCATCACCACCACCATTATGCCCGTTGCTTGCCCTCAGTGCTTGCAAAACTGGGTACAATCCTGTAAAAAGATAAAGCAAACCTGAAACAAAAGCTAAGAATTATTTTTCACACCTTCATTGCAGAAAAGGGTCAAGCAACACTACACTTACTCCAATCTAGTCCAACTAAAGGCATGACCTCGATGTAACATTAACCAGTCACACTCAGGTGTTGTTATAATCTACAGATAAAGCATATATAAAGGCTTTATATTGCAAAGAAAATGATGCAGTATGCCAAAAAAATTCATCTGCTAGAGCTCCAATCTAGTCCAACTAAAGGCATGACCTCGATGTAACATTAACCACTCACACTCAGGTGTTGTAATAATCTACATAAAAGGCATATATAGAAGCTTTATACTGCAAAGAAAATGATGCAGTATTCCAATAAAAATCATCAGCTAGAGCTGATATTTATTCAGTTAGTCCAGGGCAACTTATCTATTGAAATTTTCAGTTGAACTAAAAAGAGTATTTGGTGGAAATACATACCAAGCAATTACCTGCGCTGCATACAAATTATTTGTGATAAGGTTATGGGGGACAAGATCAGCTGCAGCCTCCTATGCATTTGTAAAATCATTTTCACAAAAATTATGACATGCAAAAAACACAAATAGTAACTCTGTAAGAGATAACAAAAACTTGGCTAAGACACAAACCTTTTGATGGGGATAGGCGCTGGTTTAGATGTTAGAGGTGTTCAATAAGACTGAATATTACCAGAGGGAGCTTGCGCATGTCGGAGAAGAAAACCAAGCAACCTAGATTTCACTGCCAATTTGAAGCAACCTTCTAAAATTCCTAGAGAAGGAATAGTTAGGACCTAGGACGTGGAGTATAAGTAGAGAGAATGACAATAAACTACCACATTTGGGGAGGCGGTGACACGGAACTACCGATTTTGCAAGTTTTGTCTGAAAACTACTAACATTGGGGCTGGTCGGTGACAGATAGCACTAATCGTTTGATTAACTCGTCTTAAATCATTTTCCGACACTTCGGACCCACATGTCAGGTCTACGTGGCCTCACAAAACATTTTTTCTTCTTTTCTTTCTATTTTCTTCTCACCTTGCGTTGACCCACCCCCAACGCGCCGCCTCCATCCAAGTGAGTCGTCCGCCGCTCTGCCCGCGCCGTCCGCCGCCTTCCCCAACCTCCAGTTCACCGTCTGCCGCCCTCCCCCCCACCTACAACACCTCCCGGCCCTGCCATGGTAGGTCGGCCGTCTCCCACCTCCGTTGAGCTGTATGCCTCCCCCTCCCTGCACCTCCAGCTCGCCGTCTGCCTCGTCCCCTACCTCCAGCTCGCCGCCCTCGGCAAGCTCTCGGACCACAAGAGGCACGCCAGGTACACGGACGAGCAGCAACATCTCGTCCGGACCTACGAGATCACGACGCGCAAGCTGGACGCGGAGCTGTGGGTGTCCGGAGCGAGCTTGTGGATGAGCTCGCGCGGCACGCACCCTGGAGGAGCGCGTCCACCCGGGACGCGTCGCGGCCGCCAGCGCGGTGCATCCGGGCGTCCCGTTGCGGGAGGGCCGCCGCTCGCCCGCGTGCTCGGCCTCGTACTCCCTCTCCTCCCGTCAGCACTGAGGAGGAGCTCCAGGGCGAGATTGATCTCCCTGCTCGGGCCACCCCGCGTCCCGGCCACGGTGGTGAGGACGACGTTGTGCAGTGAGGCTTGCCAACGAAGTATGAGGGTGCGCAGGTTAGGGCCGTCCCTTGCGCGTCGCCGCGTTCCGATGGCGGCGTCGATAGTGGTGGTGCTGCCGCAGTCGTCTTCCCCTCGCTGCAAGTGCTTCAGCACCAGTGGAAAGCCACCGCCGGCAACCGGAACCTAACGATGCAGCCGATGAGCTGGAACTTCAGCACTACCACCACGTCCGCACAGACGAACCGACACATCGCTGACTCCACCCGCCGCCACCGAGAGAGGAGGCCACAGCTTGCGCGTCATAGGCTCACAGCGCCGCCCGGAGACATGGGAGGCAGCGAGCCAGGCAAACCCCAGCCAGGTTGGCACTCATGTGGGTGTGCGCCGCGGCCGCCCCTCTCTGCCTCCAGCCATGCGGCTCGACAGAGGCGGCGCAGGGCCGCAGGGGCAGAGGAGCGCAGGGCCGCAGGGGCAGAGGCGAGCACCTCGTCCTCCTCCTCGCCAATGCGCAGATGCGCCTCCTCTTGCTTGCGCTCGCAGACAAGCTCGACTCCACGGCGGCCAGCGGCGAGTCCTATAACATCCTCCCCATCCACGACCTCCTCGCCGAGCACCTTCCCTCCGCTTCTCGGAGGTCTGCGCCGCCGTCGCGCTCGGGGCCGTGGGGTGCCTCCGCCCGCCGCCCTACTCGCACAGGCGCGTCCGGCTCATCGTCGTGGGCGTCGTGGACATGGTCAACGCGGAGTGCCATGGAGCTCGGCCACACCTGCGGGATGCAACCGTCAACGTTGTCTGCTCCTTTAATTTTTTTCTCTTATTTTCTTGCCACGTGGACTTGACAGTGGGGTCTACTAGTTAGAAAACTGATTAAAACGTCTAAAACATGTGATCAGTGCTATATGTCGCCGACCAGCCCCAATATCGGTAGTTTCCTACAAATTATGCAAAGTCGGTAGTTTCCTGACACCGCAGCCCCAAATGTGGTAGTTTCTTGTCATTTTCTCGTATAAGTAAAACATGCACATACACATATAAGGCATGGGCGGACCTATGTAGGTACATGGGTGTACAGATGTACACCCATTATTTTTGCAAAAAAAGTCTAGTATATATGTATAAGACACACTGCTATTGCTAGCTCGTATTTTTTTAAGAAAAGAGGCTACGTGTTCAAACAGATAAGAGATTACAGAGAGACACACACGCACACACACACTAGAGACTTCCCTGGAGCTAGCTGCCACCAGGCTGCTCACCACCGTCCGTCACCAACAACGCCGAGACGATCCTGGAACGGAAGAAGACGAAGCCACCGCACACCCGAAGCTGGACGAAGCCCCGTAGCAGCAAAGCTGCGTTGAAGACTAAAAAATCCATCCGGCATGGCGACCGGAAAAATCCAGCGCCAGCTTGTCGATGTTGCGATACGAAGACTCCAACCCTTTTCGCATCTTTTCGCCTCTCTCAAACAGTACCAGAGGGAGGGGAAAGTGAGCCGTGCAACTCCTTCAGCCCAATAAGTCAGAGGAGAAAGCCCATTTGGCCAAAATGACTCCAATTGACGTTCCCCATTTTCAATCGATTGGGTCATTGCCTCATTGGGAGAAACCGCAGCCAGCTAGGTCGTGCTCGCGTTCTACAGAGAGAGCAGCTAGGTTGAGCACGAGGTCGTCGCCACTCTCCAGTTCCGTACGACCACAAATCCACGAGACCGGCGAGGTAGCGAGGGGACTGCCGGACTAGGGAGACGCGCCGTGCCGCCGGGGCCTTTCCCGGCGTGGCCACCGAGACGCACCGAGCAGCGAGCCGCCGACGCGCCGGACGCGGGCGCCGGGCGGCCAGCAGGACGTGCGGACTGCAGGTATTTGTGCTCCTTCATCTGTCTCGTTCAATTGGATAGATGGTCAGATGGAACATGGATTAAGTTATAACATCTTGTATGTTGCTTAAATTTTTTTTGATGCTTTCTGTACACCCAAGTTGTAAATCCTGGCTCCGCCCATGATATAAGGACCAGTATATGATCAACAGGTGGCTTGCCTGTCTCAAATTGCCCCTGGTGTTTTCCTTCTTGTTCAATAAAATCCCCTATGTCGTCAATTCCGTCCACGTTAGCGTTTAAACTACAATGCCCGACAGCTCGAGTTTGAGTTACAGCGCCCGCTCGCCGCTCCGTACACACCAAATTCTTCCAAGTAATTGCTTGGTGGTCCGTCTTAAACCCCAAGTCGCATATTTCAATGCTGATAAAGTAATAAACAAACAATCACACAACACTTCAGCGAAAATCACACAAATACAAAGTTGGTTTCTAGGGATAGTGTTTGACTCAGAGAAGTGACACAAAATTGTTTTAAATTCATTTTGAATTGTTAAACCCAAGTTCTGATTTTTCTAGTGTAGATTGAAGGCTAAGTTGATTTTTAAATTGTGGAAACTTCTCTGTTTGTCCAAAAATTATTTAACTAGAGTATTTGGAAAGGTATTACAATATTTTAACTATTGGAACTGGTTTGGAATCATTTGAATCTATATTCTTAGAGATATTCATATTTGAATAATAACATGACAGAAAACAAATTAATTCAACAAATCTTCTCTATTAAACTAAAACATATGAGCCTTGCGGCATAGAAATTTTTGAGATAATGGCGTTGGTTTCATGTCATTTGGGTCTGTAGATTTGAAGATATGAATTTCTAAAGTTTCTGCCTAAAATTTAACCCGAAAATGCATTTAATAGAAAAGGGTCACGTGGAAGACGTATTCTCCGGGGGCACTTCTATTGGACTAGGGCGGGAAACAGCGTTGACCGATGGATCCGAAATGGACGGCGGAATCTTGTCACTTATGTGTAAACCGAACCGGTAGGCATCAATAATCGTGCATACCCGATTGACGGTTCACAGGAGGTCACGTCATGCCCTAACGGCGATGACCATAAACGGGCGGCGGAATTAGACTACGTGGCGGCGCCGAGAGGAAACTCACTGGAGAGCTCGCCGCTGGTCGATTCAGTGCATGAAGAGAAGATACGATTGCACCAGGAGATCCATAAGAGCTTCTCGGATCGAATGGTACCAGAGGTTGTTGTCGGGGAGGCCTGGTCACCGGGAATCGAAGGACGGCGGCGGCGGCCGAGCTAGGTCGATGACGAACTTGACCCTGCGCTGGAAAGAAACCAAAATTTGTGATGGATATAGCTTTACGGAGACTCATTGAATCTGGGGAAACAAACGGGAGAGCCAGAGGTCCTCTGTACTGTGCTCTCGACGAGCGGAGGCGGAGGAGCTCTGGCTCGATCTCAAACTTGAGCAGAGACTGGGAGGATTGACTGACACTAGGGATCGATTGGGAGGGAGTGCACTAGGGACCTGCAGTCATGGTGGATGAGCGTCAACTAGTGCAGGATCTTCTCCGACAACATTCGGAACGAGTTCGCCTTCGCATGAAACATCAAACAGATAAAAATCGCACTGAACGATCCTTTTCAGTGGATGATTTCGTATTTCTGAAGCTACATCCATATGTTCAATCTTCAGTCGCCCCGCGCGTGCATCACAAGCTGTTATTCAAATACTGTGGCAAATATGAAGTGCTGGCACGTGTTGGTACCGTGGCCTATTGCTTGGTTCTTCCAGACACAAGCAGGATTCATCCAGTTGTCCATGTATCGCAGTTAAAGAAAGCTATTGGTGCCGATGTTCAGGTTCAAACTTGTCTTCCTTCGCTTCTTGGTGCCCTACTTGTTCCTCCTTGCATCTTGCAGCGCCGTTTTCGGTAACAAGGGAATGTTGCCGTCAGTCAAGCTCTGGTACAGAGATCCGGACAACCTGAATCCTTAGCAACTTGGGACGATTATGAAGGGTTGTGGCATGGAGTTCACTAATTTCTCATTACTATCTACTCCAGTATCCTAGTCAAATGTGCTCACAAACTGAACAAATGGACGAACAGATGAACAAGGAACCACAATTAGAACCACAGAAACTGCCGTTGCGATCAAGAACAATATTTCCAAAGCAATAAATTTACTTACATTGGGGGAAATCCGTGAAGGAAACAGGGGAGGAGGGCTCCCAGCCGAAGAGGGCGCGGGCGAGCTCGCCGGGGTACGAGGCCAAGAGCGCCGAGAGGAGGGCTCGGTGGGGAGGTGGAATGCCAGGTAGAATGTGGCGGGCGGGCCGGCTGGCTGGCGAGGAGGCTCGCCGGAGAATGCGGCGAATCGCCCAGGAGACGGGCTTCGCCGGAAGAACGCAAAGCCCCTCTCAAGATGGCCCCGGAGACACGCGGGCTGGCTGGCGAGGAAGGCTCGTCGGAGACGGGGCGAAAGACCGCTCGCGCAGAAGGCGGGACTCGCCGGATGACCGCTCGCACAGGCTGCAGGCTCGCCGGAAGACCAGAAGCCCCTCAGGCGCGCGATTCTTGCAAGAACCTCTCTTGCAAGAACCTCTCTTGCAGCCGAGGCGTTTGTTAGTGTCAGAGAAGGGGGACGTAGTCAGGTTTCGTCCGCGCTCTCCGCCTTCCTCGCCGACCGGCCGGTGTTTGGGACCTTCGCCGGGCGAGCTCTCGGACCGAGGTGGGCAGAGGACGTCGGAGCAAACTTTGCGTCGGAGACAAAGAAGGGGGCTTTTGTTTCGGCGAGAGGTGTTTCGCTCCCCGGTGCATATGCACCGTTTATTTAAAATGTATTTTGAATATATATTTCTAATGCTTAAAAAAATTACAAACAATTTTGTGCGTATACATCTTAACATCCCATGTATTTATAAAATACGCCGACATGTTTTTGGCTTGTGTAAAAAAGACAAAATTTGGTGCTAAAGAGCGGAGATTTGGTGCTCCCGAGCTCCAGTGATCCCGCGCGTTTAAAAAACTTGAAACAAATATTTATGAGTTTCAAAATATATTTAAAATAAATAAGATGTAGCCATTGGTGTATTACACAAACTTGCAAAAAATAAACTTTAAATATTTTATATTATGAGCTATACAAAAATGATAAAAGTGTGTATCTGAGTATGCACATTTTCAAATCTCCAAATTTTAGCAGATTTGTCATTTTTTGTGTAGCCTATAGTACAAAGTATTTGAAGTCGAAATTTTGCATGGTTGTGGAATACACCCTTTCCTACATCTGAGATTTGTTTCAATAATTTTTGAAACTTGTAATATTTTTTCAACTAAATTAAGCCAATCCGTCCATTTGCTACCAGTTAAAGACCGCCTAAACTCCAGATTAATTGGGGCGCATTAGATAACACATCCGCAACGAGAGCATTCTTGTTGCGTACAATATTAAACAACACAGGGTACTGAACCGACAAAGGTCTATCCCCTAACCAAGTATCCTCCCAAAAGCGAGTAGATTGGCCATTACCAATATGAAAGGAGCCTAAAGAGAAGAAATCACTTTTGACTGTCAGTAAACCTCTCCAAAAAGGAGAGTCGGATGGCTTAGGTGACACTTGCGATAAAGTTTTGCCCCGTAGATATTTATTTTCAATGAGCTCCTGCCAAACGCCTTGCTCATTCAAAATTTTGAAAAGCCATTTGCTTAAAAGACATTTATTCTTGATTGCAAGTACTTCCACACCTAAACCCCCTTGGTCTTTTGGCGGGCATACAATATTCCACTTAGTCAATCTATATTTCCTCTTATGTTGATCACTTTGCCAAAAAAATCTATTTCGGAAGTAATCTAGTCTTTTCCGTACCCAACAGGTATTTGGAAGAAAGACAATAGGAACATTGGTAAACTAGTGAGGACAGAATTTATGAGAACCAAACGATCCCCATAGGAAATCATTTTAGCAGCCCAATAGGCAAGCTTCCTCTCAAATCTGTCTTCGACCGGCTTCCACTCTTTATTCAAAAGGGTACGATAGTGAATGGGAATACCTAGATATTTAAAAGGCAAGGAGCCGACCTCACACCCAAAGATGTGACAATATTCATCTTGTACATCAACCGCTTTCCCAAAACAAAAAATTTCACTCTTGTGAAAATTAATCTTAAGTCCGGATAGCTGCTCAAAGAGAGCCAAAATAAGCTTCATATTCACAGCCTTTTCCAGATCATGTTCTAGGAAAAGAATAGTGTCATCTGTGACGAGATGAGGTATAAGACCCCCTACTTGACCATCTTCTTTTGCTCTTCCAATGAGCACTGCTAGCATATCCGCCATAATGTTAAATAAAATTGGGGAGAGAAGATCTCCTTGTCGTAGGTCTTTTAGAGTTTCGAAGTAATGACCTATATCATCATTCACCCGTATACCAATACTTCTCCATTGAACGAATCTTGCAACCCACTCACACCACTTCGGGTCAAAACCTTTCATGCGTAAAGCCTGTTGCAAAAAGGATCATTTAACTTTATCGTAGGCCTTCTCAAAATCAATTTTGAAAAGCACCCCATCTAATTTTTTCCTATGCATCTCATGTATAGTCTCATGTAGGATTACTACTCCTTCAAGAATATTCCTACCTAGGATGAATGCTGATTGAGTAGGTCGGATCACCTTCTGAGAATCGACGACACCCGATTCGTACCCACTTTTGTAAAAAAATTAAAACTCACATTCAGCAAACAAATGGGTCTATATTGTTCAATTTTGCTCGCATCTTCCTTCTTAGGCAACAACGTGATCGTTCCAAAGTTCAATTTAAAAATAGGAAGGTTCCCATTATGCAAGTGGGAGAACATTCCCATCAGATCATTCTTTATGACCAGCCAATTTTTTTGGTAAAACTCCGCTGGAACCCCATCTGGTCCCGGAGCTTTGTTGTGTTCCATTTGTGAGATAGCTTCTAACACTTCCTTTTCATTAAAGTTTGATGTTAGGATGGCATTTTCAATTGTAGAAATTTGTGGTAAATCGTGGATAATATTCTCATCCAGCGAGATGGAACTTGCTATTGGTGCTCCAAAGAGCTTTTTATAGTATTCCATTATGTAAGTTTTCAAATTTTCCTGGCCTACTATTGTTCCCTCATCCTGTTCCAGTTGAAAAATACGCTTCTTTATATGCTTTCCATTAGCAATTAAATGGAAATACTTAGTGTTGTTGCTGCCTTCCTGAATGTATTTAACTTTTGCTCTTTGGGCCCATTTGGCCTCCTCGTCTCGTCGTAAACGAGCGATACACTCATCAGCTTCTCTTTTGGATTCTTTCTCTGCTACAGTTAGCGGAGAAGTTTCAGCCTTTATATCTAACTCATCAATTAGCTTAAGAATATTTTCTTTAAGATATTTATATTCTCCACTAAGGTTCTTTGCCCAACCCCTTAGATATTGTCTAAGATGTCGACCTTTGTTTGCCATATTTCAACAGGTGAACTAACAGCCACACAAGATGTCCATTCACGTGTCACTATCTCACAGAAGTCATTTTGCCGAAGCCAGGAAAGCTCGAACGAGAAACGAGATTTAATACCCAAGTGAGCTTGCTCCCCAAAGTCAATTAATAACGGCGTATGATCCGATCCTGTCCTTTTCAACGCATGTACAGTAACAAGCGGATATTTCTATTCCCACTCCACATTAGCTAGAAAGCGATCCAATTTTTCCAAAGTTGGATTTTCCCGCCTACTCGCCCATGTATACTGCCGGCCCGAGAGATCAATTTCTCTTAGGTCCAAACTCTCAATTATCGCGTTAAACATAAATGACCATCTAGCATCAAAATTATTATTATTCTTTTCCTCCTGACGTCTAATAATATTGAAGTCACCCCCAACCAACATCGGGAGTTCTTCTTTCTCACAAATACGAACAAGTTTATCCAAAAAGTCTGGTTTACGATCTGCCTGTGCTGCACCATAAACAACTACCAGAACCCACGAAAAACCGTCTAATTTATTTTTAACTTGAAACTTAACACAAAAATCCCCACTAACAATGCTTTGAACTGAAATCTCTCTAATATCAAACCCAGCCAGAATACCACCAGAACGGCCATGCGGAGGTAATGAGTACCATGCATACTCGGAGGCACCCGAAATTTGCCTTAAAAATGGAGCCGAAAAATTTGATCTACCTATTTCTAAAACAGCAGCGAAAGAGAGCTTATTCTCCCTAATCGCTTCTTGCAAAGCAAAATGTTTTGCTGTTTCTCCAAAACCATCTGAGTTCCAAATTAGTCCTTTCATTGTTTCTTTTGACGAATTTTCTCTAACCTACCGCTACGTCTTTGGACACAAAGGCCATTGCCTTTGCTTTTTCCGCGTCTATGTGGTACAACCACTTTTTCGGTTATTAGACCCATCTGGTCTAGCGAGGGTTCATCTTCCTCTTCCCCGAGATCTTCCGATAAATTATACGCATTTCTCATCACCAAGCTTTGTGCCCCGTTCTCATATAAATCATTAACAGATTTTTTAAGAATAGTTAAAGCCCGAGTTTCTTCAATTTGCTTAATCCCATTAACCGAATCTAAAATTTGGGCAGATGACTCTCCTAGAGAAACACCTAGCCGAGACGCCCTACGAACTATTTCATCATTCGGTATATCTAAAAAGGAAAGCTTTCGGTTGACGGGTTTACCTGGAACCTGAAGATCATTGCGCCGTTGCGCCAGCAAGGTGGCACGTTCCATAGAAATGATATCTGCATCAGGCCTACCACGCAACCTCTCGCTCGATCGAAGACCTTTAGAGCTTGGTTCTTCAATACCACCATAACGAATAATATCCTCCTTGGAGGCAAATACCAAAGAAGATCTAGGTTGTGCATCACCTTGTACCCACTCTGGTTTGGACATCTCCACCGTGGGTATCTCTTGTACATCAATGGTTGTTGGAGTTTGATAAAAAATAATACCCGGGGATGGTGATGATCTAACCGCAGCAACTTGGAGAATTTCAGACCCAGCTTCTATCGCGGCAGAGAAAAGTGGATGAATTTCTGCCGCGACAGCACAAGCAACAGGCGAGCCCAAAGTGATTTTAGCATTCTCTATCGCGGCAGAAGAAAATGCCAAAGTTCCTGTCGCGACAGGAGATTGCAGATTTATTGGTGCTGAGGCTTGAACTGATACAATCTCAGGTTCGACCTCCTGCCTTTCCATCAACAAACCATCGTCTGTATCCGGCAAGCCCTCCTGTACATCAATAAGGTTAGCAAAAGGATTTACCTCCAAAGAAACATTAGTAACAACATTGCAAGACAAGGAATTAATCTGAGGCGACAATACCTCAGAAACAAAATTAACTCCCTCTCTAACAATATGAGTGCTCTCCATTCTACCAGCATGTGGTTCATCCACCACCCCCTGGTTCGAAAGCTATCAAAAATGGCATGCTCAGCCTCCCTAATCCGCCGAACCACAGATAAGTCACCAGAAGGTTTGTCAAACAAACTATCCTCCCAATGTCCTTGACGAATTAAATCCATGTTTTTTAGCAATCTTGGAGAGAAAAATACACCCTTGTTCACAACTTGCTTGGCTCCTGGGTTGGTGCCACCACCAACCACCTTTTTGATATAAGGATTTTGTGGAGGATCAGAATTGCCTCCATTCAAATTGCTACCATTTTCAGAATTCTTAGGGTCCTCATCCATACCATTACCATGACAATCATCAAGGTTATCATCATCTCCATCATTTTCCATGATCGCATCATCCCATACATGCTCCTCCACCTCAAAAGTCAAATCATAGAAACCATCCTTGATAAACACAGGCAACTCTTTCGGAATCTTAGCTTGATTCACACATCCGATCAGGATACGCAGAACTCCATGTTCCCGCGTATAAGGCATGTCCACCTTTATTGTTTTCCCAAGCAAAGAACCCAACCCCCAAAGAGCGAGGAAATATCCTTTGTGACGAAAAGGGATACCTGTCATCCGAACCCAAACCTGAGGCAAGCCATTCATAGGCTCGGATCTTGATAACCAATCGCCTACCATCAGCTCAAAAGTCGTGTTTGTCACTTTGAAACTTCCAAAAAATTTCAACCTATCTAATTCAGCTTTGGATGGAAACTGCACCTTGTAAACATTCTGCCCCATCCGAAGAACTTCCCAGTGATAGTCCTCGACAGGTACCACCCTCTGAAGCTGTCTAGCAATTTGAGGAATACTCATTTCACCACCAACTACCGTGACCATGGCCATACGCGTATTTTCAGTCTTGGGGCGATATGACTCCGTGAGTATCATCTCATAAAACATAAGGGCATCGCTTGCTAGACCATGGACTATCACTTGAGGTTTGGGAGCAGCCAACAGAGGACATACCTCCGATGTATGATCAACCCTTCGCAATTGTCACAAAGGATTGCCTCACTATCAGCTAACACATGACCAAAAAAACCACATCGAAAGCATTTCACCTTATCTGTCTTCTTTCCTTTCTTTGCAACTGCCACAGCTTCATCCTCTTGATCCTCTGTCACCTTACCCGAAACATTCTGCGTCGTTGCACTGATCACATGTTGAGCA
Organism: Puccinellia tenuiflora; assembly: GCA_012064385.1. Taxonomy (NCBI): domain Eukaryota; kingdom Viridiplantae; phylum Streptophyta; class Magnoliopsida; order Poales; family Poaceae; genus Puccinellia; species Puccinellia tenuiflora. The sequence continues at coordinate 173,147 of QRDG01000108.1, forward strand.
ACGGGCATGAGAGCGGAAGCAGCTGCCATGATATGAGCCCCAATCACCCCTGCTCCCGCGTCCCTCCCGTGGTCGCACCACCACCATTGGTGGTCACCACTGTTGCCCCACGACTAGCAGACGGGATAGTAGGAGCAGCCCCTCGTCCACCTCCATAGCGACCACGGAAACCCCGGCCACCACCGCCGCGATTCCCATTGTAACGTCCATAGCCTCTGTACGGATTCTGAGTACGATCATTGTCGTAATCAGCACCAATGTTGAACTCGCCAAACTGAGGAGGTCCAGCATATCTTCCATTGAAGTACTGGTTTTAATGGTACTTATTGAAGCGGCCATCGCCATTGAAACCTTGCTGCCAGCCCGAACCCTGTCCGGCGGCACCACTTGGACCTCCCACCTCATAGTTTCCAAAACCCTGAAACCTGGCAAAGTTGTTGCCCCAGCCAGTGTTTCCTCCGGCACCTCTGCCACCAGTTCCTCCTCCACGATCATACCCTCCACGACCTGCACCACGGTTGGCCATGGCGGCGACAACCTTGGGCGCAGGGGAGAAAGGTAGGTCAGCAAACCCTAGCTGCAACCGTGATTGGTCCCGGTAGGAATAAACTCGAACACCAGCCCCCCTCGTACCATCTTGGCCCAATTGGCCAGTTTGGTTGACTTTATTTTTTTGAAAGAAATCAGGTCCACGAGAGCCCATTGGCTCTACCGAGTGATTAGTGGAACCGGAATTTGAATTCGGATCCAAAGATCCGAAATTCCCGGACATAAATGCCGAAGTCATGCATGGTGACCGTGAGGACATATCCTTGTCGTCACCGGTGATCGCCGGCGTAACATATCGCCGATGTCGCCGAACCATGATCCATCCCAAGTCATCACCCTCCCGCGGACGAACAGTAGGAGAGATAACCAGGATCTTTCGAGTACCGGTAAAATAGTCTCTCACCGGTGCACTCAAGGGTAGCGGATCCATGTGATCCAACTAATCTGCCTCCGATTTGAATGTGGAGGAGAAATTCACCTGAGAAGAAGAAGGCGATGACGCACAAAGCAACCTTGCAGCCCACCGTTACCTTCTCCTCTTCTCTTCCCTCTTGCGAAACCTCCTGTGATCCATGTCCCGCGTGAGCGACACCTCCGGCGACCGGCACAGGTACCGCATGGCCCTAGACGACGAGGAAGACGCTGTGGGAGCATCCTCCTCATCCCCGCCGCTTGACTCCGATGCTAGCGCCCAGAACCTACCTCTCGGGCGCACTCCGGAGATGGCCGGAAAGCCACCCTCGAAATCGCCAGGCGAGTCGCCCTCTCTCATCTCTCGATACATGCATTGCACGCATGGTGTTTAGCCTTCAGTTGGTTGCCGCCAACATTCAAAAATGGGGTCATGAGAACTTTGCAGCTATTCGGTAGCAGATTCGTAAGATGGAATACAAGTTGAAAGCTATCCGTCTTCAGCCCTGATCTGAGGCCAATGACCAAGATGCTGGTGCTGCTGAATGTCACCTTTGTGAGTTATTCGAACATGAAGAAATTATGGCAAAGCAATGCTCATGAGTGGACTGGATTAAGGAGGGAGATCGAAATACTACATTCTTCCATGCTCTTGTGTCGGCGAGCAAGATTAGAGCCCTGGTTGATGATGAGGGGTCTCGACATGAAGATTTCCCAACGATTAAAGGTATGACCAAGCATTTTTGCGGTGATCTGTTTACATCAGAACCTTATGATGATGAGGTTGTCATTGATGCAATTACTCCAAAAGTTACTGATGATATGAATGTGGAGCTCACCAAACCGTATGGGGATGATGAGATCAAGGCAGCGCTCTTTCAAATGGGGCCTACGAAGGCGCCAGGGCCGGACGGTTTTCCAGCCCTTTTTTATCAAACCCAGTAGGATTTGTTGAAGGACAATATATGTTCAGCTATTAGAGGGTTTCTGATGGGCGACGGTATTCCTGAGGGCTTCTGTGATTATGTTATTGTGCTTATCCCGAAGATGAATAATCCTGAACATCTCAAGAATTTCAGGCCTATCAGTTTATGTAATGTCTTGTACAAAATGGGGCAATTGATGATAACCCCCTTTGTTCGCGGATCCTTGCTAACAGGCCCCTTTTCGCTGCCACTGACATGTGGGGTTTAAGTGAGCTGGGGGGGGGGGTTATAATCAAATCTCCTGTACAAAATTGCCTCAAAGGTGTTGGCCAATCGCTTAAAAGTGATTCTTCCTGTGGTTATTTCGGAGCACCAGACTGCATTTGTTCCCGGACGCCTGATTACTGACAATGCACTGATTGCTCATGAATGTCTTCATACTATACGGAGGCAGCGTGCGAAACGCCCGTATTTTACGCTCAATATTGATATAATGAAGGCTTACGACCGAGTGGAGTGGGGCTATTTACACAAGTGCCTTGTTAAGTTGGGTTTCTCTCTGAACTGGATCACCATAGTGATGAGATGTGTGACGAATGTTCGTTATGCAGTTCGGGTTAATGGGGAACTTACCTCTCCAGTTATTCCTACGAGGGGGATTCGACAAGGGGATCCTATCAGTCCGTACCTCTTTCTGCTCTGTACAGTAGGTTTGTCTAGTTTGCTTTTCAAAAAGGAGAATGTGGGGGTTCTACATGGCATCCGTAACGGCCGCAATGGCCCACCTATTTCCCACCTCCTATTCGCAGACGATAGCATTTTTTTCTCTCTGAGTGATCGGAGGAGTGTTGAGGCTTTGAAGGAGACTTTGTCCTTATATTGCCAAGGGTCTGGGCAGAAGGTGAATATTGCCAAGTCTTATTATATCTTCTTTTGTACACACTGTGATGCTCAAGTTAAGAATTGTGTGATGGGGCAGTTGGGGGTGACAAATGAAATTCTTCGGGACACATATCTTGGCATGCCCACGGTTATTGGTCGCTCTCCATCTGTCACTTTTCAGTCCCTTGTGGACAGAGCTTAGAAGTATCTTAATGGTTGGTCGGATAGACCTGTATCTCGTTCAGGCAAGGAAACTTAACTGAAGGCAGTCATTCAGACCATTCCAACATACATCATGAGCTGCTTCCAATTATCGGTTTCAATATGTGACTCTCTCCGCAAAGCTATTGCAAATTATTGGTAGGGTGTTGAAGCCGGCAAGAAAAATATGCACTAGCGCAGTTGGGAGTGGCTCTCGACGCCGAAGGCTCTCAGCGGCATGGGTTTTTGTGATCTGGTTTTATTTAACCAGGCGATGCTGGGCCGCCAATGTTGGAGGCTAATCACGAATCCCTCTTCGCTTTGTTCAAGTGTTCTGAAAGGCCGCTATTTTCCTAACTGCGATGTTTGGGATGCTCCACAACCACGCTCTTCTTCTTTTACATGGTGCAGCATCTGCTTCGGTATGCGTCTTGTGAAGGAAGGTGTGCGATGGTCAGTTGGAAATGGCGAGAAGATTAAATTGTTGACTGATAATTGGATACCCAATTTTAAACCTGATTGTTTCGGCTTCTGGCGCCTATCCCCCTAGGTGCAACGGTGGATCTTCTTATGTCTGAGGATCACTGTACATGGGACACAGATGTTGTGTGTGCTATTTTTGAAGAGGAAGTGCGAACCAAATCCTTCAGATTCCAATCAGCCAACGGGTCAGTGAAGATTTTGCTTCCTGGCCCTTTACTCGTTTTGGTGATTTCACTGTGGCTTCGGCGTACAATTTAGCGCGAACTGAGAAGTTTTTCATAGACCGAAGAAAGGAGGGTGGGGGAACCAGCTCTACCATAGCGGATGATTGTGTGTTTTCGAAGAAATTGTGGCCAATCAAGGCGTCGGGGAAGATGAAGATCAACCTTTGGCGTTTCGCTCATGATTACTTGCCATCAGGTTCCCAGCTGTGCCGTACATATTCCAACGTTGAAATCATACGGCCAACTTTTCAGATTTGTGAAGGTTTTCCTTCGAAGGTGTAAGCCATACACCATTTTAATCTCCCGCCATACCTCACTCGCAAAAGGGTAGAAAAGCATAACATGCTCACTCGATTCCTCCCGAGCACAGTAAGGGCAAGTACATTTTAATCTCCCGCCATACCTCACTCGCAAAAGGGCAGAAAAGCATAACATGCTCACTCAATTCCTCCCGAGTGCAGTAAGGGATGAAGTGACACAATAATAAATGAAGAGAGAGGAGGTAGTGGTATCATAATATGATACTTCCTCCGTTCACATTTAGTTTGCGTTCTAGTTTTTCAGGGATTTTCCTTTTAGTTTGCGTTGTGAGGTTGAGTTCCAAATATGCCCCCAGATTGGTCACGCCATGCATTAAATTCTCTCCACGAAACGCTCAACTTCATTCTTCCGTGAGGTTGAGTTCCAAGTATACTTGCCCTTACTGCACTCGGGAGCAATCGAGTGAGCATGTTATGCTTTTCTGCCCTTTTGCGAGTGAGGTATGGCGGGAGATTAAAATGGTGTATGGCTTACACCTTCGAAGGAAAACCTTCACAAATCCGAAAAGTTGGCTGTATGATTTCATGCTCAGCTCAACGGACAGTGAAAGGATGATCCTGACTGTGACTACTTGGCATCTGTGGGTTGCTCGGATTCGGAACGGGGTTAGAAATGGTGAATCTATGAGGAGCCCACACTCGGTTGCTAAGCAGATCAAGGCTTATGCGGAAATGATTGAATTGCATCTCTTCAAGACTGTCTCTTCTTCTAGGCGTGACACCAGTTCTTCAGTCCAACGATGGTCTCCGCCGCCTGAAGGTACGGTTTACATTAATGTCGATGCAGCAATCTTCGCTTCTTCTCGACGGATGGGATTGGGCGTCATAATCAGGAACCACCATGGCATTTGTGTCACTGCATGCATTGAACTTATTGAGATGGTTACGACGTCGAAAACTACTGAAGCGCTGGCGCTGCGTCGCGCTGTCTCCCTTGCTGATGAGGAGGGTTTTCGCAAGATTTTGGTGGTCTCGGACTGCCTATCAGTGATCCAACGGGTTAATTCTTCAGGTCTGGATCGTGGTCATGTTGGCGTGGTGATCAAGACATCAAGCTTCTGGCAAGCAAGTTCACTAATATCTCTTTCAGTCATGTTCATCGTCAGTTTAACGAATCGGCGCATGTTTTAGCTTGTTCTGCGGAACAGTTTGTATCTTCTGTTTTTAGAAACTTTGCTCCGGATTGCATCCGAGAGACTCTGTGTAATGATTTGTTATGATCAATAAAGTGATGTTTTCCCTAAAAAAAACTCTAGCTGGAGGAGGCAAAGTGGATTTCACCTTTTGCTTTGTTTTTAGCAAATGAAGTGAAGGAATTTCATTTAGGGCCAGATTTTTTTTTGTGAGAACAGGCCAGATATTTTGTTAAATGGAGGCCCAGTCCTAATGGGCCAGAAACTTCAGGAATCGGAGGAACTGATTCCCCCCCAACCTTCTAAAAAAAAGAGAAAAGTTTAACTTTTGCTAAGATGGACATGAGACAACCCATAAAAAAAGGGTTAATCTAATCAGAAGCAGCTTCTGGCTGGCTTATCTCCACGGCGCTGGCGCGAGCCATTGGAGCCGATCATCAAAGGAATCCAACGGTACCATTTTCACATTCTCAATCCCTATAATTTACTATATATTATTGGTCAAAGTTGATCATTAAAGACCAGCACAAAAATAGCGCACCTTATAATTTGGGACGGAAGGATTCAAACCAGCGACTTACCGTTGCTAGGTTATGCATGTTAACCACTAAACAAATCATCCGTTTTGATCATATACGTAACTTTGTTTCTATTAAACCTTATTAAACTTACTGGATGACCGAAGCAAAATCATTGACCGACACAGGGGCGGAGCTAGAGCATTTAGAACTCGGGTGCCTAGAGGGTGCACAACCACATAAAATGTAATTTTAGGGGGTGCATATGTGGTGAAAAAAATACCATTTTACAAAAAAAAAATCTTTTTTCTCGGGGTCCTGTGCACCCCCAGCCAAGCTTTTAGATCCGCCCCTGGACTCACGGAGTAGCATCTAATTATCGTTTAACTTAAGCTAATTAATAACCTAAAATTTTGGGTTATAACAAACGTGAACACCATTATCGATCTAATCTTTCAGGGAGGTTGGTGCGGCAAGGACGTCGAGATGCTCTACGTGCAAGCATAACTTTTTTAGAATCAACATAACATGGTCTCAATCCTGTGATTAGAACACTAGTACATACAAGGAAAAAATAGCGGGCTATCATTTTAGCGTGACCCGTCCAAAGGTTATCGAAGTTATAGCGTGCTATTATCGTGTCTAATATTTGAAATAGCAGTTTCGCAAACAATGAATTATATGCCTAAATATTCACAAGATTTCAGCACTAAATATTTTTTCCAAAACACCAATCCATGCATATCTGTTAACAGCTACAAAAACGTCAAGGGCCCAACCCATGACATAGACACGAATATGAGGCATAAATCAAAACAAAGTACCAAACTCTAAAGACAACCGTTTTAAACTTTTAATTAGAAAGATCCGGCGTTGATCTTCAGATTCACTTAGAACATCATCCATCACCACGTAAAACAGACAAAACATTCTCTTCCTAGGACGAGAACTATCTTCCTTGTGATGTGAGTAGCGCTCCTGCGCCGATGCAACTCGAGGCGAGGAAGAGCTCGAATCCGCCGGTGGAGGTAGTGCTCCCGTCGTCGCTATAAGCCTGCAACTCGACGAGGCGCCGCCGTCGTTCTCATGAACAGCCGAGGAGGATTGAATTAGATACTGGGGAGTGACCTAGTGAGGAGGAGGTGCGTGTTGGACTTTTTTTTGGCCGATGGAATCTCGTTTATTTCTAAAAAAATAGCGTGCTATAACGCTAACGTGTTTAGCGTGGTTTAGCGGGTATAAAACGTGATTAGCGTCGTAGCGGCTATTTTTGGTTAAATATAGCGTAGCCTCTTCAAATAAGCTATAGCGCGCTATTATACGGGATATAGCGGGCTATTTTTTTCCATGGTACATATGCACCCCCCCCCCCCCCCCCCCCCCCCCCCCCCCCCCCCCCCCCCCCCCCCCCCCCCCCCCTCTCGTTCTGAAGGACAGTGATTTCGTCGATCAACTCGTTCATCATGACTCGCGACCATGCTTGTGGACATATATGCCGGCAACGAGTAGGTGGGCAACGGCGTAGGGTGTTCTACATAGCATTTACTCCCTCCGTTACATATTAGATGATTCCCAAATAGATATATGTAGACATAAAATGTATCTAGATACATCTATTTGGAAGTCATCTAAAATGGAACGGAGAGAGTACCTGCTTGCTGCTTAACAACGGCTCCGTACGTGCGTATGTACATGCTGCCATGACTGAATCCTTTTGTAAGAACATAGGGCGTACTACGTATAGTTAATATCACGGAAAGTTCCGTACATAACCAAAGAGATATTCGGTTTAGTGGTCGCGAAACCTAACCTAGTAGCGGTTACGTCGGTTCGAATCCCGCCGGCATGAAGATTTATTTTTAATTTCCATTTATCTATTTCTTCTTCCACGGACCATGGACATGCGGCACCCACATGGGGTAGAGAGGGCTGGTAGCAGACTGCACAACACCATTGGCCATGTAGACTATTTGACCGGTCAACCATATGCCACGTCAGCAAAATATCTTAGACAAATGCCACCAGTGACTGTAGTGAACAAGTTAAACAAGTCCAGTGACCGTATTTAGGGTATATTGAAATCCGATGACCAAAGTGAGACACTGACCAAAGTTTAGTGACCATGAATGTTTTTTTCTCTTTTTTCTCGCTTCTGCCTATCTAGATCATAAGACTAGCCACAATGGGGGTATCATAAGTAGTATCATAGGTGTCATGTTGGTAAAAAGATGAAGTGACACAATAATAAATGAAGAGAAAGGAGGTAGTGGTATCATAATATGATACTCCCTCCGTTCACATTTAGTTTGCATTCTAGTTTTTCAGGGATTTTTCCTTTTACTTTGCACTGTGAGGTTGAGTTCCAAATATGCCCCCAGATTGGTCACGCCATGCATTAAATTCTCTCCACGAAACGCTCAACTTCATTCTTCTGTGAGTCCAAGTCCCGTGTGCCCGCGACCGCGCCCGCTGTCACCTCCTCAGCTATGCTTCGACCGGCAAGACCGCCACCACCATTGTTCTGCTCATGGCCGACGGCGTCGCCATTGGCACGCTCGTTGTGTGCCTCTGCTCATGGAGTACCAAACATGCTTCAGTTCATTTAATCTAGAAGAACAAACGAATACAAAACTAAAACAAAAATCACGGGAGTATAGCTTGAGCTTACCGTCATCATTCTCTTCAAAGACGTAGACATAGTTGAGGCCGAACACGTTGCCACTATACTCTTCATCGATCTTGTCCCAATTGATCGGTTGATTCAGGTCCAGGTTTTCAGAACTGATCTGTTCATCCGTGTCCATGCTATGCAAGCATGAGAGAAGGAGACGAAAAATTAGGCAATGGCTTCACTGCTTGACCACGGAGAGTTTTATAGAGACGAGTAGGGGAGCGGGAGCAAAATTGAAACAGAAAATGGCGCTCTAAAATTTCGCTCAGAAATTTAAACGAAAAAGTGGCGCTCAACTTTTCCATTTTCACAGCTAAATTAGCTTTGAGTTCACTGGTTTTGAACTAGAGAAAAATGGCGCGCTGGACAAGATAAGCGGAAGTTGCTACGTGCCCTTGCAAAGCTGAGGAGAGGAGGGCAGCTGGCAATGCACGCGGCCACGCGCTTTGAATCGCAGCGGAGGCGAGGCGACGAGGACATGCATGCATTAATTAGGAGCTTGCAGAGTGTGATTGCACCAGGGACACATGTGTCCATTTAGGCTATAATTTTGCTCATCCAAAGCCTACATTGGTATCCGTGATTAGACCAGAACGCAAATATGTGAACGGAGGGAATACTGTAATATAACGGATTTCAAGACACAACAAGTCTATAATCTAATAAATGCAATGTATTATAATATCACAAATATGTTACTACCCACTATAAACATAGTAACATAGACTAGTATCATATGCATGATACTAGTTTATGTTACTTCCCATTATAACTGGTCTAAGGCCTATACCAATACAAGTTTCTTAGCGCGGTTTCATAGGTATTTTGGTGACATGGCACACTAGTTAATAAAGAAAGAGAGTGGGTTTGTAGCTTACCTAACATACAAGCCTTGCACGTGGCCATAGGCAAAAAAGTTTTAACCCAATCATATGCATGCATTAGGCACAAATCATTAAATATAGTTACAACTCATAAGAAACAAAACATTGTACTACTTGTTTCTTAAGTTTTTAATGCTTCTATAATAACGTGATAAGAGACGGTGCATTGACACAGGCCTAAGAGGTCTCTTCGGGGAGTCTCCGAGACTTGAACACATCTGTTTTGAAGTTTTGACTGGTCATTGTTTCACTAATTTCTGAATATGTCTTGAGTTGTGAAGATTAATATGCCTTGAGTTGTTCACATATTGCGAGCTCCTCCCAGTTAAGCCATCCACAACATATATCTGATGTTTGTTATCAGAATTGTTTTGTCCAATTTACAGCTGTCTATAAAAGTACTGTTGTTATCTTATTTTATTAGGTGACACACTTCAGACCGCCGGGGATAAGAAGTCATAGAAAAATAATGACGTGCTAATTCAGACAAGGGGATACTACGTGGTAGTTTCCATCTTTTGTAATATTTTCGAATGAACTCCAGATATAGGCATGCCGCATACGGGTAGGCGCACCTTTGAGGAGGCAGGGTCTAAGTGCTGAAAAGAATTCACACAGATGTTGTTATCACATCAGTTGTGATCCTCAGAATGCTAAATGCAACGTGAAGTGGCTTGTAAGCATTGTTTTATCTTACAGATTTATAGGAGGCCTAGAAATATGGGACAATGAATTGAAAGATTTCTTTAAAAATGTGCTATATAGTAGTATGTCACAAGTTATAATTCTCTCAACCTACCTTGCTTTATAATCATTATGTAAAAATACCATGACAAAACGGAATTTTAAAAGCAGCAAGGTATCATAAGTTCATAACAGCAACGATTGCAGATCTTGCCAGTAATTAACAGGTTTAATTCATACCACCTGAAGCTATTAAGAGAACCAAATCAAAATGGAACTAAAGCTCGAGATAGCACCCAACCGAGAGCAGCAAATAAATTCAAAACCTATGAGCATGTGAACTAAAACATATAAGAATACTTCCTAAGAGAGTTCTATCACTCTGGCACTCGAGACTTTTTCTCATGAGCTAAAAACACATAAATACCAAAAATATCAATTGCTGCCACTACCTGATGTGTTTGAAATACTTTATACTACTTCAAAGAATTTCCCAGAGAAAGTTAAGGCAAGCGCAGATCTGCATAACAATAAAAAACAGTATTCTTGAGATTATAATTTATAACAAACAATACTTGATGTAGAGAAATAACAATGCTATCATATGACTTCGCTAACCAACCAATCTGTAATTTTAACAGCTATGGGAGTATTCTGCAGTTCAAGATGATAAGATAACATCATTAGTGAAGCAGGCATTATATTTACATGAGGCTGAAGTAAATGTACACATGGGGCTGAAGTAAATATACATATATACATGAGGCTGAAGTAAATTAAGGCCCTATCAATAGGCTGTAATGTATGTACTACATCACAGGTTGGGCAATAGCACATGTAGTAGTTTCTTTCACAAGCTCTGTCAGCTGTTTCATCCTATTTATCCGAAAGTGGATAGAAATAGAAAAACCTAGCTTTCACATAGAACTGCATCACCACATGAGCTGGCCACCACAAAGCATGGAAATGTAAACACCCAAGTTAATTTAATTTTTGAAATGGAGGCAAAATATTTGCCCCTATCCATTAATTAAGGAGTTTAACAAGAGGTGATAAAAAAGAAGGAAAATGCACTCTGCTAAAACAAAGAGCTCTATTATCCTGGCCTGATGTTCATCAAATGTGTGATGACCTAAACAACCAACTGTGCTGTTGTCTGCATTTAGTTACTTTAACAACCTTAACATCCATGAGTTGAACATGTGATGATTTACATTTGAGCATTTACCATTAGCTCAGCCCCGAAGTTGTTGAATATGAGTTCATAGCATGCAGAGAAAAAGGAAATAAGCACCTTTACACATGCCCAAAGTGTTCAAGTTATTCAAAATTGTACATATGCACCATAAAAAATACTTTAAAATAAGGAGTAAGGCATCATAAAAAACCGAAGCATACTAATCGCAAGAACTTGGCGTGGAGGGTCAGAAATTAGTGGAAGTTACAAATTAACCAAGTGACTCTCGAGTGAGAAATATGTCTCTTTCCCAGCAAGTAGCTCCCACCAAAGACATCGATTTAGAAAATACAGTTATTTGGCTCTTTGTGATAGCATACAAAATCATATGCTCTTTACATAGAGAGGACAACTTGTAATCTATAGAGCATACCTACGGACAAAGTGCTAGTATGTAGTATGTACTACTGCCAAACATACCGATAAACAGAATATCAAGCCTGCAGATCTGAAAGTCATGGGTGGCTGTAGCCTAGCTACAAGAGATCTGAGAGGGAATAGCTGAGTCAAGGCAACAACCTGCAAACACGATCAAAAGAACATGGTCACACGGATGGACAAGAAATAAGCCTAATCTAAACACAGATCCAGATGGAAAGTTGGTGAACCACCCGGAAGAGGAGGAGGATGCAAGTGAGCACAGGAGAATACGGCGTGGGGATCGAGAGAAGGAGCACCACCTCAAGCAGGGAAGGGGATCAGTGTGGCGCCGCTGCTGGTAGTAGAGGACGTCAAAGGGAAGATCACGGCATGTACCGCCTAAACTTGGCGGAGGAGGGGTAGGTGGGAAGAGATATGGGCTGGTCAAGATTGGGGCCAGAGGGTTCGGTTGACTCAAGCTCGCCCACGGTAACACGACTTTATGGCGGGGACTGGCAAGTATCTGTTTATGGGAATAGTGAACCAAACAAGTTGGTATCGATTGGTTGGCATATTAATATAGCGGGGTGAAAGTCTATTTCGAGACAGAACCAAACAAGATAAATGGTACGAGATTACGAGGGAGGCGTTTTGGTGCCCGGGCTCATCTGCTCCCGGTTACTGTTCCGATTTTTTTAAAATATGAAAATGCTTCAAAAAAATCTGAAAAAAATTGGACATGAACATATTCAAGTATTCAACACTTGTTTAAAATTTTCGACAGAAAATATCAATTTTTGCGCCCTGTGTAAAAAAGACAAATCTGTCTTTTTAATAGTGGACTGTTCACCCATTTTGTCTGTCAGATATTTGTTTTTTTTGCACAGGGAGCAAAAATTGATATTTTCTGTCGAAAATTTACACGAGTATTGAATGCATGAATATGTTTCCGCACAATTTTTTTCAGATTTTTTTGAAGCATTTTCAAAATTCAAAAAAATTGAAACAGTAACCGGGAGCATATGAGCCCGGGCACCGTTTTGCATTTCCGCGAGATTACGGTGTAATGGGATAATAGTCATGAATGTACGAACCAAACAAGTTTCTGGTTCACCCCATTCTTGGTTAACATACAACTATTGTATTGCTTCCCGAACAAATCTACTGTATTGCTCCAGCAGTATCCAAAGCACCTAACCAACCTTTAAAAAATATGACATAGGCGCCGAGAAGATACTACGCTTCCATTTAAATTTTAGTTACAACTGGAATGTTCTCAATATAGGCTCTATTGATGTTCACATTGCATATGAAACTTCCATGTAAATGTATCTTCACTACAGGGGTCGATGTTTCATGAAATGAAAGAGAAGGCTAAAACAATAAGAGCAAGTTGTTTAAAAATGAACATGGGAGTGCTTTTAATATTGTGATGCAACAAAATTAATCTACAGTTGGATACCTAGATGGGCGCTGAATGTATTGCAAATAAGACAGCGAGAGAAGGAACAGATAAAAGAAAATGAAATGTATATAGCACGGGCACGACATAAGATAAACTTCATGCACAGATTAATCTGTACTACCTCCGTTGCATAATTCTTGTGGTGGTTTTAGTTCAAATTTGTACTAAAAACACAACAAGAATTATGGAACAGGGGGAGTAGCAAATTGTAGACACTACCTTTACCAAAGCTGAGTAACCAGTTTCTTTGGAAATCGATGGACATGCAGCCCTGCAAAAAAATTGCCGCACTTAATTAGCAAATCAATCGTACTCAAGTATAGTAAAAGGAGAAAGGGATGACGGGTGGAAAACCTGAAACCCCATCTCCACTCCCAATCTCTCCTCCTCCAACACAACTAATCTTTCAGTGGTCGAAAGGGAGGATTAAAGGCTATTAATCATACATCAACGGTGCGTTACCATAACACATGTCATCGTTTGTGTGCATATTTCACAGTTTGACCAAGAGAATTTACAGGCAAAAAATGGAATATAAATACATTGAATAATGTTTATCATGGAAGCCATCTTCTTGGTACGACAACTTATGGAGAGATACAGGGGGCAAAAGAAAGATCTCCATATGGTGTTCATTGACTTGGAGAAGGCTTATGATAGGATACCACGGAATGTCATGTGGCGGGCCTTAGAGAAACACAAAGTCCTAACAAAGTACATCACCCTCATTAAGGATATATACGATAATGTTATGATAAGTGTTTGAACAATTGATGGCGACACCGATGACTTTCCAATTAAAATAGGACTGCACCAAGGTTCAGCTTTGAGCCCTTATCTTTTTACTTTGGTGATGGATGAGGTCACAGGGGATATACAAGGAGATATCCCATGGTGTATGCTCTTTGCGGATGATGTGGTGCTAGTCGATGATAGCCGTGCGGGGGTTAATAGGAAGTTAGAGTTGAGGAGGCGGACTCTGGAATCGAAAGGTTTTACGCTTAGTAGAACTAAAACTGAGTACATGAGGTGCAGTTTTAGTACTACTAGGCAGGAGGAGGAGGAGGAGGAAGAGGTTAGTCTTGATGGGCAGGTGGTACCTGAGAAAGACACATTTCGATATTTAGGGTCTATGTTACAGAAGGATGGTGATATTGATGAAGATGTGAGTCATCGGATCAAAACTGGTTAGATGAAGTGGCGCCAAGATTCTGGCGTCCTCTGTGACAGAAGAGTGCCACAAAAGCTAAAAGGCAGGTTCTATAGGACGGCGATCCGTCCTGCGATCTTGTATGGCGCAGAATGTTGGCCAACCAAGAGGCGACATATCCAAAAACTAGGCGTAGCAGAGATGCGCATGTTGAGATGGATGTGTGGCCACACAAGAAAGGATCGGGTGCGGAATGATGATATATATGAAAGAGTTGGCGTAGCACCGATTGAAGAGAAGCTTGTCCAACACCGTCTAAGATGGTTTGGACATATACAACGTAGGCCTCTAGAAGCGGCGGTGCATATTGAAAGGATAAAGCGGACTGAGAATATTAAGAGGGGTCGTGGTAGACCAAACTTAACATGGGATGAATCCGTTAAGAGAGACCTGAAGGATTGGAACATCACTAAAGAACTAGCCATGGACAGGGGTGCGTGGAAGTTAGCTATCCACGTTAGCTGTGGGCGTTCGGGATTTCCCGAAAATTCGGGACGGGAAATTCGGGATTTTTCAAATTCGGGTAATGAAAACTAACTCCCGAAATTTAGTCAAAAATTTTAGATCCCGAAAAATTCGGGTACCCGATAGTTCGGGATCGGGATCGGGATTTCCCGATTCACCCGAACATGAGCGCATCGTGCCTCTCCTCCTCCATCGCGGCCGCCGGCCGGACATCGAGATCCCGTCTCCCTTCGCACTCGGCCGCTGCTAGTGCTGCTGGTTGCGGCGGGGCGGCGCTGGCGGGGCGGCGGTGGCGCGGTGCGGAGCGAAGGCGCTGGTCGCTGGATGCGGCGGGGCGGCAGCCGGCAGGGCAGCGCGGATGCGGTGGGGCGGCGGCGACGCGGTGCAGGGAGGCGGCGCGGATGCGGCGAGGACGGTGGGTGAGGTCAGCCTTAGGGGCGAGGACGGGCGGGCGGCGGTGGGCGGTGGTGAGGTCATGGCGGCGGCGACCAGTGGGTGAGGTCATGGCGGCGGCGGCCGGTCGATGGCCTGGCGGGGTGCGGGAGTGTGGGGTGTGGTGCTTGCCTGCGCGTGGCGGCTAGGGCTTGCCTGCGCGTTGGGCCTGGCTGCCTGCGTTTGTTGGGCCTGGCCGCAGATTTCCAAAATTTCGGGATGTTCGGGACGTTCGGGAAGTAGAATAGCAATCCCGAATTTCCCAATATTATTTCGGGAAATCAGATCACCTTCCCGAAAAAGCTATCGGGATTTTCGGGTTCGGGTAATTCGGGATCGGGATATTCGGGTTTCGGGATTCGGGATCGGGAAATATGCCCACCCTTAATCCACGTGCCAGAACCATGACTTGGTTTCGAGATCTTATGGGTTTCAACTCTAGCCTACCCAACTTATTTGGGACTGAAAGGCTTTATTGTTGTTGTAAATACATTGAATAATCTCATTACTTGGAACCAAGTTAGCTAAAAAACATTGTATGGACAATTGAACATGAGAGCCTGATAGTTAGCTACAAAATTAAATATTTACCCCGCACTGTTAGTAAATCAATCTGCAAACAAACTATTTGCCAGTGTATAGTTCAGTGAAGGTTTTATGTACATGTCACAATCTGTTGATCTATGATGTTACTCAACTATCATTAAATGTACAACTTCACAGATACACACATTTAACTTGTCAATGTGATAAGTTTTGTTAAATCCAACAGATCAGTTGCCTTCAGTAAGTAATAGTTTAGGAACAACACAGTAAAATAAAATTTACAATGCATAGAGTTGAAGTACATAGTAGATGGTAGAAAGCATAAGAAAGTTATCTTTCACGTGGTAGCCCATAGGAACCATACCAATTGTTCCACAGCCCATCATGACCTGCAGGTACTACCTAAAGGAACAAAACAAGCAATTCACAAGCTTCAACTTGAATGCTAAACATACACACACATACATGTACATGCACGCTGGAAGACATTAGCCTCACATATACTCCAGTACACAAGGAACCTAAAATGCCCTTTAAAGTTGCATACAGCTTTAGCCTGTGCATCAAGTTAAATAGCCCTTACGCTCCACCTCTAAGTTGTGATTTATTTCTAAACTGGAAGAGAAAAAACACTACTATCTATCAAAAAATGAATGGATACAATCTAGACTGCTAGCATTTACGTAATGAAGCTGGTGCTTATACGAGATTTGCTGGCATTTATGTAATGCCAACAAACAACACATGCACAACTTTTTGCACAATGATATATTTTTATTTAAATATTGATATTAGTGGATGATCTACAAAGATAATGATATCCTGCTGGAGCATCACCCTACAACAGTTGAAAGCATTGGAATGTGCAAAAAGAAGGAAATTTTGTCTGTAGAGCTTCTAATCGATCCTGTTACAGGTTCTCTAGTTGCACTTACAAGTTACTAATAAGCAATTTGTCCTAATTCTGAGTGAACTGTCGTAACAAAGGAAAACTGAAATCTTTCTAAAAAGGATGCTGGCCAATCATTAACTTTCTCCCAGCTACTTGATTAGATCAAACACTTGCAAAGATAGAACCGTCATTTTTTCATTCTCCTCGACCGTAAATCTAACTATATTCAGGGGTATAGATACTGCCACTGGAATGTCAAACATAGGATCGTCAAATAAGAGAAAGAAATTCTACACAAGAAGACATGATGGTGCTCATATGATCCTTCATTTCACCAAAAAAATAAGCATGTAAATATGATGTCCTTATAATACAAACATCAGTGTCCTCAAAACAGGATAAGAAACGTTTGGACACGTAGAGAGAACAAAAACACTAATGTTTCGCATTGATAAAAAAAGTTGCCTGTAAACATCAGTTTAATCATCCATTTGATCACTTTCAGTTGAAAACTCGAGGGCTTGACATCCAGCTTTTTCCAAGGGGAAAACAACTAACTAACTTGTAGAGCCTATCCCACAAAAAATGTGTAGTCTATTATGCCTAGCTAGAATGACAGCTCGGTTAATTCAAGTCTTTTCAAAGGTAAAACCTCATATGGTGTGTACCAAAAATTTCTTCACTGAGTCTTATGGTTTCTATAGGACAAAAGATGTAGTATTCACTATTATATTCTAAGTTTGATGGCCAGCCAGATCATGCATGATATATTAAGCATTCAACCCCAATCAAATGAAACAAGAATGATTTTTTGTACAAAAGATATGATGTAAAATTATTTGTGTGGATGTGCCTCTTGTTCATTTCCACTATAAGTCACT
This sequence comes from Puccinellia tenuiflora, assembly GCA_012064385.1. Classification (NCBI taxonomy): domain Eukaryota; kingdom Viridiplantae; phylum Streptophyta; class Magnoliopsida; order Poales; family Poaceae; genus Puccinellia; species Puccinellia tenuiflora. Next base: position 190,521 of record QRDG01000108.1, read on the forward strand.
TAATAATGACAATATATTTAGAGCACATTGGCGAAGAGTGGCTATACCCATTAAAATTTATTTCCTCCATCCCATGTCGCTGAAATGAATAAATCTACACACTAAAATACGTCTAGATACATCGTTTGAGTGACAACTAATATGGAACGAAGGGAGTACAAGTTTTTCTACAACACCAGAATACAAGTAGAACTAATTTCCCCACATACTTTAATTCCCTGGTACATTTTGATGAATAACTTTGCACACTTGAGTAGTAGAAAAGTAGAGTGATCACCACGGAGAGCGAATCAAGATGTGCTGGGCTGGAGCGCATAGGCTCTTCTGGCAAGCTTGGGCATGGTGTAGCACCGAATCCTTTGCATGACCATCTCGACCCGGCACCGCTGCCGCTGCCCGAGCTGGAGCTGGACTGCCTGGACGCAGAGCGCGCTGGAGGCAACTTTGTCATTGACGAGCCTGGTGATACAGAGGCGGCCACCGCCCAGGTAGACCAGACTGCCGTCCGGATATACCCCGTAGCCAATCTTGAGGCACTCCTCCCCTGGCCAAGTCTCCTCCCACACCTCCCTCAGGACGGGCGGCCGGGCATCCATGTCGCACGCGCACAGGCACCGGCGGCGGGGGCAGAACCCAAACAGCCGTCCCAGCTCCGGCACGTAAACCGCCGGAAGCCCTTGTACCGGGAGCTCCCAGGAACCCTCCTTCCGCCACGTGCGGCGCGGCCCGGAGGTTTCCAGCGAGTAGGTGCCCTGCCCCTGCGCCGACAGCCACAGCCGCCCGCCCATGGTGAAGCAGGTGGTGAGCCTACAGACCGGCCCGCTGCCAGGGTTGCTGTTGATCTGCAGCTCCGGCGGCGGCTCCGGGAGGGCGCGCCAGGCCGCCGGTGTGGGGCCCTCCCCGGGAGAGATGACCTCCAGGTGCGGCCGGTCGCGCCGGCCCCCCCAGTGCGGGAAGATGCTGAGCGCGTAGACGTCGTCGGCTCCGACGGGGAGGAGGAAAGCGCCGTACTTGGTGGCGGCCGTCCCGGGGCCGGATCCGGCGGCCTGCGCCTTGATGTCGTAGGTGAATGTGCGCTTGAGGCCGAGGCCTACTATGGTGGTGCCGGAGACGGCGAAGGCGATATCGCCGCGGAAGAATTCGGGCTCCTGGAAGAAGGCGACGGGGGGACCGGGGAGCGGGAGCATCTCCATCTTCATCACCGCATCCGGCGGCGGCGAGGTGTGGTGGTCAGAGAAGAGGTCCTTGAGGTTGACCTTGAACACCGAGTAGCCGTCTTTCTCGTAGTCCACCACGAAGAACACGCGCTTGCGCTGGTGCTCCTCCGCCATCCTCCGCGCCGCCGCCGGCGAGTCGATCGAACTTGATTCGATACTCTGTGTGCGTGTTGAGTCGATCTGGGGATCTCGCAAATAAAGGATGGAGACTGCTACTAGTACTACCCCGAGTCGAACATGTGTACGAGTTTCCCCCGCAAAAAGAAAGATAAAGTGTATGAGTTTTTCTTTTTTTTTAATTAAACATGTGTACGAGTTTAGATTTTTTTTTGAGACAAACGAGTTTTCAAGTGAAACACGTGTAACCGTGGGAGGACGGATGGCCCGTGGCACGGTGGCCCGATGTACTCCCTCCCTCCTAAAAAAATCATTTATTTATATAAATTTAAATATATCTAGACACTAAATAATAACTAGGTACATTCAAATTTAGATGAAAAAATATATTTTTTTAGGACAGAGTTAATATATTTTTTTAAACAGGGTGGTCTGATGTATAAGACGCATGTTTGATTGTCCAAGGAGCACCCAGCACGCCGTGGAGACGAGTTTTTTGGCATCGTGTTTCTGTATTGAAAGGACAAACAATGTCGCATAAAGGGGTGAATAGTCGATTAAAATTTTTCTGGTTTAAGTCTTGATAATTGTGAAATAAACTAGGTGTTTAAATTAACAAGCCAACAACCTAATATACTAGATTCACCTATATGCACCAACAATTTATGCTAAGCAATATAATAACAAGGTGATAGCAATATATATAACATCAAGCACAAAGACTATAGTGCATAAATAAAAAGCTCGGGTATAAAAATAATCGAGTCACGCGAAGAAGAGGATGTATTCCCGAGTTCCTTCTTGTTAAGTGAGTACGTCTCGATGGAGGGGTGTGAGCTCGCCACAAGATGCCTACTCAAGATGCCACAAATACCTCACCCTATTCTCCGATGAACCGCACCCAAGGGTTTGGTTCACCTTCCACTATCAGAATCCTTTAAAGCGGAATCCGGAGCCTTTACAACGATCTTGGGGCACACACCCAAAACTCAATCGGGGGCTCCCAAACCTTCCCCGAAGCTTCACAACTCGAATACTTCGCGGTACCACCAACCGTCTAAGGTACACAATGCACCCAAGAGGCACAAGCTCTCGGGAACACAATGCACCTAAGAGTAACAAGCTTCTCGAACTTCAATCCCACGAATCTTTGTGGAGAGCACAACCCGATGCAACTAATGCAAAAGGCAAGAACACATCAAGTGGTCAAATTCTTCTCTCCAAAATCCAACCAAACCAACTAATGCTATGGAGCGATTCAAGAGGAAGAACAAAGAGAAACACAAAGCAACTCCAAGATCTAGATCCAAAGATGTTCCCCTCACTTAGAGGGGATATGGTTTGGTGGAAATATAGATCTAGATCTCCTCTTTCTTTTCCCTCTAAATGGAGGCAAGAATCATGGAGGGATGAAGAGGAAGCAAGCTCTCAAAGAGGTCAACAATGGAGGAGAGAGAGTGTGCCAAAGGTTAGGTACCTATTGGGAAAGAAGACCCCTTAAATAGGTGGCCCAAAAAAACTGGCCGTTGGGCTCAGAACCCGCGGGGGGCGATAGTACCGGCCCAAAAGCGGTACTACCGCCCCACACGGTTCTACACGCCAACGGTCACAAAGCAAAACTGCTTTGACCCGACACGTCCGGTAGTACCGGCCCCAGCGCGGTAGTACCGGCTTGCCGGAAGTAGCAGGCTACCGCCCAACTGCCGTACCTCTAACAGAGGAGGATCGTGGCACTGGCCCGGTAGTAGGGCGGTAGTACCGGGCGAGCGGTACTACCGGCCTATTGCCGGCCAACTTCCGGACCTCTAACAGAGGAGAAACGCGGCAGTGGAGCGAAACCAGCACGGCACTTCCGGTAGTCCGGTACTACCGGCCTAGCCAGTCAAGGCAGAAACAAGCACCCCAGAAACTGAATAACATTTGCAAAAGAAGCCTGAATGACGTGAAACCAATTTTGTTGGAAAGACGACGATAAATGATACCCTTGGAAATGTGGCAAACAATCAATGGAGATTTTGCAAAGTGATGGAAGAGAGAACCCTTCCGCACGGATGAACCGGCAAAATCTCCAATACCGAAACCGCAATAGAAGACGCATAAGAAAACCGTTTTCGGTGACCTTGGCCTTGTCATGACAAGCACGACAAGCACCAAGACCACACCACGATAAGAGCCAAATAAGAACCAATAAAGATGATTGCAAGGATGCAAAGGTTTGTGCTCTCTTCGACGATATGATCAAGATACTCGTTCGAGAGCCCCTCTTGATAGTACGGCTATCTATCCTATAACCCGGTCTCTCAACAAACATCATGAGACCGGTAAAAAAGAAAACCTATCAAGATCATACCTTTGCCTTGCGCATAATCCACTTGAGGTCGATGAAGACGATCTTCATCTTCTCAAGGCGAACCACCTTTCTTTGATTGCGCTCCGCTTGGTGAAGACTCACATGATGCTCCCCCATACACCAATATGGGAGAGGCACCTCTTCGGCATATCTTCACTTGGACTTGAGTGTTGTGCTACGAAACAAGATGTTACCTTGGTAGTGATAGCCTCATTAGCTAACTTTATACAAGCATAGGATGCTATAAGATCATCATTAGAGCTAGATAACTTTTCATGACTTTCTTCCAACTTCCCATACTTGCTAGTTAGCAACTCAAGTTGAGCACTTAGCTCAACATTCTCCTTCAAAATAGATGCTTCACAAGAGGTGGAGTTAGTAGCACAAGCATCATTAACATTAGGAATGGAAGGAGAAAACTTGGCAAGCTCTTCCTTAAAGCTAGCATTTTCCTTTTTAGTGACTTTATATTTGGCATGAGCATGGTCACGTTCCTTAGTGAGGTTAGCAATAATTTAATTATTAAGCTCCTCAAAAGATTCAAGTTTCTCCTCAAGAGAAGCCCGAGTCTCTTGCTCTTCCTCAAGGGCATCCTCTAACAATGCCTTTTCCATAGCATCCTCTCTTTCTATCCTTCCCTTTTCTTCAAGGCTTGTTTCCAAGGCCTTAATGGTAAGCCCACGCTCAATTAGGGTTTCCATAATTTCAAAGAGGATAGCATGAGCATTTTTATTTTTAGGAAGGGCATTAAGAATTATTAGACCTTTCTTATGAAAGGATTCATCATCATCATCCTCGTCATCTTCTTCAACATTATTATCATTATTATTATCATCACTACTTGAGGATTTAGCCATAAGGCAAAAGATTGTTGATGAAGAAGGACAATTAATTATTGAACTACTCAAGTTCACATCTTGTTCCGTAGCTAATTGGGTTTCCTCTACATTATTATTAATACAAGAGTTAGAGGGAACACTAACATTTTTATCATGGCAACAAGAAAAGGAAAGCATATCATCATGAGATTCATACAAGTGATTTTTGGATTATATGCAAGGACTATCAACACTAGCATGTATGACATTTATAGTGCTATGTGTGTTTAGGTTCAAAGATGAGGCATTACAACAAGATAGAGATAAAGTATCATCAACAATGAGCTCACTATCCAAATTGCATAACCTATCACTACTCACCATCACATTAGTTTGTGGCTTACCACATTTTGGTGAAGTAGACGAAGATGAGAACTCATCACGGCCGGCGGTGGAGGGAGAACAATCATCCTCAATAGAGTTGGACACTCCATATTTATCTTGAAGCTTGGTCCAAAGCTCATGAGCGTTCCGGAAAGGCATGATTGACTCAAGCACTACATCGCTCAAAACACATATAAGACCATTAGATGCTAGAGTATCGAGATAAGAGTTTTTCTCATCCTATAAAGATAATTTTTGGGAATCCTTTGGAGGAGAAAAACCCATATCTACAATACTCTTTAAAATTGGGTCTATGTCCCTAAAAAGATTAAGCATGCGAATTTTCCAAACATCATAATTTGTGCCATCAAATATAAAAGTGGGATCGTGCACTAATTCTCTAAACAACATCTTTACTCTCTAGGCGGTAAAGCCCAAAAAGAGAGCCGAGGCTCTGATACCAATTGAAAGGACAAATGATGTCGCCTAGAGGGGGGGGGGGTGAATAGGCGATTAAAACTTTTCCGGTTTAAGGCTTGATAATTGCAAAATAAAACTAGGTGTTTAAATTAACAAGCCAACAACCTAATATACTAAGTTCACCTATGTGCACCAACAACTTATGCTAAGCAATATAACAACAAGGTGATAGCAATATATATGACATCAAGCACAAAGGCTATCACAATGTAAAGTGCATAAGTAAAAAGCTCGGGTATAGAAATAACCGAGGCACACGGAGAAGAGAATGTATTCCCGAGTTCCTCCTAGTTAAGGGAGTACGTCTCGTTGGAGGGGTGTGAGCTTGCCACAAGAGGCCTACTCAAGATGCCACAAAGGCCTCACCCTATTCTTCAATGAACCGCACCCAAGGGTTTGGTTCACCTTCCACTATCGGAATCCTTCAAGGCAGAATCCGGAGCCTTTACAACGATCTTGGGGCACACACCCACAACTCAATCGGGGGCTCCCAAACATTCCCCGAAGCTTCACAACTCGAAGACTTCGCGGTACCACCAACCGTCTAGCGTACACAATGCACCCAAGAGGCACAAGATCTCGGGAACACAATGCACCCAAGAGTAACAAGCTTCTCGAACTTCAATCCCACGAATCTTCATGGAGAGCACAACCCGATGCAACTAATGCAAAAGGCAAGAACACACCAAGTGGTCAAATCCTTCTCTCCAAAATCCAACCAAAGCAACTAATGCTATGGAGGGATTTAAGAGGAAGAACAAAGAGAAACACAAAGCAACTCCAAGATCTAGATCCAAAGATGTTCCCCTCACTTAGAGGGGATATGGTTTGGTGGAAATATAGATCTAGATCTCCTCTTTCTTTTCCCTCTAAATGGAGGCAAGAATCATGGAGGGATGAAGAGGAACCAAGCTCTTAAAGATGTCAACAATGGAGGAGAGAGAGAGTGCCAAATGTTAGGTACCTATTGGGGAAGAAGGCCCCTTAAATAGGTGGCCCAAAACAACTGGCCGTTGGGCTCAGAACCCGCAGGGGCCGGTAGTACCGGCACAAAAGCGGTACTACCGCCCCACACGGTTCTACACGCCAACGGTCACAAAGCAAAACTGCTTTGACCCGACACGTCCGGTAGTACCGGCCCCAACGTGGTAGTACCGACCTGCCGGAAGTATCAGGCTACTGCCCAACTGCCGTACCTCTAACAGATGAGGATCGCGGCACTGGCCCGGTAGTAGGGCGGTAGTACCGGGCGAGCGGTACTACCGGCCTATTGCCGGCCAACTTCCAGACCTCTAACAGAGGAGAAACACGGCAGTGGAGAGGAACCAGCACTGCACTTCTGGTAGTCCGGTACTACCGGGAAGAGCCCGGTACTACCGGCCTAGCCAGTCAAGGCAGAAACAAGCACCCCAGAAACTGAATAACTTTTGCAAAAGAAGTCTGAATGACGTGAAACCAATTTTGTTGGAAAGACGACTTCAAATGCTACCCTTGGAAATGTGGCAAACAATCAATGGAGATTTTGCAAAGTAATGGAAGAGAGAACCCTTCTGCACGGATGAACCGGCAAAATCTCCAATACCGAAACCGCAATAGAAGACGCATAAGAAAACCGTTTTCGGTGATCTTGGCCTTGTCATGTCAAGCACGACAAGCACCAAGACCACACCACAATAAGAGCCAAATAAGAAACAATAAAGATGATTGCAAGGATGCAAAGGTTTGTGCTCTCTTCGACGATATGATTAAGATACTCGCTTGAGAGCCCCTCTTGATAGTACGACTATCTATCCTATAACCCGGTCTCTCAACAAATATCATGAGACCGGTAAAAAAGAAAAACTATCAAGATCATACCTTTGCCTTGCGCATAATCCACTTGAGGTCGATGAAGACGATCTTCATCTCCTCAAGGCGAACCACCTTTCTTGATTGCGATCCGCTTGGTGAAGACTCACATGATGCTCCCCCATACACCAATATGGGAGAGGCACCTCTTCGGCATATCTTCACTTGGACTTGAGTGTTGATTAACTCTGTCGTGTCTTGGATCACAGACACCGGGAGTAAAGGATACCCCCTTTTTAGGTTCGGTATGGGGCGCGAAGGAGGCTGAGAAACGTCTTCCGCCGGGGGGACTTCGTCTAAGCCCGAGATCTACGTACAAGCAAGCACCGCAGAGACACAAGGAGTTTACCTAGGTTCAGGCCGCCCGGAGGCTAACATCCCTACTCCTGCATGTCTGGATTGAGTGGTATACCATGGTGTAGCTTTACAGAGGTGGTTGCGGGTGCGAACCCGGGAGGTATCGGCTAGAGGTTGAAGACGAGCAGATCCTGACCCGGAGGAGATCACCTCTCGCCTATGCTACTCTTCGTCTGGTGCGCTACCTAGCCTAGCCTCCGACTCTCTGGGCATCCGTCTCCCTCCCTTCCGGTGCCTTGGTTCTCCTTTTATAGACTAAGGGGATCCCACAGGTGCACCTTTGGGGCGGAGGGGTTTTGGCGGAAAAACCCCTCCGGGTTCTTCTTAGGGGGAGACGTGGCTTCTTCTCGTCCAAGTATTCTTCTGTGGGGGTTAGGTGTGGTTGCCCACCTTTTCCAGGGCGGGTGGATATAGGCTGACACCTTTTCCGTCCCTATCCCCCCGCGGTGCCTCCATCTTCTTGGCACCTAAGTCTTCTAGGAGGTTTTAGCCGGGGCTGGCAAGCCTACCTTCCTCGCGTGTGCGGGGGTTGGTTCCCGAGGATGAGCGTGGCCTCCTGCCAGGCATCGGGGTCCCCGGGACCTCCGCGTCGTCTGCCGGGTTGAAGGGGGCCCCGGGAGGTCCCCTAGTCCTTTGTCGTGGTTGTCGATGTCGTGCCTGTCTTGTCGCCGTGGGGCAGATGGGGGCCTATCTGCCAGTCTTGAATCTTGGCCTTGCTGTAAGCCCCACTTAGCGGAAATGAACATTTCGCCAAGTAGAACCACAATTGGATTACATCACATGCACAAGTACGACACAAAAGATAAATAAACATAGTTCGAAATACTTTTATTACATCACAGGGGATCATACATCCCAAATACAGCGGAAGCAATCACTCGTCTGAGTACAGACTACATCAAAGGCCAAAGGCTGGAAAATAAAAGAGGGGACCCGCCCACGGTGGTCTCAGGCTGCTGCCTAGGATCTCGATCTACTCGTCGTAGTCAGCGTCGAACTCTACATAGAAGCCTCCATCTGGATCGTCAAACTCTACTATCGCTCCTGCATCGGTGAAAACACGGGCACCGGACACCCGATGGTATGAGTACGGGGGTACTCAGCAAGTCTTACGCACAAGGGTAAAAGAAGGTACGATGCACATGCATTGGGGTTGAAAAGGGGCTGTATGTGGACTTGCAGCAGCAGCACCTAACAACTACAGAAGACACGCTACAACTTGCGTCTAATTAGAATAAGGGAAGAGAGCGCTTGCGCTACAGGGCTAAACTACTCACCAAGCAATACCCGTCCTGAGACAACTCCATCGTATCATATACCCGCGAGGAAGAAGTCCGGACACTCACACATTGATCAAATTTTAGCAGGTTTATTATTCGAATATGACTATTTACTAGTCAAGTTAGCTATTTAAGATATACGGTGATGTTTATGATCTTTTTAGCCAGCATCTTACCCAAGTCGTCCATAACCGTGGACTCGGCTTTTCGAAAAGATTTAACCCTGCAGGGGTGCCCAAATGTAACCATACACGTTCAATCAACCACATACCACAGAGGCAAAGGTATCTCAACACGACATTCCCCTTCACTACTACATTGGATAGAGAGCCACCTATCTGAGACTGATCCATGTGGGGAGCCCAGCCGAAACTCCTTTGCAGGCCCAAAAGTTGCGTGCACGGCTTCAGGAGGATAGCACTCATACAATTGCTCCTCCTTCCACATGCGGTTAACGCTCATGCCGCAAACCTATATGCGCCCCCCATAGTTGTAACCTCTCATCTTCAACATCATGCTTATGCGTATGCTCCAAATGGTAAACACCCGAACTACTTTGTGGCTCCCTAACCAATATAGCAGATCCGGTACTGAGTTGCGGGGGGTTCCATAAGTCTTCCCACGTGTGGGTAGGGCGCTCATTCTTGGATAAGCGAAAAAGAACGGTTTTTTCTAGGCGACACTAGCAGAACAAATCACCATAATTGGCCTTCCGCCGGTGCCTTATCTTTAATACAATAACAGTGATTCCCACATAGCAAGTCTTCAATTATTTAGATATACCAGCTAAGCATGTGATAGACCACAAACAACTCCTAAGCATGCTAGTAGACATCAACGGGTAACAAGCATAAGGATATAGGCAGGCATATCAGGATAACTGGACTTCTAACAGGCTATGCAATTCTAGTAGGAATCATAAGACACAACAGAACGGAAGTCCTAAAGCATGCAAGACAGGAATAGGCATCACATGAGAAAGTTGGGGAGGGGCTGCTTGCCTGTTGGCTCAGTAGCCTGGTACTGGGCAAGATCCTCGGAGGTGTCGGGGTACTCATCAACGTCGTTGTCTACGGATAACCCCAAAACATAGGAAAAAGACAATCAATACAAATGCAATCAAACAAGGATGATGACATGGCAAATTTAATTATGCAGCAATTTAAGGTGCTAACCATGTTATTAGGCAAAGCTAAAGTGGCTTATTGCAATATTATAAACGTCTAATGCAATTAAAGCATTTTTTAAAGTTCAATTAATGGATTTTCTATTTGTCCCGAAAGTTAAATTGTTTATTAAATGCAATAAAATATATAAACAGGTAGATTACATTTTTAGCTACAGATTGATATAAAATTCATAATTTTTGGAATTATAGATCAAAAGTTATGAATTTTGCAAGATTAATTAATTAGCAAAAGATTTATTTATTTTAGCCATTTAAATAAAATCCGAAAATTAACAAAAATTATATCTGAACAGATTACATTTTTCTGATTTGGAAACATATTTTTATTGTAATTTTTGACAAAAGGTTTAAGTGTTGTTTAATTATTGTGAAAACATGACATAAAACAATTAGCAGGGACTTGTTTGTAAAAGATTTTCGAAAACAGGACTTTTCTGCAAAAGGCCAGATCTAGATCTGAATCTGGAAACGATTGTCACTGAGGCTTGATCTACACAAGAGGCTGACATGTGGTACCCAGGGGCCCACTTGTCAGCGGCTATGCTAAAAGGAGAAAAAAGGGGTGGCTCAAATCACAGGATCTGGGACTCAATCCCTGGATCGATCTGGCGAGCAAGGGAATGGTGACCAACTGGGCTATCTGTGGATCATGTCTAGAAGAGGGGATCGGACTCCTAATTGTTAGATCCGCGCGTTAACTGAACTGAAACTGAAACTGAATAAGGTTTAGACTTTGCAACGGAGTGTGACGTGCGGCGGCCGGCGACAACCAAGGTGGGCGGCACATGTGTGGGCGTGCAGGTCATGCAGGTGCGTGCGGGGACGCCATGTAGGTGTGTGCGGGTGCGCGTCTGTAGGAGGTGGCCGGGAAGAGGAGCCCGAGCTCGTGCCCGCGGACGTGCGCGTGCTCAAGAGGGCGGCTTTGGCTTAGCGACGGCAACGGAGCGCACGAAGGCGACGTCCAGAGCAAGGGGAGAGGGAGAAAAAGGTTGCCCGAGGGCGACAGCTCACCTAGAGGCTGCCGGCGTCATGGATCGCTCGAGATGATGACGGTGACGTGCTGGCAGAGGTGGACGACGGCGACCATGGCGTGCTCCCGCGCGTAGACGAAGAAGAGGAAGAAGGAGAAGAAGACCTTGGCGTAGTCGTTCGGCTCCAGCTCCGCGTGGACGAGGACGTCGACGTACTACGCTACCCCGGTGCGGCTTCCTCCATGGCGTCGGTGATGAACTTCTCCGGCTAAGCGGGTGGTGGTTCTCGAGACAGAGGAAAAGAAGCAGAGAGGGAGAGAGATGGCGGTGGCGGAGCGGGAAAAGGAAGAGGCGCTAGGGTTTGGAGTAGAAAGGGAGCGGCGCGGCGCTGGCTTTATAGAGGAGGGGAGCGGGGGCAGGTGGCATGGTGCTTGGCACGCGGGTGACGGCAAGGGAAGTGATGACAGCGATGTCTGCCGTAGGAAGAAAAGCGAACCGGTATGGGCCGTGGGCCGGCTTCAGAAGTAGCTAGACCGAAAGGAGAGGGAGAAAGAGGCAGCAGGAGAGAAGTAGAGTTGGGATGCGGCCTGCTCCTGGTTTTTTTCTTCCTTTTCTATTTTTCTTTTTCCAGGAATTAGAAAGAGAGAAAGAAAAGAGGGAAAAACAAAATAGAGTTAGGTTTTTATTTTTCCCACAAAACAATTTGTGACTTTGCATTTTCAAATAACATTTTAATTGCTTATCCAAAACAATTAGTTTTATTATTTGGTTTTCAATTTAATTAATGTGTTGCATGTGATAAAGACATAAAAACAACTCATATTATTTAATTTGAATTTGTAAAACCACAAAAGCAACCAAGGAAAAAGAGATGACGCCATGATGATGCAACAATTAAATTAACAAGCAAGAAAATAAAAAGGGGATTACTTTTGGGATGTTACAACTCGCCACCCCTCGAAGGAATCGCGCCCCGAAATTTCCAAGAAAGAAAGGAAGAGGTCGAGATACTCAGATCAAAGATGATCTTCGTATCCAAGATCATGAGATTGTTGCAATGGTTCTTCTAAGGTTGTTTGGAGGTAGGAGATGTGCCTGGTTGAAGGTCGATGAAAAATTCAACCGCTCTGTCAGGTGGCATACCTGGGAGCTCCTCCGGAAAAACATAAGGAAAGTTACAAACCACTGAAACAACTTGGATGGCTTGGAGAGGGTCGACATTTAGAGTAAAGAGGTGGACAGAAAGGGGAAAAGTTGACTATGCACCGGTTCAAAAGGAACACGAATTAGCATAAAACTAATAAGTGTGTGAAGGGTAGTGGAATTGCATATGCAAGAAGGTTCATCACAAGGGCGAAGTGACCGAAGCAACATTTATTTTCACCATCTCCAACTTCAACCTAAGGTACTACGGAAAACCCCGAACACGTGAAACCCTAATTTTGAAAAATTTAGGAAAGGAGGAAAAACTCGTTTCACTTCCTTACCGGAAAAGAGGAAGGGTGGATGGGGTAAGAAGTAAAGAGAACAGAGTTCCTACTCTCGCGTACCCTGCGGGTCTTCTTTGCCTTGGTGAACGTTGCAGTCTGCGCGGATCGCCAACGCTCGTCCTGAATCCAACGGGAGGAAGCGTGCCGGACAGAACGCCTCCTCGATCCCCGCGCCGGCCGGAGCGGTGGGGCCGCGACGCGTGGTGTGACTTATAAGCCACGGTTCCTAGAAATTGTAGCCGTTACTTCTCCCTAATCGCAGAAATCCCAAATCGCCGCCCAATCGCACTTCATCTTCCTCCGCCTTGTCGCGCAATGCGATCTCCACCCCCTTCTCTCGCCCATGGCGCCCAGGCGGGAGAAAAGAGCAGTGAGGAAAGTGAAGCAGACCGCCGGGAAGAAAAAGACTGCGGCGGACCCCGCCCGGGCTGCTTCTCTTTCCCCACCGAGGGTAACACAAGCCTTATTCTCACCGAGCACGTTCGCAAGCAAAGAGGGGATTGCTCGCATCCGCGGTGTGCTTGCCACGGAGTTCATCGGAGGCGACCAGCTGGAGATTTGGTCGGACACAAGCCCCCAGCAAGATGGCTAGGTGGTGACTCTCCACGACTTCTCTGTGATGGGGTTGCTTCTCCCTTTTTCTGACTTCTTTATGGCGGTCCTGGAGGCGTTCGGGCTGCATATGCTCCATCCGCACCTAAACACAGTGCTGATCTTGACAACCTTCGCACACGCTTGCGAAGCGTTCGTCGGTGTGATGCCCTCCGTGGCATTGTTCCGACACTTCTTCATGCCCCGAACGGGGAGATCGAGATGGATAGCGGGCAGAGTGTCCTTCTGCCTCAAGCAGAAGAATGCGCGCCAGTATCCGGAGACGAAGATCCAAACTGACTAGAGGGAGTGGAGGAAGAACTGGTACTTCATCCAGGCAGGTACCCTCAGCCCCCGCCTTCTGGTGCCATCCGCCCGGCTGAGAGTTTAGCCAACTCCAGGGATATAAGCTCTCAAGACGAAGCCCTCCTCCCGATCATTAGGAGGTTTACGGAGCTCCACGATAGCCAGGTGACTTGCGCTATGATTACTGGTGACTTCGTCCAGCGGGGGATTGCCCCTTTGCAGCGCAGGCCCCAGCCGCTGTGGGAGACCCGCCAGGAGATGGGGTCTTGGGTATCGCCAGAGCTGCTGAAGGGTTAGATGCTCTTCTCGATCTCGAGGGCGCCGTATGACCTTCCTCTAGGAGTCCTTTCATTGCTCGACCGCCCCGAGGGTGGAAACGTCATGCCTCCCATGCTGCAGTGCAACGCCTATGGGCTCTAGGGTACCGACTACCTGGACCCGCCTCCAGCACCTAAGACGACGGCTCGCGGGAGGTCTTGGATGGCTGTGGGGCCTCCCTATGGGGACTTCTCCCCGGATGAGCCCGGGGCCTTTGACGATGAAGACGAGGAAGAGGCAACCCCGGAAGAGCAGGGCCGTTCCTCTCCCCCCGCACCTCCCCGAGGCGAAAGGGAGGTACCCGCGAGTGGAGGAGGCACTGGGGTAGAGCTGCCCCCCGGGCAGCCAGCACCTCTGAACCCGCCGGCGGGGCAGGGCTCAGACGGAGAGTACGAGGCCCTCCGGTCCCTGATTCTCACAAACGATGGAGACGACGAGAGCGTGTCGGCGCCAGATCTCTTCGGAGACTTGGTGGGGAAGCGGTGGGGCTTCTCCGGTGCCAAACGGGCCTAGAGGTAAGCCTGACTCCCACCTTCATCCTTTCATGCTTGCCAGGGACCACGACAGCCCTGACCGTCATTGCGTGTTTGCAGATCCTCCGGGTCCGGAAGCCCCCGGAAGAGCGCCTGAGTGGATGAAGAAGAAGAGGCGGGAGAGGCTGTGGAGAGCCCCATGGCGGTGGTGGGGAAGCTCCCGTCTCCCAGCAGGACCCCTCGGAGGGCCAAATCCCTGGAGGGAGGAAATGTAGAGTTGCTGTCGATGGCGGCCCGGACATCGCCCCATAGCAGGCAAGAGCGAGCGGCCCCGGGTCGGGACCCGGTAGCCTTGGCGCCGTCTCCAGGTAACTCCACCCGGAGTCATCACCGCCACCCCGGGTGACCGGAAGGATCCCCAGAGGCTGACACTTCATTGTTGATGCAGATCTTGAGGCGGAGGGCTGCGTCGGGGGCGATGGCGATGTTGAGCCCCCAGCGACCCGCCCCGAACTTGGTGCCGAAGGTACGGAGAAACGCGCCGGGGGCGAGGGCGACGTTGAGCCCCCGGCGGCCCACCCCGAACTTGGTGCTAAGGCCGAGGAGGCCCCCGACGATGCCCACGCGTTGGCCTTCGCGAATGCCGAGGTTGAGCGGCAGGAGCCCTCTTCCTCCTTCTGGGAGGAGGATGTACGCGCCCGCGAGGAGCGGGTGGCAGCGGACGAGGATTTGCTTAACGCCCGAGAGCTAAGGACTGTCCCGACAGCACGAAGAGCTGCAGCAGCGTCTCCGTACGCTCGAAGCTCAGAAGAAGACTCTCCTTGAGGTGGAGGAGATGTTCCAGGCCAGGGCGAGCCTCGACGAGGAATGCCTAGAGCAAGGGATGCTGAATGTGGAGGGGTGGACTCGCATCGAGGTGGAGGCGGAAGCGAAAGAGACCATCCGGGTGAAGGACGAGGCCATCAAGTCGAGAGACCAGAAGATCTCCAGATTGAAGGAAGACCTCGCCCACGAGGAGAAGCACCGGGGACAAGCTCGGGATGACCTCCGGCGGGTCCGAGGTGAGCGGGATAATCATGTGGCGAGGATTGCATCTCTAGTAGCCACCATCTATGCGCAGAAAGCGGTCCTAGCCGAGGCCGAAGAGTTCAAGAGGAGCGCGGGCGCCCACCGGCTCGCGCTGGAGGAGAAGATCCGGAATCTGGAAGGCGCGGTGAAGTTTCGGGGTGAAGCCGCCGAGCACATGACCATCGTGCGTCGGACCGAAACCCAGAAGCTCGCCGAGAGCTTGGCGGCCGCGGAAACAAGCAAGTCGTAGGCTCAGATCGCCTAGGACCTCCATGAGAAGCTGTCCGAACAGCTCAAAGCAGTGCAGAGTGACCTGGCGAAGGCCAAAGAGGTGCACGCCAAAGAGGAGAGCAACTTCCGTAGTCACCGATGGGGCAACGATGAGATCTTGCTCTAGATGCATGCCTGGTCTTCAAAGATCCTAGACGCGCTGGCGGCGCTGAAGGTGAAGGGCTTGCCTGCCCTTCCGAAGGAGCACTCCTACTCCCTCCGGTGTTATCCTTCGTTCCTGGAGCTCGTGGCCCTGCGTGTCGGTGGCCTCAGAGGAAGCGTGAGCAAGTCCACCCTCCAGGAAGGGAGAGTTGCGGCCCGACAGGTGGCCACCCAGTTCAGTCGCGGCCCTCCGACGGCGGCATCAGCAACCTCCCTCTCTGCCCGACCTGGAGGGCCTCATCCCCGAGATGTTGGTCGACCCCGAGGTGACCCGCCAGATGGACGAGATCATGAAGCATCTCTCTCGCGAGGATGACAAGTGATCCTGAAAGCAAACGGGAAGTGCGTTTTGTAAACGTGTACTTTTTGGAATGTAAATAAACTTTTCCCAAGTTTTATCCGTTTTATTGCACTCGTGGAGGCTTAACGCTCTTGGGAAGAGTTAATGGGCATGAGAGCTAGCCAGCCGTGGGCACTCAGACAGATTTGAGCCACCGACACAGGACACATCCCCCCAAGAACCCATCATTTTTTGATCGCACGAACCTCAGCCCACGACTCCACTGCCTGAGGGAAACTGACAGCTTCGTCGTGGAGGCGCCACCCCAAAACAACGCCCGCTTTCGTCTTAGACAAAATGCATAAAACAGATGCAAATAGGGAAAAGTCCGTGCAAGCTCATTTATACTTAGCTCAGTGTCGACCTCCTTTTGGCTATTTCAGCAATTGTTTCATCGCGCTGCCACCATAGCGGGTCTTCTATGCCGTTTTTAAGACATAACTCTACCCTGCCTGCGGTTACCCACAGGGTCAGGGACCCGTGCTGAAATAGCCGCCTGCCCAGCCAAATCCCTGATGCAGGACCTTATGGCTGGGGCCCGTGGCCCCGGTCCTGAGACCCTCATGTTCCTGACACCGCATGAAGGCACGTCCGTCTTGCTGACATTCTTACGATGCCTATCCAGAGACCCTCTTGTTTTTGGTGCCGCTTGAAAGCACGTCCGCCTTGCTGACTCCCTCATAGTGCCGGTCCGGAGACCCTTCCTGGCTCTTTATCCTTCTCGCCTGGAGGCCAACCTGTTGCGCTAAAAACGTGTCACACAAACAAGTCCTCGTGTACCCGCGGTGTCGGGGGAGATACTCCGCAACTCGCCCTGCGGGAGACCGACTCATAGCGCGATACGAAGACAACGAGCCGGTTCTTTTCGAACCAGACGCCCCAGCACCTCAGGAGGGACCCCATCGGAGGATGCCGACAACGATTGGCTGAGTTAAGCCGGATTGGACCGCTCTCAACTCGGTTGTCGATATTTGAAGAACTCACGCGAAGTCGCCGAATAACGGAAGCATGAACAAGGGTTTGAGGGTAAAAAAGTAGGGTTTGTATTGATTGTCGATTGTTTGCTTAATTTCAATCGGCAGTCGCCTCCTACATATATATAGCGAGGCGGCTGGACTTCCCGTACAAGCATTGTACTTCTACAAGGATTACAACTCATAGTAGAGGTCGGTTTCTACTTCTAAACTAGGTAAAATTCCTGGCCGGCGTCGTATTGGATCCGGACTGCAAGCGTCGTCTCCGGCTTCTATTGGAAAGGTACCTTTTGCCCTTCCGGGTTGATCCCGAACTCGTTCTGGCGCCACCGACTTCCGTTTTGGGCTTTGCAAGCATTATCACCTCACATCCGGCATCTTTGGTGCAGCTTCTGGAATCTTCGGGAAGCTCGAGTTTAACCTGCACCGAGTTCTGATTAAACCGGGTTCTGGGTAAACCTGGTTAACTCCTGCCGGGTCATCACCCTAGGTTCCTTCCGAGTCGTCCATTTCCTCTGAGTGAGCTTGAACCTGTGACCCGGTTTCTAACTAAACCGGGTTAACTCCCGCCGGGTTGACTCCTGCCGGACCTTCATCTCCTTGAGTGAGCTTGATCCCGGGACCTGCCAAAAACGGGTGCTAACACATGCCCCCCTGTTTTCTAGTAAAGCTTGCGTACTAGAAAATATCCGATGTAGAAGATTTGTCTAAGGGCGATGCTTAAGCTCATCGGCCATATGTGCGGCTTATGCAGTTTGCCACACGCTCGGGTGGAATTTCTTCAAATACTTCCCGTTGATAGCTCGAGGCAATATGTTGCCCTCCAATGTTTCCACCAGATATGAGTTACCGGGTACAATCCTTACGACTCGGAGTGGCCCTTCCCAACTTGGCGACCATTTGCCGAATCTTCGGCTTTTGAACCGATTGGTAATATAACTTTCCAAACCAAGTCGCCGATCTAAAAATCCTTGATCCGGACTCTCTTGTTATAAGCTTTTGCTACCCGCAACTTCTCCTTCTCAATGTCCTTCAGAGCCTTTATACGTTTGTCGGCTACCTCGTCTATGTTATCCATCATCAAATTATGATAATCCTCAGCCAACAAATTGTTCTGCTTAGCGAACCTCAAACCAGCCAGATTTACTTCTACCGGTAAAACGGCTTCTTGTCCATAAACTAACTCGAAAGGAGTTACCTTAGTTGCACCATGTCTTGAGATCCGGTGAGCCCACAATGCCTCGGACAGTACCTCATGCCACCTCCTCGGGTAGTCCTGTACTTTCTTCTTAATCAACTTGATCAAAATTTTGTTGCTTGACTCGGCTTGTCCATTGGCTTGAGCGTAATATGGAGATGAACTGAGCATCTTGATCCTGAGTGATTTGGCAAACTGTTTCACCTCTTTAGCCATGAAGGAGGTACCTTGATTTGTAGTGAGAGTCTGCGGGATACCGAATCTGTCAAAAATATGCTCATTGATAAATTGAATTACCTCTTTGTGGGTCATATTCCTGAGGGGTACTGCTTCGGACCACTCGGTGAAATAATCAGTAGCCACTAGCACAAACCGATGCCCTTTGGATGAAGCCAGGTTTATCATACCGACAAAATCTAGGGCCCATCCTCAAAAAGGCCACGACTTTATTATATGATTAAGAAGCGAAGCCGGCACTAACTGAATGTCTCCGAATTTCTGGCACGCTTTGCATCCCTTGTAGTATCGGAAGTAGTCATTAATCATCGTCGGCCAGTAGAATCCGGCTCGTCTGAGCGTCCATTTCATTTTGTGGGCCGACTGATGTGTCCCGCATAAACCGTCATGTACTTCTCCCATGGCGACCCAGGACTGATCTTCATCCAGGCACTTAAGAAGAAGACCATCAGCTATTCGGCGATATAACTCGTCGTCTATCAAAACATACTTGAAAGCAAGCCACCGAACAGCCCTATCTGTTTTCTGACTCGGATTCCTCAGATAATCAACAATTGGTGTCCTCCAATCAGCTGGCCGGGTTCCACCAGTTTCTTCCGGAGCCGAATTAGATAACTCGGCTTTCCCTCCATCTTCCGAGTTAGATAACCTGGTTTTTCCTCCAGCTTCCGAGTTATTGACGACAGCTAATATCGGCTTCTTTGCTGTGAAAAATACTCCTCTACCAACATGATAGCCCGATGCCTGCTGTGCCAACTCGTTGGCGAGCCAATTGTCCTGCCTGGACACATGAGATATAGAAAAGTAATCAAGCGTTGATATGATATCCAGGCACCTGTCGAGATATACGTTGAGTGATCCACTACTGCACTGGAAGATCTTGGCCACTTGTTGGATGATAAGCAGTGAATCGCCATATGCCTCGACATGAGTTACCCCTGCATCTTTTAAAATTTGCAATCCGAATAGAAGAGCTTCGTATTCAGCTTCATTGTTAGTGCAAAAATAATCAAGACGACAAGAGGCTTCAAAGATAGTACCGTGGGGTGAAATGTACACAATGCCAAGTCCTTGCCCACTACTGCAAACTGAGCCGTCAAAATAAAGTTTCCACGGTACAGCCGATACAACATTTAAGTTGGCTTCTTTCTCTAGATCAATCCGATGTTCAACAATGAAATCGGCTACAACCTGGCCTTTCATAGATTTGAGAGACTCATAGGCCAAATCGTATTCGATTAACCCATACGCCCATTTTCCGATTCGTCCACTGAGAATCGGCCTATGTATCATGTGTTTGATGACATCGGTTTGACTAAAAACCTTGCACTCACTAGATAAAAGATAATGGCGCAATTTGGTGCAAGCAAAATAAAGAGACAGGCACAACCTTTACACAAAGATGTACCTTGACTCGGCATCCATTAGTCGCCGACTTAAGTATGTGATGATGTATTCCTGTCCTTCGGCTTCTTGAGTCAGGGTTGCTCCAATCACCTTTTCCTCGGCAACAATATAAAGCCAGAAACGGTAAACCACGACTCAGTTTCCTCAGAACCAGAGGTTTGGACAAGCAAGCTTTTATTATATCAAATGCTTCTTGCTGCTTTGCCCCCCAGGTGAACTCGTCATCATTCTTGAGCCGAAGTATCTGTGTGAACGCATCAACTTTTCCAGACAAGTTAGTAATAAACCTTCTCAAATAATTTACCTTGCCTAGGAATTTCTACATGTCCTTTTTACAAGTCGGCGCCTGCACTTTCTGGATAGCTTCAATCTTTGCCGGGTCAATTTCTATGCCGGATTCATGTATGATAAAACGAGAAACCTCCCAGCCGACACGCCAAAGGCACACTTCAAGGGATTCATCTTGAGTCCATACTTCCTTATCCTTTCAAACGCGAGTCGTAAGTAGGCCAAATGATTTAACTCGCCGTCCGATTTAACAACCACGTCATCAATATACACTTCTAGTATGACTCCAAGAAGATCATGAAATATCAAGTTCATCGCTCTCTGATATGTGGCACCGGCATTCTTCAATCCAAAAGTCATTACCGTCCACTCGAATAAAACAACGAACCCGGGGCAGCAAAACGTTGTTTTGGCCGAGTCTTCTTCGGCCATGAATATTTGATTGTACCCCGCATTTCCGTCCAGAAAGCTGATCACTCGGTGTCCCGAGGCGTCATTGATAAGCATGTTGGCTATTGGCATAGGATATTTGTCTTTGGGCGTAGCTTGGTTTAGATCTCGGAAGTCTATGCATGCCCTGATCTTACCGGATCCTTTCTTCTCGACCGGCACAATGTTGGAAATCCATTCGGCATACTTGCAAGGCTGAATAAAATTGGCCTTTAGAAGCCGGCCAATCTCCTCTTTGATCCGGTCATATATTGCCGGGTTGAATTTACGAGCCGGTTGTTTGTATGGCCTGAAACCGGCTTTTATTGGTAACCGATGCTCGACGAGCTCTCAGCTTAACCCGAGCATCTCGTGGTACTCCCAGGCAAAGCAGTCCACGTATTCCTTTACTAGCGCGATTAATTCGGATTTATAATCGGCTTTTAAATTCCGGCTTACAAATGTCGGCCTGGGAATAGTGCCATCCCCAATATCTATTTCTTCGAGCGGGTCGGCCGACATAAAACCTTGTCCCAACTTATCCATGTCGTCTGGTTCTTCAATTGCTTCACACATATCGTTCCTCTCTGCCCGATACTTGTCCAGACACTTCTGCAACCACTCATCGTTGTTGGGATCCATTTACTTGAGACGCAACCGATTGCCTTCAACCGGCTTCAAAGATACTGGCACGAATCCGTCCCTGATAGTACTCAGGAAATCGAACCCGGATAAATCACGCCCTGAAAGGCATGTAACATTTGAGTGTTGCCAATCAACAACGGACTCGACTAAAGCAATACATGCCGAGTTATCAGCATGAACGACTTCAATCTCATCGTCGATCCATTGTATGAGTTGCTGGTGCATGGTAGATTGCACACACTGATTTGCATGGAGCCAATCTCGCCCGAGTAACACATTGTAATTCCCTTGCACCTCGGCAACGAAGAACGCAGTAGCCAAAGTATTGCTTCCCACTGTGAGCTCCAGGCTAATAACTCCTTTGGCCGCTACTCCCTCTCCTCCTTCAAATCCGTTCAATACCATGTTCGTCTTCATGAGATCATCATCCTCTAACTGTAATTTCTTGAAGACAGAATACTGCATTAAGTTCACCACAGCACCTCCATCAATCATTATCCTAGTAACCGGCTTCTCGTTGATATGTCCCCTGACGTACAGAGATTTAAGGTGCTTAACCGGTCCCTCAGGTTTCTCGAAGATGGCGTTCTTGGGTCCAAAGTTGAGCTACGCTACCTCGTCTTCTTCTTCTACAGCACGGAATTCAGCAGGTAAATAATATACCATGTTAATGTCCATACCTACCCGAGTCGGCGTACTCTCGTAGTCCAGCAAATCTTCATCTGGTGGATTCTCCGAGTCATCTATTGCCAGCTCCGAGTTTCCTGCCAGTTCCTCACCCGTCGAATCTTCTACCGAGTCTCCATTCACTGACCTAGTATCCGACTCGTCTGATGTCGGCTTGCCCTTTGCTTCCAAGTCTGCTACTTCCACTTCATCCGCCCATGACGAGTAAGTAATGGCCGGTACTGAAACCGGCCCCATTTCGTTGTTCACAGCAGAACTCGGTGTAATCATCAGCGGATTTGGCGGAGGATTCGGCTTTGGTACCCATACTTGAGCCGACATCATTGGTCTTTCAGCATTGAACTTGGCGTCTCTGGTTTGCTCGGCCTCCTTTTCTGCCTTTTCCCGGTTCCTTGCCCTTTGCAGCTTCCGCTTCTGTGTCTTTGTTATACCGGGTGGGCACCACTTTGGCTGGGTATATTTTGGATCCCGGGGTTTAGTTACCTCGATTTGGCCGGATCTGGCTTCATGGTCACTGGATGTCGCTTTGGGCACGATAGCAAGTATCGGATTATCAGTTGCTGGCTTTGTAACTGGGTCCTTCAGTTTCAACACATGCGTCCAATGACCAATGATTTGTCCGGGACCAACCCCTTCCCTGTGTCGGCTGCTTTGGCTCCTTGCTCCTTGACTCGCCAATATGAAGAGTCACCGGGATACACGAGTCGGCTTTGCACAGTTTGCCGGGTTACTTGACGCTTGGGCTCCCCGGCCGACTCTTGGTATCGGTAACTTCTCTCGGCAGATGGTGATTTAGGTCGCTTCCCATGTTGTCGGGTTACCTTGGACCCGGCCTGGCGCACGTATTTATTCAGCAGCATATCGAAAGTCGGCTTGATCTTCTTTGGCTTGTATTCAACCTGATTCGTCTTCCACTTGCCGACTTCCGGGTTTCGGGGCTTCATGAACCGAGATTGCCCCCCGAGTTCTGAGTTCCGGATTCCGGATTCTCTCGCTCGTGGTTGTTGCCCCCCGAGTGTGGAGTTCTTGACGGTGATCTTGATAACCTCCTGTCCACCGGGTTGCCGGGTCAATGTGATCTCTCTCTCCTTGCTTCCTTGACACCGGCTTCTTTCCTGGGCTCACCAATAACCACATTAGTCTTGTTAGCGCCTTCGGCCGCTTCTGGCCGAAGAACTTTCTTTCCTTCCAGATCTAGCACATTCATTGGGAACGGTTGTGTGTCAATGGCCATGCCGGCAAAACTTAATCGTCCATCGTTGAGGGCCAATTGAATCTGTCGACAAAAGACATTGCAATCATTAGTAGCATGAGAGAAAGAATTGTGATACTTACAATAAGCACATCGCCTTAATTCATCAGGTGACGGGATAACATGGTTAACTCGGATCACTTTATCCTTTAACAAGGCATCAAATATTCTATCACATTTGCCTACGTCAAAGCTACACTTCAAATCATCCTCCCGATTCTTACGAACCGGCTTTAGGTCATCACACATATAGGGTTTGGCCTTACTCGGCCAAACAAACTCGGCTGCGTAGATGTCGGTTTCATCACCGGAGTCGGCATCATATTCGATAACGTTAAGCCGACCCCTGCTCATCCGATGTGAATCTTTGGATTCGTTAACTCGGCTTTCATGAGCCAGAGCTCTCTCCTGAACCTGCCCGACAGAGGAGAACTCGTGTCCTTCTTGCTTCTCTTTGAGATACGTCCTCAACCCGTTAAAAACTAAGTCGGCCATATCTCTCTCGGTTATCACCAAGCTATAACATCGATTTCTGGTGTTTCTAAATCTCTTGATATAATCAGATACCGATTCATCATGCTTTTACCTAACCGACGTAAGATGGGACAACTTTAATTCAATCTCTCCGGCATAGAAGTGCTCGTGAAACTTTTGCTCCAAGTGAAACCAAGTGTGTAGAATTAGGAGCTAAAGCCGAAAACCAAGAAAAAGCAATCCCGGTTAATGACAAAGAGAATAAGCGAACTTTGATGTGATCATGATTAGCCTCGCCTAAAATTGAGCCAGATATTGACTAATATGTTCCCATGTCGATTTATTATCTACCCCATTAAATTTAGAAAACTCGGGGACTCTATAGCCAGGTGGGTAGGGTTGTAGATCGAAATATTCGGGATAGGGTTTAACGTAGGTTCTAGGTTTTGGCACAAACCCGAATTTATCATATGTTAATTGATCTAATTTCTTCTTGAACTCGACCACTAAATCGTCCATGTTGGCCGATTGACTCGGAACAGGAGCAGAATTGGCCGCAGGGCCGGCTTGCATCCAGGGAGCCGAATCTGAATTCGGCATTGACTCGCGTCCCGGAAGTTGCACCGCTGGTCCCGTCTGTCCTGCCGGGTAGGGTGAACTTCGGATCGGAGTCGGACAAGGTAATGCACTGACAAGCCGGTTTTCCCTGTTCGGGCTCATCGGTTGTATATCTGATGTTTGGCCTTGGATGTTGTGTTTCTTAGCCTTTTCATGTTCCAGCAAAAGATCATAAACATTGGTCGTGATTTGTGAAATATGATACTGGATCTCGGCTAATTGTTCAGGAGAAAAGTCACTATTACTTACATCGGGTATGTCGGTGTTGATGTTCAGAGGTGCATATTCCGGCTCCTTGATCAGCGCGGTTACACCTTGCCGATCTAACTTGAATCTGGCCAAGTACAACTCTTTGTCTTCCTGCTCCCGCTTGAGTCGCAGTGCCTCGAACTCCTCGCGTCTCTTCTTCTTCCACTCATCCAGGCCTTGGCGTTGTGCCTTCGACAGATCCTTGAGAGTAGGCTGATGATGTTGTCGGTGGTGATGCCGGACAGATTTGTAGCCTTAGAACCGGTCATAGTTGCCCGATTTAGGTTAGAAATCATCCCCAACAGAGTCGCCAAAAAGTGTGTTGCGCTAAAAACACGTCACACGAACATGTCCTCATGTACCCACGGTGCCGGGGGAGATACTCCGCAACTCGCCCCGCGGGAGACCGACTCGTAGCACGATACGCAAGACAACGAGCCGGTTCTTTTCGAACCAGACACCCCAGCACCTCGGGAGGGACCCCGTCGGAAGATGCCGGCGACGATTGGCTGAGTTAAGCCGGATTGGACCGCTCTCAACTCGGTTGTCGATATTCGAAGAACTCACGCGAAGTCGCCGAATAACGGAAGTTGGAACAAGGGTTTGAGGGTAAAAAAATAGGGTTTGTATTGATTGTCGATTGTTTGCTTAATTTCAATCGGCCGTCACCTCCTACATATATATAGCGAGGCGGCTGGACTTCCCGTACAAGCATTGTACTTCTACAAGGATTACAACTCATAGTAGAGGTCGGTTTCTACTTCTAAACTAGGTAAAATTCCTGGCCGGCGTCGTACTGGATCCAGACTGCAAGCGTCGTCTCCGGCTTCTTTTGGAAAGTTACCTTTTGTCCTTCCGGGTTGATCCCGAACTCGTTTTGGCACCACCGACTTCCGTTTTGGGCTTTGCAAGCATTATCACCTCACATCCGGTATCTCTGGTGCAGCTTCTGGAATCTTCGGGAAGCTCGAGTTTAACCTGCACCGGGTTCTGATTAAACCGGGTTCTGGGTAAACCGGGTTAAGTCCTGTCGGGTCATCACTCCAGGTTCCTTCCGAATGTCAATTTCCTTCTGAGTGAGCTTGGACCCGTGACCCGGTTTCTGACTAAACCGGGTTGACTCCCGCCGGGTTGACTCCTGCCGGACCTTCATCTCCTTGAGTGAGCTTGATCCCGGGACCTGCCAAAAACGGGTGCTAACACAACCATTTTGCAATCCAATACTTCTGGGGAGGTCCACTTGGTCCCGGGTGTATTGCTACGATGTGACCCGGTAGATCCCATTCTTTTCCGGGCTGGCCTTCGTAGAAGAAAGCTTGATCCCAGCCGGTGGTGGTTACTAGCTGACTTCCTTGCATTTCTTGTGCTGCTGGTGGTGAGCAGGATTCGTCTAGATTGTCGGTCTGAGTGGAGGCGTCGATGACGGTTCTTGGTGATTTCTTCTTCGGAGATTTCCTAGGTCTCGGGTTGAGAGGACAATCTCTGCTGAGGTGACCAAGTTCTCCATAGGTGTAGCACTCCCCGCTTCTCGGGCGCTTCTTGAGTTCACGACAATCATCAACATTGTGCCTATCAGATTGATGAAACAAGCACCAGGGTCCTGGCTGACCGTCTTCACCCAGAGGGATCTGGACTTCTTGCGGCACATAGACATGTGGGTCTTCATTGGTGATCTCGGTCTCTTGGCTCAGGAACTGACTTTGCCCCTCTCGAATGAGTGCTGGTGGAGATGTTTCCAAGCAGAGTTCCTCCTTCACCTCCCGCGTCCGCGGGGAAAGAGGAGCATCGATGCTTGTAGCATTCCCTTGAGGCCTTCTTTCACTGGCAACCGTACTGGTGTGTGCTGCTGGGGGGACGAACTGGATCCCGCGGGCTTGACCTTGGGCTGAAGGTGTTGCTGAAGATTCTTCAGGATCGAAACCGAGCCCTGGGTACCGCAAATACTCCACACTGGACTTGGCCTTTTTCTTCCGCGCCATCCCTAACGCAGAACTTGGCGGCACAGCCAAAGCAGGCCCTGCCGATGAACACGACGACGAGGTTGATGCAGACCCTGTCGATGAACTTGAGGCCGACGCAGACCTTGTCGATGAACCTGAGTCTGACGCAGACCTTGTCGATGAACCTGAGGCCGATGCAGACCTTGTCGATGAACCTGAGGCCGACACAGACTTTGTCGACGAACCTGAGGCCGACGCAGACCTTGTCGATGAACCTGAGGCCGACGCAGACCTTGTCGATGAACCTGAGGCCGACGCAGACCTTGTCGATGAACCTGAGGCCGACGCAGACCTTGTCGATGAACCCGAGGCCAACACAGACCTTTTCGATGAACCTGAGGCCGACGTAGACCTTGGCGATGAACCTGAGACCGACGCAGACCTTGTCGATGAACCTGACGGCGAGGTCGACGCCAGACTTGTGGTAGATCTTGACGAAGATCTCGAAGTCGATGAAGATCGATCCAGCGCTTGCGCCCCTATCTAGCGCGCCAGATGTCGTGTCTTGGATCACGGACACTGGGAATAAAGGATGCCCCTTTTTAGGTTCGGTATGGGGCGCGAAGGAGGCTGAGAAACGTCTTCCGCCGGGGGGACTTCGTCTAAGGCCGAGATCTACGTACAAGTAAGCACCGCAGAGATACAAGGAGTTTAACCAGATTCAGGCCGCCCGGAGGCTAACAGCCCTACTCATGCATGTCTGGATTGAGTGGTATACCATGGTGTAGCTTTATAGAAGTGGTTGCGGGTGCGAACCCGGGAGGTATCGGCTAGAGGTTGAAGCCGAGCAGATCCTGACCCGGAGGAGATCACCTCTCGCCTATGCTACTCTTCGTCTGGTGCGCTCCCTAGCCTAGCCTCCGACTCTCTGGGCAAACAAATGTTTAATTGTTTCATCATGGTGACAAAAAACACACCTTTTAAAACCACACCAATTTTGCTTTGCTAGATTATCTTTTGTCAAAATGACGTCCCATTTAGATACCAAAGAAATATACTAAATTTTAAAGGGACCTTCATCTTTCAATTTTTCTTACAATTAATCGGTGCATCCACTTGGAATAGCGCCTGATACATGAACTTTACCGAAATGATACTATTGATATGCAAATTCCATCAAAACACGTCATGTCCAACGTTAGTAGAACCGTATTAAGGCGCCCCCATTAACTTATTCCATACTAATAACCTATTCCCAATCAAGTCACGCCTAAAAGAAACCGTTTGGGAATGGAGTATAGACAAAACTATTATTTTGACCTGCATCCAATACATGCTTCTTCTTATTCATGCATTTTGGGCACCTGGCCTGCGCACAAAAGTGAACTGAACTGATGAGACGATATTCATTGAACCTGGACATGCATGCTCGAACAAATGAAATCTTTCATTGAACCTGGACATGCATGGAATCTTTCATGCATTCTCAGCATCTTGGCTAGCTACATGCGTTACACTGGAACGTGCATGTACCTGGACGCGATTGTCTATGTTTTACTTACACTAGTAAAATGCCCGTGTGTTGCTATGGGAGCCTGAATATTTGACCGTGCGTATATCATTTATACACACATGTTGTTAAAATCTGCATGAAACTGGAATAACAAATCTGAGCCGCTCTCGGTTCCAAAATCGACAACGCGCATGGCGTCTCAAGTTTTGAAAACTATAGTGCGCCCAGTGCTTTGATTTGCCAAAAGAATTGGACACGCTAACTTGACCGGTTTTCCCGAAACTAATGTCTCAACGAACTTTAATGATCGGGTTTCCCAACATCGCTAGCTAGTTGCCTGTGTGTTGCAACGGGACATGAATATTCAATTATGTTAATCTGTGAATGGGTGTCCATTCAACATTCGTGTCGTTAAAATTCAGGTAAGATTCCAATCACCATTGTTTAATGTGAAGGTTGAAAGCACAAGATCATCCACGGTTCACGCAACACCTCAAGCTTTTCGGTCGCCTGCTTGAGCAATTACGGTTGTCGGAGTTCAAGAATTATTGAACAACTTAACATCTATATAAGCATGATGTACCCAACCTGAATTGTAAATGTAGAGACTATGCACAGTCTAGAAGCCACAAACATGACTGTTATGAATAAAATGAGGACATGTATATTAGCTAAAAACCTGTCTATCATGTGCTTCTAATTTAATTATCTTTGGTATTATTTTATGTATATAATTCTGTGAGAGAACCAACATCCAACTGGGATATTTTTGTTACTACTTATAGCCTTGCTAACAAAATGATCCATTTTGAGAGACGCAATTTGATTATTTATAAAAAACTGAAATAGCGGTATCATGTAGAATGTAGAGTAAAAGGTAGGTGAGTATAATATAAAACTTGAGGCCGTACTACTCTCCTTAGACTGGAAAAGCACAAAAAAAAAGTTGGAGTGGATATGGTAGTGCTTAGCACGTTCTGTCTTCTACTTCTGCTCGTCTGAAACTTACCGTCGGAGCAGCTGCGGGCATGCGCCCTTCCGCCGCACCTGGACGCTCCGTCCACGCCGTCCGGGATTTGGCTGCCAGAGCTTCTGCGTCCAACCCACCTCTGCGCTCTGCCTGCTCCCCGTCCGCGACTTGGCCGCCGGAGCCGCTGAACCCAAGCCAGAAGCCAGGCAATCTTTTTTTCCCCTTCTCTTGTTAACTATGTTAACCATGTCAAAAGGGGGCATCGTCGAAGATTAGACCAACCAATGGGCATATTATCCAGGGTATATACGAAGAGGAGGGCGTATGATCAAAGGCACACGAACTGCGGGGGTCATCATCAAATCCCCCTTCGATGCCTCTTCGGGTTGGAGTCAGACGACTCCGATTGCTCCATCGATGGATGGAGCCGCAGGTGCCTGAATTGCAGACGGAAGGTTACCCCGAGACATGCTTCGCTGTCCTCGTTCCGTGCTACCGCCACCACGCCGAGTAGCCCAGCCCCCATGGCCTGATGGCAGGTTACTGGGCGCTGACGATCTCGCCGACGGACGCCTCTCAGGTGAGCCGAACTATCTACTAAGTTTGCGTGAGAGAAACCAAGCAGATGAATAATGACTATGTTTTTTATTTGCAATCGATCGGTCAGTGTCATCACCCGAATCACCATGTAGATGAAGTAATGCTTGGGTAAATAATTGCATATGGTGTGCAGTTAGTGATGGAAGATTGAGTTCCGCAAAGAGTGTAGATCATGTTTCAGGAGGGTTTGGATTTTTCATGACATGAGTATGAGCAGAGGGGAGATATTTTGAACTTCTGACAAATAATTGTGTTGCTTTGTTCGCCAATCTGGGCTTCAACTTGAAGCAATAAAACATTTGAGGCCTTCTAAGAGGGTGCAGCTTCTGGATCTTCTTCAGGAATCCTAAGCCAAAATTCTGGATGCACCAGCCATGTAGATGCACTAAGCCAAACTTGGAGTAGTCCACATAATCCTATGTTTCCTTTCAGTGAAGTTCATAGATATCTACAGATATATAAGAGCATCCCGATTCTATGAGGTTAGCAGTAATTGTATACAAAAATCTCATTCTTAATTGTTGTCTTATAGACACATGGAATTCTGAATGCTGTGAGCTGGGGATACTACTGCACATGAGATATATAGTTGCTAGATATATAAAGACATTCAGCCAACATTGGACCATTTCTCGCTGCTCAGGAACATTGGAATCACAGTATTTGCTCTCGGCACTCTTCAGGTATCATCTTCTCCACACTCTCATTATGTTAACTATAGTTTAAAATTCGAATTGTTTTTCCACAACCACAACAACAATTCATGTGTAAGAAGAAAAAAAGACTGAAGATTATTTTAAAACCCATAAGATTCCACCTTGCTTGAAGTGTATGGCTTACTCATATGTACAAAAGTGCAACCACCAATATGCTGAAATTCCCCAGACTTAAGGACCAATAAATCTGCCTACATGAATTCCCTAAAACAAGCATTGTGTCTGTATTGACAAAACATATGCTTGTATACCGAGATAAGAAAATCATGTAGTTTGTACCGTATACAGTACACACTTGATGCAGCTCATGTGAGCAGAATAGAATTTTTTTTTCGAGAGATAGCAAACTTGCAGTAGTGCTTAATATGCCTGTCATGAGTCAAGTCAAGAACTGAACCTTGGTTGATACATGCATGTAACTTTGTCTAGTTAAATTACCCTACGGAAAACAGTACAAACTGATTAACCATGTTTTTGTCACTCGTATCTCACTTAAGCTATACAAGTGAAGATAAAACACTTATTTAAGGATGAGCTCCGCAAGAAGCCAGCAACAACAGGTTCATGTCAATAGGTGGATCGTTGCGTCCTCACTGACCATGGAAATTGGCTAATACCACGATCTGAAAAGATAAGAGTGACAAAAATCATAAGCATTTCCATTGCTAAACTTTCAAGTGTGCAAAGAACAAAATTTGGGACATACACAAATTGTCTCCGCTGGTCTGCTTCAGGTTGACTGCAGAATACAACGAGTTAACAAAATATAAGAATGCAGGGAGTTGATCTGCACAAAACAAGTTACGTAGCAAATATAAGTATGCATAATAAAAAATGATAAAAGTATGATTACTTATATTTTAAGTGACAAATATCTCACCTATGATGTAAGGATCTCTCTGTAGACGATGTTCTTCGTGTACGTACCAATTGGACTACGGGAGCTCTTGTTTTGGCTATCATCTTTGTTCTTCTTTTTGTTACCAGTGTCGGGGACAACAAGAATCTTCACGTTGTTTCTGGCGGTGGATCTAGATAGCACGACGTACAACTGCCCATGAGAGAACACCGGCTCGGGCAAATAAATACCGACATTCGGGATAGTCTGCCCCTGTGCCTTGTTAACCGTCATTGCAAAGCTGAGCCTAATAGGAAACTGTTTCCTCTTGAACTGAAAAGGGAACATCTCATCATCAGAGGGGCAAAGTGGAATCCTTGGCAAGAATATCCTCTTTCCAGCATGCTGACCCAACACAATTTCTGCATCGATGACATTCCTTTGAAATCCTCGAACCACCAACCTCGTGCCATTGCAAAGTCCATTCGCGGGGTCAATGTTTCTGAGCAATATGACCGGGCAGTTAATCTTGAGCTTCAACAAATGTGGAGGCAACCCATTAGGGGTCAATGTGTTAAGGAAATCCTCCGGGTAATAGTTATGAGGGTCGTCCACCGCAGAATCAAAGCTATGGTACACCATCTCATCTCCTTGAAATCTATTGATCATCTTCAAATTAACCCTGTCCACACAATCATTTCGTGTTGACAAGATTGCCCGTGAGGTGATGTAGTTTGGGTCTGACATGTTAGCACCAAGATTGGGGAAGACATTTTCTATCAGTGTATCAAGGTCGGTGTCCTTCCCGGTATACGACACACATATCTCGTCTGTAAGGAGGACCTCACCATCACCATTGGTTTGTTCCTTACCATCGCCAATGCGCAATAGGTACTCCGCAAACCACGGGTCACTATGTGCCCTCATATTTCGGACCAGCTTGAGGTGACGCATGCAGTCCCAAAGATAAGACCGACGTAGCGATGCGTCAATTATCTGAGCCCTCGATCCCTTACGAACAACAGGGAGGACCTGCCTGAAATCTCCACCGAACACAACCGTCTTTCCACCAAACGGTAGGGGGGACCTTTGAAAAACCATTGCGTCTGGTCGGCCCATTATATCGCGCATACTGTTGTCCAGCGCCTCCACAAACCTGTATCTTTGTCAGGAAGCCTCATCCCAAATAATTAGAGAAGCTGACTTTAGGAGCTTGGCTGTCCCACTCCGTTAGTGAAGCTACAAAAACCACCATCATCAATGCTCAATGGTATCTTGAACCGTGAATGAGACGTTCTCCCTCCGGGCATTAGGAAGCTGCTACACCAGATGTTGCTGTTGCCACAGCAATCTTTTTTTTTCGCGTACCGTTGCGAGCAGTGCTCTGTACAGAAAAGTCTTTCCAGTGCCTCCAGGTCCATCCACAAAGAACACACCACCCTCATCTCCATCAACGGCAGACATAATTTCTTCATATGCGGCCCTCTGATCCATATTAAGCGAGTCTGATAGATTTTTATCCTCATCGTTGATCTCGATGGTGGACTCCTCGAAGATCTCCCTTGTCACACCGGTGGCACTGTCAAATTCCTTATCGATAGCAGGAAGAGGAAATGATGTTATTTCCTTGCCCATTGACTGAAGCATATTCCTGATATCTATGAGAACCATTTGCTCAACTACAAGTTCGGATGGATTGTTACGGCGATAGTCTTCTGACATTGCGTCCAAGTGCTTCTCGCAGAGTCCGCGCACATCGCTAGGCTCGCAAAACACCAGTATTGTTGCAAAGAGCCTTCGTAGAGATGACGGCATCTCGTACAATGTAGATTCAGTAAGGGAGTCATCCAATGTGTTGTCCCCTTCAATGAGTCCCCTTCTCTCTGCAGCTTCACGAAAGGTTGGTAGAATCTCACCATTAACTGTCCTTAGATCCTCGTAGCAGGTGGCCCCGGTGACATTGTTTAGAAGGACACGCAGGTAGTAGCGTTCCCCCTCGGCGGGATGAGCAGACACAATTCTTCCAACCTGTCTAGCTGTATCATATTTCCTTCTTCTCCAGTATTTGTCCTTACCTTTCTGCCAGGTATACCCTTTGTGCAGGGGCAATTAGGGTTCAAAACACCACATGGGCCATGCATCATATGCTTGACTACCATCTTATATAGGTTCGGGTACTTCTTTTTGGCTGGGAGTTCGGCTGAGATAAAACGGTCGTACTGCTCGGGGCACGTGAGCTTATATCGCCCCTCCATGATGAGCAGGAAGTGGGCATGTGGCAGGCCCCTCTTCTGGAACTCCACGACATACACATATGCCTTCACTTTGCCTAGGATGTCCTTTCGAAGCAACTTATCCTTGAGTTCCTCTAGCTTCGCCCTGAAAACACGCACAACAAGATCTGGATGATCTTGTGGTGTCTGGCTAGGGTATAGTTCGCGCTTGATTTCATCCCAGTTTGGATTGCAGGTCATTGTGAGGAAGATGTCAGGCTTTCCATACTTGCGCACTAAAGCCATAGCATCCATGTAGCGACGCTTCTTGTCACGTGGACCACCGATAAATTGCGAGCCCAACACTATCTGTTTTCCAACAGCGTCTGCCCTACCCTCACCGGCATGTAAGCTATCAACTAAGCCTTGGTACAAATCTGCCCTTATCGTATCTTGATTATTCCACATGAAGTCCAACCGGGTGTTCTCGATCTTGATGTACGTGTCAACCGCAAACTGTTGGAAAAGACGCTTCCCATGGAGTATTGGGTTGAATATCCCCGGACGGATCTGCATTTTGTAGCAGTAGTAGTCCTTCACGGACACACATAGACGCCCTCCTGAAGCTGCACAGAGTGTTCAAAATTAATCTTGTTGTATAAATGTGAGAGAACAGTGCAAAAGAATGGAATGCGCATGTAGGAACCAAAAATGAACACTAACCGGGATGATCACCATCATCATCACCATCATCGTTCCCAGCACGAGAAAGCCGATTTGCACGTGCTGCCATGCCAGCTTCTAAGGATATACCTTCCTTTGGGATATCAGTATGCCACCCAAGTTCACCCTTGGGAAAGAAGAGAGGGTACGACAACGCGTCATAGCAGCCATGATAGGACCGGATGCCATAATATTCTCTATTATTCCCTTGCAGGATGACGCTATGATCGAACTGCTTTCGATGATCTCTCCCCTCCACCCACACAGCGGCCACCTCCGACGTGGTTGGTTCATTATATCTTCTTTGATCCAGCATTGGGTCGAGGTTTAGTGTTATACGATAGTCATCAACACTCTCAACCTCGCCCATTGTCCGTAGGTTCTCGGAGTATGGGTTGCCACGAAGTATGTCCACCAGCCTTGTGATTACTTCTTTGTCTTTCTCAAGCACCTCTTTCCGGCAGCTCCGGTACCTGTGCTCTAAACTCGGATCATCATCATAGAAGTAGAGCTCTAGGTGATTGCGCTCGGTACCATCTTGTAGGCCAAATGACCGTGCGTTGTGGTACAAGTTGCCATGTGCACGGAAAGTGTAAACAGGATGCCTTGTTGTGTTGGTGGTATCACTATCAAGAGTACAGTACAACGAGGTGAACGAGAAATGGGAATTGAAAAACCTGATGTTGTCACGAAAATGTCTTGCAATATGGTCTGAACTCGTCCATAGCCTCATGAGATCAGGGGGTGTGTCCTGGTTGGCTAGTTTGGTCTTGCCACCACGACAGCAGAACCCTGGCGGCTCACGCTCGAACCTCTTTGCGTGGCAGTGTTTGCAGCTTTCGGCGGGTTTCAACATGTGTGTTTCTTCGGGAATAGTACTATACACCGTGTCGTACGGATCTGGTTCGCTCGAAATTGAAGCAGAGTCATCGCTTATCTCATCCATTTCCACATCATCGTCAGTGTCCTCTAAAATGGTTATTAACATCATGAGTCCAACAAACTTGTGTTACATATACAGAAAGCATCTATGAAAAAAGATAAAATTTTACCTTGGCCTGCAAACATGTAGTCTTCATCGTCAGAGTCATCCTCTAATATGACACCCTCATCATCTGCTATAATATAACAATTTATTAGATACAGTTTGAATTCGAATTTTTAAATACCATTCAAATTGATTTTCTACAAAAAACTACCATCTATTCCACCTTGTGGGGGTGCTTCCTGTATTTGTGGAGTCTTGCGAGCTGGCGAAGCACTTCCTGTGAATATAAATAGCACGTACGATCATCTAAGATGACTTTTTCGGTGAGCAGAACAGTGAAGGTAGGAACATTACCATTCTCATTGTAGATTTCAGTATCCATGGTTAAATGTGGATCTGTCGTATCAGTCACATTCTTCCTGCCACTTGCTTGGAATGCTTCGTTTCTTCGACACATTAGTGCATGCCTTTCCCCATGTGTTATGTGTTTTCTTTGTGATATCATACTACTATCAATTGCAGCGTCATCCGCATCCGTCGTTTGCTCTGATGCAGACTGGATATAAACCGGGGTACCACTGAAATCAGGAATAGTCCATTCACTCGTGGGTATGGACCCGCGAGGAGCAGATGTATCCACATTATCCCAAACAAGCTCTGGGATATACGATGGGTTCTCCATGGCTATGGATTCTGGGTTCAGAGTGTTGCGTCGTGCCTTACGTTGAGATTTCTTGGCACTGCTTCCTTCATTTTGTGCATACCTTTCCCTTTCGCGTTGCCTTTTCTGTTGTAGTACTTTTTTTCTTATCGTCATCCATCCGTGCATAACACGCCCGAGAGTTTGCACGCTCCTGGACAGCGTTCTGTGCATACCTTTCTTTTTTTCGCTGCCTATTCAGTTCTTTGGGACATGTGGATTGCTGTTGGAATATGGGCGTCATTGGTTGATTCTTATGGATGGATGTTGTTGGTTCTTCCTGAATGAAGCACGTTGTGGGTTCATCATTAATGCATATGTTCACATCGACATCTGCATAGAAAAGCATCAAACATTGTGTATTCAGATCCATATATAAGGCATATAAAATATTAAATTACGACTTTTGGACTCCGTACCAGTCAAGAGATTGTCCCTCTCTTCGAATGAGGTCTGGATTGGTCGCCTTTGATATGTGTCATTTCTTCTTAGCCATTCATTATCTCCAACATGATCCACATTTTCCCTCTCTTGAAGAGATTTTCCCTCTCTTCGAATGAGGTCTGAATGAGGCCTGGATTGAGTTGCTTCAGCGTCTTGGAAACGAACATCTGGAGCAGTTTTCTTTCGCTGATAAGCTTCACGACGTTTTCTGTTTTTTTCATCTTTCTTACTTTTATCCATCATTGCATATCATTCCCTATCCCGTTGCCTTCTTTGTTCTTTCGGGTCTATAGGTGTCTGCTGCGTGATGCATGGCACATACTCATCTGCAGTTACAATGTAATTATATTAGTTGTTAGGTATTTGATGGTACATATACACAACTGATCACTATTACCCTGTGTGATGTTGTTGGTTAGGTCCTTGAAAGGAGTTCGGCCCATGGACTGAGTTGGTGATCCCATCTGCTGGAAAAGTAAACAATGCAATTAGTATCCCGGATTTTATTCAATTCATCAGTAGCATCGTGTTTAGTGCAATATATATTTATTGTAGAGGAAGGTACAGGAAGGTCATTATACAAATAGTGTAAAAACAAGGTATCAGCATCAGCAAAACATATAAACCGATAGCAGTACAATCCATTATTATTTTCGCCTTCATATACAAGAGATTTTGTCCTAATATTTTTACCATATGATAGTCATACGAAACAGATTTCAGATCACATCTGTATAAAGCCTCACTAAAAGAGTGATTTTCTGTAATGCAGTTCGTTGCTTAATTTCTGCTGGTTCCTGTTGAGAACACACGCATGCACTACCAGAAGACCTGGCCAACACACGCATGCAGCATGCTAATTGCCCCGCGCACGAACGCCTTGGCTTTCCTCGATCGTAAGGAGCCGCATGCTCCGCACGAACGCCTTGCGCACGCAGCCTGCCGTCTCCGTAGTAGAGATAACAAAAGTACGAACTCGTGCAGCTACAGGCACATCACAAACACGACGTTGTCCAGGGTGGAATAGCTCACCGGCGGGCTATGGTGTAGAGTGTAGATGATGCCGATCACGGGATCCCGGCGGCGTCGTTCGTCGGCGGAGTGGCTGATTGCGGCGGCAGCGAATGGCGGGCTGCGGTGGTCGATCACGCGATCCCGGCGGCGACGGCGGGCTTTGGTGTAGACGACGCCGATCCCGCGTACGTTGTTCGTCGGCGGAGAGCAAGATTCCGACGGCAGCGAAGATTGTGGTGTAGATGACGGACGAAGCACGGACTGATTTTGTACAATTAGCATTTAATGGCCAATGAATGCGAATGGTGTGTTTAGAGGAGGAAGTACGTGATTAAAGGAGGTGCGATTAGTAGTGATTCGTCCGTCCGTCCGTGGCCGAGACAGTCCGTTCTTTTGTAGTAGAGAAACACTGGCAGGAGGTAGGTGCCGCCGTGAACGGCAGTACGTACCTACGTACCCTTTCAATGATGGCCGGATTTGATGGATCAACTCCAATTTTATAGGTTCGTTGAATCTAGACTGGGTGTACGTGATAGTTTTGCACGATATATGGTTCACACAATGTAACGTCTACTGTACATGGTAATGTGCGATCTTTATTTTAACGGGTTCGCTAATTCTCAGTCGGATGAGAATTAGCGCTCAGTCGACTCCGCCGTCGTTCGATAGCGCGTCGTGATTTGAGCAGCTTCTTCCTCGCGACGGAGGCGAGTCGGCGACGGGCGGGCGACGCGGCTGGCCGCTGCAGCCGACGGCGACGACGAGACTGGAGGGAGCCGGAGCCGCCGGATACGCGGCGCGCCGCGGCGGAGGCGACTTAACGTGGGGGGGGGGGGGGGGTGCGGGGGTCGCCGGAGCCGGAGAAGACGGGGGGTTTCGTGGGGTGGTCGGCGGCGGCGGACCGACGGACCGGCGGAGGAGGAGCTCGGGGCAGGGCAGGGCGGAGAGGCGCCGCGGCAGCGCGCCGACCGCGGGTGGGGAGCCATCGGTGGCTGTGGAGGGAGGCCGGAGGTGAGGAAGACAATGCTGACGTCACTCAACTGAGAACTAAGTGAGGAGGTGCGGAGGGCGAGTCGACTGCGCCCTAGCCAAACCCTTATTTTAAATGGCATCATCATGTCAGGTGGCGTCGGCAGCCAAACACACACGGACCCGGATCGATCCCGATCGTGATAATTTGCATATCACTAACATAGGTAAGATAGTTTATAATCCAAACAATTTGTTACAATGTCGCATAACCGGCCCCGACACGCGGGAAGAAGGCGAACCATGCATGTGTGCAAAATGTGGTTCTAGAATATATAGAGCAGGACTATTCTGCAACCCCCCTTAAGAGGTTCTAGAATAGTTATTCTAGAACCCCTCTAGTCACCTTCTTATCCCGACTACATCCCACCCCTAATAACCTTCTTATCCGGACCCACCACCACCCACGTACGGACGTACCCACCCGACCCACCACCCACTCATCGAGCGACCCCCACCTCCCGATCCCCCCGCCTCCGTCCACAGGAATCGCCGGCGCCGCCCTCGTACCCTGGCCTCCCGCCCCTGAATCTGGCCCGGAGCCCCGCCCCTACCTCCTACTCCGCCGGCGGTGCAGCCCCACCCGTCCCCTACCTCCTGCTCCGCCGGCGAGGCCACCCCACCCGTCCCCTACCTCCTGCTCCGCCGGCGGCGCCGCCCCACCCTCCCTGCACCGCTCGCACCGCCGCCACCCCCAGCACTTCCATCCGGCGCGCGCCCCCGCACCCCAACGCCTCCATCCCACGCCGCCGCCCCACGCACCTCCATCTGGTGCGCCCCCCCCCCCGCACCCCAGCGCCGGTGGCCGATTCCCCGCATGCCGGTGGCTAGTGCTGTGCGCGCCTCCTGGGTTCCTTTGCCGGCCGAAGCCGCCACACTCGTCCTCCACGCTCGCCAGCAGCTAGGGCTCCGCGCGACTCCCGCATAACATCGTCGGCAAGGGCAGCCGCGTACCCCCATCCAGATGCGCCGCCTGCCGAGGTCCAGCTCGTCTCCTGCTTCCCCGTCGCCCGTCGGGCCGCCGCCGTCTCCACCGGCCCGACACCTCCTCCCCTGCCTCCCGCTCACCGTGCGCGGCTGGGAAAGGTCCACCTCCTGCCTCCTCCGACCTCTAGATCGAACAGCAGCAAAGCGAGATGGGAAGGTGCCGAGGTGCGATGTGAACTCCATGTATGTTGTTTATGAACCTCGCCTGGCAACGATGTGGACTGCAAACTGCAATTACAGAACTGATGGTTTCTCTCCCGAAGGATGTGAACTACATGTTTGTATCGGTACTGGATTTTATTTGAAGTTGTTCACTCGTTTCTGTAGTTAATTTTTGTAGAGTTGTCTATTTTCATAATTAATTGGAAAAGGTTCACTTACGTATCAGTCGAAGTCCAGTTTCTCCGTAAAAAAAGTTCACTCGCGAAATTAATATGAAGCTTACATATCACGAGAAGTTCAGAAAAATGGTCCGCCCAGAAGTTCACATTCCGAAAAAGATGTTATAAAATAGCGCAGCAGAAAATAGATCAACAACGAACAAGAACACAGATTTTTACGTGGAAAACCCTTACGGGAAAAAACCACGGCACGCACAAAGGCGTCTCACTATAATTGGGAGGAGTATTACATACACGAGAAGACAAACCCTTCTCGTGCTATCAATGAGGCTCTACCTCTTTTTCTCTCTCTAATCTATGACTACCTGGACCTATATATAGTAGGGAAAACAACTCTCTTTCTTAACGGACACGAAACAAAGTTCTAGTCAAACGCCGTATTCCAGTAGGACTCCATCTATAATACAATAGGTACGTGGGATTCGGGACACAATAAAATAACACTCCACCTTGGACCGAAATCCCTTACAATAGTCATAGTTAGCATCAACTCCTCAATTAAAGTCATCACAAGTAATCCTTGTCTTCAAACGTCCATAGGACTAATACACTTCTCACGAAGTCACATTGAGCAAATCAATCGGTAGGTCGTCCAGTAAACAACACAACTGTCAACAAAGCAGATATACGAAGCTTGGGTCTTCCCAACAAAAGTCTGAGTCTATGCCACTGACTTTAAAAACCGAAACTACTACTCAATCATCAAATGACATGCGTCATCATATCTCCTGTGGTGACTGAACGAGCGCATAGCTCATAGTGCAACATCTTGGTGCACACAACATTGTGAAGAACTCATATCATGGAATCTGAACGTGCTACAAAACCAAGAGCACAAACCTCGGCAAACAATACTCATGCAAGAGCATCTGGTGCGGATAGTATCACGTACACCTAAAACTGCCGATGGCCAATGAAAAAATCCATGACATGGTCAAAACTGTCCTTGTAGAACAACTGTCGGATGAAGAAACCTCCTGAACTGCAACGGAGTTTACAACTCTGCAATAGACCTCTCTTGAAAGAGCAAAGACAACTCAATTGTACTGAACCTCAACAGTACTCATGTTGTAGTATCTAGCAGAAACAAATCTGATCCTCATCACAATAAAACCTTCACATGCATAAAAACAATACTTGGAGAGTAAAAATATATGCTGGCTACCAACAGGTTTAATAATTAAACCACCTCCATAATTTTTTTTCTTTTCCTGATAACTGTGTTCATCATATAACTGCAGCAATATATCTCCCAACATGCTATAATCCAAAAACTCCACCTTGAACAAAAAACTAACCAGTATATCCTCATAAATGGTTTGCGCCAACAATGCCCGCATCTTGACTTGCCATAGGGTAAACCTTGTGTCACGGCCCAACAACGGTAGATCATACTCTATAATCATGAGTAGATAAATCCGTACACAAGTAGTACAAGCCAAACAAATATTCCTTGCAGAATTAAACTTGCGAACAAACAACTGAGAAAATAGCACCTGATAGATGATTGGATGGATGTAGCAACACGGATATTTTCTTGGTACACTTGTAGTGCACGTACCAATTTGGAGATAAAAAATCAATCTGAACTAGTACTCTGATCTCAACTAGTACTCTTGAGACTTCAATACTTCACGTGAAGCTAGCAGCAGCACTAGGTAGCAGATTGTTTTGATTGCCTTACCTTGGGTCTTGATCCAACAGAGCTGACCGGTGGAATTTATGTGCTTGTCCATCAAACAGGTATGCTGCCTTATGTGCGGTGAAGCACGGACGAAATTCATCTAATCGTCTGTGTCTCCTCGATCGGTACTCCACACAAGGAATTGGAAACCGATTAGAATAGGCGGCGGATCCGAACCGATCTGAAAAAGGCTTGCACACAGACAAGAAAATAGAGAACGACTCTGGCCATCTCGGCAAATTGAAACGGCAGCGAAAAACAAATCTTACGAGAGGCGGCGCAATGGACGCCCAAACGAAAAATCGTAAACTTTCAGATCTCGTAGATTGGATCTCACGAAATAACTCAATAAAGCTGCATGAAACCGCAAGACTGCGCCTGTTGATCCGACGATGACGAAGTGTGCGATGCTGTCCCGGGAGCGTAGCGGAAAGTCTCCCGAGACAGCGGATCGATCTTGAAGCCTTCGGCTCTGATACCACTTGTTACAAACGATAGCAAAACAACGAAGAAATTAAGCAAGATCAAACCAACGGGGACACGAGATTTTAACGTGGAAAACTCTTCTAACAAGGAAGAGAAAAACCACGGGCGCCAGCAAGCAATACTTCACTATTTTGGGGTGAGGTTACAAACGCACCGGGATTTACAATATGTGGCTTATCTCCGGCGGCGGCTTACAAGACATATTTATAGTGGTCCTGACCTAATATAGGTCGGCAACAATTCGTGTCCAGGTCGGTTACAACTCGTATCGTCGCTAGCGCTCTGCTCGTCAGAAGCTGGCGGCCTTATCTGTCTAACCGGATTTGGATCACCATAAAATAACAAAAGATAACGCAGTTCTGTTATGTATTGTGCTAAAGTCCATCAACTTTAACATGCGTCTAGTGCTTAGTCCTCCGTATGGTAGTTCACTTACGTATCCGAAGAAATTCACTTTCGTGACGAGCGAAGTTTAGAAATGGTTCGAGTACAAAAATCAAACAGGTCAAAAAAAATCAAAGAAATCAAAAACATGACGGAGAACGTGCTTCTGGTGCTCCGTGAAGAAGTTCACTTATGTATTCGGAAGAAGTTCAGTGCTGTGAAGTGGGAAGTTCAGAAAAAACGAGAATTCTAAAACATCAGAATTATATATATTTAAAACTGATCTTAAACTGTAAGGAATTTCGAAAAAATGCGTGAGATAACAAAGTTGCGGCTTTTTCATAGCTTTCCAACGGCGTATCATTTGCATTAATCCGATAAATGGTTTGAAAATGGCAATCAAAATACGGTACGGTCGCGAAAATAGTGTTAGTATATTTGAAATTTTTTAAAAACCGTAACTAATTTCGAAAACCTGTAAAAATGAAAAAGTTTCGTAATTTACATAGCTATCCAACGGTATATCACATGCATCATTCCGATAAGTGGATCAAAAATCGCACTAGAAAATTTTCCCGTGAATATGGAGAATCAGTGTGTTCCGTCAGGAAGTTCATATTAGCATTGAATGAAGTTCATCAACGTTGCGAGGGAAGTTCAGAAAGAATAGCTATTCTGGAACCACTTCTGAACTTTCCTCGCAAAGTTGATGGACTTCATTTAATGGTAATGTGAACTTCCTGACGGAACACACTGATTCTCCATCTTCGCCGGAAATTTTTATAGTGCGATTTTTGATCCGCTTATCGGAATGATGCATATGATATACCGTTGGATAGCTATCGAAATTACGAAACTTTTTCATGTTCACGGGTTTTCGAAATTAGTTACCGTTTTTAAAGAATTTCATATATACGAACACTTTTTTTCGCGACCGTACAGTATTTTGGTCGCCATTTGCAAACCGTTTATCGGATTGATGCAAATGATACGCCGTTGGAAAGCTATGAAAAAGCCGCAACTTTGTTATCTCACGCACTTTTTCGAAATTCCTTACGGTTTAAGAGCAGTTTTAAATATACATAATTCTGTTGTTTTCGAATTCTCGTTTTTTCTGAACTTCCCACTTCACAACACTGAACTTCTTCCGAACACATAAGTGAACTTCTTCACGGAGCACCAGAAGCACGTTCTCCGTCATGTTTTTGACTTCTTTAATTTTTTTTTTACCTGTTTGATTTTCGTACTCGAAAGTGAATTATTTTTAATATGTACAAAGTGAACCTTATTTCTTTTACCGAGTGAACTTTAGTAATTTTGCGGAGTGAACTTCAATTCAGACCAGGAGAAGTAGGATAGTGAGAGAAGACAATGAGCGACTCCCAAGATGTTAATTATGAACTTTGGCGCTAGAACATGTCGATTTCTTAGAGATAAAAAATTGTACAAACTTTTGAACAAGAAAAGTCGAACTTCATATTTAATTTATTTTTTGAGATGCAAACTTCTTAAAAAAAATTCGAACTTTTTACATGATCTAAGTGAACTTCAAGACGAACCGAACTGGACCTTAGAAGTGACCGAACGAACAAAGTGAACCCCTACGCTAGACAATTCGATCCCCTCCAATAAATAAAAATGAACTTCGCCACCACACTTGTCTCGTTGTTATTACAATTTTTGTTG
Source organism: Puccinellia tenuiflora (assembly GCA_012064385.1). Taxonomy (NCBI): domain Eukaryota; kingdom Viridiplantae; phylum Streptophyta; class Magnoliopsida; order Poales; family Poaceae; genus Puccinellia; species Puccinellia tenuiflora. The sequence continues at coordinate 234,324 of QRDG01000108.1, forward strand.
TGTGTTCCTAACAACACTTCTTACCGGTAAGTGATATGAACTGCATGTTTACACGTCTCAAAGTGCTCACGCGAATTAAACTTTCACCTACAAGAAAATGAACTGCCTCCCAACAGTGAGTGCATCCATGATTTGCTCGTTTGATTTTGGAGTTCCTGGCGCAGGGGAACCACCACTCCGGATCGAGCCGAGTACACATGCCGGCCAGATTCGGCCTAGTGTGACGGGAGTTTAGAGTACTGAATAGACAGAGAACTACATGCATGAGAAGATCTGAACCGCACAAAAAAATCAAGTGAACTGTGGGAAGGAGCCTCATCCTCACAGCTTCAGGTCCAGGGCCGTGTCCTCACGCGAAGGACGTCTTGGGCGAACGAAGACCTCGTCGGCATGGTGGGAATCCAACGACGGCGACGTGCTGGGAGGCGTGGGGGCGCTCGCGGTGGGGTGTGGCAGCGGGAGGCGGCGGCCCGCACGTAGGGGAGACGTCCGAAGGCGGCGCTCGAGCTTGGCACCGCGAAGCCGATGAGGTCGCGCGCTTGGCCTGCAGGTCGACGACCAGGAGCGCGCTTGTGATCCAGGAGCGCCAGGAGGCTGGCGGCGGGGTCGCGCGCTCAGGCGAGGCGGCCGGTGGCGAGGTCCCACGCGCATGCGAGGAGGCCGGCGGCGGGGTCGCACGCGCAGGCGAGGAGGCCGGCGGCGGGGTCGTGCGTTCAGGCGAGGCGGCCGGCGGCGGGGTCCCTCACGTAGGCGAGGAGGCCGGCAGCGGGGTCCCGCGCGCAGGCTAGGCGGCCGGAGCTGAAGGGGAGGGGGGCGTTGGGAGGTAGCCGGCGGCGGGAATTGGAGGTGGTCGGGAGTAGGTCGAGGGGTGGGGAATCGGGGTCGGGTGGTGGTAGTAAACGGGATAAAAAGGTGATTAGTTCTAGAATAGCTATTCTAGAACCACTTAAGGGTGGTTCTAGAATAGTCCTGTACACCCAGGAGTACATAACCATTTTCCTAAAAAAATGAACTTATTTTGACACCCAGGGTGCAGAATAACTTATTTTGCACCCACCATTTTTTTACGTTGTTAAATCAATAAATTATGTTACATATGTAAATATTTTTGTCGTATTTTTACAACGTTATGTAAATATTTTTTTTTGTTATTTATATATTTTTTTACGTTCTCCTTAACTTAATACATAAGACAAAATTTACGTCACGTAAAAATTATATGCAGTTGTAAAGATAGAGTGTGTATGTAGAATAACTATTCTACTATATATATATATATATATATATATATATATATATATATATATATATATATATATATATATATATATATATATATATATATATATATATCTCCTCCACAGATGTTAACATTCGAGCACTTGAGTTCTGTCTCCGGCAAAACATATAGTGTTATAAACCAGTGAGCATCTCGTTTAGTAGTGGTGTTAAGTTATGATGGAAATTTACCCGCTTTACACTAAACTCCTCGCATACATGCTATAATCCGCCGGAGTATTTACTAGCTTAGGATTTATATCTTAGCGACCACATCAATTGTACTCCCTCCGTCCATATCAATATAAGAATTTTAATTTTTCTTAATTCATATATATCTACATGTATATATTAGTTTGTACCCTCACTCATTTTAGTATATATGTACTCGCTATATTCCATAATATAATATTTTTTAGCAAGATAGTTTAGCTTGGTAAAAAACTTACATTGTAAAACTAAGGTAGTAGTTAATACTACAGTATTACAATACCCTCAACCGGAAATCCACTTCGGGTTATGGGTGCAGCTGCACCCACTGCCCAAAAAACCATTTTCCAAATGTTAAAAAAATCCAAAAATAAATCTGGACATACTTCAACATATTTCATATTAGCACAAAAAAATCCGTGATGAAAAGATATTTTTTGCGACCTGTGCAAAAAAGACAAATCCGGGGCGCTACAAAAGGCCCTTTAGAGTAGCCAATACACATATACTTACATCATTTAACAGGACTAGCCGCTGGTAGTCGCTCAACGACTCTTTGTAACAGAGTTCGGAATTGAAATACCTATAGAGAAGTGGCACTTTAGAGAAGTGCCCCAATAGGTCATTACCTATAGTGGCACTTTAGAGAAGTGCCCCAATAGGTCATTACCTATAAGCTATAGAGGCACTTTAGTTGGGCTAGAACGATTTATCTGGGTTGTGGTTACATGGTCCAACTAGACTGGTTTACTGGCCCATTAGGCCCAACTGGTTTGGGGTAAAACCAGGCCCATCTCTCTCATTTCTCTCTCTCTCTCACGCACGACACTTCTCTCTCGATCCTCTCCTCCTCTCTGGCGACTCGCCGCCGTCGCCAGTCCTCCGACCGCCATAGGCCATCCCACATGCCGTAGGTCGCCGGCGTGGCTCCGCCCTGCTCTCCTCCATCGGTTCCCCGCGGCTACGGTTCTGATTCGCCACCACGCGCCCCAATCGAGCTCGCCCGCGGAATCCTAACCCTAGCTGGGTGGTTCGAGCTCGCCGGCGTAGCTCCCGTGAGCCGGATCCGGCTGCTCTCTCATATCCTCCAACTCGACATCGTCGACGACCTCCTCGCCCGGATCGTCGCCGCGCGCCGCGACCGTGACGACCAGATGGACCGACGCAATTACCAGATCGCCATCGCGGTCTCCGAGCTCGAGGCGGCCGTCGCCACCCACGCCGCCGAGTCCCTCCTAAGTCCCTCTCCGACCGGGAGGCGGAGGTCCAGGCCCTCCAGGATAAGCTCACTGCCCTCGAGGACAAGCTCGATGCCCAGCTCCAACACCTTCTCCTCTTCTAGATCCCTGACTCCTCGATTCTCGCCCGTGCCTGCGCACGCTCATGGGAAACCCTAGCCACCTCCCCTGCCGGTCACTTAGGACATCACCGAAGGCTCCCAGCATCACCACCTGCCGACGTAGCTCCGCACACCAGCGCCTCCGGTTGCATCCTCAACGCCCACGACCTCCTCCTCGACATCCCGTGCTCCTGATCCTCCTCCCCGACGCCAGCTGGACAGCGGTTGGTGGCCGACGGCGCCGCCCAATGGTGTTGCTTCTACTGGATCGCTTCGTCATGCTCTGGTAAGGATCGCTTCGTCATGCTCTGGTAAGGATCGCTTTGATCCTTTGTTGTATAATTATGAGTGTTCATGTGGATTGTTAGATTGTTACGAGAAATAGTTTCCTGATGTGTTTTGCTTTAGGCATGGCCCTAGCAGATTTCAATCTAGTTGTTATTTGGTGGTATATTGAGTAGTTCATCTATGGTGATGGGGTTAATGATAGCTGGTTTAATCAAGTGTTGAAAATGTCAAATAATTGAGGTACTGTTCAAATATCAAGTGTTGGGAATAATTCAATGGTTGCATAATGTATGCCAATAATTCCAATTATTATTCAAAACAATAATTGGGTGCCAACTATTAATAGTATGCTACTGTCCATGCTGTCGTTGAAGAGCATGTACGAAGGATGCTTCTTTAATCTATCATTTTTTTGTACATGTAGAAACATGAGGGTACAGTTTTTGGATTGATGTCAACATTTGCACTCTTGTTGCTTCTCACTATTAGAAGCTAAATAACTGGTAGGTTACTCAATATTCTTGCCATATGTCCCTTTTGGTTAACATGTCGTTGATTTGAGAGTATGTGCAATGCTGGTCTGTTGATATTAGAATTTAGATCACATTTGTCCTTCTCTATTTTTTATGCAGTCATATGTTTCATATACATTCCAGTAATTCACACAGCGGTTCTATATGGAACTATGGATGCAAGACATTATAATGGTTCGAGTCTTAGTTTTGAATACCTTAATTGATGTATGTAACAATACTTGCTGACATTTATTGGTAATAATTTTTATGTTTACAATGTGAACTGAAGGAAACGCAATGAACTTATATAGCCAAAAGTATACTTGTAGAACTAAATTCAATTATTAGGGCTTGTAGTTAGGTCATTTGTTTCACTCGAAGTAGTGGTATGGGCCTTTTATAGTTTCCTCTCCTGTAAGCACTGCTCCATGAGTGCAAAATTGCAATGGAGCATCAAATATATTATTGAATGTTGTTATTCTTGGACAGAATTTCTAAGCCATAGTTCACCCACTTAGTGCCCTATTATTCTGTTTCTACCTTATTTGACATTTCTATCCAAGAAAAGCTATTTAGATGCTTTTAGTAACCTTTTGTGGTAATTAGACCTTTGATTTAGATCTTTTTATTACATGAGCATGTTAGTCTCAGAGAAAGTGGAGTTCCCTTGTGTCGTTGTTCAAAATTTATATTTTGATTTGGTCAACAGTATTTTGTGAGAGGGACACGACATCAAGGATCACCTTTTTTTACTAGACACAATATGTTAATTGTATTAAGATACTTATTTTGCATTGTGCTATCATCTGACATTATTTCTTCAAATTTATCATTAACAATCAAATTTTCATTTATACTAATTCATTGGTTCCAGCATTTGGGTGGTTAGTAGCACCGATTAAATATTCATGCTAAACTAGTGCCATTTTTTGGTCTTTTGAAGTCCATTACAAGATAACTTTGTTGTATCATGTTTTACTGATCATTTTTTTCCAGATATTTCCTGCCGATGTCTGTGTAGATATACTGATTGAGAAGCTCAAGTCCTCCAAGTATGCATATTTTACCTTCTCATATGAAGCTGTCTTATTGTTTTTTGTTTGTAAAAAAGGCTCTCTTGTTGAAACAATTGAAACAAACCAATATTAAACAACATGGAACACCAAGAAGCTTCACATGCTGGTGTCATTTCCTTTTGTGTTATTTTCCCAAAATATTGAAAAGACGCAGTTTTGCGAATTGTACTGTGTACTACTTTCAATAGTTCTTCTTCATATGTGTGCTCAACTGCTGATACAAAAAGTGTCATCTTCCTTTGTAGAGAGGTCATTTCAGTTCCATCCTTGGGATGTCTCATTCGGCAATGTCAACAACAGATTGTAATCAACATTCTAAGACGATCGCTAGTGAATGGTGCTAATAGTTCCAGGTGACAGTATTCTCCATCTGCTAGCATTCTGATAATAATTTTATAAATTTGTAGCTGCTATTCTCTTTTGTAAGTAGTTGTTGCAAGGAATCTATTATCCCTAAGCTTGTCCATGGATTTTCAGTTTACACTGTAATTATTTATAGTACTCCTTGTGTATTATGTTATTGTATTTCTATCAATAGTACTGGAAGCCATTTACATGGTTTTGTTTCAGATTGATTTTACTATGAGAGATATTTTCATTTCTAGTAAAAGAAGACGCCCAGCTAGCTGAGTTTCTGAGAAAAATACAGTGAGGGGTACTATAATTTGACATCAAACATAGAAAGAACAATTTAATCATTAATATTTCTTAGTCACTTCTGAGTAATGATCTACATTGTACGACAATTGAATCCAGACTCATATGATGCACATAGGCAACAAAAACTGATTATAGGTCATCAACATTAATATTATATGCATATAATTGTGTCCCTTTGTGTTCAACATTCAAAGCAAAACACTTCTGTTTTCTTGCAGGCATTCTTTTGAGTACTTAGACAAAGATGAAACAATTGTAGCTCATTTGGTTGGTGCAATTGATGCCTTTTTCAAGATATTGGCCATTGTCTGGTCTGAAGTTAATCTCAATCCGCAACTCTGGGACTCAGCCAACAAATATAACTTTAAATTTGCTCTCCAAGACTAAGGTAAAAGTGGATACACCAGGCCTGAAACCAATGTTTGTGTTCAGTATCCATATTGCCACAGTGCGCATGAATAATGCAACCTTTGGGTAAAACCATCTAAACTGGTAGAAAGTCGTTCTAGCATACCGCCCTGTTATGCATGACGGATATTGCAACTAAATTAGCAGAATTTAGTGTAGTTATGTTAAAAAATGCTGATTTTAGAAGTCTGTAAACATGATTTTAGTCTAGTGGTTGCTAGGACTAGATAGTGGGGTTCAAGCTGCGTTCTATTTCGATCTGAAATTTCCTGATATGGTTTTTCTAGTGCCTTCTCTTGTTGTGTTTGGTTGCTAGGATAAAGCCCAGACTGGCTCCGGATGATCCGCTGATTTGGTTTGGTGCTGTACTAGTGGTGTAAAATTAGATGCATGTATCTAATCATGGTATATTGGTATCACTATATTGTAGTTGGCCCTATACATTTCTTTAGCAGTTTTTTCTTTCAGCGTAGGATTAGTGGGCTTTGGGATACCCTAAAAACTATTAGTTCTTGATCATCTCAACATCCCGTTTCTACCTTTCTTTTGAATAACTGAGGAGTTGCCTTTCTCTCCAGTGTACAAAATGTTTTACTGATGGCATTTTGTATTGCCAGGTTCTAGAGGCTCCCAGGTGTGTTGCCATCATCTATGCTAGAATTTGAGGAACTGTTGCTTGGATGATTTTGGATTTGAAGAACAAGTTGCCCGCAAAGATCTGAAGCGGCTTTTGTTAATACTTATCGTATCTGTACATACGTGTACTTTGGCTATTTTTTACTTCTGTCTCTATGTATATGTGAAATTTCATTGTTTCATGCTGATATAGAATTTGTGGTATGATGGAACATTTGTATAATATGTGAATATATAGTATGAAACTTGTATGCAGCTAGGACACATTTGTATAATATGTAAATATCATTGGATTATATGTATAACGTACTGTTTTGAGATTCTAATTTGGGGCACTTTCTCAAAGTGCCTCTAAAAATTTTGGGGGCACTTTTTCAAAGCACCTATAAAAATTTTTAGAGGCATGTTCTCAAAGTGCCACTAATTGGTTTTGGGGGCATTTTGACAAAGTGCCTCAATATGTAATGACCTATTGGGGCACTTTGGAGAAGTGCCACGAAAGCTTTTAGTGGAACAAGCAAAGGTGGCACTTCTCCAAAGTGCCACAATAGGTCATTAGTGGCACTTAGACCCCATTTAGTGGCACTTTGAAATGCCTCTATATATCAGCCGTGTTGTAGTGTGAGTGATATCTTTTCTTTGTGTCAATAGGTTCCACAATATAGAGCCCGGGAGCTGATTGCACAGTAAATTCTTTGGAGGGTATGTTGAGTGGCAAATAACACTGTACCCACTTGCAGTTTTGTATGTGTAGCTTAATTATTCTTTCCATTTTCAGGGCGGGTTGTCGGGAACGTATGAGCAGTATGCCAGGAAGAAGTTGCAGATTGCAGAGCTGCTAGGATTGATTCCCAAGGACAAGATAGCAGCTGCATAGTTGTGTGTGTTGCTGGGTGGTTCTCTTTTGATCTCTTGGCACTGGTTCCATAAAGATTCCAGGCTGCTTTGTTCCTAGCAATGCCTGTTAGGTGCCCTTATGTATGGAAAAATTCCCAGGTGCCAATCTTGAATCAACTAGTTCCTAGATATGTGTATCTCGAATTAGTGCTGGAATTGAAACTCGGAACTCGCGAGTTAAACGAGTAGCTCGGAACTCGACTCGGCTTGGCTCGAACTCGTTGCTAAACGAGCCGAGCTTAGTTTTAATTTTAGACGGTAAACGAGTTCGAGTTAAACGAGCCGAGTTCCGAGCTACTCGTTTAACTCGGTAAAAAAAGACATTACATGTATTCTTATCTTTGTGAACAATTTTTCCGAATTATTATAGTTTAACGACAACATATTACTTGATAGTGTCATATTGTCATTGATTGTCGTGATAATTTAACTCGTTTAGCTCGGTAAAACTGTTAACATACATTATAATAAATTTTATATGTAATTATTTCTATTTATTCAGTAAACACTCACTACATGGTACAAGGGTTTAATTTTGGAACTCTTTCATCTGCCCTCGTCTTGCCCCGGAAGAAAAGCATGTTCCAAACCGTGCTTTGTGTGTCCATTCCTACTTTTCTAGTTCCATAAATATGATTCCAGGCAGATTTACTTTGTAGCTAGCGTTTTTTTTGGTTGGTGGGTTGAACTTCACATGAAAGGTGAGATAGGAGCTCCCGCGACTCTCCTCCCCCGCCCCTAGGGTTCGGCCACCGCCGCCGGCACGCGCCGCCTCTTTCCTCCCCCTCGCCGCCCCTTTCCTCTCCTCTCTCCCCTCGTGCGTGTGCCCGGCGCCCCCCCGTGGTGGCGGCGCGCACCCCTACCGAGCTCCTCTCACATGCTCCTCCCTTCACCTCCCCCTCGCCGCCGGCGGAATAGGCCGCCGGGCTAGGCCCGGTCGGCGCCAGCGGCGGGGGCTTGTCCTTCCCCGCGTTGTGCAGGTGGAGGCGGGGCTCCTCCGGCATGGCGGCGGTGAGTTCGGGCGGCGGCGATGCGGCTTCGGCCGGGAGGCGGCATGGCGGTGGTGGGCTCGCGGTGGTGTGGGGTGGCACGGCACGGCAGCTCGACGAGCGGCAACATGGCGGCAGCGCCCTCGGCCCAGATCTGGGCCCTATGGGTCCCATCTAGGTTGGGGCGGGTTCTGCAGATGGCAGCAGGTGTAGCTCGTACAGGGGTGCAGCGGCAATGACGGCCGGCCTGTTGCAGCGTGGCGGCGGGCTTTACGGGCCCAATCCGTGACCGGCCGGACCCGATTGGGATTGGTGTGCCCCTGCGGGGGCTTTACGAGCCCGCAGGGCCCCGCCGAACCTAAATGGAACTGATGTGTCCTGCGGCCGCGGTACTGCTGACCCCAATTCTGGCTACTCCTCGTAGTCGTCTTGTAGACCTTGTGATGACAGTTTCGGTGAGACGACGATGGCGGCTTCGTGACCGTGCTGGCGCATGTTGGTGGGCGGAGAGCCTGGCGGCATCGAGGCTTCGTCCTCGTGGGGCTCCTATGCTATGGTCATCCGGGGTTGTGGACTGGGGTATTTCGGGGAGAAATCCTTGTCGGCTCGCTCGACACCGACGCGGTGCCACCTCTAGGTGGCATCTCTCCTTCTTGAAGGGCGTTGTGGCTACCCGTAGTCCACTTTCATCCATGCGTTGGGGGAAACCCTAGGACCTATGGCCCGGGCAGCAGCACGAGCTTTCCTTCTTAAAGGTGATGCTTGGTACTCGACGGTTCGATGCTAGGAGCGTGGTGGTAATTCTTCGGAGCGCGCAGCGGTCACGGGTCACCGTTGTTTAGTCGATCTGCCTATGTCTCCTTTTCTTTCTTCTATTCTTTTCTTTGGGTTTGTGTGTACTGCTGTCCCAGCTTTTGTGGTGTTGCGTTTGTATCGCTGGTTGTTGGTTTATTTATAAAGCAAGGCGAAAGCCTATTTCGAGGAGGAGGACGAGCAGTCAAGAACTCTAGTACGGCAGCAGCAAGGAAACCATCAAATGATTTAACGGCAGAGCAAGGTCCTGGAAATAGTACTGCTTATCCTCTCAGGCCGGCGCGCTCAGAAGAAGACTGTTTGAAGACTGTTGCCTCTCTCCCTCGACATCATCCGAAAGTACCGATCCAGAGGGCAGTGGCGGAGCTAGGATTAGCGGACAGTGATGTCAAAACTTGAAAGAAACCACAATGAAAGGATCGTATGGGCACCTAGAGGGAGGGGGTGAATAGGTGCTACACCAATTTAAAACTTTTTCAATTTTAGGCTTAGCAAAATGGTAAATTATCTAGATATGCATCTACGTTGAATTTACCTATATGACAAGATATCAATTACGACTAGGCAAGTAGCACAAAACAAGACCGAGAGGGGTGGAAAGAGATAACCGAAGGGAAGCACGCGGAGACAAGGATGTATTCCCGAGTTCCTCCTTGTTAAGGGAGTACGTCTCGTTGGAGGGGTGTGAGCTCGCCACAAAGGCCTACTCAACGCCACAAAGGCCTCACCCTATTCTCCGATGAACTTCGCCACAAAGGCTTGGTTCACCTTCCACTATCGGAGTCCTTCAAGGCGGAATCCGGAGCCCTTACAACGGTCTTGGGGCACACACCCACAACTGAATTGGGGGCTCCCAAATCACAAGTCTGTTACAATTACAACAACAAGTGAGCAAGAGAAACTAGGATAACACAAAGCTAACCCTAGAAACAAGATCCCTCAAGTGAATGAGGAGGAAATGTAAAACTGCTCGGTGAAGAGGTAGATCGGGGCCTTCTCCTTCAATCCTCCGAAGATCGACGAATTTGGGTGGAGGGATTGGGAGATCTCTTGAATTTGGGCTTTGAGCTTTTCGAGCATTAATGGAGGAGAGAGAGTTTGAAAAGCTAGCTCTCTCGAGGTAGGTGAAGGGGCATTTATACCCCTTCATGAAATCTGGCCGTTGGAGGGTCGCTTCCATCCCACAATGCCGGAAGTACCGCCAGGGGGGGCCGGTACTTCCGGTCCTCTCTTTGTCTTCACTTCAATGGTCGGGCCGAAGGACCTTCCATCCCGTAGGAGCGGAAGTTCCGCTGGACGTGCTGGTACTTTCGGTTTAGCGAAAGTTCCGGTCGCACTTCCGGTGCAACTTCCGGAAAATAACAGAGGCACACCGGTACTGGTTCCGGAAGTGGCTCCGGAAGAAATCATCGGTAGTACCGCTGTGCACACCTATACTTCCGGTTTACCGGAAGTTCCGGTGCTACTTTCGGGGCATTCCAGAGGCGAAACGGAAGTGCCACCAGAAGTTTACAGCGGTAGTACCGGTGAAATTACCGGTACTTCCGGTAAACACAGAAAACACCTCCAGGAACATCTTTTCGCGACGACTCTTTTGGAAATCCTACACAGTTGAGTTTTAACATTAGTGCACTTAATTGTATTGTTGTCAACATCAAAACATGAGGGGATGGCACATGTTCTTTCAATCTCCCCCTTTTTGGTGTTGACGACAATACAACTAATTAGCAAAGTTGATTTCCAAAAGATAAACGGGCTCCCCCTAAAGGAGCTCCCCCTATCTTTTGGAAACCTTGCACATATCAACAAGTAGATATCATAAGGTAAACAAGATAGATAGCTAGCAATAGATATGACAAGATAGATAGCTAGCAAACGATAATAAGGTTCCACAAACGATTGCATGCTCACATCATGCATAGAGTTTAAAGAGTTTAAAAAGGTTCAACTTGGGACACGATATAAGAGAGACAAACGAAAAAGAGGCAAATTCGTGTCCCACCCATGCAAATCCCGTAGGATAATACTACTACGCTAACACTTCTCCCACTTTGGCGTCAAGACACCAAAAAGGGAGGAGCGACACTAAGCGTCCCAAGAATATCACGCCTCCTCCTCTTCCTCATCGTCTTCCTCATCGGACCAAGCAACACGGCCTTCAGTGAGCCACTTCTCCTTGGGGGTGATGTCTTCCTTCGAGCCTTCAGAAACCGGTATCTCAAGCTTGCGCATAATCTGTTTTTGGCGGTAGCGGTTGTTCTTCTCTTCCACATGAGCTGCATACATACGGTCATCCACCAAACAAAAGGACTCATGGATCTTGAGCTTGATCTTCTGGAACCATCCCGGTTCCTCAACTGGAGCAGCAGCCACCTTCTTACCCTTTCCAACAAGGCGGTCCTTAGGGAGAATATGATTCTTCTTGCGGAGTTTCTTCTCAAGATGGGGAACCAAAGGCACCGACTGGTCAAGGCGCTCACGATTGTGAGTATACGCCCACTTTGCAATAATGAGCTTCATGATGTAAGGAGCATAGATTGGAACCCTTCTGTCAGCAATAGCAAGCCAAAGCTCCTCAAAGATCACATTCATAACATCTAACTTCACACCGGACCCCTTCCTCAAGTGACACTGAAGCAGCAAATCAATAAAGTAACCATGCACTTGATCCCAGTTACCCACACGTGGTGTAAGAGTCTCCCTGAAGATACGGAACATAATCTCATAGGTAGGGAGGAGATCCTCAGACTGACCGGGGCTACCACCTTCCATAGTGATGGGAAGGAGTACCTCCCTGCCACTAGCTCGGCCTTCATGATGCACTGTCCACCCATTGGAACCTTGGACACGTGGGTATCCCAACAGAGCACAAAAATCTGACCACCGACACTGCACATGCTCATCCTTGATCATCCAGTGCAGCTTGGCATTACTCTCATTTCCCATATGAAGTGTGGCATAGAATTGCCCAATAAGCTCCTCATTGTAGTCCTGTTCCTCTGTCATGATCTGGAACAACCCAAACTCCTCACACATGCTATAAGTTTCGGCAAAGTACGCTTGATACTTGGGAGAGGTCATGTGAGGAATGTTGAGGCGATGTTGGAGTACCACCGCATTCCTTTGCCCCGTGTAAATCTGATTGTAAATTGCCTCTTGATCAGCGGTGTAAAAACGGGGATCCACAACAAGGTCTTGGCGGGGAATAAGATAGGGGTTCTTATCCCGGAACTCACGATACTCTTTGTTAGGCATCTTGGTAAATGACACAGATTTTGGTTTCTTTGCCATGGTCTTCTTGCTAGTCCCACTAGTGCCGGCTGCAGATTTCTTCTTCTCAAGGTTGATTTGCCGGACTGACTTTGTTTGCGGCATCACTTCGGACTCTTCTTCAATGTCATCTTCAACCGTGCGCTGTTTCTTGCGAGCGGAAGCTGAGGAGGTAAACCTAAGAGGTAAGCACAAAGGTAGGGAGGGAACTAGGAAAGACAAAAAATTCACAGTAAAACAATGTAGCTATCAAGGGTAGTTAAGCCGTGTGAATCTTGAGAACACCAATAGTACCAAGGGAAACCCCGGAAACACCCCACGGCACACCCAAGCACATGAGCCCAAGTGTGGTGAGGAACTAGGGTTTCACTAGGTACTAGAGATTCCTCCAAGATCTACATGAAAACCTACTCGAGACAACTAACAACATCTAGTCACGGTCCAAAGCATACTCCAAATGAGATTGAACTTAAGCAATCGTGCATCTAGGGCTTGCCCTACATCACATCTAGATTCAATTAATGAAGCCTAGAATGAGCATGAGAGAGGACAAATACCGGATGCCATGGAGGAGGATGACGAGGGGAACGTTTCCCTCGGACCAGATCTGACGGAGGGGCGCCGGAGGAGCTACACTGGAGCCCAAGGGTGGCCGGCGGGTGGAGGAAGAGAGAGAAAGGAGTTGGGGCACGGGGGGGGGGGGGGGGAAGAATAAGGAGTTAGGGTTCCTCCCCCCCGGCCCGATCCTTTAAAACTTTTCATCCCGCCGCACCGGTAGTACCGGCGATCGTGCCGATACTTCCGCCCACGTGGGATTTCCAGACGGAGATTCCGCTGAAATTTCCGCGAGGCCGGAATTACCGGTACCTCCACCGGTAGTACCGCTCCAGACAGAAAAACTAGATATTTGTTTTAGAGGGAATTTAGAGTTTTAGATTCGGAATGGCTTTTAGGAAAGAGACGGGGCTTAGGATGAGATATCAAACTGTCTTAGTATGGTACGACACTCATGTTTGCAAGGTGCAAAAGTGAAAGGCCAAGCATGAGTGATTTTCCATAGCACGCACATAGTGACAGATATAGGTCTTAGAAAAACCAAGAACACCAAATGAACACCAACTCCTCACATGAGGAGGTCGGTGGCCGAAGCCACCATATATGAGTATGGGAGAGTGAGACACCGCGAAGATATATCTTGGGTTCTCACTCAAAACTCATCATTTAAGCTCACAATTCATGAATTGAATATAGAGTAGAACAATGAATGCGTTAATATAGGCATAATGGGGGGAGGGAGAGCCCAATGATTAGGACAACACTCCCCCTATGTCCATGCCTACACCTAAACCAAGATAGAAGTTGAAACTATATGTGTGTATGCAAGATGGTCAAGTCAAGCTCCTCGAATCCACGATATTTAGCTCATTCCTCAAAAAAGTGAATCTTGCTTCATCAAGTGGCTTCGTGAATATATCGGCAAGTTGGTCCTTGGTTGGCACATATGCAAACTCAATATCTCCACGGGCAACATGATCTCGAATGAAATGATGACGAATCTCAATGTGCTTGGTTCTTGAATGTTGCACCGGGTTGTAGGCGATCTTGATAGCACTCTCATTGTCACACAAAAGAGGCACTTTGTCACAAATGACACCATATTTCTTTAAAGTTTGCCTCATCCATAACAATTGAGTGCATGCACTAGCGGCGGCAACATACTCGGCTTCGACGGTGGAGAGAGAAATACAATTTTGCTTCTTAGAAGACCAACTCACCAAGGACCTACCAATGAATTGGCAAGCCCCGGAAGTTTATTTCCTATCATCTTGATCACCGGCCCAATCCGAATCCGTGAAACCCCGAAGAGTGAAAGATGAATCCCTTGGATACCACAAACCAAACCTTGGGGTATGAATTAAATATCGTAGGATTCTCTTGACCGCCAACATGTGGCTTTCTTTAGGAGCCGCTTGATACCTTGCACACACACCTACACTCAACACAATATCGGGTCTAGATGCACAAAGGTAAAGCAACGAACCTATCATGGAGCGGTAGAGCTTTTGATCCACATCTATACCCTTTGGGTTAAGTTGTAGATGACACTTGGTATCCATAGGAGTCTTCTTCTCCTTAGCATCCACCATATTGAACCTATTGAGCATGTCTTGAATATACTTTGCTTGGCTAATGAAAGTCCCTCCTCTCAATTGCTTGATCTCAAATCCAAGGAAGAACTTCAACAAGCCCATCATAGACATCTCAAACCTATCGGTCATAAGCTTTGTAAATTCATCATTAAAAGCTTTGTTAGATGAGCCAAATATAATATCATCAACATATAGTTGGCATACGAAAAGCTCCCCTTTAACCCTCTTAGTAAAAAGAGTGGGATCGATTTGCCCAACTTCAAACCCACGGTCTAACAACAACTCTCTAAGGTGCTCATACCACGCACGTGGTGCTTGCTTAAGTCCATAGAGCGCCTTATCGAGCTTGTAGACATGGTTAGGGAAGTTGGGGTCCTCGAACCCCGGGGGTTGCTTAACGAACACCAACTCTTTCAAAGGACCATTAAGAAAAGCACTTTTAACATCCATTTGTTGCAATTTAAAGTTACAGCGGGATGCATAAGCAAGGAGGATA
The DNA here is from genome assembly GCA_012064385.1 of Puccinellia tenuiflora. Taxonomy (NCBI): domain Eukaryota; kingdom Viridiplantae; phylum Streptophyta; class Magnoliopsida; order Poales; family Poaceae; genus Puccinellia; species Puccinellia tenuiflora. The sequence continues at coordinate 249,349 of QRDG01000108.1, forward strand.
CGGATGGACTCAAGGCGAGCCACGGGAGCATAGGTCTCTCCAAAATCAATGCCTTCAACTTGAGAGTACCCTTGAGCCACCAATCTAGCCTTCTTCCTCACCACCATTCCATGCTCATCTTGCTTGTTCTTGAAAATCCACTTTGTGCCTATAACATTGCGGCACTCCTTTGGCTTCTCTACTAGCTTCCAAACTTTGTTGCGCTCGAAGTTGTTGAGATCTTCATGCATTGCTAGCAACCAATCCGGATCTTCAAGAGCCTCGGACACTTTCTTTGGTTCAACCATGGCAATGTGAGCTTGATGATCACTAAAGTTTGCCAATTGCCTCCGGGTGGACACTTTGGCTCTCACATCACCAATCACTTTCTCAAGGAAATGTTCACGACGTTCCATGGTCTTTGCAACACAAGCTTGACGATGGGCTTCGATATCCTCATTGCATCTTGGAGGTATCACTTGATCATATTGATTGTTTGAGTCCCCGTCTCACTAGGTGTGGCATCATCATTTGAAGAAGAGGATGATTGAGCAAGGTCTTGATCTTGACTAGCATCACGGATAGGAGAGATGGCCTCTTGCATAGCAACTTGATCAATGGGATGAGGATCTTCAACTTGATCTTGGGTTGGGGCAATAGGCTCTTCATTAGCTTAATTTTCTTGAGTAGATGAAGGCTCCACTTGAGTAGAGCATTATCCTTCTCGTTCCGCCACAAGGGGTTCCTCAACGGGGCGGTAGAAACCCACACCCATTCTTCTTATGGCTTCTCGAGGAATTACATCACCTACATCGGAAACATGAAATTGCGCCACTTGGGAGCCGTCATTTTCCTCGAATACCACACTACAAGATTCTATGATACGCCGTGAAGCTATATCATAGACTCTATAAGTGTGGGATTCGGCACCGTAACCAACAAATATACCCTCTAGAGATTTAGATTCGAATTTAGATAAGCGACAACCTTTGATCAAATAGAAACACTTACAACCGAAGACACGGAAGTAGGAGATGTTAGGCTTGTTGCCGGTGAGGATCTCATAGGGGGTTTTGTTCAAACCTTTGTGGAAGTAGAGCCGGTTGGACGAGTGACATGCCGTGGATATAGCCTCCGCCCAAAAACTTAATGGAGTCTTAAACTCCGCTAACATGGACCTTGCTATATCCATAAGAGTCCGGTTCTTCCTCTCGGCTACACCATTTTGTTGAGGGGTATAAGTTGCGGAGTATTGATGTCGAATACCCTCTTCACTAAGAAACTCGTTGAGGGTGTAGTTCTTGAACTCGGAGCCATTGTCACTTCTAATTGACAATATGGGGACATTGTGTTGACGTTGCATTTCAACGGAGAAGTCGATGAAGGTTTGTTGGGTCTCACTCTTCGACTTGAAGAAATAAACCCAAGTGAATCTTTAATAGTCATCGACAATCACCAAGCAATACTTCTTCCCACCAAGACTTGCTTCGGGAATGGCACCAAAAAGATCCACATGGAGTAACTCCAAGATCCTCTTGGAAGAGATGATAGTCTTGGATGGATGGGGAGAATCATGCATCTTTCCTTCAACACAAGCCCTACAAACACGATCTTTGGCAAAAGAGACATCTTCTTTTAGTCCAAGGATGTGGCCACCCTTGTGGAGACTTTGCAAAGTTCTCATGTTGACATGGGCTAGGCGGCCATGCCACAACCAACCCTTGTCGGCCTTTCCGAATAGGCACATCGAATTTGAAGTGGTTTCCCCCGAAAAGTCAACCACAAAAAAATCATCCTCGACGTACCCAACGAAAGCGACCTTTAGAGTCTTGCTCCACAAGAGTACCACAACATCAATATCAAGAAAGATGGCGAAACCCATCTTATTAAGTGCACGAACGGAAAGTAAATTAAAACAAATGGATTTGACAAGCATGACATTCACTAGGGAGATATCCTTAGCGACTAACACCTTGCCAAAAACCAATACCTCGGATTTTGATCGATCTCCAAACATGACGGTTGCTTGATTTAGACTTGATCTCAACTCCGTCATTATTTCCTTGCTTCCGGTCATATGTTTAGTGCATCCACTATCAATCACCCATTTTGACCCACCGGAAGCATAGTCCTACAAGAAATCGTTGCTTTGATTTAGGTCCCCATTTTTCAATGGGTCCTCTTTTGTTAGCAACAAGGGTCTTAGGAACCCAAATAGAACAAGCAATAGGCACATTTATAGGACCAACAAACTTGGCATAGACATCCCCATAATAATCAACAAATATAATGTAATAGGGTTTAGTCTTTCCCGCAAAGTCATCACTAGTAGTTTTGCCCCTTGTGGCACTACCACTAGCAATGTTGACCTTCTTAGCTTGAGGAGCACTAGGAACGTTGGCCTTCTTAGCTTGAGGGGCCTTCTTTGCTTGAGGAGCACTAGGAGTGTTGGCCTTCTTAGCTTGAGGGGCCTTCTTTGCTTGAGGAGCTCTAGCATCCTTCATGAAGCTTTCCTTCTCCTTTTCCTCCTCCACAAACCCAAGACCAACTCTCCCCTTTTGTGAAGTAACAAACGGTTTCTTACCTAGGGAGATGGCCTTAGCAAGATTGATCTTTAATCTAGCATTTTCCTCAATGATATTTGCATGATCACAAGTAATGGGAGTGGAGGAAATAGGCATATCATTTTTAGTCGGTTGAGCTTGAAGTTGTTTATACGACTTAGTGAGGGTAGAGAGTTCACTCTCCAATGCCTTGTGAGCCTTGGAGAGTTCCTCTAGCTCCTCGGTTAGTCTAGAATGACCAACACCAAGCTCGACCTTTTCTTTCTTACATGCTTTGTATTTAGCAATTGCATGGTCACGTTCTTTAATTAGTTTAGCAACAATAACATCATTAGATTCTTCTATAGATTCTAGTTGTTGCTCTAGAGAAACTCTAAGCTCATGCTCTTTTCCAGATTGTCTTTTAAGGATGTAATTTCCATAGCATCCTCTCTTTCAATCTTACCCTTGATCTCAAGCATTTCTTGAGCTTCACCATATTGGCTCATGAGAGCCTCAACATGCTTCTTTGTTTCACCTTGCATGTTAGTGATAAAATGATCGAAAGCAACAATTTCCTCCTTAATTTTAAGACTAGTAGCATCATCCACATTATTCATTGCCCTAGGAGATGATGGGGATGATACCTCGGTGGTCTTAGCCATGAAGCATCTTGCGGAGGAGTCGGAGACATTCTCATTGGGGGATTCAAAGAGGGAAGGAGATGATGAAGAAGCAATAGCAATCCCGGCAACTTCATTTGTGGGTTCTTCTTCTTCTTCCCCGGATGAGTACTCTTCTTGAGCAAGCAACACAATCCTTGGAGGCTTCTTGTTGGTGGCATTCTTCTTGATGAATGGTTTCCTATGAGCGTCCTTTGACTTGTCCTTTCTAACAAGCTTCCCTCCATGGTGTTCTCTATTCTCAAACGGACTTTCGGCCACAAAGTGATATTTGTCTTGACAATTGTAGCAAGAACGAACCCTTTGCCCACCATCTTTTCTTCCACTTGCCTTGTTGACAAACTCCCTTGCCTTGGATGGACTCTTACAAAAGGCTTTGGATGTGAGAGCCGAGTAGTCCTTGAGGGTACCTTCTAGCTCTTTGGGATCCCAATGTGACACATCTTCTTGAGTCTCATCATCATCGTCTTGCACCACAACCTTGGCCTTTAAAGCAAGTGAGGATCCCTTATGCATTCTAATGGCTCGGGTTCGAGCATCTTCGGTGTTCTTGGCGGCCACCTTGTATGCCGCCATCTCTTGCATGACTTAATTTGATGACATGAGGTGATAGTTGTGTCTTCCTTGTAGACTCTTCAAGTCGGTGGATTCAAATGGCCAAAGGGCACTCACATACTTCCTCTTGATCCAAGCATCATCCACATAGGTTGCACCAAGGGATCTAAATTGAGTGGCAAGAGTCTTGAGCCTTTGATACATTTCTTCATTGTCTTCACCATCTATCATGAAAAAACCCTCGGCTTGGTTGCTCAAGGCTTCAAACCTATTCCTTTGCATGCTCTCATTGCCAACAAACTCTTGAGTGAGAATATCCCAAGCTTCTTTGGCAGTGGTGGCAAGCTCAATGTGAGACATGTGCTTTTCTCCCACAGATGTGTGAATGATGTTGAGAGCCAAGTCATTGAGTTGAGAGTCCACGGCTTCTCTTCTTGTCATGTTGTTTGGATCGAAGGCCTTGAACCCAACTTCAATGATTCTCCATAGCTCACTTGAAGCGCTCTTGACATGAGATTTCATCATAAATTGCCAATTAGTAAAACTAGATGGATTAAACTTAGGTGGATCACCCCTATTGTTTATATGATAATGTGGCATAGGGAGGTTGGCCGAGTACACGAATGGAACCGCATTGTACGCCGTCTTCCCACCATCAATTTTAGGAGGGGATTCATTAGTGCGTTGTTCGCCCTCCCCATCAAGTGTCACGGAAGCATTAGCCTCTAGGGATGATGTAGCGGGTGGCTTGTTAGCCTTCATGAGTTCCCTCATCATAGCATGCAACTCCTCCATTTGAGTGTCCATGGATGATTTCAAGCTTGTTTCCAAACTCTTGAGATCATCCATGGTCACCGGAGGGGTGCTACCACCCGACACATCATCACCGTCACCCATACTCTCTTAGGCGGTTAAACCTAATTTAAGAGCCAAGGCTCTGATACCAATTGAAAGGATCATATGGGCACTGATGCATCTAAAATGCATACATGAAATTTGCACTATAATTGTTATATTCCAATCATATTTGCATCATATAAGGGTTATATTACTGTTATTTAATGATTTTTGATAATATATAATGATTTACATTTATGGAATTAATCCTGCGCAGGCAGAAAACCCCTTTTTCTTTCTTTAATTGTTTCAGGACCCTAACGACGTCATAATGAGCTATAAATTTAGGGGGGGTCATTATTTTGGAAGGACAAGATTTTGGAGCGAAAGAAGTCAACGAACGGAGGCCGGGAGGCCAAAAGGGAGGGTCCCACGCGGCCCCTGTACCTGGCCGCGTGGGCCTACCCCAAATGGCCCTCGTGGCCCCAATTGCATCGATCCTTCGCCCCTAAGCATCCTCGTGACATAAAAACGACTATATAAGAGGTCCCCCGACGTTTTTCGAGAGGAGAGCCGCCACACGAGAGAAACCAGAAAACAGAGATCAGGAGGCTGAAGATCGGAGGGGGAAAACTCCGGCGGAGCCCTGCCGGAGAGTCTCCACCTTCTCCATCGACATCTCCACCGGCTCCATGATGAAGAGGGAGTAGTACACCGCTGGAGTATGGGTTTGTGGCAGTAGCATATGTATCTCTCTCTCTCTTGAGTTCCATAAGTTAGCACCGTATGAGCTGCCAAACATGATTACGGTCACCGTTGTATTACCATTATGGTGGATCTTTCTATGAGTTAATATATGTTGAGATTGCAATGTTTGTTTCAGTTATGAAAGTAGATGCATATTATGTACCCCGTTCTTATATACTTATTATGATAAAGCATATTTATGAGAGCGTGTGTGGGGGAACGTGTGCATTAGTTGGAGTAACGGGGGTGGTGAAGTGATAAGTTGACAACTTGATATATCATGATCCATTGGGTGTTTACCTTACTTTGTTGCCTCACTAGGGATAAACCAAAATACCATGTTGAAGGGTAGGAGGAGTGACATGCCTCTACCTAAGACTATATCCATCATGTGTTTATTTTAACTTCATGTCATTGATCTTAAAGCTATACTCTGATGTTATCTTAATTATTAAGGTGCATGATTTATTTCACATCTTGGTGGAGTATAAGTGAGACTCATAATCTCTATGTTAGGATGTGATGCCCATATAATTAGTAACTTGAAAGAATTTGTTTGCAATCTCATATGTTAAGTCTATGTCTACTTGTTTGCCACACTATATTAAAGAGAGAGTGCATGTGTGAAACCATGAACCCCGGTCCATTTTTAATCATAAGAAACACTTTTCCAACCACTTTCAAGCATCTTTTACATTCAGCCATTTTAAAATCAGAAAACACAAAAACACTTTTACTTCTTGCATTCACATATAAAAACCTCAAAAATACCATCAATCATCATTACTATCATCCTTACATTGTTATTCATCACCATTGCATTTTTATTTGCTGTTTTGCATTAATTATTATCTTAATAACATTCTCACACCTTGTGCTTGACAAGCACTTGGTGAGGTTGAGGGCACAAAGCAATTTATTTGTTTGCAGGAAATTTAGAGAAGGACAAGAAGATAAAACCCACACCACTGATTCCCCGAGAGTTCGATATTAAACCCTCGAGTCACCTTCTTGGGGAAGATCTTCCACTACTACATACTCCGCACTTGGAGGCTCAACCTATCCCTTATATTTTATTGTTTTCCTTTCAGGGTATCAAGAGTGCTTGTTGGCGAAGCTGAGGGAGACCTCAACTATCGTCATCAAACAGATTTTCTGGCGCCGTTGCCGGGGAATCATAGCGGGAAGGGTTTGTCCAAGGATATCACAACAAAGTCAACTTCATCACCAACTTGTGCTAACACCTAGGCTTGGGGAGGTTGCACCTACGTGAGCATCATCTTGTCCATCTTTACCTTCAAGCAAATTATCTTGTTTTGTTTTTGTCTTGCATAGCATTTTTAGATTTCAGTTTGCATATTTTATTTTCAGTTTTGCATTTTGTTTTGCATTTAGTAATTCGGTTTGCATTGTTTTAGTGTCATTTTATTTTCAGTTTTGCATAAAAAATTAAAAACACATAAAAAATTTGCATAATGGAAAAGAGAACCTTTTGGCCTTTTAGTGTTAAGAATTTTCCTCAAGATATGAATGTCCCCATTGAAGAAACTGAGGTAGATCCTAAGGTAATGAAATCAATCTATGAAAACCGTTTCTATGGAAAACCTAAGGAAGATCCTTTAGCTCACCTTAAGAAATTTGATGAAAGATGCAACATGCTAAAACTGAACCATCCTAATGTTAGACTTAAGCTTTTTCCTTACTCTTTAGGGGGGAAAGCATTAGATTGGGTATTGAGATGGCCACCTGGTAACTTTAGCATCTGGTTTAATTTGGAAGCTGCTTTTATTGAAAGATTTTGTCCTATTGAAATGATTTGCAACATTAAACAAACGGTTATCAAGTTTAAACAAGAGGAAGATGAATATTTAGTAAAAACATGGGAAAGATTTAGAAGCATAGGTTTTGGAATGACTCATGGTCTTAGAGATTGGATGCTCATGCATATCTTTTATATAGGATTATCTGAAACTTCTAAATTCTTTTTGGATAAGGAATGTGAAGGTTCTTTCATAAATATGTCTGCTTATAATACTTATCATCTACTTGATGGCTTGCTTTTGGAAGCAAAAATTAAAGAAAGTTTAGATAAAGCTCAAGTACATGAAGAAGTTTTTGATGACCGTTATGAAATATTTGATCTTTATGATAGGAAAGTAAAAGTTAAAGAAGTTAAGATTCTAAGTGAAGTTAAAGATCCTTTGCTTGATATGGAGAATAGTAGCTTGCATGAATTAATATCTATCTTACAAAAATTTGCAAGTGGTCCTTCTATTGATGTTAACAAATCTGGTTTTGGTTCCTATATTGCTAATCATGTTTTGAAAGAAAAAATTGCTAGATACAATCAAGAAGCTATGATACAACCTAAGCTTGGGGATGTATGGATCCCCAAGGTGCTAGTTACTATTGGAAAAGAGACACACCATGCCATACTTGATCTAGGATCTAGTGTCTCAGTTTTATCTAAAGAACTATATGAATCACTTGAATTAAAGAATCTTGAAAAATCCTCTATTGGACTTGCACTTGCTGATAATACCATTAAAAATGCTCTTGGAAAAGTAAGTGATGTTATGGTAGAGTTACATATGACTTTTGTGCCTGTGGATTTTCTAATCATGGATATGGAGAATAAAACCTCTAGTCCTATTATTCTTGGAAGACCTTTTCTTCGTACCACAGGGGCTATCATTGATTCAAAGGAAGGGAATGTGAAGTTTCAGTTTCCACACAAGAAATGCATGGAACACTTCCCAAGGATGAAGGGCACAACTTTTAAGCTCCCTCATGAGCTTCATCTTCGTTAAAACAACAAGTAAGTAAGCCTAGCTATATGGCTATAAAGAAAGCGCTTTACGGGAGGCAACCCGGTTGTTTTTATTTTGGATTTTCTTTGTGTCCTCTTGCTGTAACAAGAGATTGTCTTTTTAGTTTAGTTTCTGGATTTTTTAATAAAGTGCCAAGTTTTACCCATTTTGGTTTGAAAAAGTTGCTATTTCTAATCGGGAATTTTATTCCTGCACGGAATCTGTGCACGGTTTGATTTTTCATTATTATTCTGTAACTCTGAATGATCTGAAATTTTTACTGTAACTTCAACTTTTCATCCTCTGTATGCATTAATTTTTCCAGATTTTTTCGACAATTTAAGTAGGACAGAAAAATACGTTTTTCTGCTGCTGTTTTTCTGGACAGATTCTGTCCCATATTGTTTTATGCATAATTTGAACTTTTGAGTTGATCCAATTGTTTATGAGTAGGCATACAACATTATACACTCTCTGGTCATTCATATGAAAATTTAATCCATGGATTATATGCAGCAAGAAACTTGTTTATTTATCTCTACTAATATCACCCCACAGAAAAGAGATGGGAGAAATTGTGTTTTGAAGTTTTTTCACAGGGATTGGAGGAGATGCAAAGAGATGGGAAAAACATAATCTTGGGGATGTGAACATCCCCACTGAACCCAAAACACTCTTGGTTTGCACACGTCTAACTTCTGTTTTTCTATCGATACACTTTATCGCATAAACTTGGAGCGTCTTTTTGTTTGTTTTTGCTTTGATTTTTATTTTGTGAGACCACCACACTATCTTTTATATATGGGTATGCTACTGGAATTATGGGTTGAAATATCTTGCATGCTTTTATTGAATTGGGAAAATGGATGTCTAAGTTGATTTTTAATGACACATATAGTTGCATGATTCATGAGCTTCTTTATGAGTAATAATTTGCAAATGTTTATCATGAGCTATCTTTAATTCATGTTTTGATGTTGTATGTTATTTCACCTTGTTTGACATGAATTAGTTAGTTCTATGGACACTCATGCATGCATCTAAATGGTCATCTTTCTCCCTTTTGCTAGCCCAAAAATTTCAACAAGTAAAAACTTGTTTCCAACACCTTCAACCCAAGTTTTTTTCCAGTGAGTCTACCATATCTACCTATTAGCTTTATGCTATTCCAAGTATGTTTATCATGTTATTTGTGTTATCTATGCCTCTAAATGAAAATGATGATGTTATTTACTGTAATGGCAAAAGTTGGTTAAAAAGCTCTCGCGAACTTGATGCACACTTTACTTTTATTGCATTAAAAAAAATGAACTATTGTGATTAATATTATGAAGATAGTGGCTTGATACAAGTTTAAGGTTGGGAGTTAGCCCATATGTGCTGTCACATGCAAAGCTTTCAACATGTTATATCATTTGTTTAGTTGATATCATGTACTTTTGTCTATGGATGCCTATCATGACGAAATAAATGTGGGAATAGAGTTAAGTTTAAATAAGTTTGTATAAATGGTTAGAGAGAAACCTGGGCCGCTAATCTAAGCCATGCATCATTCATGGTGGAAATTTACTTACATGCAAATTTGAACTCTCTAGGATACACCCTACAATAAAAAACTATAACAAGTGGTAAATAAAAAGGGTGTTGAGATTGTTCATTATGTTTGTTAGTCTTGTTGTTTTGATATGGGCTTGATCCATATCATGGGACAAGAGGTACCCCAGACAAGACTCTTGATGATACCATTTTTACTTACAATGATAGATAATTTAAACTTGCTTTGTTTCCCAAGTTGAGTAATCATGGTGTAGGTACTTGTATTCAAGGGGCATGAGACATCTAACCTTTACTTTATCAAGGCCACTACTCATATTTTCTTTCACATTCAACTTTAATCATTCAAGATGCTATGATAGGGGAATGAGAGCTTGACACCAAGTATTACCATTGCATTCAATAACTTAAGAAGAATAGTTTGGAGGATAGATGAAACTCATGCATGCTTTACCTCTACTTATTTATATATCTTTGCCAAAGTGTCCACCTTTTTATATTCAGATTTTCTACACTCTATGGACCTCAAGTATGCAAAAGTAAGAATGTCCATAGTACTATCTTTTTATGTTGCACTTTGTGAACTATCATTGATCATCCTTTCATTGAATACTTGATATCACTTTATAAATTGTTTGCACATTGCTACTTCTTTGAAATAATGAATCATTTGACTTTATGTAGCAGTAGCAATCATCTTTTATATCCATGTTTTGATTATATTGCAAAGTTCATGTTAGTTTTATCAGTTTCATACTCGAGGACGAGCATGAGTTAAGCTTGGGGATGTTGATGCATCTAAAATGCATACATGAACTTTGCACTATAATTGTTATATTCCAATCATATTTGCATCATATAAGGGTTATATTACTGTTATTTAATGATTTTTGATAATATATAATGATTTACCCTTTTTATGGAATTAATCCTGCGCAGGCAGAAAACCCCTTTTTCTTTCTTTAATTGTTTCAGGACCCTAACGACGTCATAATGAGCTATAAATTTAGGGGGGTCATTATTTTGGAAGGACAAGATTTTGGAGCGAAAGAAGTCAACGAACGGAGGCCGGGAGGCCAAAAGGGAGGGTCCCACGCGGCCCCTGTACCTGGCCGAGTGGGCCTACCCCAAATGGCCCTCGTGGCCCCAATTGCATCGATCCTTCGCCCCTAAGCATCCTCGTGACCTAAAAACGACTATATAAGAGGTCCCCCGACATTTTTCCAGAGGAGAGCCGCCACACGAGAGAAACCAGAAAACAGAGATTAGGAGGCTGAAGATCGGAGGGGGAAAACTCCGGCGGAGCCCTGCCGGAGAGTCTCCACCTTCTCCATCGACATCTCCACCGGCTCCATGATGAAGAGGGAGTAGTCCACCGCTGGACTATGGGTTTGTGGCAGTAGCATATGTATCTCTCTCTCTCTTGAGTTCCATTAGTTAGCACCGTATGAGCTGCCGAACATGATTACGGTCACCGTTGTATTACCATTGTGGTGGATCTTTCTATGAGTCAATATATGTTGAGATTGCAATGTTTGTTTCAGTTATGAAAGTAGATGCATATTATGTACCCCGTTCTTATATCCTTGTTATGATAAAGCATGTTTATGAGAGCGTGTGTGGGGGAACATGTGCATTAGTTGGAGTAACGGGGGTGGTGAAGTGATAAGTTGACAACTTGATATATCATGATCCATTGGGTGTTTACCTTACTTTGTTGCCTCACTAGGGATAAACCAAAATACCATGTTGAAGGGTAGGAGGAGTGACATGCCTCTACCTAAGACTAGATCCATCATGTGTTTATTTTAACTTCATGTCATTGATCTTAAAGCTATACTCTGATGTTATCTTAATTACTAAGGTGCATGATTTATTTCACATCTTGGTGGAGTATAAGTGAGACTCATAATCTCTATGTTAGGACGTGATGCCCATATAATTAGTAACTTGAAAGAACTTGTTTGCAATCTCATATGTTAAGTCTATGTCTACTTGTTTGCCACACTATATTAAAGAGAGAGTGCATGTGTGAAACCATGAACCCCGGTCCATTTTTAATCATAAGAAACACTTTTCCAACCACTTTCAAGCATCTTTTACATTCAGCCATTTTAAAATCAGAAAACACAAAAACACTTTTACTTCTTGCATTCACATATAAAAACCCCAAAAATACCATCAATCATCATTACTATCATCCTTACATTGTTATTCATCACCATTGCATTTTTATTTGCTGCTTTGCATTCATTATTATCTTAATAACATTCTCACACCTTGTGCTTGACAAGCACTTGGTGAGGTTGAGGGCACAAAGCAATTTATTTGTTTGCAGGAAATCTAGAGAAGGACAAGAAGAGAAAACCCACACTACTGATTCCCCGAGAGTTTGATATTAAACCCTCGAGTCACCTTCTTGGGGAAGATCTTCCACTACTACATACTCTGCACTTGGAGGCTCAACCTATCCCTTATAGTTTATTGTTTTCCTTTCAGGGTATCAAGAGTGCTAGTTGGTGAAGCTGAGGGAGACTTCAACTACCGTCATCAGACACCTAGAGGGGGGGGGGGGGGTGAATAGGTGCTACACCAATTTTAAAACTTTTCAATTTTAGGCTTAGCAAAATGGTAAATTATCTAGATATGCATCTACAATGAATTTACCTATATGACAAGATAGCAATTACGACTAGGCAAGTAGCACAAAACAAGACCGAGAGGGGTGGAAAGAGATAACCGAAGGGAAGCACGCGGAGACAAGGATGTATTCCCGAGTTCCTCCTTGTTAAGGGAGTACGTCTCGTTGGAGGGGTGTGAGCTCGCCACAAAGGCCTACTCAACGCCACAAAGGCCTCACCCTATTCTCCGATGAACTTCGCCACAAAGGCTTGGTTCACCTTCCACTACTGGAGTCCTTCAAGGCGGAATCCGGAGCCCTTACAACGGTCTTGGGGCACACACCCACAACTGAATTGGGGGCTCCCAAATCACAAGTTTGTTACAATTACAACAACAAGTGAGCAAGAGAAACAAGGGTAACACAAATCTAACCCTAGAAACAAGATCCATCAAGTGAATGAGGGGGAAATGGAAAACTGCTCGGTGAAGAGGTAGATCGGGGCCTTCTCCTTCAATCCTCCGAAGATCAACGAATTTGGGTGGAGGGATTGGGAGATCTCTTGAATTTGGGCTTTGAGCTTTTTGAGCATTAATGGAGGAGAGAGAGTTTGAAAAGCTAGCTCTCCCGAGGTAGGTGAAGGGGCATTTATACCCCTTCACAAAATCTGGCCGTTGGAGGGCCGCTTCCATCCCGCAATGCCGGAAGTACCGCCAGGGGGGCCGGTACTTCCGGTCCTCTCTTTGTCTTCACTTCAACGGTCGGGCCGAAGGACCTTCCATCCCGCGGGAGCGAAAGTTCCGCTGGACGGGCCGGTACTTCCGGTTTAGCGGAAGTTCCGGTCGCACTTCCGGTGCAACTTCCAGAAAATAACAGAGGCACACCGGTACTGGTTCCGGAAGTGGCTCCGGAAGAAATCATCGGTAGTACCGCTGTGCACACCGGTACTTCCGATTTACCGGAAGTTCCGGTGCTACTTCCGGGGCATTCCAGAGGCGAAGCGGAAGTGCCACCGGCAGTGCCACCGGAAGTTTACAGCGGTAGTACCGGTGAAATTACCGGTACTTCCGGTAAACATAGAAAACACCTCCAGGAACATCTTTTCGCGACGACTCTTTTGGAAATCCTGCACAGCTGAGTTTTAACATTAGTGCACTTAATTGTATTGTTGTCAACATCAAAACACAAGGGGATGGCACATGTTCTTTCACACAATGATGTCAGAAATTAAGATTTATGGGGTCAATTATGGTGTATTTATGCCTGGCTCTTTTTTGCTCACAGTTTTTTTTGTGTTGTCGTTTGACCACATATTCTGTGTGCAGATCCGCCACTGTCGGAGGCTGGTAGTATCGGGCTTGTGGGAATTCAGCCCAATGGCTGGATTCAAGGGAGGACTATATAAAGGGGTCTTCTTCCCCATTTCATTTAAGGCTCCAGTTTTCTCTCACCTCCAATAATAAGGCCGAGGTAAATCGCCTAGATCTCCACTCCCTTGCCCCCAAACATCTTGATCTCTTGATGAGTGATAGAGGAGACCTAGATCCACCCTTCCACCGAAGGAATTTCGAATACCACCATTAATCCCTAGTAGATCTTGTAGCCTTCTAGGTTTCTTGGAAAACCTAGAGGAAGTTGGAGTCTTGAAGTCTTCGCTCGTTGTAAGAAGCTTCCGGACATAGTTGGGACTTGGAAGTCTCCAACTCATTGCGGAGAGCCCCAACTTGGTGTAAAGGTTTGGTCAACGTATTCAAGTCGACCTCATAGTGGAAAGGGCTATTCTCTCACGAGAGTAGCACACGGAGAATAGGGTGAGCATAGACATGCTTGTAGGAGTGCCAAGGAGGCTCCGCACCTCTACAACGTAGACGTGCTTCCTTTGGGAAGGAACTACGGGAAACAAATCTTTGTGTCCACTTTCAGTGACTTCTATCCTCCGTTGCGCATTTACTTCGTGTATCTTGTATCTTGTCACTTAGTGTGGATTCATCTAGTTGCACATCTAGATAACTTGTTATCCCGTTATTACAGCCTTAATTAATTGAAAAATATTAAAAATTGGTAGTCTCCTATTCAAACCCCCTCTAGTCGATCATACGTACTTTCAGTAGGGTAGACTTCATTTCATTTGGCATCTGGGCTAGCACCTCATCGGCCAACATCAAATTCCCTCCCACCTGATGACCTACTACGACGTTCTCCTGATGCATGAAGTTGGAGTACTTATGATGTTCTTCATCTAATGTTTCAAACCCTTCGTAGCTATTATTGGAGAAGCTCGAGACTTGTTCCTGGCAGGTTCTCCATGAGTTGTACACTCTTGGACGCCTTACTTTGTACACCACATACCACTTCATCTATGAACACAAACAAAGCAAGAAACCTGGGTGTCATCCTACCACAACCACCATCAAGTTCATATAAGAACACAAACAAAGCAACATGCATGATCATTACAGAAGGAGGATCACAAGTTCATCCTATCACTATGGTGTTAACCTACCACTGCAGCAAAAATTGGGTGTCATCTGATGACCCACAAGTATAGGGGATCACAACAGTATTTGAGGAAAGTAAAACCCAAATTTATTGATTCGACACAAGGGGAGCCAAAGAATATTTATAAGCCTTAGCAGCTGATTTGTCAGATCAGCCACACCTAGAAAGCAACTCACTTGACGCAATTTATCAGTAGCAACAGTAGTGTAACAACAATAATAATAAAGCAACAATAGTAATATTATGAAAACGGCAATAGTAGCAATTGTAATGACAGCAGGATTAAAACACCATAGGCGTATGGATGTAAATACGGGCGCTGCATGGATGAGATAGTTCATGAAATAATTACCAAGGGCAATAAGTAGATAATAAAATAGACATTATCGAAGTGCTAAATAAACATAGGCATGTGTTCCGTAGGTAGTCGTACGTGCTCGCAGTGAGAACTTGCATGACATCTTTTATCCAACCATCCCGTGTCAGCGGGGCCTTTATGAGGAACCGAAAGGTAATTAAGGCACTCCTTTTACAGAGTACTGGAGAAAAACATTAACATTCAATGAACACATGTAATCCTCAAGTCAAAACCATCCCCTCCGGTTATCCCATAAGCTATCACTTTGGGGCCTCGGGTTCCGGACAATAACAGGTGCAAACAACTTGTAAATATGATACAAAACAACATTTATCATTATATGTTCAGATCTAAAGACATGGCACTCGGGCCCTAAGTGTCAAGAATTAAGCACACCAAGTTGCAACAACGATAAATAAGCACTCCCACAAATACTAGACATCATGCCCTAACAATCCGACATCTTATTACATGAACAATCTCATCCAATCCCTAACATCCCCTCAACCTACAGCAGGAATTACTCACACATGGATGGGGGAAACATGGATGGTTGATGTAGAGGCAGTGGTGATGGCGATGGCGATGGCGATGATCATCCCCTTCTTTGCAGGGTGCCGGAACAGCAACTTCTGGTCCCCGAATTAGGTTTCGAGGTGGCGGCGGCGCTCTGTATCTTTTCTGGAAAAATGATCGGGGGTTCTGGCGTTTTTAGGTCGTAGGGCATAAATAGGTGAAAGGGGCGTCGCCAGCCGAGCCACCACCTGGCCAGGTGGGACCCAGGCGCGGCCTGCCCTGGGCCGCGGCCAGGTGGCATCTGGGGGCTGTGGCTGGCCCCCGCAGCCCCCCTTCTGGCTCCGTGGGTCTTCTGCAAAAATATAATTTCTAGAATTTTTTCAGATTTTTCCGAGAACTTCGATTTCTGCACAAAAATAAGTCGCCAATGCAGTTCTGCTAAAAACAGCGTTAGTCCGTGTTAGTTCCATCCAAATCATGCAAATTAGAGGAAAAATAACAGCAAAAGTGTTTGGAATAGTAGATACGTTTTGGACGTATCAAACACCCCCAAGCTTAGCATATTGCTTGTCCTCAAGCAATTCAGTTGATAAACTGAACGCGATAAAAGAAACTTTTACAAACACATTTGATTCTCATGATGTAAACATACTTGTGTGTATGATCAAGACCTTAACAAGTGCATGATAAAAGTCATAATAGAAATGCAACTTAGCAACCATATAGACTCATGAAAAGATTCCAACATACTAAGAATTAATAGTGAGGCAACAAGATTGCAATTCTCATAATAAGGTATGGCATGATGGTATCTCGCTAGCCCTTTCTGGTACCGCAAAACATAAATGCAGAGCACCTCTGAAATTCAAGTGGAGACTAGAACAAAGATATCAAAGATATAAACATCACAACTATAACTTAGTTAATAGTATTTTGCAGCAAAGCACATTATACTAAGGACGACAACTATGCTCTCGAAGAAGTGCTTAAAGAAGGTTATTGTGACTCAACATGAAAATAAAAGACAGGCCCTTCGCAGAAGGAAGCACGGATTAGTCATGTGCTAGAGATTTTTATTTTTATGAAATAGAAGTGAAACAATTTTGAGATATGTGTGCTTTCGTCAATGACTCCACAATAAAGAAACTTTTGAGAGCGGTGGTTTTAGAGTAACAAGTACATTCCTATTTCTCCTTTGTTTCATCACTAACCAACGTTTAAACTGATTTCTCAGGATTTATTGTGCGGAGGAGAATGGTGAGTTATATTTATATTTTGCTTAAGCCGCTCTCGGGTTGATTCAAGTGAGGACGTAAACCATCAACACCGGGTGAAAAAAAGGGGAAATGACCTTGCTTGTCACATGTTATATCTAGCTTCCTACTGCTTCCTCATGAGCTAAAAACATAGGCACAAAAAAGGGAATTTTAAATATTTTAAAGGTAACACATGATAAATTTACTTGGAATGGCAGGGAAATACCACATATAGGGAGTTATGGTGGACACTTTGGAAAGATTGATTTTAAGGATTTTGGATGCACGAGCAGCGTTCCCGCTCAGTACAAGTGGAGGCTAGCAAAAGAATGGGAAGCGACAACTAGGAGAGCAATACTTGTCATAATCATGCTTTGCAACAAAACAATAGTAAACAAGGCATAAAAGTGATATCAACACTTTGGGGCAAAAGTTTCAATGAGGCAAAATACTTTCTTTTAGTCAATCATGTGTAAACATGTGCCAAGTCAATCCAACATGACTTATTCAGAGGAGGATACCACAATACCATACTAAATTATGAATGAAGCAATACATGTTAATTTCTGCATGGCAAATTATTCACTCCTAGATGATGAAACTAATCATAGGAAAATATGAACTACCAAGTGCACATTACCAGTACAACT
Source organism: Puccinellia tenuiflora (assembly GCA_012064385.1). Lineage (NCBI taxonomy): Eukaryota > Viridiplantae > Streptophyta > Magnoliopsida > Poales > Poaceae > Puccinellia > Puccinellia tenuiflora. The sequence continues at coordinate 266,956 of QRDG01000108.1, forward strand.
AATTATCAGGACGAGACAAAGCATGATCATCCAGACAAGTATATGTATAAAAGAGAAGACAAAAGGAGTTCATACCAGCTCATTTACCATGTCCACTTCACCAAATATCGTCATTATTGCTTTTTCACTTTCATGACTAAATGATATGAGAGTAAAAATCGAGTCCAGGCAACGCTGTGAGAACTGGTCAAACCCTGCATCCACTAAACAAAAAGTAAGAGAAAAGAGAAAATATTTTTGGCTTTTCGAATTTTAAGAACAAAGGGAAACAAACAAATAACTAAAGGAAATATTTTTGGATTTTCAATTTAGCAAGAAAATAACAAAAATAGAAACCGAAAAAGGAAAAGAGAGTAAACAAAGGCAAACCGAAAACTAAAAGGAGAAGAAAAGAGGAAATGTTTTTGGGTTTTTGAACTAAATCAAGAAGAAACAATATGGATATACAAAGCAAAAACATATAGACCAACTAGAATATATAAATGAGTGAAATGTCGGTGAGAATACGTACTCCCCAAAGCTTAGGCTTTTGGCCTAAGTTGGGACTCAATAGTGGCCACCCCATAGGTTCCACCCTGGTGCATCGTAGGTGGGGTAGGTTGGCTCCGGTGGCTGTGACGAGGAAGTTCTTGCGTCCTGGTAGTAGTGCGTGGAGCCTTCCCTAAAATAATTAGGGGTGTATTCCCCTCCAGTTGGTGCAAGCTCCTGTTCGGCCATATGCTCCTGTGTGGCTTCTGTATGGAAGGTTGGCCTCCCAAGGTACACGTCCAGCTCGTACTCAAAGAAGTACCATCCTTTCCTGTTGGCATAGTTAAACAAACAAGGATCCGGCAATGCGACTTCTCGCACAATGTCGTTGGCAAACATAATCTTACATAGCATGTTATCAAGTTGAGACCCATGAGAAACGAACTGGTGCAACTTCATAAAATTTAAATCAAGTTTCTTAACAGGAAGTTGAGTATTTGAGGGGTCAGGTTCACGATGACGTGCATCAAGGAGGCACGAGGCAATGACCCCTCCATAAATAGCTCCTCTGCCATGGTTAGTAGCAAGACGGCGAGCAATCAAAGCACCAATACTAAAAGTTCTATCTTTATTAATTGCAGCAGCGAGAATATCAATATGAAGATTGGTAATGTTGCTAGTATTATCTCTAGCAAGAATTCCTCTAGCAACATAATAAGCAAAATACCGAATAGCTGGAAACTGAATGCTTCTAATTTTAACTCGCTGCACCGAACGGTCATCATCTTTTCATAACTCCTTGTAGAGACTCCACAAGCAAGGTGGTTGTTCCTGAAATTTCATAGTTGTCCCTTTGTGGGGGACACCTAAAATACCACTAAACTTACTAAGAGACATCTTACAAGGTTCATCATACAGTTTAAAGTCAACAGATGGTCTGAAAGCGGAGTTGTTAAATTTAAAACTTTGGACAAACGTCCTTGTGAGATTCTCAAACTGAGGCAACTCAATCTTCACAAAATTTTCTAAACCTGCATTTGAGATTAGCTTATAAAAATCATCAAACATACCTGCAGCTCTCAGAAAATCATCGCAAGGGTAGACTGATGGATGAACTTTATTATCCCATTGTATGAAGTCGGGTATCATCAAATCTTCATTATATGATTGTCTAAATTGAGGATCAGTACCCGAGGATCTTGTCACCACAGAGGAGGTTGAATGCCTCCTCTCAAGCACTTATCCATAAGCATGTTTATCCATTCTTCTCATTCTGAAAGTTTTAAACAAACCTCATAAAACTTGATTTAAGACCACAAAATTCACGGGTAACACTATAGGAACTAAAAGAGAGCTAAACCATGCATCAAAACTAATTATCCATCTCAAACAGAAGCATGCAAGCTCACTAAACAAGTTAACTACATCAGCAAAATACTCAAGATATACTTAACCATTCAAAATTTTGATTGGATAGGCGGAGGAGTCACATACCGGAGAGCAAATGATCCAAATATCAGCAGAAATGATGGGCTGAGGAAGTAGATCGAGAAATTCGAGCAAGAACAGCAAGAACACGGGTTTGGGCAATGGTGGAGTGAAAACTTGAGAGAGAGAGAAAGAATGGGGAGGAAGCTCACCATGTGGGGGGCCTGGTGGGCCCCAGGTGACACCCAGGCGCGGCCAGTGGTCACCTACCCACATGGTGGGTCCCCTTTGGCAGCCCCTGGTTTGCAAGGCCCCATTTAATGCATAAAATTTTAAAGAAAATTTTCAGAATTTTTTTGGCAACTTTGATTTCTGGACATTTTCAGGGTTATAAAAATGAATTCAAATCTAAAAAATGAATTTTCAAAAGATGAAAAACCAACCAAAAACTAAAATCGTAGAAGTGCTAAAACAATCATCACATCAACAATAACATGGAAATCATACTTTCATGTATATAAAATAAATTTGAGAGGAAGGTTGATCAAGTCTTACTTCAAGCTTATTTTATATAACACAATTTTTTTAGTTCCACCAAACAATCATGTTACCTCATACTTAATGGCTATTGTCCCAATCATCAAAAAATTATATTCCTTGTGATGGTCATATATGGGGCAATCAATATCTCCAATCTTGACGGTTTTAATATTTGCAATGGAATTTAAACCATAAACCTTGAAAACCTTCTTTGGAAAATAAACAGTGTGCTCTTTGTCATTGACATTGAAAGTAACCTTTCCTTCGTTGCAGTCAATAACAGCCCCTGCAGTATTTAAGAAAGGTCTCCCAAGAATAATAGACATATTGTCATCCTCAGGCATATCGAGCACCACAAAATCAGTTAAGATAAGACAATTATTAGTCACTTGAACAGTAAAATCTTCACAAATGCCAATAGGGACAACAGTTGATTTATCAGCCATTTGTAAAGAAATACCAGTGGGTATCAATTTTTCCAAATAAAGCCTTTTATAGAGAGAAAAAGGCATAACGCTTACTCCTGCACCAAGATCACATAAAGCAGTTCTAACATAATTATTCTTAATTGAGCGAGGAATAGTTGGAATACCTGGGTCTCCAAGCTTCTTTGGGATTTTGCCGTTAAAAGAATAATTAGCAAGCATGGTGGAAATCTCCTCATTAGGAATTTTCCTTTTGTTAGAAACAATATCTTTCATGTATTTGGAATAAGGGGGCAGTTTAATAGCATCAGTCAAAGGAATTTGCAAAAAGAGAGGCTTCATCCATTCACAAAATTCATTATAATGCTCTTCTTCCTTTGATTTATAATTCTTGTTAGGGAAAGGCATAGGCTTTTGCACCCAAGGTTCCCTTTCACTACCATGCTTTCTAGCAACAAGTTATTCCTTATTATACTTCCTATTTTTAGGAGGCCCTTCAGGTTCTACATCACTTCCTTTTTTATTGGGCTCATGGTCCTTATCAATATCATTAACAGGTTCATTATCATCTTCAGTTTCAGCATCAGAGATAGAAATATTATTAAGATTTTCTATGACAGGTTCTTTATTAATCTCCAACTAATTAGTCTCTCCTACTTCTTTGTGCTTCTTCTTTTTCTTTTTCTTTTTAGGAGGAATAGCAATGTTTTTCTCAGATAATTGAGTCTCTTGTTCAATTCTTTTAGGATGTCCCTCAGGATATAAAGGATCCTGAGTAGCATTAAAATCAAGGAGAGAGTATACCTTTACCATAGGTGGGTGAGTGGTAGGCTCACATAATGCTTCAATAGGTCATAGATTTTTTACTTCTTCAGCTTTTATACCTTTCTCCTTAAGAGATTTCTTTGCTTCCTGCATAGTTTCAGGATTAAGCACATGAATGCCCCTCTTCTTCGTTGGCTGAGTAGGTGCCTGTGGAAGTGCCGATGGCGACTCAGGTGTAGACCACTCATCATGGTTCCGACTAATTTTAACCAATAATTCCTCAGCTTCATCTGGAGTTCTTTTCCTGAAAACACAACTAGCACAACTATCCAGATATGTTCTAGATTCATAGGTTAGTCCATTATAAAAGATATCCATAAGCTAATTTGTAGGTAGCATGTGTCCAGCCCGAGCCCTGAGTAAGGCACAAAACCTCCCCCAAGCTTCGGGTAGACATTCTTGTTCAACCTGTTTAAAATTGAAACTTCTTTGCAAACGGCATGTCGAACATGAGCAGGATAATATTTCTCAAAGAATATTTTAACTAAACCATCACAGCTTTTAATGGATCCACTAGCTAAATTGTTAAACCAATTTTTAGCTTCATCTTTCAATGAAAAGGGAAAAGGCTTTGTTATGTAATAGCCTTGTTTCTTTTTGTCATCAGAAAACAACCTACTCAAAGTAGTGAGTTTGCTCATGTGTTATATAGCACTATCATTTTCTTTTCCATAAAAAGGTTCATTTTCAACAATAGATATGAGTGACAGATCAACAGAAAAATCATAATCCTTTTCGTTAATGCTAATAAGAGATGTAGCAAACTCCGGATCATAAGCAGTTTTATAATTCATATCATGTTTTTCAAGAAGTTTCTTCCGTATCTCAGGATCGGAGGTGTCCATATCCATACTTGCTCTAATAAACTCATCATCAATTTCAACATAAGAATCATCAGGATAACTACTACCATAATTCCCTCTCTCAGGAGAGACAGCAGGTGTAATGACATTTTCATTAGGAATTTCATCAGATTCAATTTCTTTCGATTTAGCAACCATAGAATCCAAAAAAGGGCCTAGAGAGCCAAACTCATCTAGTATAGTAGAAGCATCATTAAATTCATCAGACACAGTATCAGAACCAGCAGAAGCAACATGTGAAGTGTGTGTGTGGTGGTGGTGTAACAAGCTTATTCAAAACAGTAGGTGAATCAAGGGCAGCTTTAGAGTTGAGAGCAGTACCTTTCCTTATGGTGGAAGGTAGTATCGGAAACTTAGGACCACGCTTATCCTTCATGATGAAGAATAAATTGCGGCAGACAAAATAACTCCCAAGTGAACTTATAAATAGAGCTATGCTCCCCGGCAATGGTGCCAGAAAATAGTCTTGAAGACCCACAAGTATAGGGGATCACAACAGTATTTGAGGAAAGTAAAACCCAAATTTATTGATTCGACACAAGGGGAGCCAAAGAATATTTATAAGCCTTAGCGGCTGATTTGTTAGATCAGCCACACCTAGAAAGCAACTCACTTGACACAATTTATCAGTAGCAACAGTAGTGTAACAGCAATAATAATAAAGCAACAGTAGTAACATTACGAAAACACCAATAGTAGCAATTGTAACGACAGCAGGATTAAAACACCGTAGGCGTAGGGATGTAAATACGGGCGTTGCATGGATGAGATAGTTCATGAAATAATTACCAAGGGCAATATGCAGATAACAAAATAGACAGTATCGAAGTGCTAAATAAACATAGGCATGTGTTCCGTAGGTAGTCGTACGTGCTCGCAATGAGAACTTGCACGACATCTTTTGTCCAACCATCCCGTGTCAGCGGGGCCTTTATGAGGAACTGAAAGGTAATTAAGGCACTCCTTTTACAAAGTATCGGAGCAAAGCATTGACATTCAATGAACACATGTAATCCTCAAGTCAAAACCATCCCCTCAGATTATCCCATAAGCTGTCACTTTGGGGCCTCGGGTTCCGGACAATAACATGTGCAAACAACTTGTATATATGATCCAAAACAACATTTATCATAATATGTTCATATCTAAAAACATGGCACTCGGGCCCTAAGTGTCAAGCATTAAGCACACCAAGTTGCAACAACGATAAATAAGTACTCCCACAAATACTAGACATCATGCCCTAACAATCCGGCATCTTATTACATGAACAATCTCATCCAATCCCTAACATCCCCTTAACCTACAGCGGGGAATTACTCACATATGGATGGGGAAAACATGGATGGTTGATGTAGAGGCGGTAGTGATGGCGATGGCGACGATCTCCCCTTCAATCCGCTTCCCAGCAGGGTGCCGGAACAGGAACTTCTGGTCCCCGAATTAGGTTTCGAGGTGGCGGCGGTGCTCTATATATTTTTTGGAAAAACGATCAGGGGTTCTGGCGTTTTTAGGTCGAAGGGCATAAATAGGTGAAAGGGGCGTCGCCAGCTGAGCCACCACCTGGCCAGGTGGGACCCAGGCGCGGCATGCCCTGGGCCGCGTCCAGGTGGCATCTGGGGGCTATGGCTGGCCCCCGCAGCCCCCCTTCTGGCTCCGTGGGTCTTCTGCAAAAATATAATTTCTGAAATTTTTCCAGATTTTTCCGAGAACTTCGATTTCTGCACAAAAATAAGATACCAATGTAATTCTGCTAAAAACAGTGTCAGTCCGTGTTAGGTCCATCCAAATCATGCAAATTATAGGAAAAGCAACAACAAAAGTGTTTGGAAAAGTAGATATGTTTTGGACGTATCATCATCCTACCACAACCACCATCAAGTTCACCATCATACGAGGGGTTAGTATATACCACCTCATCAAAATATATAGGCCATACGAGAAGTTTATTTGATTGGCTTGAAGGTGATGATCAAGGTTTACAAGTTAATGATGATGTGCTAACCATGATGCGCCCCTCGTAGTCTTAACCTCAAGGATGATGGTGTAGGTTTTCTCACACCACTGTGCCCTGTTCAAGTCATGGAGTTTGATCACCAGGAGCGACCTGAGCCTCCACGTAGTCTTAACCTCAAGGATGATGGTGTAGGTTTTCTCACACCACTGTGCCCTGTTCAAGTCATGGAGTTTGCTCACCAGGAGCGACCTGAGCCTCCACTTCCTCGGGAGTTGTACAACTGAGTAGAAGTGACCTCAGCCCCACAGTGAACAAATAGAGTAGAGCCTTGGCGATGGCAGTGAGATGGACCTCTTTGAAACCCTTGTCAGTCCTAACCCTTGTCTTGATGAGTGCACACATCTGGTTAAGCACGAAGGTGGATATGAATGGAAGCCACTTCATGGTCCCTTCACCCCTGCCTTAGGCTGCTGACTTTGATTTCACGGGGACGTCAAGGATTCCAATAAGATCGTGCACAACCACGCTACCAACCAGATCTGCACATGTCATGCATCTTAGGCTGTGAGTCGTCCACCCATGAAGGGATCTAAGAGTCCCCAATGGGCATCAAAGCCTGACTAAGATCGTCCATGGAATCCTACACCCATGACGCATACAATAGCAATAAACTATCAGCAATAAGCACAATCAAGCTCTGAAAGATCTAACAAGATCCTACACATTCTAACCGATTTGCAAGATCCTACACATTCTACTAGATGTACAAGATCCAACACATTCTAACAGATGTACAAGATCTACAAGCTCCTACACATCTGAACAGATGTACAAGGTCTACACGCTCCTAAACATTCGAACAAATGTACAAGATCCTACACATGCTAACAGATCTTATTTTTTGACTGAAAATCCAATCGGACCTGCTTTTTATTTATGAATAGAAGATAGGCTAATAGCCATATGACTCCGTTTATGAGGGAAACCAGGCCGGAAACCGCACAAATCCTAGCAGCGCTAGGTCAGCGGCACACGTCAGAGCATGGCACAACAGCAACCAACTCAGCAAAAGCACTACACTATCAGCAACACCAGCAACACCACAAGGGTCTGCACGAAACAACCACACAAAGGAGGACCTCGACTTACATCTTCATCTGACCAAGCAAGCTAGGAGCTATGAACTTGATCGTCTGGCTGTCACCCACCGGCAAACTTGGTCTAAACAAGATGATCCAGGATGGAACAACTCGCTAACCCGACATCTGATGAGAGCATAAAAATCTTCCGCAAACTTGGTGCCCGGCAAGACCAAACAACACACCTAAACCAGACAGACCACCTCCATCCACATCCTCAAACACTTCCACGGTTCTCATACCGACCATCGGTCCAAGTCTAGAGACAACAAGATGACACCTCCACGGAGGTAACGACATCGAAGATGCCGCTTTCATCTGATCTAAACAAAGATCTGTGGCTTTTGCCATGAATACATTTAGGGTCGATGGGTGCGAGCTTCATGATGACGCCTCCAACGAGGAAAATGGTGCTCACGAGTGTCACCGTCATCGGTACCAACATAGTCAGCACAAAGCTTTCGCTTGACGCATCACATCCCGCCACCGTCACCAAATCTGTATATGTGCAGCCATCACTGTACCTGGACGTCCTCGGCTGGAACAAAGTCAATGGTGTCGACCTCTCCTTCGAGCAGCAGCCGCCGGAGAGCTCCTGCTGGAACCCGCCATTTGCCGCCAAGGGAGGAGCTCCACGGCCAGCGCCGCCGCGCCTAGAGCTCCAGGTCGCCGGACCGCAACACCACCGCCACCACCAGCCACCGAACCATCTCCACCAGACCTGCAGGGCGCCGCCGTGCCAGCACCAACCGCCCACACAATGCTGGAACTACAGCCGCATGCCGAGCCGTGGTCCGTGCAGCCCAGATCGGGCCCAGAGGGCCTCGCTTGACCGACGACGGAACAAGGAGCCACCGCACGTCGCACCTGCTCCGCCGACATGACCTCTCACCCACCTACACCTAGTGTCCCACCACAGCTCAGTCGGCATGGCCAAGGAGCCGCACGACCTCGCCGCATATCACTTGCCCGAGGACGCCAGCGTCCACGACAGATCTCCGGTGCCATCCATTTTTGGAGACGGGGGGCCGCCGCCCCCGCGATGAGGCCAGCAGCAGCGGTGGAGGGGATGGAGCCTGGCTGGGAGTGCTCGTGGCGGCGGTACTTAGGGTTTCCCCTGAGTCGCCCATGAGGGGCGACGCGAGGGATGGGGGCGGGGGGGGGGGCGGGGATACATCGGTCTTCCAGTTTTGCTAACAAATCTAGGGTATTGACATGTATATGAACCCAAAAGAGTGGGTGTACTTACTGCCATCGGTGCAGATGGCTTGGAACGAGGAGAGGATGTCGTACAACAGCAACTCGTCTTGTAGCCGTCGCTGCCGCTACGGAGATGAGAGCTCGGTTGGGGGGGGAATGGTGGTTTCGGCTACGTCGCTGAATGGGGAGAGTGTAAATAGGTGAGGGTTTCGGCAAGAGACCAAATTTCTCCCGCTCCCTTTTTCACTGCAACGCGCGAGATCCCGCCATCTCCATGGTCGCATGAGCTCCTGCAGGCGGGAGAGGATTTTGCAGCGGCGGAGGAGAGAACGTGCCTGTTGTGCCTGGCCCGAGAGCTCATGCAGGCATCCAAACATCGTGACTTTGCAGCTGGCGGGTCTGGTTGGCCTATCTAGAGGCTACGAAACGCACCCTAGCCGGACCAAGTGGTACTAAATGGTAGCTTCAAAGCCCTTAATCTTGGCCAAAACTCTTCAAAACGAAAAAGTCCTGTGTATTTGAACTTTGAAGCCAACCGCAGTGGACATGATGGGGCAATGATCTGAAACTTCAGAGGAGAGAGCCGACAGGAGGGACGCAAGGTACATCTCCCACTCCACCATGGAAAAATGACCGAAAATAACCACAAAGCGAAAGAAATTCACGAAATAAACGCCAGCATAAACTATTTCACGAAATAGCCCTTTCAGGTAGCGCCCAACAGCGAGGCGCTATGGTATTTGGTGTAGCGCCTCAGGACAAGGTGTTACAGGTCCTGCCAGCGTGGCGTCTATGGGCCCCCACTCGTGGTCATGCAGCGCCTTGAAGAAAGGCGCTATGCTACGATGTGTAGTTCCTACGCGCAAGGCGCTATGCTGCTGGTAGGGTTAAGTCGCGCGACGGCCGCCTCCCTGCCCTAGTTTCATTCCCAATCCACCCGAGCAGAGAAATATGGAGGCGGTGAGATTGTGCCTCTTCCTCTCTAATCCTCCACGAAATTGACTCCAATCTGCGAGGAAAAGTGAGGGGATTTCGTCCCCAACTAGTTCCCCCAGGTATTCTCCCCCAATCCCTCCCTTTTACCTTGGATTTGACCTCCGATACGTTGTTCCGGTTTGAACTCCATGCTTAGATGTAGGTCGATTTGAACCCGAATTTGAAGTTCAGTTAGAATGTAGGCCAATTTGTATAGGTCGTGTTCAACCCTGATTAGCATATAGGCCTCTAGTTTGATTATTGTCAAATCATGATTTTGTGTTCATAATTTGTATAGGTCGAGTAGGTCGTATTTATGTAGGTTAGTAGGGTGATGTGGTTGATTTTGTCGGATGTTAAGAGGGTTAAACATATTGTTTGCAATGTGTAGGATGGTGTGGTTACTAGATAATCACTATGATGTTGAACACCGGGCCTATTCGATGGCGGAGAAGAGAGAGGTAATAAAATTACTTGTTAGCTTGTATGTATCAATTTTCTATTGTTTGGTAGAAGTGTAGGATTATGTTGTAATAAATTTATTTGTCTCTTTGCAGAAGCTCATACCATTGAAGATTCGGTCTCATGGGGCGTCGTCGAGTGACATGCCGTACGATGAGCAGTACACTCTATACATCGAGACGCTAGGCCTCCTTCTGTTCATCCAACTTGTTAGCCGGTCGACCCCAAACCTGAACACGGCCGGAATCACCGCTCTTGTCGACCGGTGGAGGCCGGAGAGGCACACTTTCCACCTCCGGACCAGCGAGATGACCGTCACTCTACAAGATGTTTCCATGATCCTTGGACTTCCTATCGAGGGGAAGCCTCTGTGTATGAGCACATATTCTGAAGGGTGGCGCGCGCAGATGTAGGCCCTTATTGGTATGGCTCCTGAGAAGGTTGAAGACAAGAGCACAGAAAGAGTCCCATCCAGCGCTACTTACGCGTGGATAGCACAAAACTTCTCGCATTGCCCGGTCAATGCCAATGAGGGCGTGATCTAGACGTATGCTCGCGTGTAGGCGTGGTACGTTATCTCTAGGACTCTGTTTGTTGACAGAGGTAGCAGGACGGTGTTGGGAATATGCCCTAGAGGCAATAATAAAATGGTTTATTAGCATATTCATGTTTATGATAATAGTTTACTATCCATGCTATAATTGTATTAACCGGAAACATAATACATGTGTGGAATATAAACAACCAGTTGTCCCTAGTAAGCCTCTACCGGACTGGTTCGTTAGTCAAGAGATGGTTAGAGTTTCCTAACCATGGACTTGTTAGAGTCACTTGATAACGGAGTCATATTATTAGGAGTAATGATGTGATGGACAAGACCCGATAATAAAGAGTTGCAATTGATCGTGTCACACAGTTTTATTACCAACACTTTTAGTATGTCAAGTATAGTTTCCTTAGACCATGAGATTATGTCACTCCCGTTTACCGGAGGAATACTTTGTTGACATCAAACGTCACTTCGTAACTAGGTGATTATAAAGGTGGCTTTCAGGTATCTCCGATGGTATTTGTTGGGTGACATGAATCAAGAGTGGGATTTGTCCTTCCTTGTGATGGAAAAGATATCTCTGGGCCCTCTCGGTAATATAGCATTAGAAAGGTTGCAACCATGTGATTAAGTGGTAATCACGGTGATCCTATATTATGGATGAGTAAAGAGAACTTGCCAGGTAACGAGATGAAACTAGATATGGAGATATCGACGATCAAATCTCGGACAAGTTAAATATCATGAGACGAAGGGAATCGTATAGGAGATTGAGAATCTCCGACATCGTGGTTCAATCGATAAAGAACTTCGTTGAATATGTAGGAGTCAATATGGGCATCCCGGTCCTTCTATTGATTTGATCATGTCTACATGTTCTCGAACCCGTAGGGTCACACACTTAACGCTCCGATGTAGCTAGGGTTTGCGATGAGATATTTGATGGTATGGACGAATGGTGATTCAGAGTCTCGGATGAGATCCTAGACGTCACGAGGAGATCCGGAAGAGTTCGGAGAATAAGATTCATATAAGGAAAGTGGTTTTCGGAGGTAACGAAAAGGTTTGGGAATTTTCCGACAGGGTATCGGAATATTCTAGAAGGTTCTAGAGGAGTCTAGAAGTGGGGCCCATAGGAGTATGGGGCCCACATGGACCATAGGGGTGGTGCAGCAGCCTCATGGGCCGGCCGCACCAGCCTCCTAGGCCCATGCAGCAAGGGCTAAGGGGCCCAAAGGGTTGGTGCCCCAAAAAACCCTAGGGCTAACTTGGGGGCTAAGAAAGCCCTAGGCCGGCCTAGGGTTCCCCCTAGCCGCCACCTATATAAGGGAAGGGTGGGGTGTGGCACACCTTGATCTAAGCTTGCCCTAGCCGCACCCCCCATGCCCTAGCCGCACCACCTCCTTCTCCTCCTCTCTCCCTCGCACACGGTTTGGCGAAGCCCTGTCCGTGGAAGATCTCCACCATCAACACCACCACAACCGTCGTGGTGCTGAGATCTATCTAGCCACTCCCTCCTTGCTTGCAGGATCAAGAAGGCGGAGTCTACAACGAGCCGTACATGTGTATACCGCGGAGGTGCTGCTCATGCGGCGCTCTTCAGCGGATTGGATCTCGGATCGGATAATACATCTCCTCACGACTAGATGAGTCTAGTTGCAGGGATCGATAGACCAACCCCTGCATCGACAAAAGGCTTTGTTCGTTCTTCGAGGGTAAGAGATTGGATCTCATCTTTGCTACCTTCGTCTAATAGATCTAGATCCGTTGGGTTTCTTCCGCCTGTTTCATAGGAAACTTTTTGTTTTCTATGCAACGAACCCTACAGACGGCTCAATGGATGTGGCTAAAGGCGATGACCATCTTTGAATCCAAATGGAGCTGGGGTTCTGCTCCACTTGCCTACTTGTACCGGCAGGTAATGAATTGATCGATTTTAGTTTCTTTATAGATTTTCATTTCAGACATGTCTTATCTTAACCCTGTTTGCATTTATATGTAGTTGGATGATGCTTGTCGTAGAACGAGCAAATGCGGAATCGGTGGTGCTATGATTGTACTGTCAATATGGAGCTAGGAACGCTTTCCAGTTGGATGCCCGAGAGAGGCGGGGTACCTTTCTTGGGCCGAATATGGGGATAACCCTCTACGGCGAGTGGGACGCGGTATCAGAGGCCTACAGCGACATCGATAACATGTACAAGCAGTACACCAACGAGTTCGACGCGCTTACCCCGAGCAAGTTAGTATCCGTCTTTGCATCACTCACTCACATACTTTTATTTTTCTTGAAATTGATGTTGTTGTGCTTCGTTGAAAGGTGTAATGGGCGCCTTATGGGAGCAGAGATGACTTTAGTGTTGTACTAGATTTCCCGTTGAACCCGAACTTCTTGGAGGATCAAGGTTTGTGGCTGATGCGTTGTCCGTTGATATGCAATTGGGCGGTGGAGTATCACTTGCCACATCGCGTGATGAGGCAGTTTGGGTTGTTCTAGGCTCACCCGTTTGTGTGGATGGACACGAGCCAGTCGCTTCATAGGTTAGTGTGTAATGTGTGTTCTCCCTTCTACGTGGTGATACTGATAGTGTGTTTCTTTCTTACTGCAGGTTGGACAAAAAAAGACAGAGGAAGGTGTAGAATTGGGACATATTCCACACGAATTATGTCATCGAGTTCGAGACTTGTGTGGATAGAGCTAAGGAGAGTGGATGAGTAGGCATAGGGCGCACTGTCCAATTGCATTCAACAACTATATTCGATGGTTTCTTGGGAGTACTCATGTGGAGATATGCCCATCTGCTTTTGTGGAGGATATTTTTGAAGAGCCCACCATGTTCGATGAACTTGCCCAGAGCCAGTACAACATGATGGTTAGGGAGGGCTGAAAGGACAAACGATGTCACCTAGAGGGGGTGAATAGGCGATTAAAACTTTTCCAGTTTAAGTCTTGATAATTACAGAATAAAAGTAGGTGTTTAAATTAACAAGCCAACAACCTAAACAAACTAGGCTCACCTATGTGCACCAACAACTTATGCTAAGCAAGGCAAACAACAAGGTGATAGCAAGATATAAAACTTCAAGCATGAAGGCTATCACAATGTAAATTGCATAAGTAAAGAGCTCGGGTATAGAAAAAACCGAGGCACGCGGAGACGAGGATGTATTCCTGAGTTCCTCCTTGTTAAGGGAGTACGTCTTGTTGGAGGGGTGTGAGCTCGCCACAAGAGGCCTACTCAAGATGTCACAAAAGGTCTCACCCTATTCTCCGATGAACCTCACACCAAAGGTTAGGTTCACCTTCCACTATTGGAATCCTTCAAGACGGAATCCGGAGCCTTTACAACGATCTTGAGGCACACATCCACAACTCAATCGGGGCTCCCAAACCTTGCCCGAAGCTTCACAACTCGAAGTCTTCGCGACACCACCAACCGTCTAGGGTGCACAATGCACCCAAGAGGCACAAGATCTTTGGGAACATAATGCACCCAAGAGTAACAAGCTTCTCAAACTTCAACTTCCACGAATCTTCGTGGAGAGCACAAACCGATGCAACTAATGCAATGGCAAGAGCACAAGTGCTCAAATCCTTCACTCTCAAATTCCAACAAAGCAACAAATGCTTATGGGGGAATAAGAGAGGAAGAACAATGAATAACTCAACAAATGAATCCCAAGATATATATCCAAAGGGTTCTCCTCACAAAGAGTAGAAAGTGATTGGTGGAGTTGTAAATCTAGATCTCCTCTCTTGAATCCCTAAATATGAGCAAGAATCATTGGAGGGATTGAGAGAAATCAAAGCTTTGGAGGTCAACAATGGAGGAGTGAGAGAAGATCCAAACTTGGGAACCATTGGGGAAGATGACCCCTTAAATAGGTCCCCACCAAATCCAACCATTATGTGCAGCCTGCGCAGGCCAGAAATTCCGGGGTTTACCCCGGAATTTCCGGACCCCCCGGAGCGACCCGGACGCCCTGGGAAGCTCTCTGGACATAGTCAGTAACTTCGGGCCGGAACTTTTGGTGGAAATATCCGGAGGGCTGGAATTTCCGGAGGTCTGGAATTTCCGGCCTAAGGACCGGAACTTCCGGCCCAGAGAAAAACTGCAGAAATAACCAAATGAAAACAGGCATATCTTTCGCATCCAGACTCTGTTTTCGATGTTCTTGGGCTCTTTGAAATCGTAACAACGAGCTCTACAAGAATATATAGAGAAACTTCATGGTACAACAAGGGATAACAAAACCAAATGGGGGAAGGTAAACCCTTTGTATAAAGAACAACCGGTAAATCCTCCAACATAAGGAATCCAACAAGTTTTTCATCCGGACTCCGTTTTCTATGATCTTAGGCTTGTTTCAAAGATAATCACAAGCCCTATAATATCATGCATATACACATAATAGTTCATCATGTGAGGATAAAACCACAAGAAGAGAGTTTGACCTCTCTTAGAAGAGACAAAACGGTAAAACCTCCAACATAAAAAACGCAACAAGATATTCATGAAATCCGTTTTTGATGAACTAGAACTTGGTATGAAGATGAACACAAGCTATAAATCCTCACATGGATAAAACCCAAATAACAACCAAGAAAGATGATATGCAAGAATGTAAAGGTTTGAGCTCTCCACAAAGATGCGATCAAGTTACTCACTTGAGAGCCCCTCTTCATAGTACGGCTATCTATCCTATAACCCGGTCTCTCAACTAACATCACGAGACCGGTAAAATAGAAAGCCTATCAAGATCATACCTTTGCCTTGCGCATAATCCACTTGAGGTCGACGATGATGATCTTCATCTTCTCAAGATGGACCACTTTTCTTGATTCCGCTTCGCTTGGTGAAGACTCACATGTTGCTCCCCCATACACCAATATGGGAGAACCTCTTCTTCGGCATATCTTCACATTACCATTATCTTAAAGTGGATGCAAGCTTCAAGCATGTGATATCTTCATGTTGATCATATTGAACTTGCACTTAGCCTTGATCAACATATAATCTTCTTCCCTTAGCCTTGACTCCAACATATGGAGATCAAGCAACGCTTATGGACACAACCTATGAGTAGCTCAATACAAACATTAATCCATAGAGATTGTCATTAATTACCAAAATCACGCATAGGGGCAACCATGTTCTTTCAAGGGCAACCAAACCCCCTTTTCTAACGTGCTCAACTTTGTGGTAAGTGTTCCCTTTCCCGTTTTCGTTTTAGCACAAGTATCTCTCTTTTGCTTGCATAACTTGTTGATTTTCTTTCCTCCATAGCGCAAGGAGATAAATAAACAAGCTGGTACAAGCGAGACGTTGTTGAGGGCCACCCCGGTGGGAGAAAAGGGCGAAAGTGCACTTCGAGATTTTGTTAAGGTACGTACAAAAATGTTGGGGACTTTGTTAAAACATGGCGTACATGCTTATTTTGTGCTCTGTTCCACTTATCGTACACTGTCTTACAATGCTGGGCCCAACGATTACGCCGGTTGGCGAACCTACTCGGTTGTCGTGATCCCGAGTACGCAACACCGTCGCAGTCTACATCCAATTTGCCTTTTGATCTGCATGATGATCTTGAGGGTGAGACTACCTTCGTGGCTCATCTGGAGGACGAGGACGAGGAGGTATGATATTGAAGGAGGCCTAATTTCATTCATGTTATTGTTGAATTAACACAACCCTACACTTCTTGTTTCTAAAATTCCGGATACCATGACATTGAAGGAGGCTCGAGAGCGGTCCAATTACTTGATGAGTTCGAAGATGGCGGATAGACGGATGTACACACCAAGTGACTACGAGAATAAAGGAAAGGAGAAGGTTGTTGAGGATGAGCGGCCGCGGAGGTCAATAGCAGGTAGGAGTATGAGGTACAACGAGGACGACGATGAAGAGTCTGAAAATGACGTAGATGAGGAACAAGAGCCTGAGCCGGTAGGGAGGAAGAAGATTCCTCCAAAGAGAGGTCGAAGCACAAGGACCCGTGGACGGAAGTAGGAGATGGCATGAAGTTATTATCATGTTAAACTTGAATTTATGTCACACTTCTCGTTTGTATTTGCACTTCTCGTTTCGTATCGAACTTGTAGTAATGTTGCACTTATCATGGATATTTGATGTCATGGATGTGTTGTCATATATGTCTTTTGTATTTCATGTCGAATATTACTGAATCGAACTGTTATATGTGATGGAAATGCTTCTCTGTAAGTGTTGTTTGTAACTGAAAATAAATGAACGTGTATCGCCTAGAGCTAAGAAGCTATACAAGTGTAGCGCCCAAGGCTGAGGCGCTATAGTTTGATATTTGTTTTGTGTTCCAGGGAGCACCTGAGAGCCAGCCCAACGATACCAGCAAAATTTCCACTAAGTCAGGGTTTAGTGCCTAGTGCTAAGGCGCTATGATATTGTAGCGCATCGGTGTCAGGCGCTATAATCTGCAAAATATGTGCTCCAGATGGCACCCAAAAGCTAGTCCAACGAGGAGCCTCACAAATTTGCTAAGTCAATGTGTAGCGCCTTAGGGTAAGGCGCTATGCTATTATAGCGCCTCTGCGTCAGGCGCTATACTCTGCAAAATATGTGCTCCAGAGGGCACCCGAAAGCCAGTGGAGTGAGGAGCCTCAAAATTTTGCTAAGTCAATGTGTAGCGCCTCAGCCTAAGGCACTATGCTATTGTAGAGCCTCCGTGTCAGGTGATACGTCTCCGACGTATCTATAATTTTTGATGTTCCATGCTTGATTATATATCAGTGCCACATGTTTTATAATGTTTATATCATTTTGGCATGATTTATGGAACTAACCTATTAACAAGATGCCCAGTGCCATTTCCTGTTTTCTGCTGTCTTTTTCTTTCAAAAAAGTTGTACAGGAAATATTCTCGGAATCCACTGAAAATTTATAGGAATTATTTTCAAGCAGAAACAAAGACGGAGCCAGAAGGACGCTCGGAGGGGGAGGCCACAGCCTCCAGACGCCCCCAGGCGTGACCCACCCCTTGGCCACGCCTAGGCCCCACCTGGCCGGCTCCTTCGCCTCCTCGAGTCGCCCCTTCGCCTATAAATACGTCTTCGACCTGAAAACCCTAAGTACCTGATCATATTTTCCAGAAGACGTCCGAGGCCGCCGTCATCTCGCTAACCCTAGTTCGGGAGGGTTCTGCAGCTCTTCTCGGCACCATGCCGGAGAGGGGAATCGACACCAGAGACATCTACACCACCATGCCTGCCTCCGGAGTGATGCGTGAGTAGTCCACCATGGGACTACGGGTCCATAGCAGTAGCTAGATCGTTGTCTCTCCTCCTTGTACTCCATTGCTTAGATCTTGTGAGCTGCCTATCATGATCAAGATCATATTATCTGTAACTGCTACATGATTGTGTTTGCATGGATCCGATGAATTGTGAAAATCATTACTTTTGTTCATCTATGTTATGTTTTATCTATGATCTTGCATTCTCTCCGATGCTAGTGGATGCTTTGGCCAAGTAATTGTTAGTGTCTTCAGAGAGGGTATTTATGCTAGATAGTGGGTTCATGCCTCTTTTTGTCTGAGCTCAGGTTGACAGAAACGATCAAGACTAAATATGTGTTGTTGCCACTAGGGAGAAAACAGCGGTGTGATTTCCTTGTGCTATTTACATTGCTTACATTATGCACTTTGCTTATTGCAATGATCTGTTGCTTGCAACTTAATACTTCTGGGTGACATACTGGATAGCAATCCCGGGGTGGATTATTAGTCATAGACGCAGTTGGATAACAGTCTATATATTTTGATGTAATGCCCATATTAGATGAAACGGTGAACTATATTGTTTAATGTTAGCATTGTTGTGCGCCCACAATTATGTCAATTTCCATGCTGTAATTTGTTTACCCATCATGTATATCTTTTGGAGAGACACCGCTAGTGAACTATGGACCCCGGTCCTATTTTCCTACATTGTTTACAACCGTTCTAATAACTTTTCATCATCATTTGCTCGCTGGTCATATTTAACTCTCATCATATTTTACATCCACACAATTAATCCTTTATGTTCGGCAAGCCGGAGAGATTGACAACCTCTCTGTTTCGTTGGGGCAAAGTACTTGTTTGTGATTGTGTGGATCCGATGAATTGTGGAAATCATTAATTTTGTTCATCTATGTTATGTTTTATCTATAATCTTGCATGCTCTCTGATGCTAGTGGATGCTTTGGCCAAGTAATTGTTAGTGTCTTCAGAGAGGGTATTTATGCTAGATAGTGGGTTCATGCCTCTTTTTGTCTGAGCTCGGGTTGACAGAAACGATCAAAACTAAAGATATGTTGTTGCCACTAGGGAGAAAATAGCAGTGTGATTTCCTTGTGTTATTTACATTGCTTACATTATGCACTTTGCTTATTGCAATGATCTGTTGCTTGCAACTTAATACTTCTGGGTGACATGCTGGATAGCGATCCTGGGGTGGATTATTAGTCATAGACGCAGTTGGATAACAATCTATATATTTTGACATAATGCCCATATTAGATGAAATGGTGAACTATATTATTTTACGATAGCATTGTTGTGCGCCCACAATTCTGTCAATTTCCATGTTGTAATTTGTTTACCCATCATGTATATCTTTTGGAGAGACACCGCTAGTGAACTGTGGACCCCGGTCCTATTTTCCTACATTGTTTACAACCGTTCTAATAGCTTTTCATCATCATTTGCTCGCTGGTCATATTTAACTCTCATCATATTTTACATCCGCACAATTAATCCTTTGTGTTCGGCAAGCCGGAGAGATTGACAACTGAAAGTGCATGGTTGCCCCCATGAGTGGTTTTGGTAATTAATGACAATCTCTATGGACTAATATTTGTATTGAGCTATACTTGTAGGTGTGTCCATAAGCTTTGCTTGATCTCCATATGTTGGAGTCAAGGCTAAGGGAAGAAGATTATGTGTTGATCAAGGATAAGTGCGGGTTGATCAACACGCATGTCCATGTGAAGATATGTCGAAGAGGTGCCTCTCCCATATTGGTGTATGGGGGAGCTACATGTGAATCTTCACCAAGCGAAGCGCAATCAAGAAAGGTGGTGCGTCTTGAGGATATGAAGATCGTCTTCTTCGACCTCAAGTGTATTAATGCGCAAGGCAAAGGTATGATCTTGATAGGTTTTTCTATTTTACGGTCTCATGTTGTTAGTTGAGAGACCGGGTTATAGGATAGATAGCCGTACTATCAAGAGGGGCCCTCGACCGAGTATCTTGTTCGTATCGTCGTAGATAGCACAAACCTTTGCATCCTTACAATCATCTTTATTGGTTCTTATTTGTCTCTTATCGTGGTGTGGTCTTGGTGCTTGTCGTGCTTGTCATGACAAGGCTAAGTTCACCGAAAACGGTTTTCATATGCGTTTTCGGTATTGGAGATTTTGTCGGTTCATCCGTGCGGAAGATTTCTCTCTTTCATTTCTTTGCAAAATCTCCATTGCTTGTTTGCCATTTTCTAGGGTAGCATTTGTCGTCCTCTTTCCAACAAAATTGGTTTTACTTCATTCGGACTTCAATTGCAAAAGATACGGCATTTTCGGTTTGCGAAAAGGAGGTTTAACCTTTCCCCTTTTGTTTTTTAATATCTTGTTGTACTATGATGTTTCTCTACATATTCTTGTAGTGCTTGTTGTGATGATTCCAACGAGTCGAAGATTATCGAAAACGGAGTTCATGGGCGAAAGTTATTCAGTTTCAGGATCTGCTGTTTTTCTCTGACCGGTAGTACCGGTGTTCTAGCCGGTAGTACCGGCCAGCCCATGGCCGGTAGTATCGGGCCTAGTACTGGGCTACTTCCGCTTAAGTTTTTCGGTACTGGATACCTCCTGTTTTTAACCGGAAGTTGGCCCGGAAGTGGTTCCGGTAGTACCGGGTCAATCGGTACTACCGGTCCATTAACCGGTACTACCGGCCCTGCGGGTTTCGCAGCGAGCCATTGGTGCACTTCTTTCCGTAGGGCGGTAGTACCTCCCCTTGGACCGGTACTACCAGCCCTGCGGGTTTTCGTTCGGCAGAGAGTTGTTGGAGGGGGTTCTGCGTGGGGCGGTAGTACCGCGGTTTGGGCCGGTACTACCGGCCCTGTGGGAATCTGTGCCCAACGGCCAGATTCTCAGGGCTCCTTTTTAAGCCTCTTCTTCTCCTCTTGTTCTTCTCTTTCCTCAATTCTTTTTGAGCTCTCTCTCCTCCATTGTTGCACATTTTGAGAGCTCGATTCCTCCACTTCCCTCCGATGATTATTTCCCAAATTTAGGGAAACAAGAGAGGAGATCTAGATCTACCACTCCACCAATCAATTTCTCCTCTAAGTGAGAGAAACCTTGTAGATCTAGATTTTGGAGTTCATGGTGATTCTCGTCTTTGTTCTTCCTCTTAAATCCCTCCATAGCATTAGTTGCTTTGTTTGGATTTCGGAGTGAAGGATTTGACCACTTAGTGTGTTCTTGCCTTTTGCATTGGTTGCATCGGGTTGTGCTCTCCATGAAGATTCGTGGGATCGAAGTTGAGAAGCTTATTACTCTTGGGTGCATTGTGTACCCTAGATGGTTGGAGGATTCGCGAAGGCTTCGAGTTGTGAAGCTTCGGGAAGATTTGGGAGCTACCAATTTGGTCGTGGGTGTGTGCCCCAAAATGTTGTAAGGGCTCCGGATTCCGCCTTGAAGGATTCCGATAGTGGAAGGTGAACCAAACCCTTGGGTGCGGTTCATCGGAGAATAGGGTGAGGCCTTTGTGGCATCTTGAGTAGGCCTCTTGTGTCGAGCTCACACCCCTCCAACGAGACGTACTCCCTTAACAATGAGGAACTCGGGAATACATCCTCGTCTCCGCGTGCCTCGGTTATTTCTATACCCGAGCTTTTTTACTTATGCAATTTACATTGGGATAGCCTTCATGCTTGAAGTTTTATATATTGATATCACCTTGTTGCTTGCCTTGTTTAGCATAAGTTGTTGGTGCACATAGGTGAAACTAGTATATTAGGTTGTTGGCTTGTTAATTTAAACACATAGTTTTGTTCCGCAATTATCAAGCCTTTAACCAGAAAAGTTTTAATCGCCTATTCACCCCCCCCCCCTCTAGGCGACATCTCGGCATCATTTGTTCTTTCAATTGGTATCAGATCCTCGGCTCTCTTGTTGGGCTTCACCGCCTAGAGAGTAAATATGTCGTTTAGAGGATTAGTGCACGATTCCATGTTTATATTCGTTGGCACAAATTTTAATGTTTGGAAAACTCATATGCTTAGTCACTTACAGGTCTTGGACCCTAATATTGAGCGTATCTTAGATATAGGTTTTTCTCCTCCAAAGGATTACGAAAGTACGACTTTAGAGGATGAGAAAAACTTATATCTAAACGCTCTATCTTCTAATGAGTTTTGCAAATTTGTGAGTGTTGTAGTTTTCGAGTCAATCATGCCTCTCCGGGACGCTCATGAGCTTTGGACCAACCTTCAAGATAAATATGGAGTGCCCAACTCTATTGAGGATGATTGTTCTCCCTCCACCTCCGGTCGTGACGAGTTCTTGTCTTCGTCTACTTCACCAAAATGTGGTAAGCCACAAACTAATGTGATGGTGAGTAGTGATAGGTTTTGCAATATTGATAGTGAGCTCATTTTTGATGATCTTTTATCTCTATCTTGTTGCAATGCCTCATCTTTGGACCTAAACACACATAGCACTATAAATGTCATACATGCTAGTGTTGATAGTCCTTGCATATCATCCAAAAATTGCTTAGATAAATCTCTTGATGATATGTTTGCTTTATCTTGTTGCCATAATAAAAATGCTTGTGTTCCCTCTAACTCTTGCATGAATAATAGTGTAGAGGAAACCCAATTTGCTATGCAACAAGATGTGAACTTGAGTAGTTCAAAAATTAATTGTTCCTCTTCATCCACCACTTATTGCCTTATGGCTAAATCTTCTTCGAGCAATGATAATGAGAATGATAATAATGATGAAAAAGATGATGAGGAAAATAATGATGCTCTCCTTCATGATAAAGGTCTAATGATTCTTAAGGCTCTTTCAAAAAATAAAAATGCTAGTGATAACCTCTATGAAATCATGAGCGCCCTTGTTGAGCGCGAGGAAACTATTGAGGCTTTGGAAGCTAGCCTTGAAGAAAAGGGTAAGATTGAAAGCGATGATGCTATGGAGAAAGCATCTTTAGAGGATGCTCTTGAGGAAGAGCAAGAGACTCGTGCTTCTCTTGAGGAGAAATTAGAATCTATTGAGGAGTCTCATAATGAAATTATTGCTAAAATCATTAAAGAACGTGACCATGCTCATGCTAAATATAAAGTCATGAAAAAGGAAAATGCTAGCTTTAAGGAAGAGCTTGCCAAGTTTTATTCTTCCATTCCTAATGCTAATGATGCTTGTGCTACTAACTCCACTTCTTGTGAAGCATCTATTTTAAAAGAGAATGTTGAGCTAAGGGCTCAACTTGAGTTGCTAACTAGCAAGTATGGGAAGTTGGAAGAAAGTCATGAAAAGCTATCTAGCTCTAATGATGATCTTCTAGCATCCTATGCTAGTCTAAAGTTAGCTCATGAGGCTATCACTACCAAGGTAACATCTTGTGAGCCTCATGTGGATAATCGCACAACTTTATCTAAAAATGCTATATTGCCTTGTGCTAGTCCTAGTAGTTCATCCACTCATAATGTTGGCACATCTTGTGATGAATTACTTGCTTTGCCTTGTTGCTCTAACAATGATGCATCTACCTCCTCTAGTACTTGTGTTGTCACTAACCATGTAGAGAAAAGAGGAGAGCTCAAGGCCCAAGCCACTTCTATGAAGAAAGGCTTGGAAAAGCGTCATGAAGGGAAGAGTGCACTTGACAACATGTTGAGTTTGCAACAATCCCCCAATGACAAGAGTGGACTTGGATTCAACTCCAACAACAAGAACAAGTCCAAGATTGATAAGAAGAAGGGCCAAGTTCAAATCAAGAATCCGTCCAAGATCATTTGCTTCAAGTGCAAGCTAGAAGGGCACCATGTTCGGGATTGCCCAATGAAGAAGAAGCCTATTAGTGAGAAGCAACTAGGGAAGCGACCTCTTGTTCAATCTCGTGCTCAACCACGAGTTGAACAAAGGCCACCCCCCTAAAAGGACTCAAGTCAATGATCCTCAAGTTAAGGAGCCTATTAATAAGAAAGAGAAGAGTCGATGTTGCTACCTTTGCCGTGGCAAGGGTCACTTCGCTTCTTCATGCACTAATGGTACCTTATCCAACCCTATTATAATTGATGATGCTTATTCTCTTGGGAAGGATAGAATTGGCAATGTGTTTGCCAAATATGTGGGAACTCAAAGTGGTGTCAAGAAACGAACCATTTGGGTTCCCAAGCCTATTGTGACTAACCTCTTAGGACCCAACTTGGTTGGGGACCAACAAGCTTCAACTTGATCAATAGGTGTTGGTGGAGGACATTGGAGACTTGGCTAATTTTGAAGAATTAAGGGATCTTCATGGTTATATTTCCACAAGTCAAGTCAATTGGAATATATTGCTCTATCTCATATCCAATGCTTCCTCCTTGCGGTAACTTGTATTTAATTCATATATACATTGAAAGTTGATTGCTCCCTTGCATGTGTTAGTTTTGTTCCTATCATGTGCTTGTATATGTTGTGCCTACTACTTACCTTGAGCAATCAAGTTTGTGTATATTAATATGCGCATCATGTATGTGTAATCTTTGGGTTGAGCTTTATTGGATCTTGTGTGGATTTCAATTGTCTCTTTTGAGATATTAATGGACTATCCCATTTTGGGGGAGTGATGTGCTTCGTGCACTTCACAATCCTAAAATGTGTATTCATGATGCACACCACATAGTATTGATATAGCAAAATTATCTAGTCTCTATGTGGTATGTCATATTCATGAGAAATTCAAATTCTATAATGTCCATTAATTTCTCTAGTTGGTTTTATTTGCCTCTTGCTTATATAAAATGAATTATCACATTATGGGGGAGTGATAAGCTATGTGCATATTACAATCCCACAAAATGTGAACATTTGAGGTTTGCCACTTAGATTTGATATTGCAAATTATCTTATTCCTATGTGGCATGTTGGCTCGAACAAGTTCCAATTTTCATTTTGGTTATCCTTTGGCTCTTGTTTGTGTGAGTTTGCTTGGGGTGGTTATTCTCTAATATGCATTTCCATATATTATTTGAGAAACCATTTGTTTCATATTATTCTAACCATGGCTTTGCCGGTTGGTTCGAATAGTTGAAACTACCAACAAACCTTATTCAAAATATGGTGTTTTATTTCTTACCCCTTGCCATATATTTCATCTTGAGAGGATGACCCTCTATATCTCTACTCACCGGGAAAATATTTCCTTATACTCATTGTCCTTGGACAATTGATATTCACATTTGTGGTAGAATATTTTTTGTTCATCCTCATATTGGCTCTTGCATTGAATTGCCTTATTTATTGCCTTCCTTGCCTCCTGCACGGATCCTATTTTTCAATTGGTAGTGTTTAGTGTTGTAAATAAAATATGGAGAGTAATGATCCCTTGTGCGTGCATTTTGTATTCAAATACAAATATAAAAAATAATGCATGAATCTTGGGGGAGCATTCCTTTTTATTTAGAACACTATCCTATCTATCAATATTTGATCCTTTCAATTGTCATTTGATTTTATTTATCTTCTTTGCCTTTTTTGGCTTTGCTTTGGTACCATCAATTGGTATCACTTGGAATTTGATATCTTCTCCATAGATATTTTGTTTCAATTGATACTTATTGTGTGAGTCTTGATACCTTTTTCTTTATTTTGCTCTACTTGATTTCGGTCAAGTATTATCCTCTTCTTGGTATCTTTTCTCCTAGTTGGTATCTTATTTTCAATTGGTGTCTTATCAATCATGTGTTGTTTTGATTCGATTCCTATTGATATCACACTTCATGAGTTGATGTGTTTTGGAATCAATCATATGTTGATTTGATTTTTCCTTGATCATGTGTTGATTTGGAATTTGATATAATTTGGACAATCATTTCTTGTCACACCTTGGTGTGCCTTTTGGTTTACTTGGTGTTTTTGTCCAAATTGTATCTCGTTTGGCTCTTGAAGGACTTTGCATGTATATTCTCTAATATATATATTATATGGCATGTTTGTCTTTCTAGTTCCATTATATAGAGGATACTCCACCAAATCCTAAATCGGCTAAGATGTGCATGAAATTCAATTTCATATCTATATGCACATATTTATGTGGAGTATGTCCTATATATTGTAGTTTATCTAACTACTATGGGACCCAATGAGTTTGGGAACAATTTTGTCCTTGAATTTTGTTTTAGGTACAATGGAGATGCATTGGATGCTTGCCTCATTCATAAGGTGTGATTATCAGAGTCAAGCTTTGATGATAAACAAACTCTCATCTTCTTCATCATCAATGCATCACGGTAACAAGTATCTATCCCATGCATACTTTTCTAGTCTCAACCTTGTGTAGGTTGCTTCTTGGCATGAAAGCGTTTATGTGCAATTGTTGTGGGTTTGGCTTTTTCCTTCACTTGGCATATCTTTGTGATGAAAGTGCAAAAACCTTGTCTTCAATTGGTATTATTTCTTTGTGATACTTGTTGCTTATCTCAAAGCATCTTCACTATCACTTGTTCCCTTAGTGATATTGTGATGTATTTGATATTTTTGAAATTCATTTATATACAATGAGATAAATTTGAGCTATGTGCTATGCTTTTAAGCAATAATCTTGTTTGTATATTTATGACTTCCTTTTGGATACCTTGTTCTCCTTTTCTCTAACCATTTTGTATGTACATGTTTCTTTGTAAATGTAAATCATCAACAATTTGTCTACTTAGAAACCTATACATATGAGAGAGGTCCCTTTTAGTTGGTATCCTATTTCTTTTGAGCTACCTTGATTTTCATCTATAATTCTTTGGTGGCTCCAAATTTGCTTCATGAGTGTGTATCTTAATTTTATTTGCATCTTTGCACACTCATGTATTTGTTGAGGATCTTTTACCTCATGCTTACCATGGTGAGTATGTTGATTTTTAGTGGCTAAATGCTCTCACTAGCTTTTGGCATTTTCAATTGGTTTTTGTTTCCAATTGGTATCCCTAAGCTTGGGAACATATTTTTTTAAAAAAATCTTTGTTTCATCTCGGTTAGGCCTATCTTATGTTGAATCCTTGAAAATTGGTATCTCCTTATGGCTCAACCATATCTTTGGTGCAAGTGCTATGATTTTCTTTTGCTTTATGCACATTTGCACTTGTTGCGTGTTCTAGATGATTTTGGGGGAGTGAGGATTCCATATTTGTGCACTCCTCAATAGTGCATGAACATTGGGGAGCTTCTCCATTTTTTATTTAGAACTCTCGCTTTGGATCTTTTCGATTGCTTTTTTCCTTTGTGGAGATGTTTAGAATGATTTCAACTTTTTGCAATCTTTGGATCCTCAATATAGTTTGATTTCCTCTAATTATTCGTCAATGGATATGTGCATTTGATTCCACTCATATCTTGAGAAAGGCACACCTTCTTGAGGAACTCATATTATATTGGCCTTCTAAATTTTTCTTCCCATTTCGGCAATCGATGCCAATGGGAGAGAAGTTTAGAGGGTTTAAGGGAATTTGGGTTTTATGCTTTTGTTGCATTTTCCTTTAATGCGCTTGCATCCTTGCTTGTTTGTCTTGCAAGGTTGCTTTATTCTTTATATAAACCCTCGTAAAAAGGGATTGTCATCAATTACCAAAATGGGGGAGATTGAAAGTGCATGGTTGCCCCCATGAGTGGTTTTGGTAATTAATGACAATCTCTATGGACTAATATTTGTATTGAGCTATACTTGTAGGTGTGTCCATAAGCTTTGCTTGATCTCCATATGTTGGAGTCAAGGCTAAGGGAAGAAGATTATGTGTTGATCAAGGCTAAGTGCGGGTTGATCAACACTCATGTCCATGTGAAGATATGTCGAAGAGGTGCCTCTCCCATATTGGTGTATGGGGGAGCTACATGTGAATCTTCACCAAGCGAATCGCAATCAAGAAAGGTGGTCTTCTTCGACCTCAAGTGGATTAATGCGCAAGGCAAAGGTATGATCTTGATAGGGTTTTCTATTTTACGGTCTCATGTTGTTAGTTGAGAGACCAGGTTATAGGATAGATAGTTGTACTATCAAGAGGGGCTCTCGACCGAGTATCTTGTTCGTATCGTCGTAGAGAGCACAAACCTTTGCATCCTTACAATCATCTTTATTGGTTCTTATTTGTCTCTTATCATGGTGTGGTCTTGGTGCTTATCGTGCTTGTCATGACAAGGCTAAGTTCACCAAAAATGGTTTTCATATGCGTCTTCTATTGCGTTTTCGGTATTGGACATTTTGCCGGTTCATCCGTGCGGAAGATTTCTCTCTTCCATTTATTTGCAAAATCTCCATTGCTTGTTTGCCATTTCCTAGGGTAGCATTTGTCGTCCTCTTTCCAACAAAATTGGTTTTACTTCATTCGGACTTCAATTGCAAAAGATACGGCATTTTCAGTTTGCGAAAAGGAGGTTTAACCTTTCCCCATTTGTTTTTTAATATCTTGTTGGACTATGATGTTTCTCTACATATTCTTGTAGTGCTTGTTGTGACGATTCCAACGAGTCCAAGATTATCGAAAACGGAGTTCGTGGGCGAAAGTTATTCAGTTTCAGGATCTGCTGTTTTTCTCTGACCGGTAGTACCGGTGTTCTAGCCGGTAGTACCGGCTGGCCCATGGCCGGTAGTACCGGGCCTATTACCGGGGCTACTTCCGCTTAAGTTTTTTGGTACTGGATACCTCCTGTTTTTAACCGGAAGTTGGCCCGGAAGTGGTTCCGGTAGTACCGGGTCAATCGGTACTACTGGTCCATTAACCGGTACTACCGGCCCTGCGGGTTTCGCAGCGAGCCGTTGGTGCACTTCTTTGCGTAGGGGGGTAGTACCGCCCCTTGGGCCGGTACTACCGGCCCTGTGGGTTTTCATTCGGCAGAGAGCTGTTGGAGGGGGTTCTGCGTGGGGCGGTAGTACCGCCCTTTGGGCCGGTACTACCGGCCCTACGGGAATCTGTGCCCAACGGCCAGATTCTCAGGGCTCTTTTTTAAACCTCTTCTTCTCCTCTTGTTCTTCTCCTTCCTCAATTCTTTTTGAGCTCTCTCTCCTCCATTGTTGCACATTTTGAGAGCTCGATTCCTCCACTTCCCTCTGATGATTCTTGCCCAAATTTAGGGAAACAAGAGAGGAGATCTAGATCTACCACTCCACCAATCAATTTCTCCTCTAAGTGAGAGAAACCTTGTAGATCTAGATTTTGGAGTTCTTGGTGATTCTCCTCTTTGTTTTTCCTCTTAAATCCCTCCATAGCATTAGTTGCTTTGGTTGGATTTCGGAGTGAAGGATTTGACCACTTAGTGTGTTCTTGCCTTTTGCATTAGTTGCATCGGGTTGTGCTCTGAACGAAGATTCGTGGGATCGAAGTTGAGAAGCTTATTACTCTTGGGTGCATTGTGTTCCCAAGAGCTTGTGCCTCTTGGGTGCATTGTGTACCCGAGACAGTTGGAGGATTCGCGAAGGCTTCGAGTTGTGAAGCTTCGGGAAGATTTGGGAGCCCCCTATTTGGTTATGGGTGTGTGCCCCCAAAACGTTGTAAGGGCTCTGGATTCCGCCTTGAAGGATTCCGATAGTGGAAGGTGAACCAAACCCTTGGGTGCGGTTAATCGGAGAATAGGGTGAGGCCTTTGTGGCATCTTGAGTAGGCCTCTTGTGGCGAGCTCACACCCCTCCAACGAGACGTACTCCCTTAACAAGGAGGAACTCGGAAATACATCCTCGTCTCCGCGTGCCTCGGTTATTTCTATACCCGAGCTTTTTACTTATGCAATTTACATTGTGATAGCCTTCGTGCTTGAAGTTTTATATATTGATATCACCTTGTTGGTTTCCTAGTTTAGCATAAGTTGTTGGTGCACATAGGTGAACCTAGTATATTAGGTTGTTGACTTGTTAATTTAAACACATAGTTTTATTCCGTAATTATCAAGCCTTTAACCGGAAAAGTTTTAATCACCTATTCACCCCCCCCTCTAGGTGACATCTCAGCATCGTTTGTTCTTTCAACAACCTCTCTGTTTCGTTGGGGCAAAGTACTTGTTTGTAGGGGTGGGCATTCGGTTAAACCGAACCGATCGGGTCGGTTCTTCGGGTTTTGCAGAAATTCGGTTATGAAAATATGGAGACCGATCGGTCATTTGGAAAACTAAAAACCGAGGATTTCGGTCTACCCAGATTTCGGTTCGGTCTTTGGTTTAGACCGAATTGACCTGCAATCAAAACGGAAGACGGAATCGATGGACAAAGCTATGTGCTGGCTGCAGTGTCACCGCCAGAGCCGCTCGTAGGGGTAGAGGGAAGGAGAGTCGGGTCCAGGATACCGATGTCGTTGCTGGCCGGGATGGAGAGAAGGAGAGTTGCCTGCAGGCCATCGCCACCATTCCCCGGCTGTGTGAAGAGGAGCCTCGGCCACGGTCGTCCGTTGGGATGAGGAGAAGGATCTTCGGCTTCAGGCGCTGCCGCACGACGGGGGAGAAGGAGAGGCGGCACGCTGGCGGCTAGGTTAGACCATGGGTGGGGAATCAGGAGGCAAAAACATGGAGGCGTTGGACTGATGGGGGCTACTCGTGTCGTGCGTGAGAATCTGTACTAGTACAAAGGATGAAAGGAGATAGAAGTCCTTGGGCTATGGGCTTATGGCCTTGTGGGCTGGATTAAGTATTATTTTCGTCCATGTCCACATTTAATCGGTTCTTGTGTCTATTCGGGTAACCAAGGCACGAGACCGAACTTACCGAATTAATTTCGGTTATTAACAAATGATGACCGATCTAATGACCAATATTTTTGGTTTCGGTCTATTCGGATTCGGACCCGGGTATTTCGGTTCGGCTATTCGGTTCTTAGGTTAATATGCCCACACCTACTTGTTTGTGATTGTGTGGATCCGATGAATTGTGGAAATCATTACTTTTGTTCATCTATGTTATGTTTTAGCTATGATCTTGCATGCTCTCTGATGCTAGTGGATGCTTTGGCCAAGTAATTGTCAGTGTCTTCAGAGAGGGTATTTATGCTGGATAGTGGGCTCATGCCTCTTTTTGTCTGAGGTCGGGTTGACAGAAATGATCAAGACTAAAGATGTGTTGTTGCCACTAGGGAGAAAATAGCGGTGTGATTTCCTTGTGTTATCTACATTGCTTACATTATGCACTTTGCTTATTGCAATGATCTGTTGCTTGCAGCTTAATACTTCTGGGTGACATGCTGGATAGCAATCCCGGGGTGGATTATTAGTCATAGATGCAGTTGGATAACGGTCTATGTATTTTGACGTAATGCACATATTAGATGAAACGGTGAACTATATTGTTTTATGATAGCATTGTTGTGCATCCACAATTATGTCAATTGTCATGCTATAATTTGTTTACCCATCATGTATATCTTTTGGAGAGACACCGCTAGTGAACTGTGGACCCCGGTCCTATTTTCCTACAATGTTTACAACCGTTCTAATAGCTTTTCATCATCATTTGCTTGCTTGTCATATTTTATTCTCATCATATTTTACATATGCACAATTAATCCTTTATGTTCGACAAGCCGGAGAGATTGACAACCTCTCTGTTTCGTTGGGGCAAAATACTAGTTTGTGATTGTGTGCAGGTCTGCGTTAATATACAAGCGCCAGAGTAGATTGACACCTCGCTAAGCCTTCTCCAAGTCCACCTGGATCTGACAACCTTGATTTTGTAATCAAGTGAAACAGCTGCTTTTCTGCATCATACCTTCCTCTTGGGGTTCCCTAGCGAACGTGTGATCCACGTCATCATTAGGCGCTATACTCTGGAAAAGCTGTGCTCCAGAGGGCACCCGAAAGCCATCCCAACGAACTTTCGACTAAGTCATGGTGTAGCACCTAGCGCTAAGGCACTATGCGCGGTTGTAGCGCCTTCGCCTGAGGTGCTATACTGTCTACCTATTCCCATCCAGAACGCACCCGATAGCAGATGGAAGATGCATTACATCACAAATATCAGATGTAGCAATTAAATTCGACAGAAAACACAGAAGTAAGCTACATAGCAGTTGGAAGATGCATTACATTACTACAAAGTTCAACATCCACAAGGTTCAAAAGATAAATCCAAACAACATGAACATCCATGACGCGTGCATCATTACTACAAGGTTCGAAATAGTTCACAACATGATGGGCACTACATAGCTCTACTGCGTCGAGGAAGGTCCCTTTCCCTTATCCTTCCTCTTGGAAGTGAACTCTTCTTCCTTTTCCGCTTCCCTTGCACGACGAGCCTCATAAAGCACCCTCTACCTGAATATCCTCTTCTCCCTCTCCCTCTCCCTATTGTATGCTTCCCAATTCTTGGTTGTTCTCTCTACAAAATCCCTTTGACATTTCTCGGCCGCTTCTTTGATCCTTTTCTCCTGACTGCGTTGATACGCGTAGTACTCCTTCCTCATTTGTTCTTCTCTCGCCCTTTCTTTTTCTTCCTCTCCTTTCTTCTTTCTCTCACGTTCGGCCGCATCTCTCACCTTCCCCAAACCAACCTCCAACAAACCTGGCCTCTCACCTTCCTCGTCCGAGTCATCCACCCAATTGATTGTTGTCTTGTTGGGTTGAGACGCCGCCATACCTACAAAAATTTGGAAGCAAATTTTTAGTAAGTAATGTGATTCATAAATAACAATAATAATGTTTGTAACAATATGAATGCAAAACTAAAATGGAGATACATACGGAAATGGTCCACTAAGGTATCCTATCATACTCCCCGATCTACCACCACCAACATGGCCTCTTGTGAGCCCAAGTCTTCTCCCTCTTTGTTGTCTAGGAGCTTGTTGGCTCACTCTTTGTTGGCTTCTTCTTCGTTGCGTAGGAGCTTGTTGGCTATTATCATCTTGTTAGCTAGGACCACCATGTTGCTAGCACCATCTTGTTGGCTAGGACCACCATGTTGGCTATCACCATATTGTTGGCTAGCACAACCTTGTTGGCTATTTCTTGGTTGGCTTGTGCTTGGTTCACTACCCTTCGCTCTCTTCCTTTGGATGCATTTTCTTACGGTGTGCCCCTCAGAATTGCACTTGCCACAACGGGCTCTATCACGAGGCTCATGGAATTGGTCGTTGCGACATTCTTGCCCACCACGGCCCCAACCGTCCATGTCGCCTCTAAAACGCTTTGTCCTGCGTCTTCCCCGTTTCATCACCTTTCAATCCTCATGGGGCCATTGTGATTGGTCAAGGTATGGGTGAAATCTAGGCCCATGTCTTCTTGGTAGTCACGGTAGAGAACTCAGACTCTCTCATGGTGAGCGGCTGATTCACATCAACATGTCGAGTACGAGCCGCCATTAGCAAGTGTGAGCATGCGAGATGAAGCAACATTGTTCTCCCGCATGTGCAATTGCAGTTCTTGAGCGAGACCTTGAACGCCCATCCTACGTGTTGGATACCATCGGACGTGGTTCCTCCGGGCTCGTTCACTTGGTAAATCAACTCCTCGTTATCATATTGTGGAACTTGGCAGTCCGCCTTACTTGATTCGAACTCCATGACATCATCAACCTTTGGTGGATATTTGAACTTGTATTTGTGCTTGTTCTCTCCCGTAATCTGCTTATCTGTTTCAAGTGAGTAGTTAAAAAAATACTCATTCAACTTCGTGAATGATACACATGTCAAATGTATCAATAATTTTTTATTGTTCCATGCTTGTTTTGTATCAATGTCATATGTTTTTACTATCTTATTATATCATTTTGAGGCATTTTATTGAACTAACCTATTGACAAGATGCCTATTGCCAATTCCCTGTTTTTGTCGCATAAAGTTATTTTTGGAAATATTCTCGGAATTGGATGAAAATTTACCCCCAGCCGCAGGCTGGAGGGGGGCCGTGGCCAGCACCCTCCCCCGGACCTAGAGCACCTCCTCGGCCGCCTCCAACGCCTATAAATTCATCCCCGGTGAAAAAACCCTAACCTCGAACAATTTTCCCAAATATGATACAGAGCATCGTCGGGAGCAAAACCAAGTTTCGGGGGTCAGATTGTTCCTGTTCCGGCACCCTGCCGGGACGGGGATCGACCTCCGTAAGCCATCTCTACCAACACCGCTGCTTCTCGTGATGAGGAGGGAGTAGTCCCTCATCGGGGATGAGGCTTATACAAGTAGCTATGTGGTTATCTCTGTCCCATGATGTGATCTTTGTTGTGATCATGAGCTGTGTTAGTATAATTGAATACATGATGCTTCCCTTTATGTAATGGATATGATGTTGCTCAAGTGGTGTCATCTAGTATAAGTTTCGGAGTCACCGTTGTGATCACGGTGCCATGGTGACAGTGCGGGTGCCGTGTGTGACTCTATGGATAATAGCTTAGAAGGATCTTTATCATGAGTTTGTTCTTTATTATTGTTGGATTGAATAGATCATGAGGTTTCTTGATGCTTGTGTTTAGTATAATCTCCATGGTGCGAAAGTGACAGCGTGCGTGCCGTGGATGTATTAGAAAGAGACCATTCAAGAGATAGGTTGTGGTGTTTGTTAGTACTATCTTTGGATAATTAAATAGACAGTGTGCATTGTCCCTAGATGTGGAATACAAACTTTAAGGTGTGATTGTGTAGCCCTACGCAATTCTCATCCTATTTGATCCACGAAAGAATGATCTCCGAGTAACGTCTACCTTGCATGCTTTTGTGGGAAGTATCACGTATTTAATTATGTTAATGATGTTGAGAGTAGTCACTAGTGAAAGTATGAAACCAAGGCCTTGTTTCCAAGCATTGAAACACCATTTTTAGTCAGTTTTGTCACTTGTTCGCTTGCTGTCATTTTTCTTACAGAATTACAAAATCACCTTTTACCATCCATATTACCCATATTTTAACATCTCTTTGATGAACTAGTGCACCTATACAACCGACAATTGTATTAGGTGTGTTGGGGACACAAGAGACTTCTTGTATCTTAATTGCAGAGGATACGTTCAACCTCTTCCTGTAGCGCCCTTGCTTAGAAAAGCAATGGCATTTTGTGAAATATGCTATTCCCTGGATCGAGTATGGATAGCAATTCACAAATAGATGTAATACCATGCATCAATGTCAAATAATTACTACATCGCGAGATCCATAAATAAAATATTCTTTACAAATTGCATAGCCAAAGGCTAGCTTGAATGCAAAGTTTGGCAGCGGAAACATAAGTAGCACAGAGAGCTTCATCATCTTCATGTGCCACTGGCATACATGTTGGTTGCAAGCTCGAAAGGTAGACGTCCTCACGCGTCATCGTAATAACCTGCAACATTAACGTTGCAGCCCAGGGAATTTGGGTCAATACCTTGTGACAGGCCGGCAAGTGATACTTTGGTGGAATATAAAATGGCAAGTCTAAATCTATATGCATATCTGGCTGGTGGAGTTGAAGGCTATTGCATAAAGCCAATTTTGTCCTACTTTTCATAAAGCCCTTTTTAATTCTCAACTTTCTATAAGACGAACCGGCATGAAAACCAGTGTCTCTTCTACTCTTGTTCACCCATCAAATTTTATTTATGAAATTGGAATGAGGAGATTTTCCATCGACATCCTTGTCCAGCTGCTCAGAATTGTCCGTAACCGGGGACACGGCTATGATCATAGTTTTACACTCTCGAGAGGTTGTGCACTTTCACCACGAGACTTCATCAACCCATTCTGTCCTTGACCTTCTTGAAGTGAAAAGGAAAGGTGAAGATGAAGACGAGACCTTTGGGAAACAGTCCCCTGTTCGTCAGACAGACCCATACAAGACATTCATCCACTGAGAACTGTCGGAATCAGGTTCCTAGAACTTACTTAGTCAAGGCAGAGCCATAATACCAAGTGGCTGCACTGGAAGCAATCTAAACTTGGAGTGACTTAAATCTCTTTGTTCCTGGGTGGCCGTTCACAAGTGCACGTACTCAGTTAAAACCATGGAAATGGCCCTGAGCAGCCACTCAACTTTGACCACCAATAGAGAAAAACCAATTGCCACCCAGGTAGTTCATTAACTTAGTAGAGTTTTTATCCTTTCATACTACAATAAAATATTTCAGCATCGCAGTTCTAACTTCTACCAAGTGAATGGGTTCCTAAATCAACAGGAATAAAGGGTGATATACTAAACAGGTCTGCATAGCAATGTAGTAGTACACCTATCATGCATACTACTGAAATAGTCTACAATGCATATAATAAAATAGTAGGTCTTTCATGAAAGGGTGTATGCACTTGCCTTTTCGAACTTGTCGTTGCTCACACACTCTTTTTCAACGTAGCTCATAGCTCTCCGTTCAATCTATACAATACAAACATATGACAATAAGCGACAATACAACAATCAAAAGAAACAAACATAACAACAAACATGGATAGAAACAAACATAACTAGTTTGGTGGTCTAAGTTCAATACATGATTCCATATGCAAAAAGGATCAATGCATTAGGTTTGGGGTTTGCCATTTGGGTCAGGGGTTGGTCTGAATTCAAATTTGAATATTTCAAACTTGAATAGGTTGAAGGGTTGTTACAAAGGTTCTAAAGATTGGTCTTGATCAAAGTGATCACACAAAAGAGTTGGTCAAAAGAGTTTTAAAAACATTCTGTAACTATGGTTTGCAAAACATTAACATTTAAATGGCCTTTGGCACACTTTAAATGTTTATGTTTCAAAAATAGGTAGCTAGGTATGGTTTTGGTCTCTTTGGACAGAGACAATTATTTTAAGAAGTTTTCTAAAGGAAAACAATTTAAAAGGGTTTATAGAAATTAAACTATATCAGAAATACTCCAATTTGAGTCTCTGATTAAGAAATCTTTTTAAAACTATCAAAAATTAATTATAACAGTGGGATCATGTCATGCATGTTCCAAGGTTTCCAGAAATATTTTATTTGCAAAATTTGGACTTATAGATTTGAAACTATGTCCAATTTACTCAAATGACTCATTTGAAATTTGAATAAATTTTGTTTTGTTATACTGAAAACTAACAGTGCCAAAAGATTCTACAAGTCCAGAGCTTTCCAAAACTATAAAGTTTGCTAAATTTGGCCAAATGGTTTAAAAGATATAAAGGTTTGAAGGTATAGGGTCTTTTCTGCAAAACAACCGTTAATTCAATTCGGGAATAAAATTCCAGAAAAGGCTTGGCTACGTGGCTGGCGACGATTGGTTGGGCTCGGCTTGAGCCGGGCTTGAGCTGCGGCTTGGACTCGGCTCGGCTTGGGTCGGCTTGATCTGTTTCCGACCGTTGGATCGGGATCGGATGGCTCTGGAGACGTTGACCATACCAGGCGGCTGTTGGTCGCCGGAATTGGAGAGCACGGCAGCGCGGACGTCGGCCAAGGACGGTTTCGACGATGGGGTGGTCCCCGGGATGCGCTGGAGGTGGACACGAGTGCGGATCGACGAGGCGGAGAGGATGGTGAGGTCGGAGAGCTCGGGGGCGTCCTGGAATGGCGATGGCGTGCGGCTGGAGACCACGGTGACGGCGGCGCGCGGCTCGGGCGAGGACGTGCACGTTGCTCCGGCGATCCCCGGAGAGGGTGGAGGGGTGTACGAGGAGGAGCGCGACACGACGAAGTCGACGGAGTGGTCGGCGGGCTCGGGCACGTCCTGTTGCGGCGAGGGGGAGCGGCCGGAGGCGGTGCGGGCGCCGGTGTGCTCCTGCCGAAGATGGCCGCGTCGGTTGGCTACGGGGAAAAGGAAACGGAGAGGTCAGGGGGTGCTGCACGGCAAGGGGGAGAAGATGGTGGCCTCGAGGTGGTCTGGGGGTGGCTCACCGTGCCGGAAAACGAGGTCGAGGCGGCGACGGCAGTGGTAGCTCCGGCGAAGAAATTCGTCGGCCTAGGGGCGAATAGGAAGGGGCTTTCGGTGGGGAACAGAAGAGGAGGTCTATGGCTTCCAAGGGACGGGGTCGGTGAGGCAATTGGTGCCCTTAATCGCGAGGAATCGAGGAGGGATCTACGGGAAGAAACTGCCGTGGCTGTGTTGAAGACGCTGACGTCACTGTGGGTCCCACCTGTCAGGTATTTCCCTTTTTCTTTTTCCTTTTTCTGTTTTCTTTTCTAACTTTTGAATTAGGCCTCCAAATCAAGTCTAATAAATTTGTAAAAATTTGTAAAATTCCAAATAGTCAAAATAGACATTTAGGAACTATTTTTGGTCAAAACAAAATTACCAAAATACCCTTTTGGTCAAATTTTCCTTATATGGCTATTTGGGAAATTTCCAAATTTAGGTTTATAAATATCCCAAAATATTTAATTAAAAACCAGAGGATAATATGAGTAATATCATTTAAAATGATAACTCATTTTCAAATTAAAAATAATTTAAGACAAAACATTTTATAAACTGAGCTTGGAAAAAGTTTAAATCATTTTCTCAAATAATTTAGGATTTATAATATCCCCATATTATTTATTTTAAAACCAAATATCCAAGTGGAAAGTACTATTTGAAACTCATTTAAATATTTTATTTCCAAAACATTAAAGTTGAGATTTGAAGATAAAGGAATATTTAATTTAAAATATAAGTTTGAAAGATGTCTAAACAATCTTTTATAAAAGCTTTTCTTGATTTTTGGAGACTTTGTTTAATTATTAATAAAAGTTTTAAATTTTTGTGATTTTTAAAACATTCCAAAATTTGGGATGTTACACTTCCTCCCTTAGATTCGATAAACCTCGGGTTACTCACTTAAAGGAATTTGGTACTGTCCTACAAACCTCTGCGCTTGGAGGCCCAAAGAGTCTACAAGAATAGAAGCGTGTAGTAGACATCAGTGAACATGTGTATTAAACTATTGCAGTCACGGGCAATGCACGCACACCCTTGAGCACGTTGTTGAAGCACTCTGTCATGTTGCTTGTCATTTGACCGTACCTACGGCCGGCTTCATCATAAGCTCTTGCCCACTTCTTCCTAAGTTGAATGTGCCTATTCAGAAACTCTAGGCACCCGGGTTTGAGAGAATTTTTAGCGAGCAATCTATTGTACAAGTTTGCGAAATGTCGATTGGTGAAACTGAGACAACAATAATCTTGAAGATCGTCGGACAACTCCTTGCTCCCACAAGCCCTATAAAAGTTTGAGTAAAAATGCCTCATGCACCAACGATGGTGCAAAGGAGCATGCCTAGGAATGTCAATCTCCACTACGTTAAGAATTCCTTGGTGGCGATCCGAGATGACACAAATTTCTCTTTCAGGCGGTAATACCTTGGTTCACAAAATATGAAAGAACCACTCCCAATTATGGTTGTTCTCCGCCTCAACCAAAGCAAAAGCCAATGGCACCAAATGGTTATTTGCATCATTTCCTATTGCAACCAATAGAGTGCCCTTGTATTGACCGGTCAAAAAGGTCCCATCGACGAAGATGACGGGCCTACAATGTTCAAAAGCACTCACACATTGCTCGAATGCCCAAAATGCACGGCCAAATACTCGGACAATCTTTCCGTTGTAGCTCGTTATTTCTTGCCCATATGTCTCAACCACATGAACCATCCCCGGGTTAGTGGCGGCCATGGCTCCCAACAACCTAGGGAGTAGGTTGTATGCTTCCTCCCAACCACCGTACAACATCTTGAATGAGGCTTGCTTCGCCTTCCATGCTTTCTCGTACTTGACCTTGTAGTGAAATAGGGCTTCCACAAGTTCCGTGACATTCTTAATGCTCATTGTTGGAAGTGACGATATGGAGTTGGAAAGCCTATAAGCGATGAACTCAAAGGTGAATTGTCGGTGGGCTTGTTTCACATCCTTGCCATCAAGCTTCTTGCCTCGGCACATGTGCATTGCTACACAAATAGAAATGTGCCATTCGGGCCCTTTCTTGAATGGTATGGCATGCACAACCCATGGGCATCCATCGTCCAAGCATCGCACCGTGTAACGCTTATTTTGGTCCGAGTGAACCACCCTAAACGGACGATGATACTTAACTGTGAACTCCTTGATCCATATCTTAAATTCCAACAAGGTTGCGCAATTCAAACCGGGAGATATCTCGTTATCCTCATGATTCATATCCCGATAAGAAGTTGGCCTGGCTCCGAGTACTATACCCTTGCCGTCGTCAACTGTGGCTTCATCTGCGAGACTAAGATCACGAAAAAGCGAAATCCGATGATCCCTCCCCAATACCTTCTTGTGAGCTTCGGAATCCTTTACCGTGAACCCCTCCTCATCAACTTCTTCACTGGGACCATCGTCATCCGAGTACGATGCATAGCATCGAGAATAAGGGATGTAATGATCCATGCTCTCTTGCTCAATATATGTGTCCAAATCTCCAACATTGTTGTCGTGGAGGTCAACCCCATTCTCATCATCATACCCATCATCTCCGTACTCACCATTTGTCCTCAATGCCTCATCTTGCCTCAAAGTTTTCCTCACTTCATGTTGGGTGGAAGGAGGTTCGATCACTTCATCTTGGCTCATGATTGGTGGACTCCTACCATGAAATGGGGAGTCACATCGGTTCAAGTCCAAGTTCATATGAGCATCAACCTTCTTAGTGGCAAATAACTCAATAGACTAGTCTAGTGATTCAGCCATAGTTTTCTTGTATGCAACCCAATGTAGTTCCGAGTTGATACCCAAAAATTTCCAATGGAGGTGCACACCATGACCCGCATTATGTATTCCCTCCAACTCTACAACATCACTTGGGTCCATCCAATTCAACTCAATCCTCACTTGTTTAAAAACCTCGACATAGGTAGGACTACGCTCGAACACCAAGTCTACCTCATCCGGGTCCGGTTCCATATTGCCTTTCAAAAAGGCATCTTTGTTCACATGATGAACATGAATAATTCTCGACATCCCTAAGATAATGACAATAATACCATAAAATGTTAAATCAATCAGTACTAATGACAAGATTAACCCATATTTCTACTCACATAACCAAACACTAGCCCTAACATACGAACCAAACAACGACCATATCCATTACCTAACTAGCATCCTAACCCTAACAAAACAAAAACCTAACCCTAACATAATAAGAACCCTTACCCTAGACATCATACAAGCCACCATTTGGCCAATGCACGAACAATAAACATAGATCATACAAGACATCATACAAGCCACCATTTCTAGGGTTTCCAAGATTTCAACACAGATCCACAAAATACAAGATTCCAATGGGTTAAAACATGGGGAGATGAGAGAGAGATTATCTATAGGAACTTGGGGACGTCGATTCACGGAAGAAATCTTCAGTTTTGAGGTGTTTGGGAGGGGATTTGAGAGGCGGGAGAGAGGAGCCGCTGCCAGCTCTTTGTTCTCTTGGGCTGGACTGGAATGAGCTGCTAGGGCTGGGGAGAAAGGGGACACCCGACTTAACACTACTAGAAGAGTAGCGCCTAACAGCAAGGCGCTACATGACGTAGCATAGCGCCTTTCACTAAGGCGCTACAGGCCCAAGTGTGGGGCTCGCCTGACCCCGTAGCCGCCACGTTGGCAGAGGGTGTAGCGCCTTTGGCTGAGGCGCTACACAGCAAACCATAGCGCTTGGGTGTTGGGCGCTACCATTAAGGGTTATTTTATGAAATAGTTTCGTCGGACGTTTAATTTAAGAATTTCTATCGCCTCAAGGTTATTTTCGGTCATTTTTACTCCACCGTGCTGAACCACCTGTCAAAACGAGCAAGCGTGGGAGACTCGCGCTCATCAGACCACGTACAGTATCCCAAATTGTCAAGCCAACTTGTTGGCATGGACGACATTCTGGGAATGCCAACATTTACCAACCTTTAGAAATAAAAGTAATCTGTATTGATTTTTTATGCGCTAAAACATGGCAAGTCACAAGCTTTTTGAAGCAAGCCAATTAGAGGCCAACATTTCGGGCTTACGAAGTTTTCGCAGTGAACTGATACGTGTCAAACGTATCTATAATTTTTTATTGATCCATGCTAGTTTGTGATGTTGTCACATGTTTTTACTATCATATTACATCATTTCTATGCATTTTGTCGAACTAACCTATTGACAAGATGCCCAGTGCCAGTTCCCTGTTTTTGTGCTGATTTTGTTGCAGAAAGTTACTTCTGAAAATATTCTCGGAATTGGACGAAAATTTACGACGATTTTTTATTGAAGAAATAAGGACCGGAGCCAGAAGGGCGACCCCGGGAGGGACCCACAGCCCAGGGGCGGGTTCCACCCATGGGTGACAGGGGGGTCGCGGCCGCCGCCCGTCTGTGCCTCTCGGAGACCCCTCGCGACGCCCTTTGGCCTATAAATCATCCCCGACGAAAAACCATAACCCCGAAGGATTTTCCCAAATACGATACAGAGCTCCGCCGCCATCGCCGACAAGTTTCGGGGGTTTAGAAAGTCCTGTTCCGGCACCCTGCCGGGACGGGGATCAACCGCCGGAGCCATCTCCATCAACACCGCTACTTCCCGTGATGAGGAGGGAGTAGTCCCTCACCGGGGCTGAGGCTTATACAAGTATCTATGTGGTTATCTCTCTCTCCCATCATGTGATCTTTGTTGTGATCATGAGCTTTGTTAGTATAGTTGAATACATGATGTTTCCCTATGTGTAATGGATATGATGTTGCTCAAGTGGTGTTATCTAGTATAATTTGCGGAGTCACCCTTGTGATCACGGTACCACGGTGATAGTGAGGGTGCCGTGTGTGGCTCTATGCATCAAGATTAGAGGGATCTTCATCATGAGTTTGTTCTTTATTATTGTTGGATTGGATAGATCATGAGGTTTCTTGATGCTTGTGTTATTCAAGAAATAGGTTGTGGTGTTTATTAGTACTATATTTGGATGTGGATAGTGACAGCGTGAAGTGTCCATAGATGTGGAATACGAACTTTAAGGTGTGCTTTTCGTAGACCTACGCAATTCTCATCCTATTTGATCCATGAAAGAATGATCTCCGAGTAACATCTACCATGCATGTGTTTTTGTGGTAACTATTATGTGTTTAATTATGTTAATGATGTTGAGAGTAGTCACTAGTGAAAGTATGAAGCCTAGGCCTTGTTTCCTAGCATTGATACACCGTTTTTAGTCACTTTTGTCACTTGTTTGCTTGCCTCCCTTTTTATTACAGAATTACAAAATCACCTATTACCATCTATATCACATGCATTTTACTATCTCTTCGCCAAACTAGTGCACCTATACAATTAGCCATTGTATTAGGTGTGTTGGGGACACAAGAGACTTCTTCTATCTTAATTGTAGGATTGCTTGAGAGAGGATACGTTCAACCTCTTCCTCCCGTGGATTCGATAAACTTTGGGTTACTCACTTAAGGCAAATTTGCCGCTGTCCTACATACCTCTGCGCTTGGAGGTCCAACAAGTCTACAAGAATAGAAGCATGTAGTAGACATCAAGCTCTTTTCTGGCGCCGTTGCTGGAGAGTAAGAGGGCGCACTACAATTCCTCTCAAGTCAACGAAGCTCTTTTCAGGCGCCGTTGTCGGGGAGGAAAGGTAAGCGGTACTCACACTCCGACGACGAAGCTAATTTCTAGCATGGTGAGTGCTTGAAGGTATCTTCTTTAGATTATGCAGTTTTATCTTTTTGTTTCTTGTTTTTATTTCACTGGTTAGGCTTAATGGAAAACAACAACAAAATGAGAGAGCTTTATAAACTCTATCTTGAAATTGGTCATGATGCTTTTGAAGAGAAAATTAAAAAACCTATGAAACTTTATTTGCACAATAATCATGCTAGTAGCAATGTTATTAGTATGATTTCTTTGAATGACATTGTTGCTAATGCTATGGAAAATTGCAAGCTTGGGGATGCCGGTTTTAATGAATATGATCTTTTTAGTCCCCCAAGCTCGAAGGAGGAAATTTGCTTTGATGACACTATGCCTCCTATATATGATGATTATAATGATGAATGTGATCTTTTCAGTCCACCTACTATTGAGTAAAAAGTTTATTATGATTATTATATGCCTCCTATTTATGATGATTACAATGATGGCTATGATAGTTTTACTCCCACTATTACTAATTAGAAGGATTTTACTTATGTGGAGAGTAATAATAATTTTATACTTGTGGATCATGATAAAAATGTTTTATGTGATGGCTATATTGTTAAGTTTATTCATGATGCTAATGAAAGTTATTATGAGAGAGGGAAATATGTCTCTAAATATCTCAATAATATTGGTTCCCTCTCTTTATGTTGAAGGGTTTAATGTTGCACTTGCTTTACCTTCCTATGTTTAATGCTATATGCTCCAATGATTTATTCTCTTACAAGATGCCTATGCATAGGAAGTGGGTTAGACTTAAAAGTTTTTGATATTTGCTTCTTGATGCTCTCTTTTGTGTTTCAATTCTTATTCTTATGAGAGCATAATTAAAATCTCAAGCCTAGCTAAAAGGCTATAAGAAAAGCGCTTGTTGGGAGGCAACCCATCTTTTACTTTCAGTTTGTTTTTGCTTTTCTTGAGTCCTGAAGTTGTTGCCTCTGTAGCAACTTCATTGTATCTTTTTGTTTTGGTTTTTTGTGCCAAGTTTAGCCTCTAA
The DNA here is from genome assembly GCA_012064385.1 of Puccinellia tenuiflora. NCBI lineage: Eukaryota > Viridiplantae > Streptophyta > Magnoliopsida > Poales > Poaceae > Puccinellia > Puccinellia tenuiflora. The sequence continues at coordinate 311,566 of QRDG01000108.1, forward strand.
TGCATTGAAAGTGCGAGGTATTGTTTTGCTGTCCAGAAACTGATTTATGTCCTTCACTGTTTGAAAATCCAAAAAATCCATGTATTTTATCTTTTACTGATATTTTTAGGCAGCAAGACTGATACTTTTATCTATCTTTCGTTAGTTTTGAGTTTTCTGATTTGAGCTACAGAAGTGCCTTGAAACAGACGATATTTTAAAGACTGTTCAGTTTTTAACAGATTCTGCTTTTATTTTGTATTTGTCTCTTTTACTATCGTCAAATGTGATACTCTAGAGGTGGAGTACCACATTGAGGCTTAGTAAACATTAGATAATGCCCAATAAAGTTGTTTGCAATTTGTCTTGAGTTGAACACATGTGCATTTTTAATTTATGAGCACTAACCCTCTAATCAGTTTATGAGAAGTTTTGTGTGAAGGGAGTTTTTAAGTTCCAAAGGAGAGGATAATGAAGAAATTGAAGATGGATCAGAGCTCAAGCTTGGGGATGCCCCCATGGCACCCCCTTTGAATATCAAGAACCATCAAGCGTCAAAGCTTGGGGATGCCAAGGCATCCCCTCTTCTTCATCGACTATCATGAGGTCGTCTTCGTTGAACTAAGTTTTTATCACTTTACATATTATGTGCTATGCTTGGAGTGTATTTTTACTTTTAGTTTTGTTTGTTTGCTGGTCATATCCTTGTTGGATCCTAGCTTTATTTGTATGGGAGAGAGACACGCTCCGCTTTTTCGTTTGAATACTCCTTTGCTTCGCTTATATCTTGTTGAGTATTCTTAGCTACTGTTTGTTTGCTAGTAAGCTCTCGCTTTTAGCTTTTATCTTATTTAGGGCTGCTAGTAGTTGATGTTAAACTCTCTTGTTCTTCACTTATACTTGTTGGAGAGTTGTTGTTGATAAATTTCTTAAATTGTCAAAGTGACAAAATGCTATCCATGTGACATTGGAATGAAATGAAAGCATGCATAGTCTTGTAGATCATTGTGTGGATACTTGATGCTTCTCAATTGTTTTGAGATATTAAGATGAATGATTAAACTTGCTGGTTATTTAAGTGGAATTGATTAGTAAAGAAATATAGTTAAAAGCTTGAAACTGTGTGGTGTTTCGTAGTTGTTAATTCATAATGCTAATCTTTCCATCAAAAGAATTGTTTGGTCAACAAGGGAGACAGTGTGGAGTGTTTATGGTTATGATTGACTAATGTCTTATGTTACTCTGTTACTGTTAATGTTAGATGTTTGCTTCAAATACCCCTTTTGCTTAGCCCAAAAATTCGTACTGAGTGTAGAGTTCACTCGTGCATCCACATCCCAAAGCCAAACTATCTTGCCAGCTGAGTCCACCATATCTACCTATGCATGGTATTTCCTGCCATTCCAAGTAAATTTGTCATGTGCTATCTTTAAAAAATTCAAAATACTCCTTTTTGTGCATCTGTTTTTAAGCTCATGAGGGAGGAGTAGAGATCTAGATATAACCTGTGACGAGCAAGGTCATTTCCCCCCTTTCACCCGGTGTCGATGGATTACATCTTCACTTGAATTAACCCGAGAGCAGTTTAAGCAAAATATAAATATAACTCACCATTCTCCTCCGCGCAATGAAAATCTGAGAAATCAGCTCTAAACATTGGACAGTGGTGAAACCAAGGAGAAAGAGGAGCGTACTCGCTCCTCTAAAAACTAGCTGCTCTCACAAGTCTAAAATCCTTACTTGTTATGGGGGACTAGATAGCTTCTCTGTTGTAAAGTCGTTGACGAAAGCATGCATGTCTCAAAATTGTTTTACTTCTGTTTCATAAAAATAAAAAGCTTTAGCACGTGACTAATCCCTGCTTCCCTCTGCGAAGGGCATTTCTTTTAATTTTAATGTTGAGTCAGTTTTCCTTTTCCTTCTATCTCCACAACATATAGCATTGACCCTGGGTATCATTGATCATATTGCATCGTTAGATTAAACATGAATCTTTATATTGACTTTACCGTTGGAAGTTGAAGCTTTTTGCTAAAACTTACATCTTCTTTGTTTTGATTCTCAAACACTTTTTTCATGGAACTGTTACATTTGAGAATTAATCAAATATGTGAATCACATTGCTTTCATGTCTTTAACGTACTATTTATGAAAAGTTTTGCTTGAATGATCCAACTTGGTTATTCATTGCTTTCTTGATATCAACTGTAGACAATTATTTTGTATCACTTCATTCACGTCCTATGCTTTACATTACTATCTTGATCATGATTGTGTTGGTTGCATGTCTCATCAAAAATTATTTTGTTATCACTTACCTACTCGAGGACAAGTAGGAGTTAAGCTTGGGGATGCTGATACGTGTCAAACGTATCTATAATTTTTTATTGTTCCATGCTAGTTTTGTGATGTTGTCACATGTTTTTACTATCATATTACATCATTTCTATGCATTTTGTCGAACTAACCTATTGACAAGATGCCCAGTGCCAGTTCCCTGTTTTTGTGCTGATTTTGTTGCAGAAAGTTACTTCTGAAAATATTCTCGGAATTGGACGAAAATTTACGACGATTTTTTATTGAAGAAATAAGGACCGGAGCTAGAAGGGCGACCCCGGGAGGGACCCACAGCCCAGTGGCGGGTCCCACCCGTGGGTGACAGGGGGGCCACGGCCGCCGCCCGTCTGTGCCTATCGGAGACCCCTCGCGACGCCCTTTGGCCTATAAAGTATGAAGCCTAGGCCTTGTTTCCAAGCATTGATACACCGTTTTTAGTCACTTTTGTCATTTGTTTGCTTGCTGTCATTTTTATTATAAAATCACCTTTTACCATCTATATCACTTGCATTTTACTATCTCTTCGCCGAACTAGTGCACCTATACAATTAGTCATTGTATTAGGTGTTTTGGGGACACAAGAGACTTCTTCTATATTAATTGCAGGATTGCTTGAGAGAGGATACGTTCAACCTCTTCCTCCCATGGATTCTATAAACCTTGGTTTACTCACTTAAGGGAAATTTGCCGTTGTCCTACAAACATCTGCGCTTGTAGGCCCAACAAGTCTACAAGAATAGAAGCGTGTAGTAGACATCATGAACCCATCACGCCTTTATGTTTTCGTAATTTTATGCATGACAACAAAGATTCCGCGAGGAGCGGTGATTTTTTACTCTCACAGTAATTTATCAAGTTTTCTGCAACCCTAAAGCCCCTGTCGCATGAGAGGACACAAGGTTGATTGCTCGAAGATCTCGGGTATTGCTAACAAAGATTTAAGACAAATTCGATTGAGGTGTGTGACGTCGTATGGGCCACTTGAAATGTATTTAACGATTTTGTATTCAACAAATCAGGAAACCCATCTTTTGTGCAGGTTATTGTCTTAATTACCTACTAGTCTATCCGTGTCATATCTCCAAACCCGTGGAGTTTCGACATGCCATGAATTCTGGGTGGAGCACATTGGAGATGATTCAAGAGATTTATTCAACTAGGTTTGCTAGCTTTTTGATAATAGAATCTTGGGCTCATGTATCATCTTTGTTTTACTCGTCGGTTTATCCATGCATCGACCCTTTATGACCCTTAAGCTGTAATTTGTTGAACATAGACTTTGTAATTAGGAATAATTTGGCCATATGTATCATTTCGATGCAAAGGTCGGGGCCTGAAAAAAAAAGACACGCCAGGTGAAGATGATAACAAGCGAGTCCTACCTCTAGTTTAACTTCAGCCAATCAGTGTTAAAATTTGTACCACATCAGCATTGACAGCATGCCTCATTGGTTAGAAACGGTGTCGAAAATACGTTCACGGATTGATTGAATAAGGTTTATTGTCACAGTGTCACTCTACCTTTGCCCACATCAGCATTGACAGCATTTGAAGTTGGTATTTTTTCGATGCTCCAAATTTTGATAGCTTTTTGCAATTTTCTCCGGGCCGCGGCCTTTTGGTAGAGATTATTGGACGTGGCAAGGACTTCAGCCTAGCGACATACAATGCACTAGGACTCAAGCGGCGCCTACCGACGCACCTGGTCAGATTGAGCCGACGAGGGATTTAGGGTGGTGGCCGAGCAGCATGAAGGGGCAGCTTATTGATCAAGGCATCACCGAGGACTTGACGAGAGGTAATAGTTTTCATGTTTTAGTTGTGATGAAGGATAATGAATTCCTCCAGTGAGGAGGCCCCATCGAGCGAGGCCCGCAGGCATGTAGAGCAGGGAGGCCCTATCAAACAATTTGATATCCTCAAAGAAAAATCTAGGGATTCAAGCGACTAATGTGGTTCTTCAACATCATCGTTGGTTTTTTTTTTTTTTTTTTTTTTTTTTTTAGTACTCGTTGGTTTGGAAGTGGAGTCCGAGTAGGAATAGGTTATCTACGTACGCGTTCGGTGTATATATACAAGCACAAGTCTGACCAAAGCTCGTAACTGTGAAAGAGAATTGGTCTAGTTTGGTGTGATCGCTAAACCTAACCCAATTCGTGGGTCTGTCCAAGCCACAGCAGAAGGAGCAGGAGCAGGCCCAGCAGGTGCAGTTCGACCTCCGTGCGACGACAGAGGGGTTCAAGCAGGAGGTGTACATGTACGAGTTCTGGAGACCAGGGATGGAGGTGGAGGTCAAGCACGCCCGAAGGAAGGACCTGCCGTCCTACGTGCTGGATCAGATCCTCCCGGCTGGACATCTCAAGAGGAAGCGCACCCAAGATGATCCTTCGCCTTCGTCGTCTTCTACCTCCGGCGGCGACTCCGAGTCGAGCTCCGATGTCAAGAGGCCGGCGGTGGCAGCAGGCAGAGCCGGATCATCACCTGAGAGCTAGAGACAAAGCCGTCCCAGCAGTATCCTTCCCAGCACTGCAGGAGCAGGACAGGGCGATATCTGACAACAGATGGACATCACAGGACTAGCTACGCTATGATCAAGCCAAGGCAATGCAAAATCTTCAAACCAATTCTAGTCAGCAGATGGCAAGATTCAATGGAATACAGCTGGGACCACGGGCAGCCGACGCCTCATATTCAGAGATAGATTGGAGTTACATGCATTTGTCAAAGGGACAATTTTTGTATTATCACTGATGAGAAATACATAGTTACAAGGTTAAATCCTGTATCAAGTAGCAACTATGTAATTAAGCAGTTGGCACCACCGGATCTTGTATGATCTATGTTTATGTGCTTGCTTTGTTCCTCCACTGCAAGTCTTCTTGTTATGTCAGAGCTACTGCATGGTTTCGTAAGGGGGCTAAAATAGTTTGGTGTAAAGTTGATCAGTATTATTGAATAAACAAGCAGATGACAGGGCTATATTTACTGTTTGTTGCTATATCTATATTTTTACATATTTCTTATATTATATTTGAGATATGAGTAGGTATGTACATAAAAATTTCAAATGTGGTAAAACATGCAGCCAAAAGTCTTGGTGCGAAAACATATTAACAACTTTTCGGCCATTTATTTTTCCTAGCTTTCATGCAAATTTCCTTTGGTTGAGTTGTTTGCTAAATATTATTGATATCACATATTAAAGAGAAGAGGTGTAGCCAATTTTTACACTTTGATCCAACATTTATGGATCTTGGTTGAAGTATTTTCGTTAAGTGTATTAAGCGACAAAAGATGACAATATATATTGTGTTGCGTGGCTCATCATTAAAAACTATAGATTTCTTACTAATATTTCATTTTCCCCTATTTCCATCAACATCTTTCGCGAAAATGTACACAAATAAGTATATAATAAAAGTTGGTGTCTTGTATATACATTGTGTCGCCATCCTCCATACGGCCCACAATTAGTTGTATTGCAAGCGATTTTTCTATTTCTACAATATCATTCCTTCATATTATTTCTGCAATTTTATCTTACTCTAATTATCTCAGCTCTTTGTCTATCGAAGTCAATGTAATAATCTCATGTTGCTAAAACACTCTGTCCCAATCACTCTTGTAGATCCTTGTAGTAGGTATGCTTGTTTTACGCCACGAAAGACACCGAGTATAATTGGTTTGTGCACCTAGGAAAATATTTTTTGTTCTATGTGTGATATATATAGTTGCTTGCGCACATAGTACGTTGGCATCGATCCAATATTTTCTCTTGCACATGACATAAACAGTTGACCTAATAAGATTTGTTTCTTCATAGTCATGTTGATGTGTTCTCGCCTCTCGAAGACTTGAACTCATGCATGTCTATACATCTAAGGAAGTCAGTGAAATCCAATTTGGCGCCCAGATGCACCCGGTATTTTAAAAACAAATTTCAAAATATAAAAAAGAATTAAAATAAAATTTCATGATACATCATCACGTTCTATGTGTTCACGAAATTGTCTCACGCAAAACCAACTATTTTTTTGATATGTGTAAAACGCAAAACAAAAGTCTCACGAAAAGTGTTATTTTAGCACCAAATTTTGTATTTTGTACTCATGCCACAAAAATACCGTTTTTCGTGAAACGACTTTGTGATGTCAAGATCTATGCATGAGCATTTTTTCAATTTCATTAACATTTCTAAATACGTTTAAAATGTATTTGAAATAAAGTGTGCATATGCCAAAACTCCTCTTCCAGGAACATGTGCCTATTGATACATCTAGGGAATAGCTATACACATCCCTTCTTGTATAATAAATGCTTGTAGTATGTTCTAGTAAGGTTAACCACGCACTCGCGAGGCAGGACATGTCATGTACTATTTCTATTCTTTCCCGCTTCATAATTGACAATTTCCAGAAAGTGGCTGGTGAATGTCATCACATCCAGATTCTTCCAAACATGTTAATCCTCTCTCACTTACTCTCATCATAGTTGTACTTTTTCAATTCATCTTGCATCTAGTTGTTCTAGAACAACTGAAGAGACCTATAGACATAATAGACTCGATGTGTTTTTTCTAGTTTTAGTGCTGCTGCCACATTATTAATTTTCTCCATTTCTATCATGCATATGGACATAGATTGTTGATTCATCCTGATACATACTTCTTCTTTTAGTTCTTTTCAATCTAGTTCTTAGCTCCAATCAAGCTTTCTCTGCTGTCTAGGATCGTTAGTGCTATAGTGGAGATGTACACTTTTCTCAAATAAGAATGGTGGTCACATTCCCTTTCTGGTGGTAGTCATTGAGGATCTCAAAAACAGGGATCGCAAAAACGTGTCAATAATGACAACGCTGGGCGAAAAGGCTAAAGAAGAAAAACCTTTTGTAACGCCCCGACCCCGGAATTATACAGTGAGGCTATGTAGTTGGCACAACCATCAAGGTATAATACAAAGATCGAGACTTGTGGAACAGAACTGGCACAAAGCATGACTCTACGACACAAAACATATAGCAACTCATATAACGAGAAGAATACAAATTACACAACAAAAGGATCACAGATCCAAAAATTCAACAAGCGGAAGCGGGTAGTGTTGTCTAACAACAAGAAGCAAATATATGGCCTAAGAGGCCTACAATAAACATCATCCCAGCCAGCTTGTTCCACGGTCCCAAGCTGCCACCTGGGAACCCCAAACTAGTAGTCGACGTCCACGAAGAAACCACCTAGTCGCTCGGCGTCGTCCTCCTCTGAAATACAAATGCATAAAGGCAGCAAAGAGAGACTGAGTACGACGTACTCGCAAGTTTAGTAGGGCGATATAGGCCCAAATGACTGACGGAGGCTCTAAAGCTTTATATGTATTTCTTTTGCATAAAGCTAAGTTTCATAAACAGAAATATAATTGACCCATGGCATTCGTCTACTCAGAGTATTTTACAAAGGGGTAAGAGAGTATCATTATCATCTTCGGTTCTCGACGAACCTACTCATAACCATCACCACTCATCTCACACAAAGGCACTCCCTCGACTCACCCTCGAGGAAATGAACCTTTATCACAAGTTTATTATGCAACCTCAAGCTGCCATATCAATTAGGTTAACGTTATCTATGAGCTAATGCGCCTTTCCCAAGAGTTTGTCCATAACCGTGGACACGGCTTTTCGAAAAGATTTACCCTGCAGGGGTGTACTATTTTACCCATTGGTACCGTCCGGCTCACCTAGTTGGCCCTCTTCCGGGGAAGGCCGGCAAGCGGGCGCGGTTAGACCTTTACAATGCATGAGACTATCCAAGAGTCATCTGTGGCCACAGGACAAGTTTACCCAGCCTCAGCCCCTGCCCCATCGCCACATCCTAACACCACCATCCTCATCATCCTTTTTCCGCTCACACACACGGCAAATGGAAATAGCAAACTAGAGGACCCTTGGATACGCCCTCACAAATTATTCGGTCAGTAAGGCGCCCATACACCCACCAATGGCAGCACGCTCGGTTCTTGGTTCTAGCTAAAAGCACTCTCATCCTAGGCGGCAAGAATGAGGAAAACCACCCTCCCCGAGGGCAACTCATCCAAGCCTTCTTAGCATTTTAATTAAGCATCTCCATTATCCACCATGACCGAATCATTCCATCAATATCAACAATTATGGAATTAATACGGACATAAAGCATCTATCTCAACTAAGCATTGCTAAGCATGGCTAAGCATATAACCAATAATTAAAATTTGTATCCGGCCAACACATCCACACTAGGGTTCATAGGTAGGGATACATGTGATTGGCTCGGGGAAGACATGCAATCATAGGATATTCTAATAATTACCAAAAGACATTTGAACCGCATGCAATATTATGGTGGATAAAATAATTTGATAAAAAGCATAGGATGCTAGATGCCAAGAAGGTTAGGTTATCTCTTGCCTTGCTGCCCTGTCGTGAAGTACTGCTCGTCGGGGTAGTTAACGAGACCCTCGACTCCGGAATCTATCGATACCCAAAAGAAAAGGCAAAGAACACATAAATCACACGAACTCAAGATGCAATGCTCAATCACATGATGACATGTCAAGTTGACGCAAAGATATCATTATATAAATTAAAAGCAAATTTAAATGAGGAGCCAAATAATTAGTGCAATTATTTGGAACCAACCCCATACTTATCTTAGTGGCCACATTCTTTATAAAATATTAAATTATTATAGAGGTGGCTCAAATATGCATGAACATGACAAGAATGGATAGGATTCGTCATTCCGATCAATTCGGTAATTTATTTGTAACTTTCGGAGTACCGATGAATAAATAACAAATTAATTAAATAATTGAATTTAATTCATTTAACCAAATTATGAATAACATCAAATAAAAGTTTGTGATCATGATGTGACAAGTGCATGGTTTGATAGCATTTGACAAGTTGATCACTTTGATATTTAATTTGCTATTTTTGGAGCAATATTTAAATAGTTACTAATTATTTGATTTTATTTAGCTCCAAAAAAGAAAAAGCAAAAAAAACCCAGGGAGGCCGGCCAGGCCGGGTGCAGGCCGGCCATTATGACCGGGCCCCAGCCCGAGAGGCCCCGGCCACCGGGCCGGCCCATATGGCCGGGCAGGTACCCGAGAGGCCCCGGCCTCGTGGCCGGTCAGGCCGGGCATTAGGCCGGGGTGAGCGTGACCTGGGGCGATGCCGCGATTGGCATGGCTCGCGACGGTGACCGCGGCACGGCGGCGAGTGGTGGCGACGCCGGAGAGAGAGAGGGGTGGGGAGGAGGTGACCAACCGGTCGAGGAGCTCACCCTGGAGGCGATGACGCGGAAGGAGGGGCACGGGGAAGACGGCGGCTGCGATACCGTGCGTGCACGGTGGCGGACGGAGGCGAGGTGGTCGAGCTCAACCTCGCCAAAGGAAAACTCCAGCACGATTCGCTCGTTGGGGAGGTAGAGGATGGCGTGGCAGGACTCCTGGACACCTCTCTCGGCTCGGGGAGGCCGGAGACGGTCGGCGGCGGACGAAAAGAGCTCGGCGGCGTCGGTCGGGGCGGTCGCTGTCGAGGACGCTGGCGATGATTAGAGCGTCCCCGGCTCGATTCCGGGCAGCAGGAGGGAGAGGAGGACGTGGTGAAGCGGATGGCACCGTCGGCTTATCCCGGGGAGCTCCAATTGCGACGAAAACGACGGCGGCGGAGGCGGCAACGCGCAGGACGGCAAGGGAACCGAAGAACGACTTCGATCCGGAAAAACGGGAGCAAGAGGAGGGAGGAGGGTGAGGGCATGGCGAGTGGGGGACGCTCAGGTCGTCGTGGCGTGCTAAAAATCTCCAGGAGGGGGGCCACGGCGGCATGTCCGGCAGGGCGGCATGGGCGCCGGCCCTGTCGCCACAGGAGGAAGGGGGGAAGAGGGAGGCTGACAGTGGGGACCCACTGTCAGGGATTTCACCTTTTCCATTTTTCCCTTTTCTGATTTTTCAAACAGCAAGAATTATCTATTTAAAAGAGCTATTTAAGAAATTTACAAAAATCTGGGAAAATTCATGTGGGCTCCCTAGGTTCTGAGGAATCACCACAAAAATTGTTATCCCAAAATAAAATGTTTAGGTTCACATTTATTCATATTGTCACAATTTGATCATTTTGATAAATTGCAAAAAGGCACTTATTTGGAGCATTTTCACATTCTAAAGAATTATGAAATTACTTGAGTAGGCTCCCCTTGCCAGGCAGAGACTCCACACAATTTTGGTTGGCAACATAAAAAGGTTTGCACCACATTTGGTCATAGGATTTTAAATGAGGCAATTTTAATAATTTCCCAATTTATATTTATTTGGAGGACTTAAGCCATTCAATAAGTTATGAAAAATATTTATGGAGGCTCATATTATAGCAATGAATCACTCCATAATATTAGTTTGAAAATTTTGGGGAAGTTTAACTTGGTTCCAAGAATAGAGATTGAGTTAAGCCATTTTGGAACCCTCATATTTATTCCTCATTTGACAAAACTTGGAAATTGAGAGTTGGGGATAAGAAGCCAATCTGGAACTTCCTAAACAATTTGGAAGTTCAAGAATAAATTATTTTGCCAACGTGAGCTTTGCATTTGATTTGGCCCTTTTGGCCAATGCATTAAGTTTGGAAAATGTGAGGAAGGGTTTTGCTTCCGTTGTTTTCATTTCTAGGTGTTGCTTTATTTCCATATTAGCAATTTTAAATATGTATGCCATGATGCAATGCAACACAAAAAGCGAAAATTTGGCCCGTATTTTAGGGTACTAATCTAGGGCTGTTACACCTTTCTATCACTTGCTTTCTATATTCCACTTTGACTTTATTTAGTATTGGCTTAAGGCTGTTGGTTCAACTGACTATAAGAAGTTCAAGAAGGTGTCCCGGCTTGCGGGCGGGGGTATCTTACCTGCACGGCTGCAGTTCAAGAAGCAATATGGCTGATAAAAGTTCTACTCCATCCTATCAAGTGGTCATGATTCCAACGATGACAACCAATACATTTCACTAATGTTTTCAATCTCATAAATATTCTACACACCACACGTCTTCGAGCCCCCTGAGCCATCGCGGAAAGGGGAGAAGTGGCCAGGCGTAGCAAGGATGAATACTGCAAGGTGGCGCTCCAGGCAGCTAGCATTTACATAATTAAGCTGGTGCTTATACAAGATCTGCTGGCATTTATAAATTAGCGGACCGAGGATCGTTCGTTGTACAAATTCAAAATTTGACTAAAAAGATATCATTGTAAAATTTTGACCTAATTCAGAGTGAACTGTCTAAACAAAGGCAAACTGGAATGTTTCTAAAAAGGATGCTGGCCAGTCATTATCTTTCTCCCAGCTACTGGACTGGATCAAACACTTGCAAAGATAGGACCATCATTTTTTCATTCTCCTCGACCGTAAATCGAACTCTATTCAGGGGTATATTGATACTGTCACAGGAACGTCAAACATAGGATCGTCAAATACGAGAAAGAAATTCTACACAAGAAGACATGATGGTACTCATTTGATCCTTCATTTCACCCAAAAAAAAACGTAAATATAATGTCCTTATAATACAAACATCAGTGTCCTCAAAACAGGATAAGAAACGTTTGGACACGTAGAGAAAACAAAAACACTAATTTTTTACATTGATATAAAAAATTGCCTGTAAACATCAGTTTAATCATCCATTTGATCACTTTCAGTAGAAAACTCGAGGGCTTGGCATCCAGCTTTTCCCAAGTAAGGGTAAAACAACTACTAACGTGTAGAGCCTATCCCACAAAAAAATGTGTAGTCTATTATGCCTAGCTAGAATGACAGATCAGTTAACGCAAAATCTATTTCCTGCCTGCGCTCGATCTGGTCCAGAAAAGTGCTCACGACTCGCGCCGTCGGATCTCCATCATGCGGTCTCTACTTTCCAAGTCGAACCGGCACTACGCGACAACAACGGACGGCGTGCCCAAAATTCCCCATCCCACTCCGTAGTCTCTCCCGCATCTGCTCCACACAAGCGATTTTGCTCTCCCGCATCCCCCTGCCAATCTCGGTCGTCGCCGGCGAGCTGTCCGGCGGAAGACGCATCGAGCGGCAACGGTGGTTTGTCTTCATGGTCCGGAGCGGCGGTGCTGCACGATTTTTCTCTCCCGCACCTCCCCCTGCCAATCCCGCTCGTTGCCGGCGAGCTGTCCGGCGGAAGATGCATCGAGCGGCAACGGTGGTTCGTCGTCGTGGTCCAGAGCAGCGGTGCTGCATCAACTTCGCGAATGAGGGCTCCATCGTCACCGAAGGGGCGAGACGGTCGATTGGGCCGTGCTGACAACAGAGGTCGTCGGAGAGCATCGGCTGCAAGGTCCTGCGTACTAGCTGCTGGCGTACGCATTTTGATTTCATGCGGTGACTACCTTAATCTCCATCTCCCATATATTTTTACCACCACCAGTAGTTGCGCTGGCGTCATGACAGCGGAGCTGCCTAGCCGTGTCCCTTTAGTTATGCTGTAGCCTGTAGTGTTCATGTGCATTCCTAGGTTCTCATGTACAGCAAGGGGTCGTGGATCTGTAGATCCACTGAAACCAAACTTCGTAGTACTAGTTTGTAATGTAGATCCTCTGAAATCAAACTTGTCAGTACTAATTGTTTACTCATGTACAGCAGAAGCCATTGTTAGATGTACATAAGCATTGTTAGATTTAGTCAGTAGGCATTTTTTACATGCATGTGAGTTTTGCTATTTTCTCTCTCAATTGTTTCGTCTTAGGGATGGTGCTGTTGTGTTCTCTGAATTTTTCTGTAGTGTTGGTGATGCTATATTGGACAGTAGGTGGGGTGGTGCTGCTTTGCTAGTGTTTGGTGTCACAGAATGTAACTATCATATTCAAATTAGTAGTAATTCATCTTAGGATGTAACTATAATGTTTCAAGTGCTACCTTGCTACTGTTTTGTGTCTCTGAATGTAACTATCGTGTTCAAATTAGCTGTAATTCATCTTTGGATGTAACTATCGTGTTACAATTAGCACTAATTTTGGGCACTTCAGAAACGGTAGATGTAACTTTTTTCTGGGGTCATAGAATGTATTTGTCATGTTTGAAATTTGTACTAATTTGAACATAATTACATGCATGCTGCCATGCTTTTACATTCTAGATGTATGTTTATATTTGTAGCATGTAACTTTTTGTGTATGGACTGTTTTTAGCCTGTAACTTCTTTGTGTATGGACTATATGTAGCATGAAACTTTTTCCTGTGCACAGACACTATGTTCTTACAACTAGCCTGTAACTTTTTTGAGTATGGACTGTAACTTTTTATATCTAGCATGTAACTTCTTGTGTATGAACTGTAACCTTCTATTTTCTAGTCTGTAACTTCTTGTGTATGAACTATGGTTTTTTTTATTTCTAGCCTGTAATCTTTTATTGCATATGGACTGTATCTTTTATATGTTGCATCTAATTTCTTATATATGGATTGTACTATCTATAATGTAATTTTTGTGCATATCGATGTAATTTTTTGATTCCATAGCATATGTGTTAGGATTTTTTACACTCCATATATTGTTTGTCATTTGTAGTGGAAGAAGAACCACTTGCTAGTGAGCTGCCACAAAGAGAGTAAGTTCCGTTGCAGATCAGGATGATACCGGCCGGGCAGTAAAACCTATGGCTGGAAAGAAAAATCAGGTATGACACCATAAAGCAACTCTTTCTTTTTTGTTTCATTCTTTTTTATCGTTTCCTACGTATGCATCTTTTTCCGAAATGACACCACTGGTACATATGTCTCATAGAACATGTCCTTACCTGTAGATTTCTTCTGTATATATTACAAGATCCAAAGATGAGGTACAAGGGCTAAGCATTGGTGAGAGTATTGATACTTCGTCAGCTAAACTGTGTGTAGATTATGTTACTGGCGTCTTCAAAACTATCTCACATAGCATGGACATCAAAGTGCGCCTTTTGTTGTGGTGTGTAGGCTGGGAAGAAGGTGCTTATATTGTTGGTTTCGAATAATAGTTACATCATGTTATTGTCTCTCTTTTGTTCATTTTTTGGAAGACAGAACCGAACACACAAGTGTTGCACTGAAACATGATACATATTCGTATCTCTGTAAATTTACAATGAACTGTCCGGTTTCATGTTCCTGTAATTAGTTATTATTTGCATATTGCTAGGTTAAAGTGAACGTTAAAATTACTTGCATATTTGTAGGCCTAATCGTAATAATATGACATGTTAGGCATAGGTTCTTGGATCTCTTTTTACATGTAAATCTGGCATAATTTTACAGGTAAACTATCTCTTTTAGGTAGACATGTAGTTTCATCATGAAATTACATACCAGATCAAATATTACATATAACCGGTGGGGAGGATATGGATGGGCCAGGAAGTTACATACTACATGTTTGGATCAATGGGGATGCATCAGGAATTACATACAACTGCTATTTTCGATCTTTTGTGTTTCTCCTTGTGCTTTGCATCAGAAGTTACATGGTCGTCATGTTAATGAGATTCAATAGTACGTGAACAAGCTGATCGTTTGTGTAGCAGTCAGCCACTCCAGGTGATTAGGGATCTTGTTTTGTTTTTCTGCTTGATGTAACAAACTGCAGTGGCCATGGAATTTTCTAGTACTGACGGCTGCAGATTGGGTGTTGGGGGAGATGGCGATGAATAATAGCGTTTGGGGATCTAGGTACAGGTGGTTTCAGGTGGAGCGAAGTCTCGCCCACGCTGCCCGCTCGTTTTTGTCTGTTCCCGCGCAGGTGTGCTACGCGACAGAAGGAGGAAGTGGGCATTGGCATTGATGTTGTCGGGTTCGGACAAGGGGGCACTGCGGAAGGCAAAATAGTGCGCGCGCACTGCATAGCCACGTCCATCAGTTAATTCAAGTCTTTTCAAAGGTAAAACCTCATATGGTGGGTGTACCAAAATTTCTTCACTGCGCATTCTCGTGCTGAAATAAGTCGTATCGTTTCTATAGGAAAGAAGATGTGTTCACTATTATATTCTAGTTTGATGGCCAGCCAGATCATGCATGATATATTAAGCATTCAAGCCCAATCAAATGAAACAAGAATGATTTTTTGCACAAACGATATGATGTAAAATTATAAGTGTGGATGTGCCTCTTGTTCATTTGCACTATAAGCCACTCAATATATAATGGCAATATATATTTGGATAAAGTACACTGGCGAGAGTGGGTATATCAATAACAATGTACAAGTTTTTTTACAACACCAGAACATGATATACAGATACAAATTTCCCCACATCACAGTTGATTACAAGTAGAACTAATAATGACCTGGTGCATTTTGATGAATAACTTTGCCCAGTTGAATAGTCGGAAAGTACAGTGATCACCACGGAGACCGAATCAAGATGTGCTGGGCTGGAGGGCATAGGCTCTTCTGGCAAGCTTGGGCATGGTGTAGGACCGAATCATTCGCATGACCATCTCGACCCGGTGCCGCTGCCGCTGCCGGAGCTGGAGCTGGACTGCCTGGACGCAGAGCGCGCTGGAGGCGACTTTGTCATTGACGAGCCTGGTGATACAGAGGCGGCCACCGCCCAGGTAGACCAGACCGCGTAGCCAATCTTGAGGCACTCCTCCCCTGGCCAAGTCTCCTCCCACACCTCCCTCACGACGGGCGGCCGGGCATCCATGTCGCACGCGCACAGGCACCGGCGGCGGGGGCAGAACCCAAACAGCCGTCCCAGCTCCGGCACGTAAACCGCCGGAAGCCCTTGTACCGGAAGCTCCCAGGAACCCTCCTTCCGCCACGTGCGGCGCGGCCCGGAGGTTTCCAGCGAGTAGGTGTCCTGCCCCTGCGCCGACAGCCACAGCCGCCCGCCCATGGTGAAGCAGGTGGTGAGCCTACAGACCGGCCCGCTGCCAGGGTTGCTGTTGATCTGCAGCTCCGGCGGCGGCTCCGGGAGGGCGCGCCAGGCCGCCGGTGTGGGGCCCTCTCCGGGAGAGATGGCCTCCAGGTGCGGCCGGTCGCGCTGGCCCCCCCAGTGCGGGAAGATGCTGAGCGCGTAGACGTCGTTGGCTCCAACGGGGAGGAGGAAAGCGCCGTACTTGGTGGCGGCCGTCCCGGGGCCGGATCCGGCGGCTTGCGTTTTGATGTCGTATGCGCTTGAGGCCGAGGCCTACTATGGTTGTGCCGGAGACGGCAAAGGCGATGTCGCCGCGGAAGAATTCGGGCTCATGGAAGAAGGCGACGGGGGGCCGGGGAGGGGGAGTGCTTCGGCCCGCTCCTCGTCGCTCCCCGCGGGCGACGGGACGGGCGATCCCAGCTCCTCCGCTCGACTCCCACCCTCCGTCCTCCTCCTCCCCGCCGTCGCTGGCGTGAGCCGCAGGGCAAAGCCCGTGCGGTGCCGGCGGCGGCGGGCCTGCTTCTATCCGTTCGTTGGGGGTCCGCGCGGGGTCTGAGACAACGGTGCGCTCCTGTTGCGACCTCGGCCTGGCGGCGGTGACGAGCCACGACGGCGGCGAGGCCTGGCGGAGGCGGCGGTGGCTGGCTGGGGCGGCACTTCAGAGGAAGGGCAGCAGGCGGCGGAGCTCGCAGGAGCGGGGCCGCGCAGCCAGATCTGAGCCCATTTGGGCCCGATCTGGGCCTGCGGGCCCTGGCGGCTGCTCGCGGTGGAGTTCTCCCGCGGTGGCGTCCGACGCGCTGCTCCCCTCACTGGCTGATGGTGCGATGGTGCGCCAGACCCGGGCCAGGCGGGCCTAGGACCGACGACCGCCAGGCAGATCCGCTCCGATCTGTTGGCTGTGCTTTGCGGGTGACACGGAGGCGCCGACGCGCCGTGCCCGATGCTGCGCGTCGCACGTCTAGATCCTGCGTACTTGCGCCGTTCTCCCCATGTTCGTGATGTCGGACTCGTTGTTGTGGTGTCTCTCGCTCCACAGGTGCGGGGTCATGGATGCCAGGGCGGCCGCCCTGGAAGGCGGACTGCGCGGACGACTCTACGGCGAGCGATGTGGCGGTGGTGATGGTTTTCCTCTTTGGTCATGTGGGTGGCGAGGAGGAAACGGCGGGGGATCCTGGTGCTTCGGCAATGGAAGTTCCCAGATCGCGACCTGGAGGTCTAGCTTGGTGACATCCAGTGGCGGACTGGCGGTTCATGGTGCCGGGATGTGGGGAGTAGGTTGTTCCGGGCGAAAGCTCAGCGCTTCGACGCCGACGGCGGCGATGCCTGCGGGTATCGTGACCCCCTTTGGGGCGTCGTTGTGCTTACCTATCCTTCGTCGGGGCTCCGGGTGAAAACCCTTGACTGTCTCGGTCTCGACGACGGCGGCGCGTTGCGTCGTCACCCTCCTGGGGGCGTCGTCGTGGAGCCCCGGTACTTCTCGATCTCCCTCCGGTGTCATCGGTGGACAAGCTTGGATCCAGTCTTGAGACTCTCGACGCTAGCGTGGGGCGTTTTCCGCAGCCTCCTATCTTTTACACGTGACTTAGCTATCAACTATCTCCGTCTTTGTTGTCGGCTGGCAGGATCGGCGCTTCACGGCCCGGAGCGAGAGGGCAGGCGGCCCTCTCCGGCTACAACTTGGTGGGTGTGGTTCGGCGATGTCCGGTGGTTTCACAAGGAGGCGCCGGAGTACCTCTAGTTAGTTGCCTTGAGTGCCTCTTTTGGGTGCGGCTACTCCTATTTTTTCTTTATTTTCTTTGATCTGCTTTGTAAGAGGTTTCCCTCATCACTTTGTATTGGTTCGGCCGTGTGGCTTTATTAATAAAGCGGGGCGTATGCCTGTTTCGAGGAGGTGTGGTGGTCAGAGAAGAGGTCCATGAGGTTGACCTTGAACACCAAGTAGCCGTCTTTCTCGTAGTCCACCACAAAGAAGACGCGGTTCCACTGGTGCTCCTCTGCCATCCTCCGCGCCGCCGCCGGCGGTTGACCGAACTCGATTCGATACTCTGTTTGCGTGTTGAGTCGATGTGGGATCTCGCAAATAAAAGAGTTGGGGACTGGACTGCTACTACCCGAGTCGAACATGCGTACGAGGAGGTTTCCCCGCAAAAAGAAAGATCATGTGTACGGTTTTTTATTTTTTGTGAACTTAACATGTGTACTCGGATGTGTACTCGGATAGAAACCAAATGCTAAAACATGTCTAGATACGGATGGAAAACTAAATGCTAAAACATATTATATTTTTATACGGAGTGAGTACAGGTTTTCCCTACAAGTTTTGTTTTGAGGGGTACAAGTTTTGGTTACATCATGATGGGCCGCGCCAGCCTTCGGGCCTCGGCACAAACCCAAGCACGGCCTATTTAATAAACGGGCCAAGAAGTTTATCCCTTCTGGCTTGTTTCTGTCTTGGGCTATTTTCGGCCTTTTAGATCTATTTTCCTGAAAAAAACAAAAGAACTAAGAGGGTCGTGTCATGCCCTCGAGGCCCAGGCACAGCCCCGAGCGTGCCACGGGCTAGGCACAACCCGTGTAACCACGTGTCGGACCATACCCGTGACGGGTCGGGCACACATACTAACGGGCCGGTCCGCGAACACGGGCCCACTGGCCAACTCTGGTTATACTAGTTGTTTGAATTGTAATTAAGGGAGGAGTAGGTTCGAGTGAAACACGTGTAACCGTGGCAGGCCGGATGGGCCGTGGCATCGCGGTATGATGCATAAGAGCATCTCCACCGAGGCCTCCAAAGCAGCCCAAAACTGATTTGGAGTATTGGACATAAAAGAAACTATCCAAGTGGGGCTATAAAGGTGGACCCCGCCAAAAAAAATTCGGCACTTCCAAGCTGGGAGAGAAATCGCCCATTTGACCAAACAAACATCCACTCACCGTCCATAACTGTATGTTTAAGACGTTGCCGGACAAAAATTGGGGTCTCCAAGTCAATATGCTCCAATGCCTCTCGTTTTTGTCATCATTGTACTAAAGGTAATAAACCAGAGGACAAGTTTCCAAAAGATGCAACCGACGGTAAAAAGGAGCATTTTATGTGACCGACCACCAATGTCTCTAGGCCTTAGGTACTGGCCACAATAATTGTCACCGGCGAAGAAGTGGAGAAGGTCCCAAACTTAAACGAGTTGTCCAAGCGCATCAAAGGATCGGCAACAACATCATCATTGACTAAAGGCACAAAGAGATTAAACTTGAGCAATTTCATTGAGGGGGTAGCGACCCTAGAGCCATTCTTAAGAAAATCAAGTGAGGTCGAGATACCCATCCTAGACGGCCTGAGGCTTTGGAAGAAGATCCACATTTACTGACCTGGTCTTGGACACAGGAACCCAAGAAGGCACATTGAAGGATCTCGCATGTTCATGTTGAGCCGAGAATCGATGACTGCTCGTGGAGTACTCGCCGATGGAGAGAAGATGACGCTTCACTGCTCATTGTGTGCAT
The DNA here is from genome assembly GCA_012064385.1 of Puccinellia tenuiflora. NCBI lineage: Eukaryota > Viridiplantae > Streptophyta > Magnoliopsida > Poales > Poaceae > Puccinellia > Puccinellia tenuiflora. Next base: position 331,313 of record QRDG01000108.1, read on the forward strand.
GTGGTTTAGTTGTGTGGCGCTGTCCACATCAAAACCATGCATGTGACGTCTATGAGTCATACGATCGGCATTTTGCAGAAGTGTTTTCTTGTTGTTGCGAATATCTAAGGGTCTGTTTTTTTCTTTTTCTATTCTCCTTTTTGGTTGTGTGCATCCTTAATGTCTAGACTTGCTCTTGACATCATGTTGTTGTATAGGCTCGGTGTAACTGGTACCAACTTGGCATTAATATATTCCCCTTATAAGAAAAAACACATCAACAATCTCTTTCCCTTTAACATCAGAATCAAACAAAGGTGCAAATTAAACCATCTGCATCTTTACATAGTTACATAGTAGCATTTGAAGAGCCCCTAAGTAACTCGATTCACATCTCGAGAAGACCTCAAGCCATCTAGTACATGACATATACATTGAACTTGTGACTAACAAATGAAATATATCTCGTTGTGTCTCAAACTGGGTATGTCTGATGGCTACGGTGGCGCTAGAAATTCGTGTATGTCGAACGTTGAAAAATCACCCCCAAGAGGAAGGTGGATGTAGCACAGCCGCGAATTTCCCTCGGTAAGAACCAAGGTTTATCCAACCAGAAGGAGTGTGTATGTTCACAGAGTTTGGTGTAGGACCTACACACAACACACAAAACAACCTTGCTCCCAATGTTCCAGGAAGGGTGTCAATCTTCCTGTCTCGCCGAAAACAAAGGATTAAACATATAGTGTGGAAAGAGAACGAAAATACAAGTCATAGTAAAAACAATGTCACAGAATGGACTGGGGCACAGTTTCACAAGTGGTATCTCTCCAAAGATAATAACATTGTTGGTAAATAAATTACAGCTTGACAATTGATAGACTTATGATTAGACAATTATGAGAGAATGAACAAGGCACATATTCATGTAGGTATCACATCAAACATATATAGACCGTACTCTGACACCGCATCTACGTACAACTAATGCTGCACTTCGAGACCTCTATCCAACATGCATCTCTAGGTATTAAGCTGAAAACAAAAGAGTATCACCTTAAGCACCGTACATGATGTAAGCAATATTTATAAAATGAAACAAACACTATTGTTTTATCCATACTAGCAATAGCACATCCTTACCCTTAGTTGTTACTGCAACGCAAGCCCAGGGATGAAGGAGACTAGAACCTACTTGTAACAGCCCCAGTTTGGTACCCTAAAATATGGGCCAAATTTTCACTTTTTACTTTGCAACATTGCATCCTTTTTAAATTGCTAATTTTGAATAAAGCCACACTTGGAAATTTAAAACAAAGGAAGCAAAACCCTTCCCAAATTTTTTTTCAAACCAAATATGTTACTCAAATTGGCAAAACCAATTGTTCTTGAGTCTCCAATTTGTCCAGGAAGCTCAAGGATATATTTTATAAATAATTGCCAAAGGCTAAATTCTTAACAAGCAAATAAATAAATTTGAGAATTCAATTTGGTTCAATTCAAATTCTACTTTTGGAAGCCAAGTTAAACTTTCCAAAATTTCAAAATAAAATTATGGGGAGCTTCATTAATATAATATGAGCCTCCATAAATATTTTCATAATTTATTGAATTGTTTAAATGCTCCAAATAAATCCAAATTGGAGGTTATCAAAAATGCCCTTAATTAAACCATGTGAACAAAGGTTGTCCAAAACTTTTTAAATTGCAACCCCAAATTTTATGGAGCACCTAAAGGTGAAGTGGAGCCCACATGAATTTTTGTGGAATTTATAAAAATGGTTTAGTGCCTAAATTAGATCACTAAGGTAGCATCTGGACCAATTTGCAATTAGAGATCTTTACTTCCAGGGGGTTTTTTGCAATTTCTTCCTTTCTCTCCCTCACTGTACCGGGAGCGGCACTGGCGCCATGCTCCCGCGCCATGCCGCTCGCCACCTGCTCCCGGGTGGATAAGGAGGCCCCCCCGAGGTCGTGCCTCTCTCCCTCTCTCTGCTCTGCTCTCTCTCTCTTGCGTCGTTCCAAACCCCAAACCCTAGATCGAGCTCCAGGTTCACAATGGCCGCCGCCGTCCCCTCCAAATCGCCGGCGACCGAGGACGCCCCGGAGCAAATGGACGATGCCAACCTCATCGCCTCGCCGTGCTGCACCTCCACGCCGAAGGAATCGGCCCGGGGTCGGCGCCATCGACTTCGCCGTGCGATTCCCTACCGCTCCGGCCGCCGCTGTTCGAGCTCGCGCTCGTCGCTTGTTGGAGAACTGTCCCAGGAACTGGGTGTGTCTCACAAGGATCGAGTAAGGGGCTGAACACAGAATCAAACAACCCTCAACGTGCCTCGGCGACGATGCTCGTTGAGCTCGCTGCGGGACAACACTGTATAGATAACGCACGGTATTACCCAGGTTCAGGGCCCTCTAGGAGAGGTAAAACCCCTACGTCCTGCCTTGGATGTATTGCACTTGCTTGGAGAGGTTTCAGTACAAAGGGAGCTTGGCGAGCTCAAGGTGGCTAACAATGGCTAACCCTAGAACTCAGAACTTCCAAGCAAAGATTCCCCCTTTGCCCGAACGTGCTCCTCCTCCTTTTATAGGTGTCTCGGACCTCTTCCCCCAAATATCTTGGCGGGAAGGGTTACCACATGGCGATGAAGGAGGAGGACGGGTGCACAATAAAGGTAGAGTCCATGGACGCGGTCCATGGCAGGGAGCGGTGTCACCAAAGCTGGAAAAGCCACCGTCCAACCAGGACGGTGTGTCCCACGGTGACGTCGCCCTTGGAGCGTAGCTGCAGACGGTCCCCTTATCACCAAAGTGGCAATTCTTGGGGCTCCTTTGCTTGGTGCAGCGTTGTTGACTGCTTTATACATAAGAACGGCAACTGCGGCGCTGCCGTCACCGCGCGCTGGCGCGCCCGTGACTCTGCGGTGGGTGCAGAGCCCATGTGCGCTCTGTCACGGAGGCAGAGCTGGCTTCGTGAGAAAAGAAACCCTCGCGAGGCAGGAGGCCTCGCCGAGCCTTTCGGCTTGGTCCTTAGCAGAATTTGCAGGTAGCATCCGAGATGCCCTCTCGAGGAGAGGTGGTCCCTCGCCGAGAGGAAACCCTCGGCGAGGAGGAGAGGTCCCTCGCGAGGAAAAAACCCTCGCGAGGCTCGCTAGGCTTGGAGAGCCTGGTCCTTAGCGAAATTTTCTGAAGAATGTTGTGGGCCCTAGCAGACCGGCCCGTGGTACCCTGGTTTCCACTGTGCCGACAGTAGCCCCCGGGCCCGCGATGGGCACGCCGAAGGCCGTAGACGCAGGCGAAGCGTCGGGGGCCCAATGATGCCTGCCTGGGCCGTGACACGTGGGGCGCAGCGGTTGCGCCCGAGGCCACGATCTCCTCGGCTTCAACGGGCGAACCGGTGGGGCCCGCCACATCCCTGGTTTTTGGCCAATAAAGCCTGCGCGCGCAGACTGCGCCCATCACTTCTCCCATAACTCCGCCGCACACTTCCCCCAAACATCTTCTTCTTCCCAGAGCGCTCCGCTTCCAAGATACTCCTCTCTGCCGCGATGATGGCGCCCAAGAAAGCAACCGATCCGGCGAAGGGAAAGGCTCCGATGCAGGCTGGTAGGTCCGCGGCGGCGTCGGGGGGCGCTGGACTCGAGGGGGCGCTGCCGAAGTCCCGCCTCCACGCGGCGGCGGTTGAAAAGGTGCGCCACCTGGTAGCCTCGAGCTCCAACGAGCACGGCGCCACCGGCATGAGACCGGCCGGCAGCAGGCTTCCCGAGGGGTTCTACCCCATCTTCCTTCAAACTCTCTACGCCGGTCTTGTTCCTCCTTTCTCCGACTTCCTCCTGGGGATTTTGGAGGTGTACCAGATCCAACTCCTCCATCTTCATCCCAACTCTATCCTCATCCTCTCCATCTTAGCCTACCTCTGCGAGGCCTACATTGGCATCCGTCCCTCGGTGGCGCTCTTCCGCAGCTTCTACTCCCTCCTGTCCACCGCGCAGAACGAGCGGATCGGATGCGTCTCCTTCCGCATCGCCGACGCCAGGAGCAGGAACTACATCCCCATCGCATGGTGCGGTGAGAACGCCATCACCAAGTTGACAAAGAAGGTGGAGGACTTACGCCAGCGGTGGTTCTTTGTCGACACCAAGGGGAGAAATCCTCTCCTGGAGGTGCCCGTGGCGCCCCCGAGGAAGTGGGCGCGCTGGGCGAGCGCAGGCTTCGAGGGCCCGAAGCTTGACGCGGTGTACGAGTGCATTCGGAGGCTTTGCGACGCCGGACTCACCGGCCAGATGGTGGCGAAGGACTTCACGAGGCGCCGAATCGCCCCCCTCCAGTGGCATTCAGAGCCGGTGTGGCAGTACACAGGCAGGGAGGACAGGATGCGCCTGTGCTCGGACAGCTTCACACCGGAGGTGCTGTACCAGGTCATGGGGATCCTCTTCGCCACGACGGACATCCCATCCCCCACCTGCGACGACGCCAAGATGCTCTTCAGCTTTGTTGAAGAGAGCGTGCACGAGCACCGCAGGCGCCTGCCTATATTCGACGAATGGGGGGTCGTGCCCGCAGGACACCACGGGCTCCGCACCAACCCATGGGCGGCGGAGCCGGAGCATATGGACGAGTCGCCGGAGCCAGACGAGGGAGAGGACTCTGGCGAGGACGAGGCCTCGAGAGGCGCTGACCCTTCTGGCGAGGACGAGGCCTCGAGAGGCGCTAACCCCTCGAGAGGCTCCGCCTGCTCCCCAAGGAGCGCACCGCCTGAAGAGGACCTCCAGGTAATCTCCTCCAGCGACGATGAGGATGCCTTCCGCGTAGCTCCCTCTCGACACACCGCAGAGGAGGAGGTGGAGAGCGGCAGCAAGGGAGGACGCTGCGAGCCCCGCTCCAAGGCCATCCACGACAGGAGAGCCGCAGCCGCGAGGGGCACTACTCGCGAGGAGGTAGGAGCGCCTCAAGAGGAGGCCAGAGCGAGCAGCCCCCAGCTGCCCAAGGCGAAGAAAAGGGTGTGGAGGATGGCCGACGTGTAAGCCTCGGTCCCTCTTCTCTCCTCTAGCATTTTGCTTTCGAAAACCCTCCTGAAGGATCTTCTGCTTATCTTTCTTTTCAGGAACCCTGCGGCGCCGAAGAGGCGGCGGCTCCGCAAGCTTGGGGAGACCGTTGGCGCCACCGCAGCGACGCCTGCAACTGGCGAGCCGCAGCAGGTGGCTACTCCTCCCGCGGGCGAGCACCGCGCAGAGGAGGTGGTTGAAGAGGTGGCGCCGTCGCCAGCTCGGGCCGCCACTCCTCTCGCGGTTGAGCACCGCGCGGAGGAGGTGATTGAAGAGGTGGCGCCATCGCCAGCTCGGGCCGCCACTCCTCCCGTACAGCAGGAGGCGACGAAGGAGGAGGAGGTTGAAGAGATCATCATGGAGCCGCCTCCGGAGGAGGAGGCTCCCACAAGAGGGACTGACGTGCCCGAGGCCGCGGCAGGCGCGGCCACCACGGAAGGGGCGGGAAGCGCCCCTGACGAGCAGGAGGTGGAAGCGCCTCCGGAGCCCACGGACGCCGGAGCCGGGGGCGAGAGGACGCCCAGCCCCCAGAGGGCTCCCGACGCGGGCGGCAAAGGAGGCGCCCACACGAGCCCCCGGGCCGCACTAGATGCGGCCGTGAGCCCAAGACGGGGTGCCTCGGGCGCCCCGCTAAGAATTGAGACCTCTGCACCCCACAGCGGTGCGGGGACCTTGGCACTGCGGGAGCCGCGGTGCCAAGCGGTTCGCCGCAGCGCCATCCTCAGCCAGGCGCGGCGGACGCTCGACGAGCTGGAGGCGCAGTTCGCCGAAGAGGAACTCGCCAGGGCGGAGGAGCGGGCGAGGCTCGACGAGGGCTGGGCCCTCCTCCGCGAGAGCGTGGAGAGCTGCCGCCGGCAAGACGCGGCGGCCCTGGCGGCACGCCAAGAGGCCATGCGCTTCGCCGAAGAGACCCGCGACAGCGTGAAGCGGGAGGCGGCGGAGACAATGGAGCAGCTGGACGCCGCACGGGAGGCACTCAAGGCGGAAACTGCCTCCAAGCGACAGGAGGTGGCGGCCTTGGAGCAAAACTTTATCACGCACTCCAAAACCGTGGAGAGCAGCTTGAAGGAGCTCCGCGAGAGGCTGGACGCTCGCGAGGTGCAGCTGACCCGGCGCGAGGCAGAGCTCACGCGACGCGAGGGAGAGCTCTCCCCCCGCGAGGTGGAACTGCGTCGGTGCGAGGAGCAGGTCCAGCAACTTGAGGCAGACCAGGCCACCCGCGAGGAGCAGCTGAAGGCTCGCGAGGGCCGGGTGGCCAAGGACGAAGCCTTCTACGCGGAGCGCCTCGAGAAGGCCAACGCCGATCTCGCGGCAAAGCAGAAGAGAGTCCAGGAAGAGGCCGACGACAAGGTCAAGCTCATCCGCCAAGGTCTCTCCAAGGACTATGACGAGAAGGCCACGAAGCAGGAGGAGCGCTTCAAGGCGAAGCGCGACGAGCTCCAAAACCGCATCAAGGAGCTCGAGAAGGAGGAGAAGCGGATGGCCTCCCGCCTTCAGAGCGCCAGGGAGGACCAGGCTCGCGCGGAAAAGGAGGTTGCCGCCCTGAAGGAGGACCTGAGCGAGCTCCAGCAGCAGGTGGGGCCGGTCGTGAACCTCGTGGAGGAGGCACGGAGCAACGCGGAGATCGGCCGAACCATGTCACGCCAACGCGAGCGCATGCTCCAAGACCTGGTGCTCCGCGCGCGGGCCGTTGGGGACCGTCTGGGGACCGAGGTCCCCTCCCTTGCCGCAGGGGGGAGCGACGACGAGGCCGCGTACACGTTCTTCTTCGAGAAGTTCCTCGCAAAGCTTGAAGAGACCGCGAAGGACTTCAACGAGCGCGTCATGGAGGACAGTCGCGATCTCCTCGCATCACCACCTGCCGCATCTTCGCCAACCTCGCGAGGCTCCAGCCCTCGCTTGACCTCGAGGCCGTGACGGCGCCGGTCGACCTCAGCAGCCGCGTCGTGCTGAGCGACAGGACGCGGAAGGCCGCCGAGGAGTACGCCAAGCTATTCGACCAAGTCGAGGTTGAGGAAGGCGAAGACGACGAAGAGGACGCCCCGGAGGAGGAGGTGGATGCCGCCACGGACGGCGCGGGCACCTCGGGAGACCCAACGGCCTGAGCTTTTCCTGTGGCTGGATGTGCATGAGGCACACATTCCTTTAGCATTTACTTGTAAAACTTTTGTAAAGACTTGTTTAAGTGTCGTTTGAACATGCTTGGTGAATTTCCCTCGGGAGGCTTTTATCTTTCCTTTCATGTCTTTTTCGCTCTACGTCTTAGGACCCTCTCTTAGCGCTACACCACCGCCGCTTTGGTATGTGAGAGTCAGGGCTCCACAAGGCCGGGGGGGTGCGTGAGGCCTCGAGAGGTAAGAGCTCCCGAGGCGCGATGCTCGGGGCTCCCCTTTAACGCGCAAGCAGCCCATGAGGCATAGGATAGAGAAAAGAGGCTCGAGGGACAAAAACCAACGAAAGGAAAATTTAACCAAGTGTTTGGACTTAGCTTCACGAGGCGTTTTTGCCTTGGAGAGGGTGTTGGTGTTGGGAATATGCCCTAGAGGCAATAATAAAATGGTTTATTAGCATATTCATGTTTATGATAATAGTTTATTCTCCATGCTATAATTGTATTAACCGGAAACATAATACATGTGTGGAATATAAACAACAGGTGTCCCTAGTAAGCCTCTACCGGACTAGTTCGTTAGTCAAGAGATGGTTAGAGTTTCCTAACCATGGACTTGTTATAGTCACTTGATAACGGAGTCATATCATTAGGAGTAATGATGTGATGGACAAGACCCGATAATAAAGAGTTGCAATTGATCGTGTCACACAAGTTTCATTGCCAACACTTTTAGTATGTCAAGTATAGTTTCCTTAGACCATGAGATTATGTCACTCCCGTTTACCGGAGGAATGCTTTGTGGACATCAAACGTCACTTCGTAACTGGGTGATTATAAAGGTGGCTTTCAGGTATCTCCAATGGTATTTGTTGGGTGACATGAATCAAGACTGGGATTTGTCCTTCCTTCTGACGGAAAAGATATCTCTGGGCCCTCTCGGTAATATAGCATCAAGAAAGGTTGCAACCATGTGATTAAGTGTTAATCACGGAGATCCTATATTATGGACGAGTAAAGAGAATTTGCCAAGTAACGAGATGAAACTAGATATGGGGATATCGACGATCGAATCTCGGGCAAATTAAATATCGGTGAGACAAAGGGAATCGTATATGAGATTAAGAATCTCCGGCATCGTGGTTCAATCGATAAAGAACTTCGTTGAATATGTAGGAGTCAATATGGGCATCCCGGTCCCGCTATTGATTATTGATCTGATCATGTCTGCATGTTCTCGAACCCGTAGGGTCACACACTTAAGGCTTCGATGTAGCTAGGGTTTTAGTGAGATAAGTAAATGGTGTAATCAAATGTTGATTCGGTGTCTCGGATGAGATCCTAGACATCACGAGGAGCTCCGGAAGAGTCCGGAGGTAAAGTTTCATATAAGGAAAGTGGTTTCCAGGGTTCCGGAAAAGTTCGGGAAAATTCCGGCAGAGTACCGGAAAATTCTAGAAGGTTCCGGAAGGTTCCGGAGGGCCCCACCTTGGGGGCCACGAACCTGGAAGGGCAACTTGGGCTAAGGGGAGGTGCAGCAACACACATGGGCTGGCCGCACCCCTCCCTAAAGGCCCATGAGGCTAGCCCAAGAGAAACCCTAACCCTAAAGGGAAAGGGAGCCTTGGGGGGCAAGTTTCCCCCCTTTGGCCGCCCCAAGGACTTGGGGGAGGGGCAAACCAGCCCCCCCCACGCCTATATAAGGAGGAGGGGAGGGCTGGGGCGCACCCCATCAAACCCTAGCCGCCGGCCTCCCTCTCCTCTCCCTCCTCTCTCCTGCAGCTGCTTGGCGAAGCCCTGCAGGAATTTCTCCACCATATCCACCACCACGCCATCGTGCTGCTGAGATCTCACGAGCCACTTCCTCCTCGCTTGCGGGATCAAGGAGAGGAAGTCTTCATCGAGCTGTACGTGTGGATACCGTGGAGGTGCTGCCCGTTGTGGCACTTCATCGGATTGGATCTTCGAGGAAATACATCTCCTCGCGACTAGATGAGTCTAGTTGCGGGGATCGACTAGCCAACCCCTGCACCGACAAAACGCGTTTGTTCGATCTTCAAGGGTAAGAGATTGGATCTCATCTTCACTACCTCCATCTAATAGATCTAGATCCTTGGGGTTTATTCCGCCTGTTGCGTAGGAAAATTTTTGTTTTCTATGCTGCGACCCCCATCAGTGGTATCAGAGCCTAGATCTATTCGTAGATGTTGGTGCGATTAGAACACAAGTGTTGTGGGCGTTGATATTTTATGTTGCTACCTTCTTGCGTGCACTTTGCGTCTTTGCGGTATTGTGAGATGAAGCGGCCCGGACCAACCTTACTCGTCCACGCACGAGAGACCGGTTCCACGATTGACATGCAACTTGTTTTGCATAAGTGGCTGGCGGGTGTCTGTTTCTCTTGATTTAGTGAAGATGCAATTTTCAATGGAAGGCCTTTCAAAAGGATGAGTAAATAAGCAACTACTATATCACCGTTGTGGTTTTGCGTAGATTAGAACGGTTCTATCTCGTTGACCCAAGCCACGTAAAAATTGCATAAACAAAGTAGAGGACGTCTAACTTGTTTTTGCAGGGGGGGTCATGTGATGTGGTATGGCCAATATGTGATTTGTGATAATGTATGCAATGATCATGTTTGTAATCTTTCACGACTTGCATGTCGATGAGTACGGCAACCGGCAGGAGCCATATGGTTGTCTTTTATTTTATGTGACCTGCGTGTCATTGAATCACCATGTAATTGCTTTACTTTATTGCTAAGAGTAGCATTAGTTGTAGTTGCAATAGTTGGTGGACAACCATGGTGATGGCGCCACAATGATGGAGATCATGCCGGTGATGGAGATCATGCCGGTGCTTTGGAGATGGAGATCAAAAGCACAAGAAGAAAGGCCATATCATATCACAATTATGAATTGCATGTGATGTTAATCCTTTTATGCACCTTATTGTTTTGTTTAGATGTGATCGCGACGGTAGCATGATAAGGTGATCTCTCATGTTAATATCAAGATGTGTTCTCCCCTAGTATGCACCGTTGCCAAAGATCTTCGTTTCGAAGCACCACGTGATGATCGGGTGTGATAGATTCAACGTTCACATACAACGGGTGTAAGCCAGATTTACACACGCGAAAATACTACGGTTTCCTTGACGAGCCTAGCATGTACAGACATGGCCTCGGAACACAAGAACCGAAAGGTTAAACACGAGTCATATAGATGATATGATCAACATGGCGATGTTCACCATCGAAGCTACATCACCTCACGTGATGATCGGTTGTGGTGTAGTGGATTTGGATCGTGTGTCACTAAAACAACCAGAGAGATGTTGAGTTTAGTGGGAGTTCATTAAGATGAACTAAAATTATCATAAACAAAAGTCCAGATGTCTTTGCAAAAATCCTTGTAGATCATGGTTGACTACGGTAGTCTGTTCGTTGCTGAAAAACTGCGTCTCGATGGGTCAATTTTGTTGAGTAGTACCTGCGTTCTGAAAGAAGTCCTACACACCAATGATCAGCTCTACGTGCTAGAAGAACCAATAGGAGATAAACCTAAATATTTCTGCAAGCGATGAAGAGTACATGGAGTGGTTTTGAACCACCTACTTGAAAGTCAAGTGGATGATGTGCACCTTCATGAATTCTGACCTAAGTAGACAATTCAAGAACTTGATTGCAATGGAGATTGTTGATGAGCTGAAAAATAGTTTTTCAGCACAAGTTAGAATTATAAGGTTCGAATGTCTGAACGGTTTTCTTTCACTCAAGATGGAAGAGAACACTTGCTTGGAACAACACCTGAGGATAATGCATGAGATACATCATCGTCTAGTGCTTGTTTGGAACCACGAGATGAATGACGGTTTCGCGATAGATGGGGTGATACGCTAGCTTCTCCCCAGCTTCAAGAATTATGTCGGAGACTAGGTCATGGGAAGGGATTTGATCACTTTCTGTGAGTTTGTGTCTCGGCTGCGTCATGTCAAAGTGGAACCCATAGCAAGAGAAGTTGACAAGGCAGAAAGTATATATTGATATACATGTTATAAGTGTTTAAGTCCAAATTGCAATTGTGGCGGTTTCGATAAGTATTTGATACTCATTCTGTTTTATGAAAACAGAACCTGCTGCTTGAGATTTGCATAAAGGATATGGGAAGACGTTGTGGAATAGTGGCAATCAAGGAGTTGATGCTGGCAACGATCTGTCTCTACATTTATCGTTTTGATTAAAGGATTTGAATAAGTTTTGTAATCGAATTAAGTGTGATTTTGATTAGTGTGTCTTGCTTATGTGAGACGGTTATTCATGTTAAAGACAATGGTTGTTCTATTTTCATGAGTGATCCTTTTTGGAAATCACAAGTTTCGATTATAAGTGTATTATTCTTATTATAATCTAAATGATAAATTGGTTGAACATTTATAAAATATGTGACATACTAAAATATCCAAAACTTAATAATGACAATTGTTTTAGTCGTGCTAAATATTGAATAAACATTTTGATGTTTTATCAATACGCCTTATTGAAGGAGTATGACTAAAATGCCACCCTTTGGAAGAGTGCCATGAATTGCCGAAAATAAACACAAGTGTTGGTTGTATTTTCAGCAAATGTTAGATGTCATTATTTTGTGTACTCCATCATAAATGATTAAATAGGTGTATTTATTCGAGTTATGATATTTGATGAGATCAAATAAATTTCTGGAGTTTAGGATATTAAGTTAACAAGAAAATTGAGTCTTTATGATTTGATCAAAAGAGACAAAATATTTGAGTTATATGTTAGTATGCGGACTTGTGAGAAGTGTTATCACAAATTACAATATTTAGAATATTTTCAAAGGAGTTTGATATGTCCTAAGATATTGTAATCACACACTATTCGATATTGTGTGGTCTCAAAGAAGGGTTTTATTTCGGGGTTTAATAATAGCATTTAGATTTATTTGATAAACACTCTGTTTTATAAATGAGGATCTATTTAATGATTCGCATAAACATTTTTCATATGAGTTATGAGAAAAGGTGGTTTCAATAATTATGAGATAATTAGAAACTATTGCAAATAAAGTTTGTAGTATATTCATATGTGACTATGAATAGAGATTCCACAATGAGAGACTAAAAGGGACAAATCAATTGTTGATTGTGTTAAATGTTTTAGTGGATTTATCGTGAAAAGGTTTCATTGATAAAAGAATTGCTGGAATAAAATGAAAAGCTGAAACCTTGCTTGTTTATGTATCAAGTGGCACATATGTAAAGTGCTATGTTGGTTAAAACTTGACACATAAAGGAATTAATGATGGTGATCATTGAATTTCGGTTTAGCTTGTCTAAAGGAGTAGGATTCAAGAATATTAAAGTTTTGTCAAGTTACAAAATAATATTCATGATTTACTTGTCATGTTTGAGAAACAAGACATACCTATGAAACTACAAAGAAGAAATAGAAGCCTTAAATACGAAAGTGACTAAGAGTCATCCTATGTTAAGTTTAAATCACAAAGTAATTGTTGCTTGATTTTGTGAAAGCGTTGTTTCACATATTTATTCTTCAAAAGGGTTTGTAAGGAATAAATAAAACTTACTTGACAAAAGCACAAGAGGTAAAGCTCTTTAACATATTCAATGTTGTTAACTACATGGTGTAGTTGTGCTTAAGGTCAAAAGGATTTATGCTAGCAAAGTACTAGCGTTTCGTATAAAGAGTTCTCGATATTAATAGTTAAGAATTTTGGAGGTGTCCAAAATATCGAGAAAAATATACGAGTGTGATCTAATTAACATATGTGGTGACATATATTAAGTTAGAGCAGAAACTATTTTCCATGATCAAAATATGTGGTGACATATGTTTGAGTGGGAGCTAGTTAATCATGGTCAAATATAGAGATAACATATTTCTGAGTGGGAGCCAAAGTGGTTTCACAATTTAATATGTGTATGGTGTATATTTGAGTGGGAGTTTACAACATCTTGTTTGAGTGAAATGGAGATTTCATAAATGTTGTAAATAAGTCAGGAACCAACGTATAACTTATGAAGTTAGTTTGAACGTCAAATATCCATGGAGATGGATGTATCTATGGAGGATAGATATGTTTGATAACATTATGTCAGGATGTTTTACCTAAGTAAGATTTTGAAGGAGTTCAAAATGAACAAGTGAAGAAAGGTTCATTTGCTTGTCAGAAATAGGTGAAACATTGAGTTGATAACTCAGTACAAAATGATGGTTGGAGGATATGTTAGAATTCGCTATGAATCGTTCATAGGACTAAACATATAAGAACCATGTGTTTGTATTTGACGATATGTGACCCAAGTTCTTGGTTAGAAGAACATGTTAAATGAGGAGTCATTTTTCATGGAGTTGAGATAATAGAATCTAGAGATTGGACTTGGTTGAAGTCATAAAACCAAACTAGATTGGGGATCTCATGATAGCAGAAGCGCAGCGAAAGCATGATCGAAAATATCGAAGTGACATGATAGCACTGTCGATTTGTGAGTCTACAACATATAGGAGTATATGATTAATTCAAGGATTAAAAGATATAATATTATGGTTTGAGAAATTTTATTTCAAGACTGAGTGAGTTCCGGGTGCACATGCTATGTGAAAGTCCTCTTGACTGATCATACGTCATGTAGGCATAAAAGGGAAACGAAAATCTCACTCTCTAACCAAATGTATTATATTCATCATGTGATGATGTGAATTATCATGTGATGATAATAGGTTTATCATGAGATGATAAAGTAATGTCAAATTAGGTGACGTTAACGTTTTTTGCAAAGAACATAAAGAACTGTATAGTACAGAACACGGACAGAACCTCTTCCACGAGCAAACATGATCAGCACTGAGACTCCATGAGTGTTAGACACCATGAGTGTTGGATCAAGAAAATGTAAACTAGATTATTGACTCTAGTGCAAGTGGGAGACTGTTGGGAATATGCCCTAGAGGCAATAATAAAATGGTTTATTAGCATATTCATGTTTATGATAATAGTTTATTCTCCATGCTATAATTGTATTAACCGGAAACATAATACATGTGTGGAATATAAACAACAGGTGTCCCTAGTAAGCCTCTACCGGACTAGTTCGTTAGTCAAGAGATGGTTAGAGTTTCCTAACCATGGACTTGTTATAGTCACTTGATAACGGAGTCATATCATTAGGAGTAATGATGTGATGGACAAGACCCGATAATAAAGAGTTGCAATTGATCGTGTCACACAAGTTTCATTGCCAACACTTTTAGTATGTCAAGTATAGTTTCCTTAGACCATGAGATTATGTCACTCCCGTTTACCGGAGGAATACTTTGTGGACATCAAACGTCACTTCGTAACTGGGTGATTATAAAGGTGGCTTTCAGGTATCTCCGATGGTATTTGTTGGGTGACATGAATCAAGACTGGGATTTGTCCTTCCTTCTGACGGAAAAGATATCTCTGGGCCCTCTCGGTAATATAGCATCAAGAAAGGTTGCAACCATGTGATTAAGTGTTAATCACGGAGATCCTATATTATGGACGAGTAAAGAGAATTTGCCAAGTAACGAGATGAAACTAGATATGGGGATATCGACGATCGAATCTCGGGCAAATTAAATATCGGTGAGACAAAGGGAATCGTATATGAGATTAAGAATCTCCGGCATCGTGGTTCAATCGATAAAGAACTTCGTTGAATATGTAGGAGTCAATATGGGCATCCCGGTCCCGCTATTGATTATTGATCTGATCATGTCTGCATGTTCTCGAACCCGTAGGGTCACACACTTAAGGCTTCGATGTAGCTAGGGTTTTAGTGAGATAAGTAAATGGTGTAATCAAATGTTGATTCGGTGTCTCGGATGAGATCCTAGACATCACGAGGAGCTCCGGAAGAGTCCGGAGGTAAAGTTTCATATAAGGAAAGTGGTTTCCAGGGTTCCGGAAAAGTTCGGGAAAATTCCGGCAGAGTACCGGAAAATTCTAGAAGGTTCCGGAAGGTTCCGGAGGGCCCCACCTTGGGGGCCACGAACCTGGAAGGGCAACTTGGGCTAAGGGGAGGTGCAGCAACACACATGGGCTGGCCGCACCCCTCCCTAAAGGCCCATGAGGCTAGCCCAAGAGAAACCCTAACCCTAAAGGGAAAGGGAGCCTTGGGGGGCAAGTTTCCCCCCTTTGGCCGCCCCAAGGACTTGGGGGAGGGGCAAACCAGCCCCCCCCACGCCTATATAAGGAGGAGGGGAGGGCTGGGGCGCACCCCATCAAACCCTAGCCGCCGGCCTCCCTCTCCTCTCCCTCCTCTCTCCTGCAGCTGCTTGGCGAAGCCCTGCAGGAATTTCTCCACCATATCCACCACCACGCCATCGTGCTGCTGAGATCTCACGAGCCACTTCCTCCTCGCTTGCGGGATCAAGGAGAGGAAGTCTTCATCGAGCTGTACGTGTGGATACCGCGGAGGTGCTGCCCGTTGTGGCACTTCATCGGATTGGATCTTCGAGGAAATACATCTCCTCGCGACTAGATGAGTCTAGTTGCGGGGATCGACTAGCCAACCCCTGCACCGACAAAACGCGTTTGTTCGATCTTCAAGGGTAAGAGATTGGATCTCATCTTCACTACCTCCATCTAATAGATCTAGATCCTTGGGGTTTATTCCGCCTGTTGCGTAGGAAAATTTTTGTTTTCTATGCTGCGACCCCATCAGTTGGTTCCCTGATGAGACGTTTTTGCCTTGGAGAGGGTGTTGGTTCCCTGGTGAGGCGTTTTCCTCTCGAGGTTGCCTGAGGATTGTTTTGAACCTGCTTTCCTGCGCTTGGACAAATAGGCATACCCACAAGCAATACATAGCTAGATAACTCATGTGTGTCTCGCGAGGAGAACAGGCACCAAGGTCCTTGGTGAGTTGACGTGCACGGGAGCCGGTCCATGAGTTCAGAGCTCCTTGGGAGTTGACATGCATGAGAGCTGACCCGTGAGTTCAGAGCTCGGATTCCTTGGGTTTGAGGCGATGCTGGGATGCTCCCGAGGCACAGGCACCATGCTCAGCCCCCGCTCGCGAGATACACAGGAGGGATCATACGAGCAAGGATGAAAAGCAATAACATAACTGCTTACCAAAGCAACAACATATGCTGGCGCGAAGCGCAAAGGTTCAAAGTGACCTGAAACAGAGGTTCATTACACTGGCGTGGCCAGAAATACAAAATCTGCCATGTCTGGGCATGGGGTTCCACATGGAGTGGCTGAGACTCTCGCGGCCCGAGGCGACGCATGTAGAGAGAGCTCAGAGAGGGGGCCCCTATGCGGGGGTGGCTTCAAGAGCCTGCGGTCCACCATGGCTGGGCATGGGGATCCACCTCGCCAAGGCATGGTGCTTGAAGAAGTCACCTTGCCGAGGCGTGGTGGCTTGGGAGTCTTCTCGAACGGCCCGCGGCAACGTATAGTAGAGAGGGGAGCCCGAAGTTTTTCCTCGTGGAGGATGATGGCGCGAGGCTCTCCCTTGATGCAAAAAATTGCTCGTCGGGGACGATCAGGGGTAGAACTTGCGCAGGTGCTGGATGTTCCAGGGGTTGGCGACAGGGATGCCGTCCTCCGTCTCGAGCCGCGCTGAACCAGGCCTGGCGATGTGCACGACTCTGTAGGGTCCTTCCCACATTGGCGAGAGCTTGTGGAGGCCTGCCCTAGAGAGGACTCTCCTCATGACAAGGTCTCCTGCTTCGAGAGTGCGCGGGTGGATGTGGCGGCTGTGGTAGCGACGGAGGTCTTGCTGGTACCTGGCCGCTCTCAGGGCCGTATTGCGGCAGAGCCCCTCGAGCAGTAGCAGGTCGTGGTTGCGGAGTTCGTCCTGCTCAGCCTCCTTGAAGGCCAAGACTCGTGGAGAGCCGTGGGTGATCTCGCTGGGGAGAACGGCTTCAGCGCCATAGACGAGGGAGAACGGCGTCTCACCAGTTGGCTTTGTTGGCGTGGTGCGGATGGACCAGAGCACCGAGCGGAGCTCATCGATCCAGTGCTTGCCGCTGGCCTTGAGGCGGTTGAAGCTTCTCGTCTTGAGGCCCTTGAGCACCTCGGCGTTGGCTTGCTCAGCCTGCCTGTTGCTTCGTGGGTGAGCCACCGAGGCGTAGCAGATTTGGGCGCCGAGGCTGCCATAGTAGGACTTGAAGGCGCCGCTGATGAATTGTGAGCCGTTGTCGGTGATGATGCGGTTGGGCACGCCAAAGCGGCAGACCAGGCTCCTGATGAATTTTACCGCTGATTTCGCCGGGATGGTGCGCACGGGTTCCACCTCAGGCCACTTGGTGAATTTGTCGATGGCGACGTAGAGGTAGCGGTAGCCCCCGAGCGCTCGCGGGAAGGGTCCCAGGAGGTCCAGCCCCCAGACCGCGAACGGCCAGAAGAGCGGGATGGTTTGGAGTCCTTGCGCGGGCTGGTGGATCTGCTTGGCGTGGAATTGGCAGGCATCACAGGATTGGACGATTGCGGCTGCATCTTGAAGCACTGAAGGCCAGTAGAAGCCACTCCGGAAGACCTTGCCTGCAAGGGTGCGTGAGGATGAATGGTGGCCGCACTCTCCGCTGTGGATGTCGTGGATGAGCTGGCGGCCTTCCTCGGCAGGGACGCACCGCAACGCCACCCCATTGGGGCGCTTACGGTACAGGTCTCCGTCGTGGAGGCAGTAGGACTTGGCCTGGCGAGCAACCCTTTCGGCTTCGGCGTCTTCTTTGGGGAGAACTCGGTTTTGCAGGTAGCTCTTGATCTCGTCAATCCAACCAGTGTCTTGGCGTACCAGGGTCATCAGCAAGCGGTCGCCTGAGGGCAGCCCACAGTTTGGTGCTCCACTTGATGGGGCTGGTGGGAGCTCCTCGTTGATGCTCGTGCTGACCGCTGGTTTCTTGACCGAGGACTTGGCGAGCCTCTCCTCGAACACTCCAGGCTTCTGGGCTTCCCTTCTTGCTGCTCGCCTGGCGAGTTCGTCTGCTTCTTGGTTTTCTCCTCGTGGGATATGCTTGAGCTCCATGCCCCTGAAGTGCTTCTCGAGTTTGCGTACCTCTTCAAGGTAGGCCACCATGTAGGTGTCCTTAGGCGTGTAGCTTTTGTTGGAGAAGTTGACGAGGAGCTGAGAGTCGCCCTTGATGAGGATGCGCTTGATGCCGAGGGCAATGGCAGCTCTGAGCCCGGCGAGGAGGCCTTCGTATTCAGCAATGTTGTTGGAGACCTTGTCGTTATCCTTGAAGCACAGATGGACGGCGTAGTAGAGCTTGTCGCCTATCGGTGAGGTGAGGACAGCACCAGCCCCTGCACTCCGGGCCGCGAAGGCGCCGTCGAAGTGCATGGTCCAGTGGCTGGGCTCCGTCCCTCCTGAGGCTGCGGCTTCCTCCTCTTGAGGCTCTTCTTCACGCGTTTCCGTCCATTCGGCCATGAAATCAGCCATCGCCCTGCCCTTGATGACCCTTGTGGTGTCAAACTCCAGCTCGAAAGGTTGCAGCTCGATGCCCCAGCTTGCGACGCGATCTGTTGCGTTTGGGTTGCGCAGGACTTGCTCCAGGGGGTATGAGGTGACCACCTTGATGGGGTGACCCTGAAAGTAGTGGCGCAATTTCCTGGAGGCGCTGAGGAGCGAGAAGAGGAGCTTTTGCTGCATGGGGCAGCGCTCGCGAGCATCCCGCAGCACTGTGCTGACGAAGTACACGGGATGCTCGACGAGGGTAGTCGTTGGAGTGGCAGCGGTTGGCTCCTCTCGAGGCTCGATGGAGTCCTTGTCGAGGTTTTCTTGAGGCCCCACTTGTAGAGGCTCGGCATGAGGCTGGAGACTTGACGAGGCTGCTTCCTTGTCGAGGAGTTCTGGGCTTGGCGAGGACTGGCTCTTCCCTTTCAGCCACCAAGACCGCGCTTGCCGTCTGAGGAGTGGCTGCAAGATACAGCTTCAGAGGCTCGCGAGGGCGTGGGGCAACCATGATGGGTGGGCTCGCCAGGTATTTCTTCAGGTCCTCGAAGGCCTTTGCTGCTTCACGGGTCCACTTGAAAGGACCGGACCTCTTCATGATCTTGAAAAACGGCAGCGCCCTCTCGCCGAACTTGGAGATGAAACGGCCAAGGCTGGCCATACATCCCGCCAAGCGCTGCATGTCCTTGAGGCGACGAGGAGGCTGCATCTCTTCTATGGCTCTGATCTTGTCGGGGTTTGCTTCGATGCCACGATGCGATGCCAGGAACCCGAGGAGTTTGCCTGAAGGGACCCCGAAGACGCACTTGGCGGGGTTCAGCTTGATGTTCACCTTGCGCAGGTTGGCAAAGGTCTCCTCGAGGTCCTTGATGAGCATGTCTTCTTCGCGGGTCTTGACCACGATGTCGTCGACGTAGGCCTCTGCATTCCTCCCCATTTGAGCTCCCAAGGCGATCCTCATGAGGCGCTAGAAAGTGGCACCGGCGTTTTTCAGGCCGGAGGGCATGCAGACGTAGCAAAACACACCACAAGGGGTGAGAAATTCTGTCTTCTCCTCGTCCTCCTTCTTCATCTTGATCTGGTGATAGCCTGAGAAGGCATCCAGAAAACAGAGGAGTGCGCAGCCGGCGGTGGAGTCCACGATCTGGTCGATCCTCGGGAGGGGATAGGGTTCCTTGGGGCAGGCTTTGTTGAGGTCGGTGAAGTCGATGCAGAGGCGGCTTCCTCCGGTGTGCTTGGGGACGACCACACCATTGGCGAGCCAAGTGGGATGGACAACTTCCTTGATGATACTGGCTTTCTTCAACTTTTCTACTTCTTGGACGATGAAATTTTGCTTATCTGCCGCCTGGCGCCGCGCCTTTTGCTTCACGGGGCGTGCGTTTGGACACGCGGCTAAGTGGTGCTCGATCACCTCCCTCGGTACTCCGGACATATCTGACGGTGTCCATGCGAACATGTCAGAGTTTGCCCTGAGGAAGGCGACGAGCGCGCTTTCCTATTTGGGAGGCAAGTTGGCGCCGATGGTGACGCTAGCCCCCGAGCCGTTTGCCTCAAGAGGCACTTGCTTCGTGGCCTGCGAAGTAGGTCAGGCCAATGTGTGCGACGTCGAAGTCGATCAGCTCGGAGGATGGCGATGGTGACGCTAGCCCCCGAGGATGGCGTTGTAGGGCAGGCCAATGTGTGCGACGTCGAAGTCGATCAGCTCGGTGCGGTAGTTGGCCTGCGTGCCGAAGGTGACCGCGAGCCTCACCTGCCCCAAAGGGGTGGTGAGACCCTCTGTCACCCCCGAGAAGGGCCTGGTGGGCATGATCCGCTCGTAGGGCACCTGCAGCTTCTCGAAAGTCTCGACAGAGATGACGTTGAGGCCTGCACCCCCATCGATGAGCGTCTTAGAGACTGCAATGTTGTTGATGGTGGAAGTGCAGACCAGCGGGATGGTGCCAACAGTTGAAGTGGACTTGGGGTGGTCGCTGGAGTCGAAAGTGATGGGGTACTGGGACCACTTGAGGGGCCTGGAGGCCTCAACCCCGGGAAGCGCTGCCGCGACCTCGCGAGCAAGTTGCTTGAAGTGGCGGTTGGAGCTGGGGGCCTGAGCCCCGCCGAGGATGCAAGCAGCCCCGCGAGGCACCTGGTAGCCCTCAGGAGTCTCGGCAGGGAGGTTGTCGTTCACGGGCTGTGCGGCGTTGGCTTGAGGGTTCTGCTGGTAGTTGTCATCGTAGTTGTTGTTGTTCCAGCGTCGCCCCCCGCGGCCGCCGCGACCTCGCGAGCCTCGCGAGCCTCGCGAAGCCTCTTGAGGTCGTAGCAGTCCTCGGTGGCATGGGAATGCCTGTTATGGTAGATGCAGAAGGGGCGGTCATCTTTCTTCTCGGGGTCCGCGGCTGGAGCAGCAGCGCGAGGCTGCTTGGCGTCAGGCTCAGCCGCAAGGACCGCAGTGGTCTTGCACTTCTTGGTGGATTTCTTCTTCTTCTTGGACCCCTCGGCAGGGTCCCCTGGCTCGTTCTTGATGAACAGGCGGCCCTCCTCAGCCTTGGCGCACTTGTCCGCCAAGTCGAAGAGCTTGATGACGGTGGTGATGTTGTCGTGGATGCCAAGCTTCTCGAGCATCCGCACATCCGTGACCCCAGCCTGGAAGGCCGAAATGACCTGCGCGTCGGTGGCGTTGGGGATTTTGTTGCGCACCTGGCTGAAGCGCTGGATGTACTTGCGGAGGGTCTCGCCAGGCTTCTGGCGTACGCCGCGGAGGTCGTTGTACGTGAGGCCACGCTCGTACGTGCCCTTGAAGTTGGCGACGAAGCACCGGCAGAGGTCCTCCCAGGTGTTGATGGACTCGGCGGGGAGGTTCGTGAGCCACGAGGACGCGGAGTCCTTGAGGGCCATGGGGAACCAGTTTGCCATGACTTTGTCGTCGCCCCCTGCGGACTGGATGGCCAAAGTGTAGAGGTGCAGGAACTCCAGGGGGTTGTTCTTGCCGTCATAGCGCGGAGGAAGATCCGGCCTGAATTTGACCGGCCAGACGACGCGACGGAGGCTGCGAGTGAACGCGGCCGTCGTGCCGTAGGTGACCGGGCCGTTGGCGAGGGTGGCGCGGAGATGACGCCCCGCGGTGGCGATGTCCTGGACGGCGCGGTTGTGGCGATCCTGGTGGCGCTCGATGCTCACGCGTGCGTCCTCCGGGGCTCGCTGCACGATTTGGCAGTCATGCGGCGACGACGCGTGCGATGCAGCGCGGTTGTCGCGAGGAGGAGCCCCGGCGGGAGCAGGTTGCGGTGGAACGGGTGGAGCTGGAGCGGGCGCGGGATGACGAGGAGGTGCATGCGGCGCGCCGTACGCCACGTCCCCTGCGCGTGCAGAGAGAACCAGCGAACGAGACGGTGCGGGAGCGGCGACGCGAGCGGCGCCGACGAGCTCGGAGAGGCGGTTGAGCCAGGCTTCTTGGGCCTCCGGCGTGGGACGGTACTGCAGCAGCTCCTGCGCCATGATGAGCGCAGTTGCCGGGCTGGGCGCAGGGCGGCCCAGCGAGGAGGCAGCACGGTCCCGCGACGGGTGCAGAGAGGAAGCCTCCTCTTCGCCGAGGTCGTCCTCGGCGTGGTCGTGGTCGTCGTCCTCCGGGTGCTCGACGCGGGGCTCGGGGTCGACGTGGCACTCCGGAGCGGCACTCCCGCGTGGGCGGCCGCGCGGGTTGCCAGCGGGAGCGGTGGCGGCGCTGGCCGTCCGGCGAGCGAGACGTTCGGCGCGAGAGCCGGCCATGGCGGTGTCGAGGTTGAAGACGCGCCTCAGCCCCCTACCTGGCGCGCCAAATGTCGAAGAACTGTCCCAGGAACTGGGTGTGTCTCACAAGGATCGAGTAAGGGGTTGAACACGGAATCAAACAACCCTCAACGTGCCTCAGCGACGATGCTCGTCGAGCTCGCTGCGGGACAGCACTGCAGAGATAACGCACGGTATTACCCAGGTTCAGGGCCCTCTAGGAGAGGTAAAACCCCTACGTCCTGCCTTGGATGTATTGCACTTGCTTGGAGAGGTTTCAGTACAAAGGGAGCTTGGCGAGCTCAAGGTGGCTAACAATGGCTAACCCTAGAACTCAGAACTTCCAACCAAAGATTCCCCCCTTTGCCCGAACGTGCTCCTCCTCCTTTTATAGGTGTCTCGGACCTCTTCCCCCAAATATCTTGGCGGGAAGGGTTACCACATGGCGACGAAGGAGGAGGACGGGTGCACGATAAAGGTAGAGTCCATGGACGCGGTCCATGGCAGGGAGCGGTGTCACCAAAGCTGGAAAAGCCACTGTCCAACCATGACGGTGGGCTGGCGCCGCTGAGGAGGGGTGTGTCCCACGGTGACGTCGCCCTTGGAGCGTAGCTGCAGACGGTCCCCTTATCACCAAAGTGGCAATTCTTGGGGCTCCTTTGCTTGGTGCAGCGTTGTTGACTGCTTTATACATAAGAACGGCAACTGCGGCGCTGCCGTCACCGCGCGCTGGCGCGCCCGTGACTCTGCGGTGGGTGCAGAGCCCATGTGCGCTCTGCCACGGAGGCAGAGCTGGCTTCATGAGGAAAGAAACCCTCGCGAGGCAGGAGGCCTCGCCGAGCCTTTCGGCTTGGTCCTTAGCAGAATTTGCAGGTAGCATCCGAGATGCCCTCTCGAGGAGAGGTGGTCCCTCGCCGAGAGGAAACCCTCGGCGAGGAGGAGAGGTCCCTCGCGAGGAAAAAACCCTCGCGAGGCTCGCCAGGCTTGGAGAGCCTGGTCCTTAGCGAAATCTTCTGAAGAATGTTGTGGGCCCTGGCAGGCCGGCCCGTGGTACCCTGGTTTCCACTGTGCCGACATCGCTGCCCCCGCCTTCTTCGGCCTCCCCGAACCCTTCATCGTCTCCGTGGTGAGCACCTGGTCCTCAGGACCCCCTTCTCCGTCGTCCTCTCGCTCTGGTTCGTCTCCGCGCCGCTCGCCACCGTGAGCCGCCGCCGCGCGCCGTCGCCATGGTCGCTCCTGCGACCAGTAGCTAGCGGCACTGCCACCGTTAGGTTCCTCTCGCCGAGTAGAGCATGTAGGTAGTCTCGCTTGGTCTTGTCTCGCGTTAGAGTGTCGCCGTCGTGGTCGACCGTGCCGCTCCGCCGCTGGACGTGCTCACCGGGGCTTCTCCGGTGACCTTTGGGTCACGACGCCGCCACCGGCTTCCCTGCGACGCGTCGCGCGAACTGCCGCCCCTCCCTGTCCCCGCGCTTGCTCGCCCGCGCCTGTGCCGTGCGCGCTCGCCGCCGGCCAGCGCGCGGTCACCGTGTCGGCCACGCCGGTCGTGGCGTTGACGGCCACGCACGCGTGCTCGCCCGGCCTGGTCCCGGCCTGGGCCGGCCAAAAGGCCGGACCCCTCGGGTGGTTGCCCGGCCTCGCGCCCCAGCCTGGGCCGGCCACAAGGCTGGCCTCTTCGGGTTTCCCCCCGGCCTTGAGCCCGGCCTGGCCGGCTCGGAGGCTGGCCTGTCTGGCCCTTTTAGCTTTTTCCTTTTGGAATTAAAAAGCAAATTTAAATATTTGATATCTATTTGAATATTGCTTCAAAAATGGAAAATCAAATATCAAAATGCTCAGTAAAACAAACTCTACAATATAGAATCATTGAAATGATCTTTTGAAACTTTTTATCTTGTTGTTTATTAAAGAATTCCTAAAATGGCATAGATAATACCTAATTTGGGAAAATTATAACTCGAGAAATACTTAACCAAAAATTATGAATAACATATCCAAGTGATCACATGTACTATCAAACCATGCTAATATCAAATCATGATCGCAAATATTTATTCGATGTTATTCTTTAAATGATTAAAAAAATTAAATTCAAATAATTATTTAAATCGCTAATTATTCTTCGATACTCAGAAAATTACAAATGAGGTACCAAAATGATCGGAAGAACAAAACCTACTTAATCATGTCATGTTCATGCGTATTTGAGCCACTTCTCTAATAATGTAATAATTTATAAGTAATGTGATCACTAAGATAAATATGGGGTTGTTTCCAAATAATTGCACTAATTATTTGGAACTCCATTTAATTTGTTAAATAATTTAAATGTTGATATCTTTGCATAAAATTGTCATGTCATCATGTGATTGTGCATTGCACCTTGTCCTCGTGTGATTTATTTGTTCATTTGTATTATTGTTGGGTATCGATAGATTCCGGAGTTGAGGTCACCCCTACCTACCTCGACGAGCCGTACTACACGCCCCGGCAGCAAGGCATGAGATAACCTAACCTTCTTGGCATCTAGCATCCAATTGTTTTCTAAAATTATTTTATCCACCATAATATTGCAAGCGATTCCAATATCAATTTTTGATCAAGATGTAGAGTATCATATGAATGCATGTTTATCCCCTGAACCATCACATGTTTCCCCTCCTATGAACCATAGGTATGATGTGTTGGCCGGATACAAAAATATAATTGTTGTTATATGCTTAGCTATGCTTAGCCATGCTTAGTCGTTTTTTTATTTATGTCCGTTGATTAAATTCCATATTGATGAATGAGGATGGAATGTTCTGACAGGGTGGTTGTTGTTGGTACTTAATTAAATTGCTTAAAAGGCTTGGGTGAGTTGACATCGGGGATGGTGTTTTGCCTCACTCTTGCCCCTAGGTGCGAGTTCCTGTCTTCGGACTCAAGGTTTGAGCATGCTGCCATTGGTGGGTGTATGGGCGCCTTACTAACTGAATAACTTGTGCGGGCGTATCCAAGGGTCCTCTAGTTCGGTTTTCCATTTGCGTGTGAGTGGAAAAGAAAATGTTGAGGAGGATTTGTGTTTAGGACGTGGCGATGGGGCAGGGGCTGAAATAGGCTGGGTAAACTTGCCATGTGGCCACTGATGACTCTTGGATAGTCTCACGCGAGGTAAAGGTTTAACCGCGCCCGCTCGCCGGCCTTCCCTGGAAGAGGGCCAATCAGGTGAGCCGGACGGTACCAATGGGTAAATTAGTACACGCCTGTAGGGTTAATCTTTTCGAAAAGCCGTGTCCACGGTTATGGACGCCTTGGGAATGGATTTACGGGATCATAAACAACTTTAACCTAATTAAAACTTGGCAACTAGAGGTTGCAATTATAACGTGTGGTAAAAGGTTCATTTCCTCGAGGGGGATTCGAGGGAGTGCCTTGGTGGAAATCAGAGGTGGATTCTTGATACTATTTGGTTCGATGAGAACCGAAGGAAAAGTTACTCTCTTACCCCTTTTATGAAAAATCTTCTGAGTAGTCGATGCCATGGGACAATTATGTCTTTTTAAATGAAAACTGACTTTATGCAAAATAACTAGTATACAGCTTTATAGCCTCCGTCATCATTGGGCCTATATCGCCCTACTAAACTTGCGAGTACATCGTACTCAGTCTCTCTTTGCTGCCTTTATTACTTGTTTCAGAGGAGGACGACACCGAGCACCCATGTAGGGTTCTTCGTGGACATCGACGAGTAGTTTGGGGTTCCCAGGTGGCAGCTTGGGACGTCGTGGAACAAACTGGCTGGGATGTTTATCTGCAGGCCTCTTAGGCCATATTTTGGATCTTGTTGCTAGACAACATAATTTGCTTCCGCTTGATGTGATGATGGGTCTGTGACCCCTGTTGTGCTATTTGTATCTTGCTCATATATGAGTTGCTATATGAACTTTGTGTCGTAGAGTCTGTGACGTGCCAGTTGTTCCACAAGTCTTGATCTCTTTATTATACATTGATAGTTATGCCAGTGTTTATGGCATGATCGGAGTGTTGCGTGGGAGCGGTAATCCCATACCCTTCGGTTGTGTAGCATAGCCTGTGGGTTACATAGCCTCTCTGTATAATTCCGGGGTCGGAGCGCTACACTACTATTGAGCATATACTCCCTCTTGGAGATCTATAGAAACTACTTGGCCAGAGTAACCACACAGATCGGAGAGCATGCAAGAATGTAAATAAAGCAATCTCATAATGAAGATAACATGGACAATCTGATCATAACATCGGAATTCATCATATCCCTGCAAACACAACAATAGCAGCAGTTAAATCGGATGGATCTCGATCATGTTAGGCAGCTCATAAGACCATTGTATTCGCCACAAGGAGGGGATATAACCATCTAGCTACTGCTACAGATCCGTAGTTGAAAGGACACGGATGTCGCCTAGAGGGGGGTGAATAGGCG
This sequence comes from Puccinellia tenuiflora, assembly GCA_012064385.1. NCBI lineage: Eukaryota > Viridiplantae > Streptophyta > Magnoliopsida > Poales > Poaceae > Puccinellia > Puccinellia tenuiflora. The sequence continues at coordinate 358,101 of QRDG01000108.1, forward strand.
ATTTAAAATTATTACGGTTAAGGCTTGAATAAATGCGGAATAAAACTAACATTTAATTTATCAAGCCAAAACCTAAACTAGCTAGGTTTACCTATGTGCACCAACAACTTATGCTAAGCAATATAATCGACTAGGTGATAGCAAGATATATAACTTCAAGCTTGATGGCTATCACAAAGTAAGTAGCAAAAGTAAGAAGCTCGGGTATAGAAATACCAAGGCACTTGGAGACGATGATTTATCCCAAAGTTCACTTCCCAATGGAAGCTAGTCTCCGTTGGAGCGGCGCGGTGTTCACCAAATTGAAACACCGAGTAGCCTTGAAATGGCACACCATATCTCCTTTGTGTCTTACCACCGATGTGGCGAGGCACTTGTCACTATGTTGCCGTTGAGGTTGACAACTAGAACCTTTATAAGGATGAAGCACACTCCACAAGTTGGAGGGTCTTCACCAAATGTACCGAGCCGCCAAGACTCGATGGTCGAGGTCGGGGCACACACCACAACTCAATTGGTGGCTCCCGGCAAAGTATTCGTAGCTCTCAAAGCTCCAAGACGAACAAGGTTGAGCCACACTCCACAACTTAATTGGAGGCTCCCAACAAATCCCGCGAGCCACCAAAACTCCGAGATACAACAACCGTCTAGGGTACCAACGTGCCCTAGAGGAACAAGCTATAGGGCACCCAAGCACCCAAGAGTAACAAGCTTCTCAACTTCAAATTCCACGAATCTTCATGGAGAGAGCAAACCGATGCACCAAATGCAATGGCAAGAACACACTAAAGTGGTCAAGTACTTCTCTCCGAAATCCAACCAAAGCAACTAATGCTATGGAGGGATTTAAGAGGAAGAACAAAGGAGAAACACAAAGCAACTCCAAGATCTAAATCCAAAGATGTTCCCCTCACTTAGAGGATATATGGTTTGGTGGAAATGTAGATCTAGGCCTTCTCCTTCAATCCTCCAAAGATCAACGAGTTTGGGTGGAGGAATTGGGAGGCCTCTATGATTTGAGCTCTTGCAACAATGGAGGAGAGAGGGAAAAAGAGCTAACTTGGCTGGAGGAAGGAGGAGGGGTATAAATACCCCTCCCCAATAATTGAGCCGTTGGAGGCAATTTCCTGTGCGTAGGGAGGCCGGCCTTGCCGGGTCCGAGGCTGGCCTGAAATCTTGGAGATAAAACTGCGTGCAGGGAGGCCAGCCTTGGGCCCGGCCTAGGCCGGCTTGCCAACTTCCGAGGCCGGCCAAGTGCCCGAGACGGCCAGCCTTGAGCCCGGCAAGGCTGGCCAAACTGCAAGAACACCCAACACGAAAACAAACATATTTTGACCATCCGGACTCCGTTTTCGATGATCTTGTGCTTGTTTCGAAGATAATCACAAGCCCTACAAGATCATGCAGAGAAACATCATAGTCCAAAAAGATATTAAAATAACAAATGGGGAAAGGTTAAACCTCTCTCTCGCAAACCGAGAACACCATGTCTTTTGCAAATGAAACCCAAATGAAGTGAAACCAATTTTGTTGGAAAGAGAACGACAAGAGATACCCTTGGAAATATTGAAAACAAGTAAAGGAGATTTTGCAAATAATTGGAAGAGTGAGACCTTCCACAAGGATGAACCGAAAAAATCTCCAATACCGAAAACGCAATAGGAGACGCATATGAAAACCGTTTTCGGTGAACTTGGCCTTGTCATGACAAGCACGACAAGCACCAAGACCACACCACGATAAGAGCCAAATAAGAACCAATAAAGATGATTGCAAGGATGCAAAGGTTTGAGCTCTACACGAACGATACGATCAAGATACTCGGTCAAGAGCCCCTCTTGATAGTACGGCTATCTATCCTATAACCCGGTCTCTCAACTAACATCATGAGACCGGTAAAATAGAAAACCTATCAAGATAATACCTTTGACTTGCGCATAATCCACTTGAGGTCGATGAAGACGATCTTCATCTCCTCAAGAGGAACCACCTTTCTTGATTGCGCTCGCTTGGTGAAGACTCACATGTTGCTCCCCCATACACCAATATGAGAGAATGAAAGAACAAACGATGTCCCGGATGTCGCCTAGAGGGGGGTGAATAGGCGATTAACACTTTTTCTATTTAGGGGCTTGATAATTGTGGAATAAAACTATGTGTTTAAATTAACAAGCCAACAACCTAAAATACTAGGTTTACCTAAGTGCACCAACAACTTATGCTAAGCAAGGCAAGCAACAAGGTGATAGCAAGATATGAACTTCAAGCACGAAGGCTATCACAAGATAAAGTTCATAAGTAAAAGCTCGGGTATAGAAATAACCGAGGCACGCGGAGACGAAGATGTATTCATGAGTTCTTCCTTGTTAAGGGAGTACGTCTCGTTGGAGGGGTGTGAGCTCGCCACAAGAGGCCTACTCAAGATGTCACAAAGGCCTCACCCTATTCTCCGATGAACCTCACCCAAGGGATTGGTTCACCTTCCACTATCGGAATCCTTCGAGGCGGATTCCAGAGCCCTTTTACACCGATCTTGGGGCACACACCCACAACTCAATTGGGGGCTCCCAAACTCGTGCCAAAGCTTCACAACTCGAAGTCTTCGTGGCACCTCCAAACCGTCTAGGGTACACTATGCACCCAAGAGGCACAACGCTCTTGGGAACACAATGCACCCAAGAGTAACAAGCTTCTCAACCTTCAACTTCACGTATCACCGTGGAGAGAGCAACCCGATGCAACTAATGCAAGAGGCAAGAACACACAAAGTGGTCAAGTCCTTCTCTCTAAAATCCAACCAAAGCAACTAATGCTATGGAGGGATTTAGGAGGAAGAACAAAGGGATGAACACAAAGCAACCCCAAAATCTAGATCCGCTAGGTTCCCCTCACTAAGAGGAGAATTTGATTGGTGGAATGGTAGATCTAGATCTACTCTCTTGAATCCCTAAGTTTGGGCAAGAATCATTGGAGGGATTGAGAGGAATCAAGCTCAGAAGGATGTGCAAAAATGGAAGAGAGAGAGCTTGAAGAGATTCAAAAGGTTGGAAGAAGTGTTGGAGCAAAGGGGAAGAAGGGGCACTTAAAAGGGTGCCCTGGGAATCTGGCCGTTGGGCACAAAATCCCGCAGGGCCGGTAGTACCGGCCCAAGGGGCGGTACTACTGCCCCACGTAAAACTACCCCCAACGGCTCTCTCCAGAAACGAAAACCCGCAGGACCGGTAGTACCGTCCCAAAGGGCGGTACTTCCGGCCCACACACAAACAACAGAGAAGAACACCCGAAGGCCGGTAGTACCGGGAAGAGGACCGGTAGTACCAATTGATCCGGTACTACCGGAACCACTTCCGGGCGAACTTCCGGTTAAAAAAACGAGAGGCCAGTACCAAAAGAAATAGGCGGAAGAAGCCCCGGAAGTGGGCCCAGCACTGGCCACCGGTACTTCCGGCAAGAGGCCCGGTACTTCCGGTAATCACGGTAGTACCAGAACAAGTTCTGGTGCCACTTCCGCTCGATAATAGAACCGAATTTCCATAAGCGGAAGTGGCCTCCGGAAGTTGGTCCGGAACAAACCAGCGGTAGTTCCGCAAGATTGACCGGTAGTACCGGCAGAGAAAACAGCAGAACACCCGAAAACTGAAACCGCGATAACTTTCACCCACGAACTCCGTTTTCGATAATCTTGGACTCGTTGGAATCGTCACAACGAGCACAATAAGATTATACAGAGAAACATCATAATCCAAGAAAATATTATAAAAACAAATGGGGAAAGTTTACACCTCCGTTTTGAAAACCAAAAAAGCCGTATCTTTTGCAATTGAGGTCCGAATGAAGTAAAACCAATTTTGTTGGAAAGAGGACGACAAAAGCTACCTTTGTAAAAGAAAAAACAAGTAAAGGAGATTTTGCAAATAATTTGAATAAAGAATCCTTCCGCACGGATGAACCGGCAAAATCTCCAATACCGAAAACGCAATAGAAGACGCATATGAAAGCCGTTTTCGGTGAGCTTGGCTTTGTCATGACAAGCACGACAAGCACCAAGACCACACCACGATAAGAGACAAATAAGAGCCAATAAAGATGATTGCATGGATTCAAAGGTTTGTGCTCTCTATGACGATACGATCACGATACTCGGTCGAGAGCCCCTCTTGATAGTACGGTTATCTATCCTATAATCCGGTCTCTCACTAAACATCATGAGACCGGTAAAATAGAAACCCTATCAAGATCATACCTTTGCCTTGCGCTTAAACCACTTGAGGTCAATGAAGACGATCTTCAACTCCTCAAGACGCACCACCTTTCTTCATTGCGCTTCGCTTGGTGAAGATTCACATGACGCTCCCCCAAACACCAAGATGGGGAAAGCACTCTTTGGCATATCTTCACTTGGACTTGAGTGTTGATCAACACACACTTAGCCTTGATCAACACAACTTTTCTTCCCTTATCCTTGACTCCAACAAATGGAGATCAAGCAACTCAAATGGACACACCTATAAACATAGCTCAATGCAAACATTAGTCCATAGAGATTGTCATTAATTACCAAAACCATGCATGGGGGCAACCATGCACTTTCAGAGAAGCACTCTTCGGCATATCTTCACTTGGACTTGAGTGTTGATCAACTCGCACTTAGCCTTGATCAACAAATACTCTTCTTCCCTTAGCCTTGATTCCAACAAATGGAGATCAAGCACTGCAAATGGACACACCTACAAGTAGCTTAATACAAACATTAGTCCATAGAGATTGTCATTAATTACCAAAACCACACATGGGGGGCAACCATGCACTTTCAATCTCCCCCATTTTGGTAATTGATGACAATCCCTTTTAAGAGGGTTTATATAATGAATAAAGCATCCTTGCAAGACAAACAATCAAGGATGCAAGCGCATTAAAGTGAAAGAACAAACTATGCCTTGATGTCGCCTAGAGGGGGGGGTGAATAAGCGATTAAAACTTTTCCGGTTTAAGGCTTGATAATTGCGGAATAAAACTAGGTGTTTAAATTAACAAGCCAACAACCTAATTATACTAGGTTTACCTATGTGCACCAACAACTTATGCTAAGCAAGGCAAGCAGCAAGGTGATAGAAATAACCGAGGCACACGGAGACGAGGATGTATTCCCGAGTTCCTCCTTGATAAGGGCGTACATCTCGTTCGAGGGGTGTGAGCTCGCCACAAAAGGCCTACTCAAGATGCCACAAAGGCCTCACCCTATTCTCCAATGAACCTCACCCAAGGGTTTGGTTCACCTTCCACTATCGGGATCCTTCAAGGCGGAATCCGGAGCCTTTACAACGATCTTGGGGCACACATCCACAACTCAATCGGGGGCTCCCAAACCTTGCCCGAAACTTCACAACTCGAAGTCTTCACGACACCACCAACCGTCTAGGGTACACAATGCACCCAAGAGGCACAAGCTCTTGAGAACAACAATGCACCCAAGAGTAACAAGCTTCTTGAACCTTCAACTTCCACGAATCCTCGTGGAGAGCACAAACCGATGCAACTAATGCAAATGGCAAGAACACACTAAGTGGTCAAATCCTTCTCTCCAAAATCCAACCAAAGCAACTAATGCTATGAAGGGATTTAAGAGGAAGAACAACGAGGAGAAACACCAAGAACTCCAAAATCTAGATCTACAAGGTTTCCCTCACTTAGAGGAGAAATTGATTGGTGGAGTGGTAGATCTAGATCTCCTCTCTTCTTTCCCTAAAAATGGACAAAAATCATTGGAGGTAAGTGGAGGAATCAAGCTCTCAAGATTTGCAAAAATGGTGGAGAGAGAGAGAGAGAGAGAAAAAAGCTGCTCAGGAAAAAAAAGGGGAAGAAGCCCTTTTTACAGGGGCCACAAAAATGTGGCCGTTGGGGCCAAAAAGTGGCCAGCAGACATCCCGGCCTGGGGCCGGCCAGCACCCGGCTAGGCCGGCCGGGAAACAGCACACCGATCGAACCAGTGCTGGGAAGCCGGCCTGGAGCCGACCATGGGCCGGTCTGGCGCGCGACCTGGGCCGGGAGGCAGCCCGAGCCGGCCGGCCTCATCCCGGCCTGGGGCCGGTCAGCCAGTGAGCGGTGGGCCGGGAGGCAGCCCGAGGGAGCCGGCCTCGCCCCGGCCCGGCCAGCCTGGCTGCCCCCCCCCCCCCCCCCCGCCCCCTCTTTTTTTTATTCCTTTTTAAAAACTGTGTAAAAAAAGGTCCGATGATATAAACGCAATAACTTTCACCCACGAACTCCGTTTTCGATAATCTTGGACTCGTTGGATTCGTCACAACGAGCACTACAAGATTATGCAGAGAAACATCATAGTCCAACAAGATATTATAAAAACAAATAGGGGAAAGGTTAAACCTCTATTTCACAAACCGGAAATGCTATAACTTTTGCAAATGAAGTCCGAATGAAGTGAAACCAATTTTGTTGGAAAGAGGACGACAAATGCAACCCTTGGAAATGTAGAAAACAAACAATGGAGATTTTGCAAAGAAATGGAAGAGAGAAACATTCCGCATAGATGAACCGGCAAAATCTCCAATGCCGAAAACGCAATAGAAGACGCATATGAAAACCGTTTTCGGTGAACTCGGCCTTGTCATGACGAGCACGACAAGCAGAAAGACCACACCACGATAAGAGACAAATAAGAACCAATAAAGATGATTGCAAGGAAGCAAAGGTTTGAGCTCTCCACGAACGATATGATCAAGATACTCGGTCGAGAGCCCCTCTTGATAGTACGGCTATCCATCCTAAAATCCGGTCTCTCCACTAACAACATGAGACCGGTAAAATAGAAAACCTATCAACATCATACGTTTTCCTTGCGCATAATCCACTTGCGCTTCGCTCGGTGAAGACTCGCAAAATTGCTCCCCCATAAACCAATATGGGAGAGGCACTCTTCGGCATATCTTCACTTGGACTTAAGTGTTGATCAATTCGCACTTAGCCTTGATCAACAAATACACTTCTTCCCTTAGCCTTGATTCCAACAAATCAAGAATGAGGTAAAAGATCCTCAACAAATACAGGAGTGTGCAAAGATGCAAATAAAAATAAGATAGGCACCCATGAAACAAATTTGGAGCCACCAAATAATTATAGATAAAAATCAAGGTAGCTCAAAAGAAATAGGATACCACTAAAAGGTGACCTCTCTCATATGTATAGTTTCTAAGTAGACTAATCATTGATGATATACATCCACAAAGAAACTTGCACATATGAAATGGTCGATGAAGGTGAGACCACGGTATCCAAAAGGGAAGTCATGAATATACAAAAGAGATTATTGCTTAAAAGCATAGCACATAGCTCAAATTTATCTCATTGTATATAAATGAACTTCAAACACATCAAATGCATCACACATATCACTAAGGGAACAAGAGATAGTGGAGATGCTTTGAGATAGGCAACAAGTATCTCAAAGAAATAATACCAATTGAAGAAAAAGGTTTTTGCAATTTCATCACAAATATCACAAAGATATACCAAGTGAAGGAAATAAGCCAAAACCACAACAATTGCACATGAAAGCTTTCATGCCAAGTAGCAACCTACACTGTGTCCATCAATCTAGGAACCCTAATCCTTGGTTTTAGCAACAAAGGAATGGTGACCGTGCGGATGAACTGACATGTGGTACCATCTGTAGCTTTAACAACAATTGTAATTTTGAATGCCACAACGATCAGGTTCATTGAGGAATTGCTTTTGTTAAGTCGCTCGCTCCATCTTTCTTTTCAATTACTCAAACGATGGTGCAGTATCTGCGCAATGGAGAACCAGAGCAAGATCGCATTGCAGACGAATGATCGATGTTGACACACACACGTGGAGAATCAGATCACCTTGGCATGAGAGTGCTTAACGAGGAGGACGAGTGGCGGCCGGCATGGGCGCGTCTAAGGCTCTACGTCGGCAGCGGCGAGTCGTGTGACTGCTCGGATGGGACAAAGAGACGGCCGTGAGCATAGAGATCGAGCGGTTCAATCCCCAAACAAACGATCCGATCGGGATTAGATAAAACTAAAAGTCCAAATTACTTTCCATTAGAAGAAGAAAAAAAGACTAATCTACCCTCTTAACTGGAGGGTCAGATTTTAGTGGTACTCCACGGCTCTTTGAGGAGTACCCAGGGTACCGTAAAAATGTCCTTCTTTCTTTCTCTCTTTATATACTCCTTGTACGCATGGATTTCTTCTTGGTGGATAGGAAAATCAGCATTCGGAGACCACGATGGTCACTGTCCTGTGTCCCACACGAGTTAGCGTTGTATCTTGCGGAGGCATAAGCTTGAATTATAATTTTTCGCGTCACAATGTACTTTGTGTTTCTTATCTTTTTCCTGGCTTGCAGATGATCATATGTTCTTTTTTTTCACCAAATTTCAAATGTATGTGTGTCTAACTATCCTCTGCATGACTGAACTGTTTTACGATATTCTGAAACATATAGCTATAGCTTTTTTATAAACATCATATTTACTATTTTGGCCACTTTCTTTAAGTAGCTTTTCCCCTTCTTTGTTTCTTTCTTTGTACGCGCGCATGCATATTTCTTCTTGGTGGATAGGAAACTCATCATTCAGAGACCAAGATGGTCACTGCCCACATGACACAAGCTAGCGTTGTAATCATGCGGAGGAATAACGCGCGGGGTCGGTCTCTTTACTGAAATTTGGAGTTTTTCTCATCAGTCATGCTTGATGCACCCAACCCAACTTACGTAGACCATTAGTCATGAAAGCAATTAAGAGATCGTAGTTAGCAGGGGATGGCAACAACTTAGAAGTGAGATCACAACCACGAATCCACGATTACAAGGAGTATGAAGATCGAATTTTCCGTAATATATGTATTTCATTCTGCAGGCTATATTGATCACGAGTTGCAAGCAAAGCAAAGCAACGTGATCCCCTGTCTCTTTGTTGTACCAGCATCGTTCCAATACAGTTAGCTAATTTATTAAGCGCCTCGATCAGATGAAGCGTCTCTTTCGCATCACCCGTCGTCTTCGCTTTACTGCTTGTCGCGAATAATGTACCAACTCATGATTGATTGACACAAACAGCACAGTAAGTCAGTGTCTAGTCTACCTGATTAACTAACTTGTTTCTCATTCAACAAGCAGCATCACTAGGCCTCCCTCCAAGCGAATGATGTAAAATCACACTAGGTTTGCTTGAAAAAAACACTGATAAATACAGTAATATTCAGATATGGCCGTGCATGCATAATGATTCTCTAATCTCCTGGTTACCCAAACGTGGTGCAGACTTAATCATGTTTACCCAAAAAAGGTAGCTTGATTAGTTAATGTGCGTGTGCAGGTACGTCGCAACAGCCAGCTGGTCCAGGTAGGTAGAGCTAGGTGTGTTAGTACGTGTTTGTCCATGGGTCTCCATCTATTAGGCGTGTTTTGCACGAAGAACGATCGTGAATCGCTTAGAAGATGAAGCTTAAATTATCAATTTTGTTTGTCTGGCGCTTAATTGCTTACTTAACTGTTCCGTTGACTATTTTGCATGGGAGGATTCATATTTCCCATGCATTACCCTGTTAAGTACTGATGAATGCAAACATCACATCCTCCGAGCTTTGTTGTGATTAAATTACATATTTTTTCAACGTACATTGCCTGATTAAAAGAATACAGTGTATAGAGACGATGTATTGAACTACTAATCCTAAGCCCAAGAAACATGCAAGTTCTTAACAGATAAATAGATTGATTGATGCTTAGAAGACGGGAGTTTCAGTATAAATATATGCTTGGAAGCACTTTACAGATAGGATCGGAAGAAGAAGACTCTTTTCGGAGCTGGTCCAGCTACACCAGAAAGTTGGTGGAACATCTGCCCTACGTACGTCAACAGACAACACCACACAACACGTGACGATCCTCTCACTTACACAGTTACACTACAATACACCGTACACCAACTGTTGGAAGCAGCCACAGGATATAGATTTACAGGGGGTCCCGTTCCACGATGTAGAAACAAAAGCTTTTCACTACATATAGTTTATTGAGGTTGTAACTGCCAGGAAGCTTAGTAAGCAAACAATAATAGTACTCCTTGCTAGTGACATGCATGCAAGTTGTCAAAGAATATTGGCTACAATGGTGGTTGCTGAAAGGCCATCGATCACTTTAGAAGCACAAGGAATGTGATTTTGCCTTCCCTTTTTGCATAAAGAAATCTTGCTAGCTATCGGTCGTGCAGTGACATGCTAACTGTCCCTTCACAAATTTGAATTGCTGTGCCAATGTCCACTCCACTACTCTTGCACATTCTTAGTTGTTGTTGGGTCAACATGGATTTTAAGAGCACTCAATTCACTAGAAAAAAGAAACATAGATCTACCAATGTTAATTTGAAGCAACGAAAACATATAGGTAGTGGAAAATTCACATTGGATCCCGAACTCACATGCTCCTGACTAAATAAAAAAAAATCAAAAGCAATAATAAAACATTTTTAAAAATCTGAAAAAGAAATGGTGATGAACATATACAAGTTTTCTACGTACATGCCAAATTTCGTGATGAAATTACATTTATGCTGCTCTAAAAAAACAAATTGGTGGCCAAATTGGGATTTAAAATTATCTTTTCAGAGTTTCCCTAGGGCCAGACTAAGGTGCCGCATCGTGGCTACATTTGCTTCTTTTGGGTTGCCTTCTTCCTCATTCTATGCTGTTATAGTTGCCACCATTGGCATGCATAACTCTTTCGTCGAGCTGGATGACAAAAATGTTGTTAGCTAGGAACACATATTACCCTCTTAAATTCTTATACATGGCCATGTATTGTCTTACTTCTCGACGTATACACCGGCGCAAGCTATACTAACCACTTTTTCAATAAAACACACTAGTCGCTCTAAGTTTGCTCCACATAGCCATGTTCAAGCGGTCTCCAACCCACCACATGAGTCATGTGTTGTCCTTCTCAATTATCCACATGGACTCTTGTTTGTGTGCTTTATGTTCTTTTAAAGTTGTGTGCATGACGTGGTGCAATCCGTGTCCACCACGAGTTGTGAAAATTACAACAAAAATTGTAATGTGGAAAGACCCCGAAGGGTCTAGAAACTGCATTAAATCGGAGCGATGGGTGTACAATTTACAAGGAGAACCTAAAAAAATTAAAATATAGTCCTCCACTTTTGCAGAAAGAACCCTAGAAAGATTAGCGAAAAATCCTTCAGGTCCTTCTCTACCGAAGACGATGCGCTCAACGTTGCGGACAACTGTAGCACCATCAGGGACTATGCTAGTTGGGGCATTGCAGGCGATGGAAGCCCCAACGAATCAGCTGAAAATCCTCTCACATGGCACATTAGCTGGGAGCCTGGGAGGAAGAAGGAGGGTGTGGTGCCATCAGAGCGTCGACAGCAGAGCCCAGAGCGGTCGCCCTCTCGACCATCAGGGTCAGCGATAAGGCGACATCAGGACGGTGGGGAAGCACCGCTGCCAAGAGATCTCCTTAGAAGCAACATATGGACTCCCCTTCTAGATTCGCAACGCACATCAGGTCACCGATCTCCTCCCCATCCATCACCGTGATGGTGAGCAGAGAGAAGAGGCAAACCTACAATGGCTCGATCGGGCTCGAACCTGCGCTTATTGAAACAATTCTTACTAGATTCGCGTGCCGAAGACGATATCCACCATGAAGACCGGTCGGAAAGCACCCCCCGCAACTGCACAACACCACGCAAAAGTGTTATGGGTGACCTCCCCTCCCCCATCCTCTCTGACCGGCGAGAGGGCGTCAGAGAGAAGGGGAGAGGAGCTAGAAGGGCACGAACGACTCTCTTTTTTAGTAACAGTGCTTCCATCGATGTAACGATATCAAAGATGCCGCTATCGCCTATCCGACAAGGCGGATCTCGGTTTTCATCGGAAGACAAGATCAAAGAATGTCTTCCAAAGTAGTTACCATAGCTTGCGACGGTTTTCATACGTAGACGAGACAAGAAGAGGTGTGTGCGTGCATGCTCGATGAAATGCCAAGGTAATATCTGGTAATTTTATTTGTAGGCAAGAAATAAATATTAATTGATATGTCGGGTTTCTCACATAATTTTAGAACATGGAAGTTAGTACTACCTCCGGTCCGATATAAGTGTGAATAAAATACTAGGCTAATATAAATTGCTACACACCTCATGACAATAATAACGTATCGGAGCGAGTACAATTATGCATTTGGTGACTCGTTAAAACAATACATCCATTTTGTTTTGCGCATATGATTAGGTTATGTAAAGGCCTCTTTAATTCGTAGGATATGAAAATGTAGGAATAGTGAAAACATAGGTTTATAATGTTATGCCCACTCCAATTCTATAGGATTTCGATACATCAAAGTTTGTTTGATTTCATCACAAGAAAAACAAATGAATTGAAAGGGGAAAAGAGTGGATGCCAGATTTACTATGGAAAGTAATACTCCCTCCAGATCCATAAAAAATGTCGCACACTTAGTACAAAGTTTGTACTAACTTATTATTAAATGAGCAACATTTTTTATAAATCGGAGGGAGTACAAATGATTACTTAGAAAAAATATAGAATCCAATCCTACAAATCAAACGATCAAGATAGATTTTTTTCTTATGAGCAAATCCTCCAAAATTCCTACGCAGTTCTGTTAAATTAAATGAGCCCTGATTTTTCTATTATAACCAGGATCTTCCAAAGTCGCATCCAAAGTCCAAACAGGCTCCAAGCCTCGCCCTTTCCTTATGTACTGTACTGCTGTTACAGTGAGAAAAGAAATGGAGTGGACGGCAGATAGATCTTGACCGACGCCACACGGCCGGCCGCCGACAGGCGCCCTACAAATCCGGACACCAACGCCTCCTTGCCGGAGTCGTCGGAGTTGGGCAGGGCTCTCTCCCCCCTTTCTCACTCCACCACCACCTCCCCCAGATCCCCTCTTCCTCCTCGCTCCATTTCCTCCGCGCGACCGACAACCCAGTCCACCAACCACTGCCGCGCGCGTCGCCGGCGGCGGTAACACCACAAGCCGCCGCCATGCCGCCCACATCCACCTCCCCCTCCACCGCCCCGCCGCCTCCCTCCACCCCGGCCCCGGCCCCCGCCCCCGTACCCGCTCCAATCACCACCAAGCCGCGACCGCGGCACCCGCTGGGGCTGGACACGCTCGCCTCCTCCGCGCGGGCCGTCTTCGCCGCGGGCCGCCGCTCCCCGGTCACCACGCTCGTCTGCGCCATCTCCCTCCTCGCCCTCGTCATGTACGGCGAGGACGCGCGCACCATCGCCGAGCTCTCCATCGACGACTACCTCTACCCGGACGCCGACATCTACAACGTCTCGAGCCTTCCCCCCGTCGCGCTGCCCCCACCCACCTGCGACCTCGGCCGCGGCCGCTGGGTCTTCGACAACGCGTCCGTCCCGCTCTACCGGGAGAAAGAGTGCACCACCCTCACCAGGCAGGTCACCTGCCTCGCCAACGGCCGCCCCGACGACACATGGCAGTACTGGAGATGGCAGCCCAGCAACTGCTCCCTCCCCACGTACGCTCCCCGCCACTTCATTTCATTTGCCTCTTGGCTGGCTAGATCTGCAGCACGAATTCGATCCTCTGTCGCTGATCAATCAGATCGTTTGGTTGTCGGTGATTCGTGAAACTCGATTAGGTTCGATGCCCGGAGGTTCATGGAGAGGATGAGGGGGAAGCGGCTCATGTTCGTGGGGGACTCGCTCAACAGGAACCAGTGGGAGTCGCTGGTGTGCATGGTGCAGTCCGTGCTCAGCAAGGGGAGGCACAAGCTTGTCAAGAGGGGCAACTTCATCGTCTTCCACGCCAAGGAGTACCGTGCCACGCTCGAGTTCTACTGGGCACCATTCCTCGTCGAGTCCAACTCTGACGACCCCAATTTCCACACCATCGTGGAGCGGATCATAAGCCCCGAAAGGATCGAGGCTCACGCACAGAATTGGAGGGGCGTGGACTACCTCATCTTCAACACCTACATCTGGTGGCTGAACACCCCCGAAATGAAAGTCCGGTCAGTGGTCATCTTTGTAAAGAGTGCATCCACATTATTGTATCTGTTTGAGCTGCGTGCTAAAATATGGCTGTTTTGTTTGGATTTCGGCAGGAGGCCCGATTCAAGGTATTGGTCGGAGCATGACGAGGTGCCGAGGATCGAGGCGTATGAGCGGGTGATGAAGACATGGGCGGACTGGCTGAATGAGAATATCGATCCAGCACGGACATCAGTGTTCTTCATGACAATTTCTCCTCATCACGACAGGTGATTAAAAGTTCGCTACATTGTGATTATTTTTTTCTTGAGTGTGTAACGGTGGTTTCTTAGGATCTTCGAGAAGTTCCTATAGGACCTACTAGAAGCTAGAGCAATTTTGCTACAACACAATGTTCAATGCTTTGGACCATCACTAAACCTAAGATTGATTAAAGTGTTTCGTTAAATCCCAGCCGCGTTCTAGAGAAGCAACCTATCCCTATTTCTAGTATGCAGGGCACAAGTCATTGTCCACCGGAAGATGTGGTCAATGGAGTTAGGTTTGCTCATGACTCACTAGGAAGAAAATTTGCCTAATTTCCGTCTCTTACAGTCACCATGGCTACTGGCAGGTCAATTTCACACTTTTGGATCATGAACCTTTAAATCTCTTTATGGTATTATACGATTGGTACCATAACATTCCCATGGCACTTAATGTTTCGAATCTTTAAATCTACAGAGTAATGGACCAGATATTATTTAGATAATAAACAAACCGGATGGATTTCAAATATTTCAGTTCCAAATCTCTTGATGTACCTCTAGAGCATTGTAGGATTCACGTGGTGAAATCATTGCTTAAAAGCAAAGAAACTTCCATAGTGTAGTGTCTTTAAGATCCCAACAATTTTTAGGTGGGTCCAGCTAACAAATATATAATTGAAAGCAACATTTGGTACAACAACAAAAGGCGGTCTGTTTCACATGGGGGAGTGGTACAGGGTTTGATCTAAGTGGGTGGCATCTTACGCATCACAAGCAACCTGCATGCCTGGTTTGACTTGTCAACATCCTCCAGAAAAGAGAGAAAAAAAGTTCACCACTGTATCTGGGCTGGCGTCTTATTGGTTATTGTTGTTCCTACATATAGATATAAACCAGGCATACCTAGGTGATGTGTTTGGAGACGTCTTCACTGTTAAACCAGTTTTAATATGTATTTTTACCAGGAAGAAAACCATCCACTGTTAAGGTGCAGTTTGTAATGTGCAGGGTTGTGATCAAGGCTTAATGTTGCAAAAATTGACATAAATGAGTCTAGCTGCAAAAATATATACCCTGTGATAAGTACTCTTACTCCACATATAAGTATTGGGTACTTATCAAGTTGTTATAGCATCGTAACATCTCCAAACTATGATTTCATGTTCTTGGAGTTTTTAAAGTTATATTGATACATAGGGGAGGTCCATATTCAAACAAAATCCTGATACTTCTACTGGAGTATGTACAACATCTATGTTATTGATATGAAAAAAAAAATCTATTGATATTGAAACCCTTCAACCGCGATGGTCTGGGGTGCCCGCTCGCTATGCCCATGTGGCGGAATAGTACCGGAGGAGAGAAAGAAATCGCTAGGGATTGGGCAGAGTATGTACAACATCTATGTTATATTCATTCTACTTCAGTATGTCCTAGGACAGAAAGAAAAGGGTCGGTATGGTACTGCCAGGCGATTGACAGAACAAGATAATTGATGGAACTCTCAAAGATGATCCTGGCAGAAGCATAGTGGTAGGAGTAATAAATCAACAATGTGGCCGTTGACTTATCATTGGTGGCATCACCAAATAATTATGGTACTGCGTGCCCTACAGTTAGTTACACATGTATGCTGATTATCTTAGCGCTCCCACTAGCCTGTCAATAATCTATCCACTTTGCTGAAAGACTAGCAAATATCTCTCAGACTGATTATTTACTGTTTAGATCTGCTGCATTTTTTTTTATATACATGTAGACACCACACATATCCATGCACACCACCCTACACAGCGCCTATTGAAGGCTGGATTGTCTGCAAGAAGCCGGTCAGCTGTTATCTTAACTATGATCTTTATGAAGTTTCAAATACCATAATTTTGTTAACGGCCCAATTAAACAACTCATGTGTGCTGACTGATGCATTTAGTCAATTACTATCAGATTCTCAAATCTTGGGCACTGCTATGAACCACCTTTGTGGTTGATGTGAATGCTCCTACTTCCTGGAAGATTATAGAAACTAGGACCAAGTCTTGAATGCCTCCTGTCTTGCATATGTCATGCAAACTGCGAAGTTAGTGTTGGTATCACAATAGCATGCATGAGCAGGAGAGAAAGCAGGCACCATTTGCTGCATGTTGGACGTTGAGTTCATTTTTACACCCCTTGTACAGGTTTTGCTGATGACTGTAATTGCTTACTGTAACACATGTCACTTTCTTGAAATGGGACATATTTTTCGGTACTACTAGTGAACCATTTGAAACTAAAAAGAAGGAACAATGAGTAAAGCAGTTGCAGTTAAATGACATAGGTGAAATACAATCTTCAGTTTATCTTTGGGTTAAACTAATCATATCAGCTTGTAAAATCATAGATCAGCACGACGATATACACATTATTGTCTGCATGGCTAACACATATTCTGTTGTGATGCTGTCTGAGAGCAGCCCAGACAAATGGGGAAACCCCAATGGGATCAAATGCTCAAAGGAGAAGCTTCCGGTGCTAAACTACACCCAGCCCCTCGACCTCAACCATGACATGCGTCTGTATGACCTGGTAGCAAGCACGGCCAAGTCCATGAGGAAAGTTCCGGTCACAATGATCGACATCACGAGGATGTCAGATTACAGGAAGGATGCCCACACATCCATCTATACCCTCCGGCAGGGTTATTTACTGACGCCGAAGCAGAAGGCAGATCCCCAGAAATTCGCTGACTGTATCCATTGGTGCCTTCCTGGCGTGCCGGACGTCTGGAACCAGGTACTCTACACAAGGATCTTCTCGAAACCGCCCCCTTCTCCGCCAACTCTGTCTCTCCCTCCCCAGTGAGAGGCAGGGTTTTGGTTCTCACCCCTCCGTAGGAAATGTATTGTTCAATCTTCTCCTTTTTGTAGTTTGGGTATAAGTTAGAGGAGAAGAATTGAGTGAGCTGTTTACTAATGGCGTGTAAAAATGGTTCAGTTGAATTGTAAATTAGTTTTGACTTAACCAATCGAGCAGACATCATTGTAGTAAACAGCTGCACTGGTATTAAATCTGAAATAGGCGGGAACATCGAACTCGATCATACAAAAGCCAAAAAGGGCATTACTTGTATTTTACAAAGATTGTAACGGCTGGTTCAAGGGTGACCATTTTTGTTTTCTTTTTCTTATACACTGGAGGAGAATATGTAACTTTTGGAAGAATTCATGTTTTCGAATGGAAGGTAAAGTGACATTTATTAGAAATCTGAAAGGTGCAAAACTGAGCTATCGTTTGCCATTTTCTTGTGATTTTGCTGCTAAGGCATGCTCAACATCAACAAGGTGTCCGTTATACACAAAAATGATTTCGTCGGTACCAATAATGATGATAGTTCGTTTTACCTTTACCTATTACTCCCTCCGTCCCAAAATAAGTGTCTTAGATTTGTCTAAATAAGGATATATCTAAAAGTAAAACACATCTCAAAGACACTTATTTTGGAACGGAGAGAGTAATTTCTAAATGCACGTACGTTGTATCGGGTCTCTCTCGAATTTCGCCTTCAAATATGTCTTAGGAAAAGTCTCTTTGGCTCCAGAGCATCAGAGCACCAGTGCTCTTCCCATTTATTTATTTTTGAAACAAATACTTATAAGTTTAAAAAATATTGAGAAAAATCCTGGATGTAGAAAATGATGTATCTCACAACCATGTAAAAATTAACTTTAAATACTTTATACTCTAAGCTACACAAAAATAACAAATCTAATAAAATTTGGAGATTTGAAAATATGCATATTTAGATCCACACTTTTATCATTTTTGTATAGGTAAGTTAATTTTTTGCATGGTTGTGAGATACACTATTGGCTACGTCCCTGATTTTTTTTCCATTATTTGTTAAAACTTATGAATATTTTTTTCGGTTTTTTTAAATGAGCAAGATCACCGGAGCCCGGGAACACCAAATCTATATTCCTTGGTTTCCCTACTATAGTAAGTCACTACTCAGTTCCTTGGATTTGTTGGTCCATATCGTGGCGCTCCGCTTTGGCGCGACACTATGTAACCAATAATTCACTTAAATATTACGGATTGCTCCACGTTTCGTTCTTTAAGTAATTATTAATCACATAATTAATGGCAAAAACCATGCAAAAAAATAATGGAAAAATGATACTCCCAATAGTTGGAGAGAATCCAAGGTAGCTCAATTAAAACTCACAATTTCTCCACATTAGATGTCTAGCTTTCTCCAAGGCAAATATACAAACATCCATCCAAAAAGAAAAGATAGGTCAGACGACACACTTCGTCCTCTCCCATTTCTCTTTCCCCTCTCTTTTTTTTTCTGAATTTTCCACACATATATTAGATCAGCAGGCCGTCTCATTAAAACCATGCCAGTCCCTTTCGGTACCCTGGTTAGTAAAAGAGTGCGTCCAACAACCTGCTGCCTTTCAAATCGCAACCACAGGATTACAATCAGTCTTAAGACTGCTGCCTTTCCCCCCTCTCTCATCAAAATTGTTATGTCTGTCAAGTTTTATACACTAGTCAACGCAATCAAAAGTCTGAACTAATAAAACGGGTTAATGCAATCCATATATATTGAAGGATACCCCGCGCGTTGTGGCGGGGATCCCCTTAGGAACTATATTGTGTAAACAAAAGGGTATAACATGTAGGATACATTATGTTGTTTAAATAAATATGTAAAAATTCAATTGATCATTTGAAATGAGTGTGTGTTATAAATTATTAATGTGGACAATTAGATGGTTGAAGGAAAGGATGATGTGTAGGTTGCATATAGAGATTAATAAATATTAGTGGAGATAACATGGACAATTGATTAGCTAAAAGAATGGATGATATGGATGGATGGAATAGAAGATGTGTATAGCCCGCACGTTGTAGCGGGAATAAATTTAGAAACTATAATATTGCATAAATAGAAGGGTATAAAAAGTATGATAGATTAAGTTGTCTAAAAGAGTATAAAATATTCAATTTGTCATAGTAGAGATACTAAATTTATTGGACACGAAATATATGTGTATTAAAAATTATTAGCGTAGATAATTAAATAATTTAAAAGATGGATGATGGGTAGTTTGCATGTAGAGATTAATAAATATTAATGGAGATGACATGGACAATTGATTGGCTAAGAGAGTGGATGATGTGGATAGCTTCCATGTTGAGATAGAAAAATCATGAATAAACTTAGTGAGGTTTTGCTTTATAAGAGGTATATATATTCTCTCTCATGTGTGACTTAGTGAGGCTAACACGTGCAACCGAAAGAGAGCGACGACACGCGAGTCTCAGAGATATGGCTCAAAAGGCTTATACGTGGACACAAGGGGGTTACCATCATTTTTTATATAAATTGTGCAAGTTCTCGAACTGAAGACGCTGGGCTCTGATACCATGTCAAGCTTCATGGATTAATGGAAAAGGCTAGTGCAATCCACATATATTGTAATAATATCGACCATCCTGCTCACCAGCTGGAATCGATGAGGTTGGCTGCCTCGCCAATGGGATCCTGCATCCTCCTTCCTTACTCAAGTTGGTTGACGAGGAGAACAGGTATCAGGCGACGGAGATCACCCTCACGTCGTTCAGGCATGCAACGGCACCACGAATAAATAGTGAGTTCCATACAATTCAATCCTTAAACATGCAAGTTGAATGAAAATAAGAACATAGTGATAGTTACTGTGTCGTCATCTGAGTTTTCTCAGAACCATCAATTAGCATAGAGGGCCGATGCCCCCCCCCCCCCCCGACTTACACTAAGCGCCGCCACTGCTGGGCACCTCACCGTCGATGAAGTATGCATGGCCTCGCTGGCTGGAGGAGCTTGGTGGTTGCGACTGTGACAAGGGGCAGCCGACGGCGAGGTCGCACGCATGCACATGAACTCACCTAGGTGATGTAGTATTGATGTCTACTATAGGCTTCTATTCTTGTAGACTCTGTTGAGCCTCCAAGCGCAGAGGTTTGAAGGAAAACAACAAATTTCCCTTAAGTGAGTGACCAAAGGTTTATCGAACACAGCGAGGAAGAGGTTAAATGTATCCCTCTCAAGCAACCCTGTAATTAAGATACAAAGAGTCTCTTGTGTCTCCAACACACCTAATAAAATTGTCAGTTGTATAGGTGCACTAGTTCGGCGAAGAGATGATAAAATATGGGTAATATGGATGGTAAAACAAGGTTTTGTAATTCTGTAATAAAATGGCAGCAAGCGAACAAGTGGAAAAGTGACTAAAAACGGTGTTTCAATGGTTGGAAACAAGGCCTAGGCTTCATACTTTCACTAGTGACTACTCTCAACATCATTAACATAATTAAACACATGATATTTCCTATAAAAGCATGCATGGTAGATGTTACTCGGAGAACATTCTAATATGGATCAAAACATGATGAGAATTGCGTAGGGCTACAAAAGCACACCTTAAAGTTCGTATTCCACATCTACAGACACTTCACGTTGTCACTTTCAGCATCCAAAGATAGTACTCCCTCCATCTCGGTTTATTAGTCACAAACTCACAATACGAAAAATCAGATAGTATCAAGAATAGGGCATGATTTTGGCAATTAATGCTCAATTGGCAGAGAGGAAAAAGCACGAGCCCACCAAATAATTAATTCCCACCACAAAATACTCAATGTGTGTTGCTCTGCATGCCGTGTGAATGCCTGATTTTTAGCTCGTTTTGGTTTGCATGCGTAGGAACGGTGGGCCTGTGCCAATCTTTCAGATTCTGCAGTCAATACCTGCATCGATCTCTACCAAAATTATGCACAAAACGATTATCTTCCTTCTCTATTCCGCACTATCGGTAATCACCTTGGTCCCAGAGAAACGCTAATTATGACTAATAAACCGAGATGGAGGGAGCACTAACAAACACCACAATAAATATCTTAAAAAGTCTCTTTGTAATACATCCACGGCACCCGCACTGTCACTTTGGCACCATGGAGATTATACTAAACACAAGCCTCAAAAGACCTCAATTCCATTGTTCAATCCATCAAGAAAAACAAACTTATGACAAAAATCCCTCCAATCTATTATCCATAGAGACACGGCACCCGCACTGTCACCGTGGTACCATGATCACAATAGTGACTCCGGAAATTATACTAGATATCATCAATTGAGCAACATCGTAACCATTACATAAAGAAGGGGGAAACATCATATGAATTCAACTAGATTGCTCCGGAGGGAGATAACCACATAGCTACATGTACAAGCCTCAACCCCGATGGGGGACTACTCCCGCTTCATCATGGAAGGCAAAACCGTCGATAAAGATTGCTCTGGAGGTCGATCCCCGTCCCGGAACAGGAACTTCTGTCCTCCGAATTAGTGTTTTCGATGGCGGCAGAGCTCAGAGTCGTTTTTGGAAAAATCCTCCGGGGTTAGGGTTTTCTCGTCGGGACAAATATATGGTCCAAAGGGCATCACCGGGAGGCTCCCGAGGGCCAGGGCGACCTAGGTCCGTGGCCCCCTTATAAGCCGCGACTGGCACCCGCCCAGGGTGTTCTGGGCCTCCCCCAGACTTGTCCTTCTGGTTCCCGGAGTTTTCTGGCGAATTAGAATTTCTGTAATTTTTCAGATTTTTCTGAGCACTTTCATTTTTTGGCATTTTCTGCAATGCACAGACAAAACTGACAGAAACTGGCACTGAGAATCTTGTTAATAGGTTAGTCCATAAAATGGTACGAAACCATAGTAAAAACATGTAGCAATGGTATAAAATAAGCATGAAACAATAAAAAAATTATAGATACGTTTGACACGTATCAAGTATCAGCTTTGATGTCCTCATGGGTTTTGTCAACCGTGTCAACCCCTTCTCATTTGTGTCTGCGAGGATCACCTTGCAGCCGATGTTCGCCCCATGTCTACGTAGTCATGCTGGCGGTATGTAGGTCGGCTTGTTCCTCAGTAGCGTCTTCATTACTCCCGGGCAGACAAAGTGTTTCCCACATTGGCTGCCCCCTGATCCGCGTAGACCAATGAGGAGCGGTGGGCCTCGAAAAAATAGCGAGGGAGTGATGGACCCGAAACACGGAAAGCTATAGAAAATGAAAAAAAACAAGCCAATGCCAAGATCAATCTATTGCCTCCCCTCCGGCCACGCATTTCTTTGATTGTTTTCAACCAACAGAGAAAAGAAATCCACTGCGAGAAGGGAAGTGTTGAGGTGAAGAAAAACCCCAATTTAGTACAGAGACTTTCCCATTGGTTGGAATATATAAACAAAATAATTCCTACAAACGTGGCCATGCATGAGATATTTTTGCCATGATCGAGCCCATTTTATAGGTGGTTGCTAGGGCGAGCAAGAACAAAACATATCGAGGGGCACGGGATAAGAAGTGTGGCGGCATTCATTCCGGAATTATTTGCAAGTGTATAAACGTGTGAAACGATGGGATGTGTGACATCACCGATCCAACCTTAATAGTAAAGATGTGGACGTGTCTAGGGCACCCTCTAGAACAGACGAGTGCACCCACACCGAGGAAGATGACGTAGAAGATGATAAGTCGAGGGAAGAAGAAGAGCCGCCGCCTACCAATGCACCAACTATACCATTTTTCAACTTGCTGGTAGCAATTTGGGATTGTTTACCATGTTTATCGGGAGGTATTTAATTTCAACTTTTGCGGCTCGTGGTGTACCGGTTCTAACTTGTGTTCCTTTTGTGTTACCTAAATTCCATGCAATTTGTTGTTGAGAGGATCAAATAAACGATAAAAGTGTGAAATACAAAGAAACGGAAACAAATTGATCATTTGAGCATTCCTTCATTTTGTTTGGGCCCTTGCACTTTGCGCGCCAGTCCAACGTTTGACAAATTGTTGGGCTTGATTCAGATTACTTACTATTTTCAAAGATCATGAACCCACTAACATATATATTTAAAGAAAATATGTACCCTCAGATGTATTTGAGCGATGCGATAACACCTGAAGTGAAATTTGGTCATGTCTTGACCCTCAAATATATAATACCACATAAATCACCCCCTCAGGTTGTTTTTTAGATAACATGGAATAAGGTCACATGGTTTTGAGCCAATTAGATACAGAGTAGGGCCTTTTGACCTCCGTTGATAAGTCTCTTCCCTTGAGTCATGTCGTCCCTCCTTCATGTCTCTGGTGCATATCACCAGTGTTACGTACCTTGAAGATGATCGAAGACTTCTCTAACTACAACCTTGAGCTCTGTTACAAGCGATAGCAAAACAACGATGAAATTAAGCAAGATCAAACCAACGGGGACACGAGATTTTAACGTGGAAAACCCTTCCAACAAGGAAGAGAAAAAAACCACGGGCGCCAGCCAGCAATACTTCACTATTTCGGGGTGAGGTTACAAACGCGCCGGGATTTACAATGTGTGGCTTATCTCCGGCGGCGGCTTACAAGACGTATTTATAGTGGTCCTGACCTAAACTAGGTCGGCCCAAGTCTACCGGCGACGGGCCTCGCTTCGCTCCGTCGTTAGCCTTCTCACTTATAGAAACGGATTTGGATCACCATAAAATAACAAGCTCCGCGATGTCGTCCTCCACAACATTGACACATTATGTGCTTGTGAGGCGTTGATGGCAACATCGTTGCTCGTCGCATTACTGGTAGCACCAACAATGTTTGTAAGGAGCAACTATGAAAGGGTATGGATGTAGCCTAAAGGGAGGGATGAATAATTGTTTTAAAATAATTACATATTTGGCTTAATGAGTAATTAAACTAATCATATTCTTTTCAAGCAAAAATCATAAAATATGATAAACTCAACTAGAGACACAGACAATGTGTATGAGGGGAGGCTAGGCCTCCCCCAAGGTTCAGGTGTTATGCAGATGCTAGCCATTAGAACCCGTATTTCTTAGTTATTTAATCAAAATCTGCCTCTTCCCCCCCCCCGCCCCCCACCATGGAGTTTACAACACTAAACTCTTGGATTTGTCCCCTGATACGTGTCAAACGTATCTATAATTTTTGATTGATCCATGCTAGTTTTGTGATGTTGTCACATGTTTTTACTATCATATTACATCATTTTTATGCATTTTGTTGGACTAACCTATTGACAAGATGCCTAGTGTCAGTTCCCTGTTTTTGTGTTGATTTTGTTGCAGAAAGTTACTTCTATAAATATTCTCGGAATTGGACGAAAATTTACGATGATTTTTTATTGAAGACATAAGGACCGGAGCCAGATGGGAGACCCCGGGGGGACCCACAGGCCAGGGGCGGGTCCCACCCGCGGGTCTAAGGGGGGCCATGGCCACAGCCCGCCTCTGCCCCTCGGACACCCCCTCGGCCGCCTCCGATGCCTATGAAATAATCCCCGACGAAAAAACCCTAACCCCCGAAGGATTTTCCCAAATACAATACAGAGCTCTGCCGCCATCGCCGACAAGGTTCGGGGGTTCATAAGGTCCTGTTCCGACACCCTGCAGGGACGAGGATCGACCGCTGGGCCCATCTCCATCAACGCCGCTGCTTCCCGCGATGAGGAGGGAGTAGTCCCTCACCGGGGTTGAGGCTTATACAAGTAGCTATGTGGTTATCTCTCTCTCCCATGATGTGATCTTCGTTGTGATCGTGAGCTTTATTAGTATAGTTGAATACATGATGTTTCCCTATGTGTAATGGATATGATGTTGCTCAAATGGTGTTATCTAGTATAATTTGCGGAGTCACCGTTGTGATCACGGTACCACGGTGACAGTGAGGGTGCCGTGTGTGGCTCTATGCATCAATATTAGAGGGATCTTCATCATGAGTTTGTTTTTTATTATTGTTGGATTGAATAGATCATGAGGTTTCTTGATGCTTGTGTTATTGAAGAAAAAGACTATTCAAGAAATAGGTTGTGGTGTTTGTTCGTACTATCTTTGGATGCGGATAGTGACAGCATGAAGTGTCTATAGATGTCGAATACGAACTTTAAGGTGTGCTTTTCGTATCCCTACGCAATTCTCATCCTATTTGATCCACAAAAGAATGATCTCCGAGTAACGTCTACCATGCATGTGTTTTTGTGGGAACTATCATGTGTTTAATTATGTTAATGATGTTGAGAGTAGTCACTAGTGAAAGTATGAACCCTAGGCCTTGTTTCCAAGCATTGTACACCGTTTTTAGTCACTTTTGTCACTTGTTTGCTTGCTGCCATTTTTATTACAGAATTACGAAATCACCTTTTACCATCCATATCACTTGCATTTTACCATCTCTTCGCCGAACTAGTGCACCTATACAACTGACAATCGTATTAGGTGTGTTGGGGACACAAGAGACTTCTTGTATCTTAATTGCAGGGTTGCTTGAGAGAGGATACATTCACCTTACACCTCCCTGAGATCGATAAACCTTGGGTTACTCAGTTAAGGGAAATTTGCTGCTGTCCTGCAAACCTCTGCGCTTGGAGGCCCAACAAGTCTACAAGAATAGAAGCGTGTAGTAGACATCAAGCTCTTTTCTGGCGCCGTTGCCGGGGAGGAAAGGTAAGCGGTACTCACTCTCCCTTCAACAAAGCTAATTTCTAGCATCGTTGTTGAGAAGGTGTGTGCTTGAAGGTATCTTCTTTAGATCTTGAAATTAAATCTTTTCGTTTCTTGTTTTTATTTCACTAGTTAGGCTTAATGGAAAACAAAAAAAAAATGAGAGAGCTTTATAAAATTTACCTTGAAATTGGTCATGATGCTTTTGAAGAGAAAATTTAAAAACCTATGGAACTTTATTTGCATAACAATCATGCTAGTAGCAATGTTATCAATATGATTTCTTTGAATGCCATTGTTGCTAATGCTATGGAAAGTTGCAAGCTTGGGGATGCCGGTTTTGATGAATATGATCTTTTTAATCCCCCAATCTTGAAGGAGGAAATTTGCTTTGATGATACTATGCCTCCTATATATGATGATTTTTATGATGAATGTGATACTTTCAGTACACCTACTATTGAGGAAAAAGTTTATTATGATTATGATATGCCTCCTATTTATGATGATTACAATGATGGCTATGATAGTTTTACTCCCACTATTACTAATGAGAAAGATTTTACTTATGTGGAGAGTAATAATAATACTTTTATGCATGTGAATCATGAGAAAAATGCTTTATGTGATGGCTATGTTATTGAGTTTTCTTATGATTCTACTGAAAGTTATTATGAGAGAGGGAAGCATGGTTATATAAATTTTCATCTTATGAAGTTTCCCCTCTTTATGTTGAAGGTTTTAATGTTGCATTTGCTTTGCCTTCCTATGCTTAATGCTTTATGCTCCAATGATTTATTTTCTTACAATATGCCTATGTATAGGAAGAGAGTTAGACTTAAATGTGTTTGATATTTGCTTCATGATGCTCTCTTTTGCGTTCCAACATGCCTAGCTAAAAGGCTTAAAAGAAAAGCGCTCTTGGGAGGCAACCCATGTTTTCTTTTCTTTCAGTTTGTTTTTGCTTTTCTTGAGGCATGGAGTTATTGCATCTGTACCAACTTCATTGTATCTTTTTGTTTTGGTTTTTTATGCCAAGTTTAGCCTCTAATGGATTGAAAGTGCGAGGTATTGTTTTGCAGTCCAGAAACAAATTTCTGTCCTTCACTGTTCTAAAATCCAGAAAATCCCTGAATTTTATATTTTTCTTATATTTTTAGACAGCAAGCCTGATACTTTTATCTATCTTTCGTTAGTTATGAGTTTTCTGATTTGAGCTACAGAAGTGCCTTGAAAAATTAGATTTTTACAGACTGTTCAATTTTTGACAGATTCTGCTTTTATTTGTATTCGTCTCTTTTACTATCGTCAAATGTGATACTTTAGAGGAGGAGTACCACATTGAGGCTTAGTAAACAGTAGCTAATGCCCAATAAAGTTGTTTGCAATTTGTCTTGAGTTGAACACATGTGCATTTTAATTTATGAGCACTAACCCCTAATCAGTTTATGAGAAGTTTTGTGTGAAGTGAGTTTTTAAATTCCAAATGAGAGGATAACACTAGCACAGAAAAGCTTACCCGTACCGCACCAAAATGGCTTACCCGTGGCGCAGGGGCCTGCGCCACGGATTGCCACGCCACGGGTAATTTATTAGCCGTGGCGCAGGTGCCTCGGTGCACCACGAGTAACAGATTAGCCATGGCGCACCTCTGTACCCTACGCCACGGCTAACGTGCGCCACGGGTACACCACCAGATGCGCCACGGGTATGGGTTCCGAAAATTAAAAAAAATGCCGCCGCCGGCGGTTCCGTTTTCTGTTATAGGGGTTTCCTCCCGTTCGCCGCCGCCGCACCGCACGGAGAGCTTGTCGCGGGAGCGGAGCTTCCATCGTCGCCGCAGGGGGGCTCGCTTCCGTCTGCCCGTTCGCTCCGTCGTCCTCGTAGCAGGAGGGCTCGTCCCCGGTCATCGGCGCCGACGGGCCGGCAGCGACGGCGGCCAGGACTGCTCGCCTCGGGGAGCTTCGCGCTGACCATGTCGCCGCCGCATGGAGGATCTGCCGGCAGAGGCAGGCTGGTGCGTGTGGTCGATGTGTGGGTGCACAACAAGGCGGCGGAGCTCGCCCGGCGATTCAAGGTCGTGGCGGTGGCCACATCCATCGAGTCGCCGCCGTCGCTGCTCACCCGCACCCTGGACGGCGAGGCCGACCCGCGTGCAGCCGATTTGCGTCGTGCTCGCCCGCCACCACCGGGGACCTCCTGCTCGACGTTTATCTGCGGGGGGACCTCCTGCTCGCCCGCCGCCGCCGGGGACCTCCTGCTCGTTCGCCGCCGTCCATCTCCGCGCTGGCCTCCTCGGCCTCCGACACTGGCTCCAAGCCGGCCTCCTGCATCTCGTCGTGTGCATCTCGTCGTGCGGGTCGTCGTGCGGGTACGACACACGGATCGTGTGCTTCCGTTCGGCTCATCCGAACCGTCAGCCTCTGCCACGCATGCGGGCTGCCATTGGATCAAAGGAGCACACGGATCGGCACCGAGCCTCCGCGCGTGAACGGAAAAAACAAATGAAAAATGAAGCCCCAGCGCGGCCTGACACACTTACCTGCGAGCGCACGTGGTCGGCACCACGTAGCAGAGCAAATAGTGGTGGCGCACGAACCAGCCGGTACGCGAGTAAAAAAATAGCTAAGCGTGGTGCACGTAATTACTCTGCACCACGAGTATGTCTGTGTAGTCCGTCAAATATATCACAACTTAGCCATGGCGCACGGTTACAGGGTTGCGCCATGGGTAGGTTGCTACCCGTGGCACACCAAAATATTCTGCGCCATGGGTAAGGAGGGGGTACAACAGCTAGCCCGACCACCACATAGCCGTGGCGCACCCCAGTTTTGCTGCGCCATGGGTAAGTCCTTACCCGTGGCGCACCATTTTTTGTGCGCCACGGCTATATACTCGTGGCGCACAAAAATGACGGTGCACCACGGCTATTTTTTCACCTATATGCGTTTTCCTACTAGTGTAATGAAGAAATTGAATATGGATCAGAGCTCAAAGCTTGGGGATGCCCAAGTGAAAGAACAAACGATGTCCCGGATGTCGCCTAGAGGGGGAGGGGTGAATAGGCGATTAAAACTTTTTCTAATTAAAGGCTTGATAATTGTGGAATAAAACTATGTGTTTAAATTAGCAAGACAACAACCTAATTTCTAGGCTCACGTATGTGCACCAAGAACCTATGCTAAACAAGGCAAGCAACAAGGTGATAGCAAGATATAAACTTTAAGCACGATGGCTATCACAATGTAAATTGCATAATTAAAAGCTCGGGTATAGAGATAACCGAGGCACGCAGAGAAGAGGATGTATTCCCGAGTTCCTCCTTGTTAATGGAGTACGTCTCGTTGGAGGGGTGTGAGCTCGCCACAAGAGGCCTACTTAAGATGCCACAAAGGCCTCACCCTATTCTCCGATGAACCTCAACCAAGGGATTGGTTCACCTTCCACTATCGGAATCCTTCGAGGCGGATTCGGGAGTCCTTTTACACCGTTCTTGGGGCACACACCCACATCTCAATTGGGGGCTCCCAAACTCGTGCCGAAGCTTCACAAATCGAAGTCTTCGCGGCACCTCCAAACCGTCTAGGGTACACTATGCACCCAAGAGGCACAAAGCTCTTGGGAACACAATGCACCCAAGAGTAACAAGCTTCTCAACCTTCAACTTCACGTATCACCGTGGAGAGAGCAACCCGATGCAACTAATGCAAGAGGCAAGAACACAAAAATTGGTCAAGTCCTTCTCTCTAAAATCCAACCAAAGGAACTAATGCTATGGTGGGATTTAGGAGGAAGAACAAAGGGATGAACACAAAGCAACCCCAAAATCTAGATCCACTAGGTTCCCCTCACTTAGAGGAGAATTTGATTGGTGGAATGGTAGATCTAGATCTCCTCTCTTGAATCCCTAAGTTTGGGCAAGAATCATTGGAGGGATTGAGAGGAATCAAGCTCACAAGGATGTGCAACAATGGAGGAGAGAGAGCTTAGAGATTCAAAAGATTGGAAGGAGAGTTAGAGCAAAGGGGAAGAAGGGGTACTTAAAAGGGTGCCCTGGGAATCTGGCCGTTGGGCACAGAATCCCGCAGGGCCGGTAGTACCGGCCCATGTGGCGGTACTACTGCCCCACATAAAACTGCTTCCAATGGCTCTCTCCAGAAACGAAAACCCGCAGGACCGGTAGTACCGGCCCAAAGGGCGGTACTTCCGGCCCACACACAAACAGCAGAGAAGAACACCCGAAGGTCGGTAGTACCGGGAAGAGGACCAGTAGTACCGATTGATCCGGTACTACCGGAACCACTTCCGGGTGAACTTCCGGTTAAAAAAACGAGAGGCCAGTACCAAAAGAAATAGGCGGAAGAAGCCCCAGAAGTGGGCCCGGCACTGGCCACCGGTACTTCCGGCAAGAGGCCCGGTACTTCCGGTAATCACGGTAATACCGGAACAAGTTCCGGTGCCACTTCCGCTCAGTAACAGAATCAAATTTTCATAAGCGGAAGTGGCCTCCGGAAGTTGGTCCGGAACAAACCAGCGGTAGTTCCACAAGGTTGACCGGTAGTACCGGCAGAGAAGACAGCAGAACGCCCGAAAACTGAAACCGCGATAACTTTCACCCACGAACTCCGTTTTCGATAATCTTGGACTCGTTGGAATCGTCACAATGAGCACAACAAGATTATGCAGAGAAACATCATAGTCTAAGAAAATATTATAAAAACAAATAGGGAAAGTTTACACCTCCGTTTTGAAAACTGGAAAAGCCGTATCTTTTGCAATTGAGGTCCGAATGAAGTAAAACCAATTTTGTTGTAAAGAGGACGACAAAAGCTACCTTTGTAAAAGAAAAAACAAGTAAAGGAGATTTTGAAAATAATTGGAAGAGAGAATCCTTCCGCACGGATGAACCGGCAAAATCTCCAATACCGAAAACGCAATAGAAGATGCATATGAAAACCGTTTTCGGTGAGCTTGGCTTTGTCATGACAAGCACGACAAGAACCAAGACCACACCACGATAAAAGACAAATAAGAGCCAATAAAGATGATTGCATGGATGCAAAGGTTTGTGCTCTCTATGACAATACTATCACGATACTCGGTCGAGAGCCCCTCTTGATAGTACGGTTATCTATCCTATAATCCGGTCTCTCACTAAACATCATGAGACCGGTAAAATAGAAACCCTATCAAGATCATACCTTTGACTTGCGCTTAAACCACTAGAGGTCGATGAAGATGATCTTCAACTCCTCAAGACGCACCACCTTTCTTCATTGCGCTTCGCTTGGTGAAGATTCACATGACGGTCCCCCAAACACCAAGATGGGGAAAGCACTCTTCGGCACATCTTCACTTGGACTTGAGTGTTGATCAACACGCACTTAGCCTTGATCAACACGACTTTTCTTCCCTTATCCTTGGCTCCAACAAATGGAGATCAAGCAACTCAAGTGGACACACCTATAAACATAGCTCAATGCAATCATTAGTCCATAGAGATTGTCATTAATTACCAAAACCATGCATGGGGGCAACCATGCACTTTCAATCTCCCCCATTTTGGTAATTGATGGCAATCCCTTTTAAGAGGGTATATATAATGAATAAAGCGTCCTTGCAAGACAAACTAGCAAGGATGCAAAGCGCATTAAAGGCAAATGCAACAAAAGCATAAAACTCAAATTCCCTTAAACCCTCTAAACTTCTCCCCCATTGGCATCGATTGCCAAAATGGGAAGAAAAATTTAATGAGCCAATATAATATGAGTTCCTCCATAAAGGTGATGACAATCCCTTTTAACGAATAATTAGAGGAAATCAAACTATATTGAGGATCCAAAGATTGCAAAAAGATGAAATCATTTTAAACATCTCCACAAAGGAGAAAAGCAATCGAGAAGATCCAAAGCGAGAGTTTTAAATGAAAATGGAGAAGCTCCCCAATGTTCATGCACTATTGAGGAGTACACAAATATGGCATCCTCGCTGCCCCAAAATCATCTAGAACACGCAACAAGTGCAATAGTGCATAATGCAAATGCAAGACATAGCACTTGCACCAAAGATGTGGTTGAGCCATAAGGCGATACCAATTTTCAAAAAATCATCATAATATAGGCCCAACCGAGATAAAAAGATCTTTTTAGAGAAATATGTTCACAAGCTTACGGATACCAATTGGAAACTAAAACCAACTGAAAATGCCAAAAGCTAGTGAGATCATTTAGCCAATAAAATTCAACATGCTCACCATGGTAAGCATGAAGTCAAAAGATCCTCAACGAATACATGAGTGTGCAAAGATACCAATAAAAGTAAGAAAAGCACTCATGAGACAAATTTGGAGCCACCAAAGAATTATAGAGGAAAACAAGGTAGCTCAAAAGAGAAATAGGATACCAACTAAAAGGTGACCTCTCTCATATGTATAGGTTTCTAATTAGACAAACCATGAAGATATACATCCGCAAAGAAACATATACATACGAAATGGTTTGGTAAAAAGAGAACAAGGTATCCAAAAGGAAGTCATAAATATACAAATGAGATTGTTGCTTAAAAGCATAGCACATAGCTCAAATTTATCTCATTGTACATAAATGAACTTCAAATATATCAAATGCATCACACATATCACTAAGGGAACAAGAGATCGTGAAGATGCTTTGAGGTAGGCAACAAGTATCCCAAATAAATAATATCAATTGAAGAAAAGGTTTTGCAAATTCATCACACATATCACAAAGATATATTAAGAGAATAAGCCAAAACCACAACAATTGCACATAAAAGCTTTCATGCCAAGAGGCAACCTACACAAGGTTGAATACGAGAAAAGTATGCATGGATTAGATACTTGTTACCGAGATGACATTGGTGATGAGGATGATGAGTGTTGGTTTGACATCAAAGCTTGACTCCGACAATCACACGGTGAGAACACCTTCCTTATGAATGAGGCAAGCATCCAATGCATCTCCATTGTACCTAAAACACAATTAGAGTACAAAATGGTTCCCAAACTCATTGGGTCCCATAGTAGTTAGATAAACTACAATATATAGGAAACACTCCACATAAATATGTGCATATAGATATGAAATTGAATTTCATGCACATCTTAGCCGATTTAGGATTCGGTGGAGTATCCCCTATATATTGGATCAAGAAGGACTAGCATGCCATATAAAATATATATTAGTAAATATGCATACAAAGACTTACAAGAACCAAACAAGATACAATTTGGACAAAACACCAAGTAAACCAAGAAGAGAGCACACCAAAGTGTGACACAAAAGGTTGTCCAAATTATATCAAAATCCAAATCAACACATGGTTGAGGAAAAATCAAACCATCATATGATTTATTCCAAAACACATCAACACATGAAGTGTGATATCAAAAGGAATCAAATCAACACAACAAATGATCGATAGGACACCAATTGAAAATAAGATACCAATTAAAACAAAAAATATCAACTAGGAGAAAAGATACCAAGAAGAGGGTGATACTTGACCGAAATCAAGTAAAGTAAAATAAGGCAAAAAGGTATCAAGACTCCCACAATAAATATCAATTGGAACAAATATCTATGGATGAGATATTAAATTCCAATTAATACCAATTGAAGGTACCAAACATAAGATAAAGAATCAAATGCCGATTGAAAGGATAAAAAATTGATAGATATAATAGTGTTCTAAATAGAAGGGATGCTCCCCCAAGATTAATTCATTATCTTAGATATTTGCATTTGAATACAAAATGCACACACAAGGGATCATTACTCTCCATATTTTAGCTATAACACTAAACACTATCGATTGAAAAAAATAGGATCCTTGCAAGAGGCAAAGAAGGCAATAAATAGGGCAAATTAATGCAAGAGCCAAAGTGAAGATGATCTACAGAATCCACCACAATTACTAGAATCGCTTGTCATGGACAAGGAGTATATGGAGATATTTCTCGGTGGTATATAGCAATGATGTTCAACACCAACTTCACAACAAATAAGCATATGGCAAGAGATAAGAATTAAAACGCCATATTTCGAAAAAGGTTTGTTGGTAGTTTCAACTATTCGAACCAACCGGCAAAGCCATGGTTAAAAAGATGAAACAAATGGTTTCTCACATAATATATGGAAATGCATATTAGAGAAAAACCACACCAAGCAAACTCACACAAACAAGAACCAAAGGGTAACCACAAAGGAAAAAAAATGGAATTTATTTGAGCAAACATGCCACATAGGAATTAGATAATTTACAATATCAAATCTAAGTGGCAAACATCAAATGTTCACATTTTTATGGGATTGTAATATGCACATAGCATATTACTCCCCCATAATGTGATAAATCATTTTGTCCAAGCAAGAGGAAAATAGAACCAACTAGAGAAATTAATGGACATTGTAGAATTTGAATTTCTCATGAAAATGACATATCACATAGTAACTAGATAATATTGAAATATCAATACTAGGTGGTATGCCTCATGTACACACATTTTTAGGTTTGTGAAGTGCACAAAGCACATCACTCCCCCAAAATGGGATAGTCCATTAATATCTCAAAAGAGCCAATTGAAATCAACACAAGATCCAAATAGCTCAACACAAAGTTACACATACATGATACACAACTATCATACACAACCTTGAAAAACAAGACAAGTAAGAAAGTAGCATATCAAATACAAGCACATGCTAGGAACAAAACTAACACATGCAAGGGAGCAAGAAACTTTCAATGTATATATGAATTAAATACAAGTTACCGCAAGGAGGAAGCATTGGATATGAGATAGGTATGTGATCCTCCAATTGACTTGGCTTGAGAAATAAAACCATGAAGATCCCTTAATTCTTCAAAAATAGCCAAGTCACCAATGTCCTCCACGATCACCTATTGATCAAGTTGAATCTTGTTGGTCCCCAACCAAGTTGGGTCCTAAGAGGTTAGTCACAATAGGTTTGGGAACCCAAATGGTGCTTTTCTTGACACCACTTTGAGCTCCCACATACTTGGAAAACACATTGCCAACTCTATCCTTCCTAAGAGAATATGCATCATCAATTATGATAGGAGAGGATGAGGTACCGTTAGTGCATGAAGAAGCAAAATGACCTTTGCCATGGCAAAGGTAGCAACACCGACTCTTCTTCTTCTTAATAGGCTCCTCAACTTGAGGAGCAATAGCTTGAGTCTTCTTAGGAGGTGGTCTTTGTTCAACTCGTGGTTGAGCACGAGATTGAACAAGAGGTTTCTTCCCTTGTTGCTTCTCACTAAGAGTCTTCTTCTTCATTGGGAAATCCCGAACATGGTGCCCTTCAACCTTGCACTTGAAGCAAATGATGTTGGCCGGATTCTTGACTTGTACTTGGTCCTTCTTCTTCTCAACCTTGGACTTGTTCTTGATGTTGGAGTTGAATCCAAGTCCACTCTTGTCATTTGGGGATTGTTGCACACTAAATATGTTGTCAAGTGCCCTCTTCCCCTCATGACGCTTTTCCAAGCCTTTCTTTAAAGAAGTGACTTGGGCCTTGAGCTCTCCTCTTTTCTCTACATGGTTAGTGACAACACAAGTACTAGAGGAGGTAGATGCATCATTGTTAGAGCAACAAGGAAAAGCAAGTAATTCATCACATGATGTACCAACATTTTTAGTGGATGAACTACTAGGACTAGCACATGGCAATATAGCATTTTTAGTTACGGTTGTGCTATTATCCACATGAGGCTCACTAGATGTTACCTTTGTAGTGAGGGCCTCATCAGCTAACGTTAGACTAGCATAGGATGCTAGAAGATCATCATTAGAGCTAGATAGTTTTTTATGACTTTCTTCCAACTTCCTATACTTGCTAGTTAGCAACTCAAGTTGAGCCCTTAGCTCAACATTCTCCTTCAAAGTAGATGCTTCACAAGAATTGGAGTTAGTAGCACAAGCATCATTAACATTAGGAATGGAAGAAGACAACTTGGCAAGCTCATCATTTAATCTAGCATTTTCATTTTTCATGACTTTATATTTAGCATGAGCATGGTCACGTTCTTTAATGATTTTAGCAATTATTTCATTATGAGACTCCTTAATATTTTCTAGTTTCTCCTCAAGAGAAGCACGAGTCTCTTGCTCTTCCTCAAGAGCATCTTCTAACGATGCTTTTTTCATAGCATCATCTCTCTCGACCTTACCCTTTTCTTCAAGGCTTGCTTCCAAAGCCTCAATAGTTTCCGTGCGCTCAACAAGGGCGCTCATGATTTCATAGAGGTTATCACAAGCATTTTTTTTGAAAGAGCCTTAAGAATCATTACACATTTATCATGAAGGAGAGCATCATTATTTTCTTCATCATCTTTTCATCATTATTATCATTATCATTACCATTGCTAGAAGAAGATTTAGCCATAAGGCAATGAGAGGTGGATGAAGAGGAACAATTAATTTTTGAACTACTCAAGTTCACATCTTGTTGCATAGCAAATTGGGTTTCCTCTACATTATTATTCATGCAAGAGTTAGAGGGAACACAATCATTTTTATCATGGCAACAAGATAAAGCAAGCATATCATAAAGAGATTTATCCAAGCAATTTTTTGATGATATGCAAGGACTATCAACACTAGCATGTAAATCATTTATAGTGCTATGTGTGTTTAGGTCCAAAGATGAAGCATTGCAATAAGATAGAGATAAATGATCATCAATAATGAGCTCACTATCAATGTTGCAAAACCTATCACTACTCACCATCACATTAGTTTGTGGCTTACCACATTTTGGTGAAGTAGACGAAGACGAGAGCTCGTCACGGCCGGAGGTGGAGGGAGATTAATCATCCTCAATAGAGTTGGACAAAACCATATTTATCTTGTAGCTTGGTCCAAAGCTCATGAGCATCCCGGAGAGGCAATATTGACTCAAAAACTACAACACTCACAAATTTGCAAAACTCATTAGAAGCTAGAGCATCTAGATATAAGTTTTTCTCATTCTCTAAAGTCGTACTTTCGTAATCCTTTGGAGGAGAAAAACCTATATCTAAGATACGCTCAATATTGGGGTCCAAGACCCATAAGTGACTAAGCATATGAGTTTTCCAAACATTAAAATTTGTGCCATTGAATATAAACATGTGATCGTGCACTAATCCTCTAAACGACATCTTTACTCTCTAGGCGGTAAAGCCAAACAAGAGAGACGAGGCTCAGATACCAATTGAAAGAACAAATGATGTCCCGGATGTCGCCTAGAGGGGGGGTGAATAGGCAATTAAAACTTTTTCTAATTAAAGGCTTGATAATTGCGGAATAAAACTATGTGTTTAAATTAGCAAGCCAACAACCTAATTTCTAGGCTCACCTATGTGCACCAACAACCTATGCTAAACAAGGCAAGGAACAAGGTAATAGCAAGATATAAACTTCAAGCACGATGGCTATCACAATGTAAATTGCATAAATAAAAGCTCGGGTATAGAGATAACCGAGGCACACGGAGACGAGGATGTATTCCCGAGTTCCTCCTTGTTAAAGGAGTACGTATCGTTGGAGGGGTGTGAGATCGCCACAAGAGGCCTACTCAAGATGCCACAAAGGCCTCAGCCTATTATCCGATGAACCTCACCCAAGGGATTGGTTCACCTTCCACTATCGGAATCCTTCGAGGCGGATTCCGGAGCCCTTTTACACCGTTCTTGGGGCACACACCCACAACTCAATTGGGGGCTCCCAAACTCGTGCCGAAGCTTCACAACTCGAAGTCTTCGCGGCACCTCCAAACCGTCTAGGGTACACTATGCACCCAAGAGGCACAAAGCTCTTGGTAAAACAATGCACGCAAGAGTAACAAGCTTCTCAACCTTCAACTTCACGTATCACCGTGGAGAGAGCAACCCGATGCAACTAATGCAAGAGGCAAGAACACACAAAGTGGTCAAGTCCTTCTCTCTAAAATCCAACCAAAGGAACTAATGCTATGGTGGGATTTAGGAGGAAGAACAAAGGGATGAACACAAAGCAACCCCAAAATCTAGATCCACTAGGTTCCCCTCACTTAGAGGAGAATTTGATTGGTGGAATGGTAGATCTAGATCTCCTCTCTTGAATCCCTAAGTTTGGGCAAGAATCATTGGAGGGATTGAGAGGAATCAAGCTCACAAGGATGTGCAACAATGGAGGAGAGAGAGCTTGAAGAGATTCAAAAGATTGGAAGGAGAGTTAGAGCAAAGGGGAAGAAGGGGCACTTAAAAGGGTGCCCTGGTAATCTGGCCGTTGGGCACAGAATCCCGCAGGGCCGGTAGTACCGGCTCAAGGGGCGGTACTACTGCCCCACATAAAACTGCCCCCAACGGCTCTCTCCAGAAACGAAAACCCACAGGACCGGTAGTACCGGCCCAAAGGGCAGTACTTCCGGCCCACACACAAGCAGCAGAGAAGAACACCCGAAGGCCGGTAGTACCGGGAAGAGGACCGGTAGTACCGATTGATCCGGTATTACCGGAACCACTTCCGGGCGAACTTCTGGTTAAAAAAATGAGAGGCCAGTACCGAAAGAAATAGGCGGAAGAATCCACGGAAATGGGCCCGACACTGGCCACCGGTACTTCCGGCAAGAGGCCCGGTACTTCCGGTAATAACGGTAGTACCGGAACAAGTTCCGGTGCCACTTCCGCTCGGTAACAGAACCGAATTTTCATAAGCGGAAGTGGCCTCCAGAAGTTGGTCCGGAACAAACCAGCGGTAGTTCCGCAAGGTTGACCGGTAGTACCGGCAGAGAAGACAGCAGAACACCCGAAAACTGAAACCGCGATAACTTTCACCCACGAACTCCGTTTTCGATAATCTTGGACTCGTTGGAATCATCACAACGAGCACAACAAGATTATGCAGAGAAACATCATAGTCCAAGAAAATATTATAAAAACAAATGGGGAAAGTTTACACCTCCGTTTTAAAAACCGGAAAAGCCATATCTTTTGAAATTGAGGTCCGAATGAAGTAAAACCAATTTTGTTGGAAAGAGGACGACAAAAGCTACCTTTGTAAAAGAAAAAACAAGTAAAGGAGATTTTGCAAATAATTGGAATAAAGAATCCTTCCGCACGGATGAATCGGCAAAATCTCCAATACCGAAAACGCAATAGAAGATGCATATGAAAACCGTTTTCGGTGAGCTTGGCTTTGTCATGACAAGCATGACAAGCACCAAGACCACACTAAGATAAG
The DNA here is from genome assembly GCA_012064385.1 of Puccinellia tenuiflora. Taxonomy (NCBI): domain Eukaryota; kingdom Viridiplantae; phylum Streptophyta; class Magnoliopsida; order Poales; family Poaceae; genus Puccinellia; species Puccinellia tenuiflora. The sequence continues at coordinate 397,192 of QRDG01000108.1, forward strand.
AGACAAATAAGAGCCAATAAAGATGATTGCATGGATGCAAAGGTTTGTGTTCTCTATGACGATACGATCACGATACTCGGTCGAGAGCCCCTCTTGATAGTACGGTTATCTATCCTATAATCCGGTCTCTCACTAAACATCATGAGACCGGTAAAATAGAAACCCTATCAAGATCATACCTTTTCCTTGCGCTTAAACCACTTGAGGTCGATGAAGACGATCTTCAACTCCTCAAGACGCACCACCTTTCTTCATTGCGCTTCGCTTGGTGAAGATTCACATGACGCTCCCCCAAACACCAAGATGGGGAAAGCACTCTTCGGCATATCTTCACTCGGACTTGACTGTTGATCAACACACACTTAGCCTTGATCAACACAACTTTTCTTCCCTTCTCCTTGACTCCAACAAATGGAGATCAAGCAACTCAAGTGGACACACCTATAAACATAGCTCAATGCAAACATTTGTCCATAGAGATTGTCATTAATTACCAAAACCATGCATGGGGGCAACCATGCACTTTCACCAAGGAATCCCCTCCTCTTCATCGACTATCATGAGGTCGTCTTCGTTGAACTAAGTTTTTATCACTTTACATATTATGTGCTATGCTTGGAGCGTCTTTTTGCTTTCATTTTTTCTTTTGTTTGTTTGCTGGTCATATTCATGTTGGATCCTAGATTTATTTGTGTGGAAGATAGACACGCTCCGCTTTTTCATTTGAATACTCCTTTGCTTCGCTTATATCTTGTTGAGTATTCTTAGCTACTGTTTGTTTGCTAGTAAGCTCTCGCTTTTAGCTTTTATCTTGTTTAGAGCTGCTAGTTGTTGTTGTTGTTAGACTCTCTTGATCTTCACTTATATTTGTTAGAGAGTTGTTTTGGTTTCTTGGTTGATTTGTTAGAGCGATAAAATCTGGTAGTGGTATGAAATAGAAAAAAATCTGCATAGTCTTGTAGATCACTATGTGGATAATTTGATACTCTTCAACTGTTTTGAGGCATTAAAATAACTAATGGTTAAAATGTGTTGGTTAACGGTGTTAGATCTGATTAGTGGAGACGTGTTAGCAGAGTCTGGAGCCGTATCTGTCTTAACTAAAAACAACCTAAGTCAACAATGTTTTTGCATCATGAATTCTGCTCATTTGAAAAGAAGTTCCTAGTGGGTAGTTACTGCAACGGTCGGGGAAGCCAACGGGGCACTTGTGTCGCCGCCACGATCCCTCTCGGGGTGTTTATAACCATTTGTGGAACATTGAAATTGCTAGTTGTTTGCAATATATGAAATGCATTATTGAGTTTTGGTTTTTGGCACTTCCACTTCCATATTTTGCTAGCCTCTTCGGTGTTGCGCAATGCCCTATCTCACATTGAGATTGGTGCATACTTCGCCAGTACATCCAACCCCGTGGGAGAACTTCATCTTGTTCTCCTACACATAAGCCAATTATCTCCCTCAAAACAGCCACCATACCTACCTATCACGCCATTTCCATAGCCGTTCCGAGATACATTGCCATGCAACATCCATCATTACATCATGACTTAATGTCATTCTTCATTACCATATAGTTTGCTTGATCATTGAGTTAGTGTGCTGCGTGGCTTGCCACATGTTCTACATTTTTCCACACTATGCTCGATCATGCATACCTTCTTTTATACATCATGTATTAGTCTTATGAGTTATGAGTACCAAAAAGTGTGATGATCCATTTGTAATATAGAGTGTTGCTCCTACAGTGAGGTAACAATACAAAAAAAAAGAGAGAAAAATAAAAGAGCCCAAAAAGAGGCCAAATGAGAGAGCATTTAAAAGAGCCAAGGAGGCCACCAAAATCCAAAAAAATAGAAAAAAGAGAGAGGGAGCAGCACTACTATCCTTTTTACCACACTTATGCTAGTTAGCACCTACACTTCATTGTAGATAGTTCTCATGTTGTTTTAGTAGTATAACTATGTGGGGAATTAACATTATAGAACTTGGCTTGTATATTCCAAGGATGAGCCTCCTCAAGTGAGCTCTAGGTCTTCATGAGCAAGCAAGTTGGATGCACCCCACTAGTTCCATTGGAGAGCTTTCATACACTTATAGCTCTATGTGCATCCGTTGCATGGCAATCACTACTCCTCATACAGTGTCAACTACGGGACTTCCTTCTGTCTTGTGGTTACCCTCTCCACTGTTTGAGCCTTTCTTTTTGGCCTTCCAAACCTCCATCATTTTTCTCTTTGCCATAACATTTTGGTGCCAAAGCCACTTCTTACTTGCACTAGTTGAGTAGACTTCGAAACAGTTGCTTTGTGAAGGAGATGGATTAGGACACCTGACTCGAGCTTGGCTATTTTCATGAATGATTACTTGGATGCTTTGAAGAATGATTTATGCTTTACATTAGAGACATAATTTGCAATTCTTCTTTCTAAACCTTATGTATGTTTCCATGTCTCCAACGCACTTATTCATGAAAAGTTTCTAGCATTTGTTAGCTAGCGTATGTTAATCATTGTTTGCTTAATGTCAACTATAGACAATTGTTTTGGATCACCTTATTCACATCATGTGTTGTACATTACTATCTTGATCATAATTGTATTGGTTGCATGTCTCATCAAAAATTATTTTGTTATCACTTACCTACTCGAGGACGAGTAGGAGTTAAGCTTAGGGATGTTGATACGTGTCAAACGTATCTATAATTTTTTATTGATCCATGCTAGTTTTGTGATGTTGTCACATGTTTTTATTATCATATTACATCATTTTTATGCATTTTGTTGGACTAACCTATTGACAAGATGCCCAGTGCCAGTTCCCTATTTTTGTGCTAATTTTGTTGCAGAAAGTTACTTCTGGAAATATTCTCGGAATTGGACGAAAATTTACGACGATTTTTTATTGAAGAAATAAGGACCGGAGCCAGAAGGGCAACCCCGGGGGGGATCCACAGGCCAGGGGAGGGTCCCACCCGCGGGTCTAAGAGGGGCCGCGGCCACAGCCCGCCTCTGCCCCTCGGGCACCCCCTCGGCCGCCCCCGATGCCTATAAAATCATCCCCGACGAAAAAACCCTAACCCCCGAAGGATTTCCCAAATACGATACAGAGCTCCGCCACCATCGCCGACAAGTTTCGGGGGTTCAGAAGGTCCTGTTCCGGCACCCTGCCGGGATGGGGATCGACCGCTGGGCCCATCTCCATCAATGTCGCTGCTTCCCGTGATGAGGAGGGAGTAGTCCCTCACCGGGGCTGAGGCTTATACAAGTAGCTATGTGGTTATATCTCTCTTCCATGATGTGATCTTCGTTGTGATCATGAGCTTTATTAGTATAGTTGAATACATGATGTTTCCCTATGTGTAATGGATATGATGTTGCTCAAGTGGTGTTATCTAGTATAATTTGCGGAGTCACCGTTGTGATCACGGTACCACGGTGACAGTGAGGGTGCCGTGTGTGGCTCTATGCATAAAGATTAGAGGGATCTTCATCATGAGTTTGTTCTTTATTATTGTTGGACCGAATAGATCATGAGGTTTCTTGATGCTTGTGTTATTGAAGAAAGAGACTATTCAAGAAATAGGTTGTGGTGTTTGTTAGTACTATCTTTGGATGCGGATAGTGACAGCATGAAGTGTCTATAGATGTCGAATACGAACATTAAGGTGTGCTTTTCGTAGCCCTACGCAATTCTCATCCTATTTTATCCACGAAAGAATGATCTCCGAGTAACGTCTACCATGCATGTGTTTTTGTGGGAACTATCATGTGTTTAATTATGTTAATGATGTTGAGAGTAGTCACTGGTGAAAGTATGAAGCCTAGGCCTTGTTTCCAAGCATTGATACACCGTTTTTAGTCACTTTTGTCACTTGTTTGTTTGCTTGCCGCCATTTTTATTACAGAATTACGAAATCACCTTTTACCATCCATATCACTTGCATTTTACCATCTCTTCGCCGAACTAGTGCACCTATACAACTGACAATTGTATTAGGTGTGTTGGGGACACAAGAGACTTCTTGTATCTTAATTGCAGGGTTGCTTGAGAGAGGATACATTCACCTTACACCTCCCTGAGATCGATAAACCTTGGGTTACTCACTTAAGGGAAATTTGTTGCTGTCCTACAAACCTCTACGCTTGGAGGCCCAACAAGTCTACAAGAATAGAAGCGTGTAGTAGACATCATCCCCCTTCTTGAAGATCAAATGCTGGCTCTGTCCCTAGGCTCAACTAATTGCACCCACATCCTATGAACTAAACAAGATTAGCAATTAAAATAACACACAAACAATTCAAACTTTTTACACAAGTTAGAAAGTAAAAAAAATGCGGAATGTAAAGGGGACAAGAGACAACCAAGCTTTTTAGCAGAATATCCATCGATACTCTCTATTGGAGATGTCTTGACAAACAAGGTCCACATGGTCACCTAGCCTTATTTTTCGAGAATATCACCCAACATAGCTCTTCATCTAATAGCTTCTTCCTCCAATCTGGAGATGACAAGCTCCACAACCGATTCACATATTAATCAAGCCTCTTCACAGTCTTCACAAAGAGTACATCAAGCCAACAACCACCAATCATATAGGAGGCAGTGGACTCCATGACTAATTATCCCCTGTGCTCTCACTCGAACCAATCGACATGGAGAGCTCAAATCAATGGAACAAATGCAAATCCAGACAACATGTGCTCAAAACTCCCTCTCTCTCTCTCAAATATCACAAGATGAAACTCATGCAAGGGAGGGATTAGAGAGGATAGGTACAATGAAGGAGGTCAAAAAATGACTCCTAAATCCATGTGCTTATTTTTCTCACACTTTGATGGGAGATCGAAACATTAAGGAGCTTAGAGGTCAAGTAATGCGGTAAATCTCATTACTAAAGTCCTCAAGACCGTTAGGGTAGGAGGGGGTGTAGGGCCCCCATATTACCCGTTGGCGAGAAAGTTCGCCCGCCCTAAAACCTCCTAGCTTCCCGGAATACCTCGAGCTCTTAGGGAAGCTATTGGATAGCCCGGAGATAATCCCGGGACAACCAGACTAGAAAAAACAAGTAGAACAACTAACACGAAAGATGGCTTAACTTTCTCGTACTACTTACAAAGAGAACCACGCAAGATCAACAAAATAGAGAATGTACATGCAAAGATTTGAACACCATACATACGACGTGATCAAACTCATTCGTCAGTAGTACGTCCATTAAACCTATAACGCGACATCCCACTAAGCATAACAATTGTAATTACTAAATCTCAATGTATATATTTCTCTTGATGGAATTCACCCTCGGATCCATCCAATATACTTCATATATTACTTATGTAACATTTTTTCATATACAACTCAATAAATTTATTAGTCCATATATAGAAATTATCATTAACTACCAAAACCACATTTAGGGACTACATGCACTTTCAAGCTCAGTTTTGGGCCATTGCCTAGGATGATCAGAGTGCAAAACTCAAGCCGGTGGTGGATGGGCTTGTCGATTTCAACTCGCGCACGAGCTTACTAATTGTGGTTGCGCCTACCTGTCACGGCCCCCAGTGATTGGTCAACTTCACAACACCTCATTTCCTTCCACTATGAAGATTAAGAATATTCTTAATTTTGTTAGCATTTAAAGAAGTGAAATTTCTTATATATCACAATCATTCCCCATTCTTAGGAAACAAAAGGTCATGTGATAAAATCTAGAAATTCCTCAATCAATTAACACAACAACCGACATGCAGTGATATTGAGAAGTAATATCTCCCTTCATAAATGAATCATATGCATTGTCACCAATACGACTTTGATCGTAAATATGATTGTAAACAAACATAACATTATAATATTATGAAAATAATCATGACAAATCCAATGGCATTTTTCACATGATCATTCAAATTATACATTACTAAGATCTAAAAATAAAATAAGGAAACGCACGCTTTCTAAGCCTCAAGGCTGTTAGGGGTAGGAGGGGGTGTAGGGCCCCCTTATTACCCGTTGATACGTCTCCGACGTATCTATAATTTTTTATGTTCCATGCTTGATTATATATCAGTGCCACATGTTTTCATAATGTTTTTATATCATTTTGGCGTGATTTATGGAACTAACCTATTAACAAGATGCCCAGTGCCAGTTCCTGTTTTCTACTATCTTTTTGTTTCAAAAAAGTTGTTCTGCAAAGTTTCTCGGAACGCGCTGAAAATTTACAGGAATCATTTCCTATATGAAACAAAGACGGAACCCGAAGGACGCCCGGAGGGGAGCCCCAGGGGCTCCAGATGCCCTCCGTGCGTAGCCCCACCCTAGGTCGTGCCTGGGGCTCACCTGGGCAGCTCCTTCGCCTCCTCGCGTCACCTCTTCGCCTATAAAATCCCCCTTGATGCAAAAACCCTAAGACACGAGATCATATTTTCAGAAGACGTCCGAAGCCGCCGCCATCTCAAACCCTAGTTCGGGAGGGTTCAGAAGCTCTTCCCGGCACCCTGCCGGAGAGGGGAATCGACGCCGGAGGCATCTACACCACCATGCCTACCTCCGGAGTGATGCGTGAGTAGTCCACCACGGGACTACAGGTCCATAGCAGTAGCTAGATGTTTGTCTCTCCTCCTTGTACTCCATTGTTTAGATCTTGTGAGCTGCCTATCATGATCAAGATCATCTATTTGTAATTGCTACATGATTGTGTTTGCATGGATCCGATGAATTGTGCAAGTCATTACTTTTGTTCAGTTATGTGTTTCATCTATGATCTTGCATGCTCTCCGATGCTAGTGGTTGCTTTGGCCGAGTAATTGTTAGTGTTGTATGAGGGAGTATTTATGCTAGATAGTGGGTTCATGCCTCTCTTTGTCTGAGTTCGGTGACAGGAATGGTCAAGGCTAGAGATGTGTTGTTGCCACTAGGGAGAAAATAGCGGTGTGATTTCTTCGTGTTATTACATTGCTTACATTATGCACTTTACTTATTGCAATGATATGTTGCTTGCAACTTAATACTTTTGGGTGACATGCTGGATAGCGATCCCAGAGTGGATTATTAGTCATAGATGCAGTTGGATGACGGTCTATGTATTTTGACGTAATGCCCATATTAGATGAAGCGGTGAACTATATTGTTTTATGATAGCCTTGTTGTGCGCCTACAATTCTGTCAATTGCCATGCTGTAATTTGTTTACCCATCATGTATATCTTTTGGAGAGACACCTCTAGTGAACTATGGACCCCAGTCCTGTTTTCCTACATTGCCTACAACCATTCTCATTGCTTTTCATCATCACTAGCAAAGTGGCCCGCGCACATGCGCGGGCAACATATTTATATCTCTTACAAAGCATAACCTCACTAATACTCATCCATTTATCTCGACATGTAAACCATGAACGTCACCCATTATTTTATCCATTTAATTGTTCAAGTCATTTCGCTAATATTTGTTATTGATAGTCTATTTCTACATACATCATACGTTCTTATACAAGATATTCAATATTTGGCAATTCTTAGGAAATTCTGTTGAAAATAAATTAACGAAAATGCTATTTAGAATGAACATGAAACTATTGTAATTTGTTGCGATTATGATTTAAACTTTTTGTGCGCATTATTATTATATTATAGAAATATATACGTAATTAATGATTTAGAGTGAATGGATTAATTATATCGGGAATACTGTAGAAGAGAAATTTCACTTTGAAAGTGATTATTGTGATCTATACCTAACTTACTCTAAAAATCTAATTTTTGCATTATGATTATTAGGAACAGTCTTCGCAATATGTCCTCGCCTCAATGTCTTCACCAGTAAAACAAAATTTCAATATTGGGAACGGCCTCTGTATCGAAACGATGCACACAACCCTTTTCAGTGCCATTCCATCACATATTCCTTTGGTCAAGCCAAGAGAACTCTACATTGCATTATATGTAAACAGTCAGTAACCAAATGGAGAAAAATTATACAGCCATTTCCTTTGTTATCTCATGAGCTAACACTACATTCCTTTTCTTTCATGTGCTTGCACGGAAACACCATCTCTTATTTCAAAATTATAAATTTTATGAATATTTATAGTATTATGATACTTGAAATGATATTTTGTGAAGTCGGTCCCACTCACTCCTGAAATGTGATCCTATGAAAAGAGAGAGTTAGATAACATGACTATGTTGGGACTCAATATATATATCGGGATTAGAGGGCATCCAGCTATCATATTCCTTTCATGTCCTACCTCACGTTGATCGTGGATAGGTAGAAGCAAACACATGCATCTTTACTTCTCCATTAAAAAAACATCTTTACTTCTATTGGTGGATTAGTACCAGATCGACTTCACTCCATGATTTATTTCCAGTAATCCACAACAGAGGATATATGGTAAAATAGCAGATAAGAGCAAAGCGTAAGGCTTACATCATATAGGAAATAAAAAATGAATATTTGATTAACAAAGTTTATAGCCGACAGACTCCATAATACTGCACCTTCTCGGAAATGCGGGGTTGCTAATTTGCTACTTTAGCATGCCTCTGAGGTCAAACATAGTGCATCATTCTGCAAGTTTGTAACATATAATCCCCAAAAAAAGTATAAAATACGAAAGTTCAGTCAGATATTGGTATCAATATAAGATAACATATGGTGATGCAAAAATAATCGAATATATCTCTTAAGTGAGTTCTAAAAAATAAATACCTTTAGCGTAATATTTACCATTTGTCATGATGATGTGCTAGAAAAATAACCTGACATGATTAATATATGAATAATAATATTATGTTATATTTTGTCTATATTTTAATCATCAATAATCCAATGGTCCTAGAAGTTCATCTCCTAACAAAAATATTACGTTTTCTAGTCAATGAGCTCATCAAATAATTCAAAGGCCTCATAAAAATAGATTCACTGGTCCCATTGTTTTACAACCCGTTTAGTTTTATTTGCGTAGTTCTTGGTAATTTGTTGGTTGCCGTAGTTATTAGGTAGCGTGCTATCCTGCCTTCTTCGTAGACATCATCTCTCTATCAGCATACTTTGTAATTCTCTTGTATTTTTTGACGAAACTCTTACGATGGAGAAGTGGCAGAATGATCTTGACATTCACATGTGCAGAAAGTAGTGAGCTTCGCACAAATAATTACCACACATGCAGAGGTTTCATGTCTTGATTAAGCATACTACCACTCTTATATTGAATGGGTACTTTAGAGGCATGTTGCTTTAATGTATGGCATCGAAATGTCTTCTCCACTACACCATATAGAGAAAACTTGACTTAGCGTATCTCTAGTTATATATACCACATGGATAACTCTTCTTTGAAAGATTGGAACTCAAACAGTTGTGCATCCTCCAACGGGGCGCTCAGATGAGGTGACTCGGAACAAACCGTGTGCCAAAAATCTAGGGCGCGTAGCTGACAAATACTTATATTCTCCTCGTGATGCAGCTCCATCATCATTAACAGAATTTTGGTTTCGGGATTTCCTGAAATACCACTACTCAGCAACCTGAAGAGGATATATATGCCGCGATCCACCATGAGCGCACCTCTTGTGGATGATGACACAATGACTAATCTAAGTGTTAGGTCTCTAGCTAGAAAGTTGCACTCATATGTGCGATATTTGCTTGAAGAATGAACAGCCAAAGATAACCAAAAATTCAACACCAAATCCTTACCTGTCTCGAATGATTCAAATTGCTTACGACCTGCGGTTGCGTACTGATTTAGGCCAAGAATCGACACTCTTGACACCATGCTCTATATGTTTCTCAATCATCAGAGGAACATCAGATCAGCTGAGAGATATTTTGGATAATTTGAGGGGTTTACGTACGACCAAGAGGATCATATAGGGTCTAACCTGGAGATCTTCCTCCTAGCCAGTAGTACCTCTTTCTCTAGACCACAATGGCTCGTTTTTTGATTTGCAGTATCTAATGGCAAATAATTGACACTCTTTTAAAACAAAACATTCCTCACCACAGTCTAACAAAAACTCTGGTTCCATGAGGTGTACCAGTTGCTGTGTGGGCATTTGAATTTCAGGTGTACCAGTTGTTTCCTCATGAACCATTTCTTAACCGAAATTATTTGAAAACTACTTAATAGTAAAGTACTCTGGGGCTTTGCCCTACCGTCTTTGCTCAATTTTTGTATTGAACAATAATTTACATTTGTAACGGTACAAAATTAGAACTTTACAACAGTGCACACTACTAACCTTTTCTCATGTGTTAATAGCCGGACATGGTTCTAGAAACTGTATGTACAGTAAAGAAATAGATAGAGCAGTAAAAAAGATAGTCACGTGCCATTACCCGCTCAAGGCTGTCCAGCTGTGTGCATGTAAAAGTCCACCGTTGATCGATCCGGCGATCCTGCTTTGGCATGCATGAGGCAACATCCCACAATCGATCGATACATCGCCCATGCGCGAGGTATGATTAAAACATGCAATGTTGCTGGCATGCATGGATACGCACACAATGGAGAGTGGACCGGCCGAGGCGCGCGGATGCAAATACGGCGGTAACGACAACGTACGTCAGGACATGCCACGGCCACAGGATCGGAATATGGCGCCGTCGGCGGTGCGTGTGTGGACATGCTAGGGAACTTAATGGTGGAATTCTTTTTTAGCTAACCTATAAATCGAATCGGTAAGGCCAACATAATTAAGGGCATTGGTGGGTAATTTATCCGAACCTGAACATTAACATTTTTTTTCAAGATCCATTGGTTGTGATTAGCTGGTTAGATAAATAGATGGCCAGATGTTTCTGATTTTTGTGGGATTTTCTAAACTAATTCTCTCGCTTCTGGTTAACCCATCATGTACTTTTAATATATAATAGATTTGCTCGCTGGTCATATTTCATTCTCATCATATTTTACATCCACACATTTAATTCTTTGTATTTGGCAAGCCGGAGAGATTGACAACCTCTCCGTTTTGTTGGGGCAAAGTAGTTTGTTGGTGATTGTGTGCAGGTCCACATCAATAATCGAGAAACGGCGCTATTGACACCTTGCTAAGCCTTCTCCAAGTCCTACTGGATCTAACAATCTTGGTTTTGTAATCAAGGGAAAACTGCCGCTTTGCTGCATCATACCTTCCTCTTGGGGTTTCCCAACAGCAATCAGAACCCGTTGGCAAGAAAGTCCGCCCGTCCTAAAACCTCTGAGCTTCCCGGAATACCTCGACCTCTTAGGAAAGCTATTGGATAGCCCGGAGATAATCTCGGGACAACCTGGAAATCTCTAGACTAGAAAAAACAAGTAGAACAACTGACATGAAATACGGCTTAACTTTCTCATACTACTTACAAAGAAAACCATGCAAGATCAACAAAATAGAGAATTTTATCACTTCACAAAAGTCTTTCAATAAAATTGTTGAAGAAAAGCTTGAGAAACTTGATAATCTTATTCTTAAAGTGGATAGTCTGTCCCATGAAGTTGATTTCCTTAAAATAAATTTTTTGCCTCATGATGTTAAGGAACATAAAACTTTGAATGCCATACAAGTGACAATTGATAATAATATAAGAATGTTGGCTGAACTTCATGCTAGATGGTAAGGAGAAGAAAAAGAAGCTGAAATTGCTGAAATTAGTAAGGTTGCTAATGTTTGCACTATTTATACTAATGAGGATATTAAATTGTCAAATGCTCAAGAGTCATATACAGAACCTAAGTATGCCAATGGTAAAAGAATTGGAGTAGGAAAAAATTCCACTATGTCTAAAAAGAACCCAAAACTCTCAGTCAACACAGAAACTGTTGTTGATAAAAATGCTGAAATCGGTTTTGATGATAAGGATTCTTTAGGTGATAATGCTCCTGTTATTTTTTATGACAATGATCTTGATTTTGATAATTGTAACCTTACTGAAGTCATAAAGTTTTTATAAAATCTTGCTAAAACACCTAATGCTAGTAAAATGAATTTGGCTTTTACTAAGCATATCACTAATGCACTCATTGAGATGAGAGAAGAAAATCTTAAGTGTGAATTCTCTATTCCTAGGAAGTTAGAGGATGCTTGGGAACCTACCATTAAGATGAAAGTAAATGATTTTGAGTGTAATGCGTTGTGTGATCTTGGTTCTAGTATTTCTATTATGCCTAAAAAGTTATTTGATGCTCTTGATCTTGGACCACTACAAGATTGTGATTTAAATGTGAATTTTCTTGATGCCACTTCGCATACACCTTTGGGTAAAATAGATGATGTTCTAATCTTGGTTAATGGTAATTTTGTCCCCGTTGATTTCATTGTTATGGATCTTGATTTTAAGCTTCCTTGTCCTATTGTTTTGGGAAGACCGTTTCTTAGAACTATTGGTGCAGTTATTGATATGAGAGTGGGCAATATTAAATTTCAATTTCCACTGAAAAAGGGATGGAACATTTCCCTAGGAAGAGGATAAAGAAACCTTTTGATTCCATTGGTAAGCCAAAGAGTGGTTTTGAATTTGGTTCTATTGATAAACCTTGAATTTGCCCTTTCTGCCTAGCTAAAAGGCGTTAAAGAAAAACGTTTGTTGGGAGGCAACCCAATATTTTTGGTTTATTTGAGTTTTGGGTGATGTTACTTCTGTAATTACTCCCTTGTATCTTTTTGTTTTGGTTTTTGGTGCCAAGAATAGCCTCTAAAGAGAGGAAGACTAATTTGTGAGTTTGCTGTCCAGAAACAGATTTATGTTCCTCACTGTTCGAAAATCCAAAAAATCACAGAACGTCATCTGTGGCTGCAAATTTTTTACAGAAAGTATCAGGGTTTTCCTACCTTTCTATAGTTTTAAGTTTTCTTATTTGAGGTCCAGAAGTACCTCGAAAAAATTCATCTTTACGGTCTGTTATGTTTTTGCCTGATTTTGTCCTCAGTTTTGCATTGCTTCTTTCGCAGGCAAAGTGAAGCTTTTTCAAAGCTAGAGCTTTACTTAGGCCTTTGTGACAGTAGCTAATATTTTTAAAAAATGAGTTCTTGATATGTGCTTTGGAACTGAAAGAAGATATTGTTTTTGTGGACTAACCCCTTAATGAAGTTGCTATAAGTTTTGCGTGAAGCAAGTTTTCAAGTATCCAAGTGCGAGGTGATGAAGGAAGATCGATAAGGAACAAAATCCTAAGCTTGGGGAGGCTCCCCACGGACACTCCTCTAAAATATTTAAAATGTTACAAGCGTCTAAGCTTGGGTAGGGCATCCCCTTCTTCATCAACAATCATCAGTTTTTCTCACGGTACTATATTTTTATTCCTTTACACATTATGTGTTGTTCTTGGAGCGTCGGTTTGTTTTTACTTTCAGTTTGTTTGTGTTAGATTTCTGGTCCTTGCAATATTTCGAATCCATGCATGCTTGTTTGGGAGAGAGACACGCTCCACTTTTTCATTATACACTCCTGTGCTTCACTTATATGTGTTAAGTGTTTAGCCTTTGTTATTTATGCTTTTAGCTCTTGTTTTCAAGCATCTCTTGTTAGAGCTGTTAGCTTTTGTAGTTAGGAAGTTTTGCTCATATTGCTTCACCCTTGTTATTTTGTTTCAAATAAGTTGATTGGTGTTTGGTTGAGTGGAAATTATCATGTAGGAAGTGTTAAAAGTGCTGCTTAATCTTGTAGACCATTGTCTTGAATCTTTGATACTTGGCAATTGTTTAAATATATGAAGTAGATTAATACTTAAACTTGTGGATCAGCTAGTAAGAATAGATTAGTAAAGAATTACCGTAATGCCCTATTTGGTTGCATAGAATTGGGCTTGGAATTAGGGAATCTAGAATTGGGGCCCTAATTCCACCGTTTGGATGTGCTAAGAATCTAGTCCTGGAAACAACGTCCAATTCCGTGCGGGGGTAGCAAGCGAGCGAACTGGGTGTCCAAACTTTCCGAGCTCCCGACCTCGGAAACTCGCAGAATCGAGCGAAGCGGTACCTCGCGTCGCGCAGAAACTCGACCTCCCGCCCGGGCTCGTCTTCCACCTCGCGCGCAGAGAAGCTCCTCCAAGCGGCGGCACAGGTAACCACCTCCCCGCCCTCCCTTTCCTCGTACCTCTCTCTTCGTCCGCCTTCCTCTGCCCCCTGGACTCCCTCTTCCCCGTCCTCCCCTTCCCTCGGGCCGCCCCATCCCCGTCATGGCCGAACCCTAACCCTAGAACCGCGACGGGAGGTGGTCGAACGGTAGCGGAAGGTGGGCGAACGACGTCCGGAGGTGAGCGCGGTGCCCTCCCCTCTCCTGTGGCTCCACCACTGGGGCAGTTGCCTCGGCCCGAGGAGGCTCTTCGGGCTGTGTTGGAGTCGGACGGGATGGGGGAGTGGGGATGGATGCGGCCACCGCCGGCGTTGCCACGGGAGTAGACTGTGGACGCTGGCTCTTGCGAGGCGAACGGGATGGGGCAGTGGGGATGGGCGTCGATCTCGGCAGAGCCGGGGCAGGCGAGAAGAATGTGTGTTCAAAGTCCAAAAAAATTCAATTCCGCATGATGTACATCCAAACAGGATTTGGAATTCAATTCCAGCCTTGATTCTACGGACGAATACCATGCGCATCCAAACAGCAAAACTAGAATTCCATTGAAATTGTTGATTTGGTATTCCATTGCCAATTCAATTCCGCGGCGAATTCTATGCAACCAAACAGGGCATATGGCTTTAAAATTGTGGTGCTTGTCCTGCTTGATAGTTCTCAAAGTCTAGATATTCTTTTGCAAAGAGTTGGTTTGGCTAACAAGGTAGACGGTGTGAAGTCTAGTGGTTATGCATGATGTATATCTGTAGTCATTCATTGAACCATGTTGATGTTATGTGTTTGCTTGATATCCTGCTAAGCCCAAAAATTCCGTACTGAGAGGGAATACTTCTCGTGCATCCAACTCCCTGAGCCAAAATTCTTTGCCATTTGTGTCCACCATACCTACCTACATGTTATATTTCCCTGCCACTCCAAGTAAAATTTTCATGTGCTATCTTTAAAATATTCAAAATTCTCCTTTTTGTGCCCTTGTTTTTAAGCTCATGAGTAAGCAGTAAGAAGTTGGTTATAACTTGTGGCAAGCAAGGTCATTTCCCCCTTTCACCCAGTGTAGGTGGTTTACGTCCTCACTTGAATCAACCCGAGAGCGGCTTAAGCAAAATATAAATATAACTCACCATTCTCCTCCATACAATGAAAATCTGAGAAATCAGCTCAAACATTGGTTAGTGGTGAAACAAAGGAGAAAGAGGAATGTACTCATTCCTCTAAAACCAGCCGCTCTCACAACTCTAAAAGCCTTGCTTGTTATGGGGACTAGCTAGTTTCTTTGCTGTGAAGTCGTTGACGAAGTATGCATGTCTCAAAACTGTTTTACTTCTATCAAAAAAAAAGAAGCTCTAGCACATGATTGATCCCTGCTTCCCTCTGCGAAGGGCCTTTCTTTTATTTTTATGTTGAGTCAGTCTTCCTCTTCCTTCTAAACTCCTCAAGCAATCACTTGGTATCAACTTTGGTTCATGTTTTTACTTCATGTTATATTTATGTATAACTATGAAAACTTTGTATTGACTTTATCTTGAGATAAACAAGTTGCAAGTTGAAGCTTTTGCTGAAAACTTAAATCTTCCTTTGTGTTGGCCAATTACCACATGCAACATTTTCTGTTCCAACCAAACACCAATCAACTTATTTAAACAACTCTTCAAACAAGTTTAAGTGAAGCAAGAGAGTACTTTCTTTAAAAGAACTAATAGCTCTGACAAGAGATACATGAAACAAGAGCTAAAAGCTTAACAGCGCTAGAAACAAATACTCAACAAGTATAAGTGAAGAATAGGAGTATTCTAATGAAAAAGCGGAGCGTGTCTCTATCCCAAACAAGAATGCTAGGATCCAACAAGTTGTGACCAGAAGATAAAACATAAACAAACTGAAAATAAAAGCACACAGACGCTCCAAGAACAACACATATGATGTGAAGGAATAAAAATATAGTCTCACTAGAGATGATCTGATAATTTGTCGATGAAGAAGGGGATGCCTTGGGCATCCCCAAGCTTAGACGCCCGAGTCTTCTTGAAATATGCTGGGGAGATCCATGGGAGCCTCCCCAAGCTTAAGCTCTTCACTCTTCTTGATCTTATTATATCACCCTTCTCTCTTGACACTTGAAAACTTACTTCACCCCAAACTCAACATAATTCTCATTAGAGGGTTAGTGCATCAATCAAAAACTCACATGTTCTGTAAGGACGCAAACATGGCAATCATCTTAAACATTGGCTACTATTACTAGCCTTAAGTGAAGCTCTTCCACCCAAAAAAGAATTCCACCTAACACTTGTAATAGAGAAAATGCAAAACAAAAGACAGAATCTATCAAAACCAGAACAGTCGGCAAAGACGAATTTTTTCGAGGCACTTACGGGTCTCAGATCGAAAAACGTTTAACTAACGAAAGATGCGTACATATATCAGGAGTATTCAAAAAAAATTGCAGATTTAAATCACGTTTATATAATTTTTGGAATTTCGTACAGTGAACAGCAGAAATCTGTTCCTGCGCAGTCATCAAAATATAGCATCATCTTAACATTAGAGACTTTCCTTGGCACAACAATACGAAAAAGTAAAGATACAAAGGAGTTTCTACAGAAGTATACAAGCACCTTGACTCAATAAAAGAAAAATTGCTGGAAAATAAAATGGGTTGCCTTCCATAAGCGCTTCTCTTTAACGCCTTTTAGTTAGGCAAAAAGCATGCATCAAGTATTACCAAGTGTAGAAAGATCAACATCATAGTTTGTTCAAACAATAGAATCAAAATGTGGTTTAATCTTATTCCTAGGAAAGTGTTCCATACCTTTCTTCAGTGGTAATTGATATTTTATATTCCCCTCTTTCATATCAATAATAGCACCAACAATTCTAAGAAAAGGTCTTCCAAGCACAATAGGACAAGAAAGATTGCATTCAACATCCAAAACAACAAAATCAACAGGGACATAGTTGTTGTTAACCATAATAAGAACATCATCAAGTCTACCCAAAGGTTTCTTTATAGTAGCATCAGCAAGGTGAACATCCAAATAACAATTTTCCAATGGTGCTAAATCAAGCATATCATAGAGCTTTCTAGGAATGATAGAAATACTAGCTCCAAGATCACACAAAGCATTGCAATCAAAATCCTTCAACTTCATTTTAATGATGGGCTCCCAACCATCTTCTAACTTCCTAGGGATAGAAGCTTCGCGTTTTAATTCTTCTTCCCTAGCATGCATGAGAGCATTAGTAATATGCTTAGTAAAAGCCAGGTTTATTTCACTAGCCTTAGGATTTCTAGCTAGCTTTTGTAAGAACAAAATAACTTCAGAGAGGTTAAAACTATCAAAATCAAAATTATTATCATCAAAAGTAATGGGACCATTATCTCCTACACTTCGAAAAATTTCAGCACTCTTATCAATAACGGTTTCAGTGCTTTCAGGCAATTTAAAATGTTTTTGCAACAGAAGTAGAGACCTTCCCAACACCAATTATCTTGCCATTAATAGTGGGAGTTTTAATATCACTTGAGGCTACAACTTTTTCAGTGGTAGAAATAGTACAAACTCTAGCAATACTATTCTTTTTAGTAATTTCAGCCTCTCTTGCCCACCTAGCATGCAACTCGGCTAGCATCCTAACATTGTTATCAATTTTAATTTGTATAGCATTAAGAGTTTTTCTCTCTTTAACATCATGAGGCATATTCTTTATTTTTAGAAATTCAACATCCAGAGCAAGACTATCAACTTTAGAAGCAAGAGTATCAATTTTTCCTAGTTTTTCCTCAACAGTTTTATTGAAAGAAGTTTGTGTGCTAATAAAATCCTTAAGCATAACCTCAAGATCAGAGGGCACACTTTTATTATTGTTGTAGGAACTACCATAAGAATTACCATAACCATTTCCACTATTAGCAGGATAAGGCCTATAATTACTATTACCAAAATTATTCCTATAGGCATTGTTGTTGAAGTTATTATTTTTAATGAAGTTCACATCAACATGCTCTTCTTGAGCAACCAAAGAAGCTAAATGAACATTATTTGGATCAACATGCACTTGACCATTTGAAAGCATGGACATAATAGTATCAACTTTATCACTCAAGGAAGATATTTCTTCAACAGAATTTACCTTCTTACCTGTCGGTGCTCTCTTGGTGTGCCACTCAGAATAATTAATCATCATATCATCAAGAAGCTTTGTTGCAGCCCCTAAAGTGATGGACATAAAGGTCCCCCCAGCGGCCGAATCCAACAAATTCCTCGAAGAAAAATTTAATCCTGCATAAAAGGTTTGGATGATCATCCAAGTAGTCAGTCCATGAGTGGGACAATTCTTAACAAATGATTTCATTCTCTCCCAAGCTTGAGCAACATGTTCATTATCAAATTGCTTAAAATTCATTATGCTACTTCTCAGATATATAATCTTAGCAGGAGGATAGTATTTTCCAATGAAAGCATCCTTGCATTTATTCCATGAATCAATACTATTTCTAGGCAAAGATAACAACCATTCTTTAGCACGTCCTCTCAAGGAAAAAGGGAAAAGTTTCAGTTTTATAATATCACTTTCTACCTCCTTATACTTTTGCATTTCACATAATTCAACAAAGTTACTGAGGTGAGCAGCAGCATCTTCAGTACTAACACCAGAAAATTGCTCTTTCATAACAAGATTTAAAAGTGCAGGTTTAATTTCATAAAACTCTGCTTTAGAAGCAGGTGGAGAAATAGGTGTGCATATGAAATCATTGTTGTTTGTGCTAGTGAAGTCACACAACTTAGTGTTCTCAGTAGTATTCATTTTAACCGAATTAAAAACAAGACAGCAAATAACAACTCGAAAATAAACTAGAAACAAGAAACTATTTTTTTTGTGTTTTTGATATTTGAAAGCAAACAAGATAAAATAACTAAGCAAGACAAAAACAAAATAATGAGATTGGGAGTGTGAGACTCCCCTTTCAGAAGCTCCTCTAATTCCCCGGCAACGGCGCCAGAAAACTGTCTTGATGACGTGAAACCACACGTTCGTTGGGAGACCCCAAGAGGAAATTATGATGTAGTGCAGGAGCAGTTTCCCTCAGTAAGAAACCAAGGTTATCAAATCCAGGAGGAATTAGAAGTGCTCAGAAGGTTGTCAGCTGCACGCGCGGCGCAACACGAGTGTTGACGTGGAACCTGCACACAACACAATCAAACTACTTTGCCCCAACGAAACAGGAAGGTTTCCAATCTCCCCGGCTTGCTGAAAACAAAGGATTAAACGTATGGTGTGGAAAATAAATGTAAATTCAAAAAGTGGACAGCGAGCAAATGATGGTGGAACGTGGTGTAAACAGTGTTTGTTTCAGCGTAAAAGAATGGACCGGGGTCCACAGTTCACTAGTGGTGTCTCCATAAAAGATAACTAACATGCTGGGTAAACAAATTACAGCTGGGCAATTGACAAATAATGAATGCATGACAATGTACATATATGACAAGATGATTACTATGAGATTTAATTGGGCATTACATCGAGATACATAGACCGTTTTCCAACAGCATCTATGACTAATAATCCACCGCCAGGTTAACATCCGTGTCCCCCGTTGGTATTAAGTTGCAAGCAACAAATAATCGCATTAAGCAAAGTGTGTAATGTAAACAACACAAATGACCGTAGACATAGCATTGTTGTTTTATCCCTATTGGCAACAGCACATCCACAACCTTAGATGTTTCTGTCACTCACCTAGATTACCAGAGGCATGAACCCACTATCGAGCATAAATACTCCCTCTTGGAGTTAAAAGCATCTACTTGGCCAAAGCATCTACTAATAACGGAGAGCATGCAAGATCATAAACAACATATAAAGATAGATTGATAATCAACTTGATCATAGTATTAATATTCATCGAATCCCAACAAACACAACATATAGCATTACAATAAGATGATCTTGATCATGTTAGGCAGCTCACAAGATCTAAACATGATAGCACAAAGAGGAGAGACTTCCATCTAGCTACTGCTATGGACCCGTAGTCCAAGGATGAACTATTCACGCATCACTCCGGAGGCAGGCATGGTGATGTAGAGCCCTCCGGTGATGATCTCCCCTCCGGCAGGGTGCCGGGAAGAGCTTCAGGAACCCTCCCGAGTAGGGTTTGACGACGGTGGCGGCTCTGGAACTTTTCGTGGAATATGACTCGGTTACTTAGGGTTTTCGGGGCAGGAGGAATAAATAGGCGAAAGGGCGGCGTCGGAGGGCACCCGAGGGGCCCACACCACCCCTCGACGCGGCAGGAGGTGGGGCCACACCGAGCCCTAGTGAGGGCGCCCCCTGGCGCTTCTCTGGCTCTCCTTCGGACTCCGTGGATGTTTCGGTGAAATATTGATGTCCGTTGATTTTCGTCCAATTCCAAGGATATTTCCTTAATAAATTTTCTGAAAAGGAAAAACAACAAAAAATAGGAACTGCCACTGTGGCATCTTGTTAATAGGTTAGTACCCGAAAATGTATAAAAATGCTATAAAGTGTATGCAAAACATGTAACAACAGGCATAATATCAGCATAGAACATCAAAAATTATAGATACGTTTGCAACGTATCACGTATCTATAATTTTTTATGTTCCATGCTTGATTATATATCAGTGTCACATGTTTTATAATGTTTTTATATCATTTTGGCATGATTTATGGAACGAACCTATTAACAAGATGCCCAGTGCCAGTTCCTGTTTAATGCTGTCTTTTTGTTTCAGAAAAATTGTTCTGCAAAGTTTCTCGGAATGCGCTGAAAATTTGCAGGAATTATTTCCTATATGAAACAAAGACGGAACCCAAAGGACGTCCGGAGGGGTGCCCCAGGGGCTCCAGACGCCCTCCAGGCGCGGTCCCACCCTAGGCCGCACCTGGGGCCCACCTGGGCAGCTCCTTCGCCTCCTCGCATCGCCTCTTCGCCTATAAAATCCCCCTCGACGCAAAAACCCTAAGACACGAGATCATATTTCCAGAAGACGTCCGAAGCCGCCGCCATCTCAAACTAGGAGGGTTCAGAAGCTCTTCCCGGCACCCTGCCGGAGAGGGGAATCAATGCCGGAGGCATCTACACCACCATGCCTGTCTCCGGAGTGATGCGAGAGTAGTCCACCATGGGACTACGGGTCCCTAGCAGTAGCTAGATGTTTGTCTCTCCTCCTTGTACTCCATTGTTTAGATCTTGTGAGCTGCCTATCATGATCAAGATCATCTATTTGTAATTGCTACATGATTGTGTTTGCATGGATCCGATGAATTGTGGAAGTCATTACTTTTGTTCAGTTATGTGTTTCATCTATGATCTTGCACGCTCTCCGATGCTAGTGGTTGTTTTGGCCGAGTAATTGTTAGTGTTGTATGAGGGCGTATTTATGCTATATAGTGGGTTCATGCCTCTCTTTGTCTGAGTTCGCTAACATGAACGGTCAAGGCTAGAGATGTGCTGTTGCCACTAGGGAGAAAACAACGTTGTGATTTCTTTGTGCTATCTACATTGCTTACATTATGCACTTTTCTTATTGCGATGATCTGTTGCTTGCAACTTAATACTTTTGGGTGACATGCTGGATAGTGATCCCAGAGTGGATTATTAGTCATAGATGCAGTTGGATGACGGTCTATGTATTTTGACGTAATGACCATATTAGATGAAGCGGTGAGCTATATTGTTTTATGATAGCCTTGTTGTGCGCCTACAATTCTGTCAATTGCCATGCTGTAATTTGTTTACCCATCATGTATATCTTTTGGAGAGACACCTGTAGTGCTATGGACCCCGGTCCTATTTTTCTACATTGCCTACAACCATTCTCATAGCTTTTCATCATCATTTGCTCGCTGGTCATATTTCATCCTCATCATATTTTATATCCACACATTTAATTCTTTGTGTTTGGCAAGCCGGAGAGATTGACAACCTCTCTGTTTTGTTGGGGCAAAGTAGTTTGTTGGTGATTGTGTGCAGGTCCACGTCAATAATCGAGAAACGACGCTATTGACACCTTGCTAAGCCTTCTCCAAGTCCTACTAGATCTGACAACCTTGGTTTTGTAATCAAGGGAAAACTGCCGCTTTGCTGCATCATACCTTCCTCTTGGGGTTTCCCAACAGCAATCAGCACCCGTTGGCAAGAAAGTTCGCCCGTCCTAAAACCTCTGAGCTTCCCGGAATACCTCGAGCTCTTAGGAAAGCTACTGGATAGCCCGGAGATAATCTCGAGACAACCTGGAAATCTCTAGACTAGAAAAAACAAGTAGAACAACTGACACGAAAGATGGCTTAACTTTCTCATACTACTTACAAACAGAACCACGCAAGATCAACAAAATAGAGAATGTAGAACATGCAAAGATTTGAACACCATACATACGATGTGATCAAACTCATCCGTTAGTACACGTCCATTAAACCTATAATGCGACATCCCACTAAGCATAACAATTGTAATTACCAAATCTCAATGTATATTTTTCTCTTGATGGCACTCGCCCTCGGATCCATCCAATATACTTCATATATTACTTATGTAACATTTTTTCATATACAACTCAATAAATTTATTAGATCATATATAGAAATTATCATTAACAACCGAAACCACATTTAGGGACTACATGCACTTGCAAGCTCAGTTTTGGGCCATTGCCTAGGATGATCATAGTGCACAACTGAAGCCGGTGGTGGATGCGCTTGTCGATTTAAACTCGCACACGAGCTTACTAATTGAGGTTGCACCTACTTGTCACGCCCCCCGGTGACTGGTCAACTACACAACACCTCATTTCCTTCCACTATGAAGATTAAGAATATTTTTGAATTTGTTAGCATTTAAAGAAGTGAATTTTTTTATATATTGCAATCATTCCCCATTCTTAGGAAACAAAAGATCATGTGATAAAATCTAGGAATTCCTTGATTAATTAACACAACAACCGACATGCAGTGACTTATTGAGAAGTAATATCTCCCTTTATGAATGGATCATATGCATTGTCACCAATACGACTTTGATCGTAAATATGATTGTAAACAAACATAACATTATAATATTATGAAAATTATCATGACAAATCGAATGGCAATTTTCACATGACCATTCAAATAATATAGTACTAAGATCGAAAAATCAAATAAGTAGAAGCATGCTTTCTAAAGCACGATCTTTATTAAACACATATATCAGATAGTGACTCTTTTGGTTTAAGAAACTTGCTGATTAGTGATCTTAATTAACTGGAACTCAACTTCAAAACTTCTCTTCAATTTTATGGGCCTCTAGCAGTCTCTCTGTCTACCTACCGCCGCTAACAGCATACCTGCATGTTTCTTTCCAGCTCAGATCTAGGCTTGGCTCACATGAAGTTAGCTCGGCTCCACCTTAAAATGCTGGATCTATGTGCTAGTACTTTATATTTAAGTGGTAAGATAATTGGATAACCAAGTTGAAGAGGCTAACCAATATGTTGGTCCAGTCACTCCTCTCGTGCTGTCCAGTTAGCCAGCTTTAATTTCTTAATTTCAAAAGTACTTTCACAAAGAGGTACCCTTAGTATTAGATATATGGAAGCACACACCTAATGGTTCTTGTTCGGATGATTCCAGCCCATGTGGTCATTAGAGCAACATTGGACAAAAACGCATGGTTACTTAAAGTAACTAGTATGGCAGATAAACCTTAGGCCTAGTTTGGCAGCACAATATTTAAACCGTGGTAACGTAAAACTTGTTCAGTATTCCAACGTCTAGGCAATGAATACTACAGTTCAAAACCACACTTTTCTCAGTTTCGTTTAAAAAAAAGATGTCAAGACCTCTTTCTAAAATACTACACAAATATTACAGTGTTATGGATACTTCGGTTTATAAAACAGTGGTATTTCTTGATGCCAAACACGCCAAAGATTTTGTAACTATGGTATTTAGAAAAAACATGGTATTGGACAAAAACTCTAAATACTACTTCGTTGTCAAACACATCATCAATGTCTACGAAAAGTTAAACATTTTTTTCTTTAGCAATTTACAGTTCTTCTCTGTATTTATATCTAGTTTTCACTCTAGGCATTTATGGTTCGAGTGCGGAATAAATAGAAGTACATATGCATTCATCTCATTTGAAAAAGTTATGTAAAGAACTCGAGGTGCCCAACAGTTCGGCTATACGATTTCGACGAGTAGCGTGTTACAGAAGAAAGATGAATGCATGGAATAGTGATACAAAAGAGTCACCATGAGCATAGTACGAATAGACGCCGTAATTTCTTGTGACAAGAATGTTAGTGTTGTCGACCTATCACATGCCTCCACACCGCTGTTGTTGAAAAGGTTGTTCGTCGGTTAGTCCGGTCACACATGGATGTGGGCTCAAAAGCCTTAGTTAGAAATGATCACGATATTCCTAGAACACCAAAGAAGAATACCAAACAATTAACCCTTGATCCCCATAATGACATGATATCTTTGTAGGTGGTGGATGACATCTTGATTCTTAAGGGAACGAGGGCGACGCCGCGACGGTGAAAATGTCTCTGATGGTGTGAGGACACATGTAGAGGTTAAATGTTAAATTAGCACACGTGGAACTGTGAGAAAAACGGACGAACACAATTCATGGAAAGACTTGTCAATTCCAACCCTTTTTTTTTTGGTTCAACACCCTTGAGCACACTCCTCAACATGGCCATAGAACATAGTCTTGTATCATTCTTATTTTGAAAAGGTGATGCATGAACTGTGAGCTATTCATTTTTGATTAATTGAGCTTGTGGATACTAACGCGTATCAGTATTTGGCATTTACGAATAGAAAATTTAGGTAGCAGTGAGACCCAAACAGTGTGCAGAGACGACTTTCAAACCACCGCGTGCTCAGACACCGCTGTATCTGGCTTGGAAGGTAATTAAGGGGATGCTTGAGGACTAAACGGGAAAAAGACTTCCAACAGACACCCACTACTAAAAATTCCATCCATCTTCTCTGCCCCGTTGGTTCCTCCTCCTCCCGTCCTCAGATCAGATCCGATCCGATCCGATCTCTCGCTCGCTCGCACCGGCCGGGCGAGAGGGACGAAACACGACCCGCCCCACCGCCGACAGTGTCCTCTCGCCACCGCCGTCTGCCGCCATGGCGGCGGCCAACGCGCCCATCGCCATGCGCGAGGCCCTCACGGTAACACTCCTCGCGCACATCATATTGTCTGCCCCCCACCCCCTCGGAAGTCAGATCAGATCTCCGGCGAGGGGCCGGAGCTCGCGTCTTGACCGACCGACCGACTTGACTGACACCGCGCCCATGCCGGCGTTGTTGCTTGCAGCTGACCAGCCTGGGGATCGCGCCTCAGTTCATCACCTTCACCCATGTCACCATGGAGTCGGAGAGGTACATCTGCGTCCGGGAGACCTCGCCGCAGAACAGCGTCGTCATCATCGACATGGCCATGCCCAGCCAGCCCCTACGCAGGCCCATCACCGCCGACTCCGCGCTCATGAACCCCAACACCAGGATCCTCGCGCTCAAAGGTAGATCTCGCCGACCCCTCGCTTCCGGGATCTCGTTTCAACGATGCACCTGCTGATGCTTCCCTCCTAGCCCGGTCGTCCCGTCGTGGGATCTGTCAGAATTTGGCGGTGATCTCGGCTTGTAGCTCCCTAGTATAGTGTGCAAATGGCTCAGTGGCTAGGAATTTGCATAGCTGATATCAACTTTCAGCTTGGGTGTTAGCTTAGAGTGGTAATCGACTATTCTGTCCATTCCTACAGTAACTGGTAACATGTTGTTTTTTTTGTAATGAATTGGCTTGAGCCCTAGGAGAAATGATGGCTCGCAGACACAGACTATTCCATTGTGATAGTATGCCCAGGACAGGAAGATCGCTTTGTGATCTATTATCTCAAGATTGAAGTTCAATTTGAACATGCATTTTAGAGTTGTAGAAATAATGATTCGACCAAAGGTCACATACATTCTTTTTAGCTTATGTTGATGTCTAATGACATGGTACACTTTAAAAGCTTGTGATAGTTGCCTAATGGTTTTGCACTGAGTCCGTCCGTGCAAGCAACTACAATTGTAGCACGGCATCTAGTTTGCTGGTACTGTTATTGTGACAATGACTTAAATTCCATCTAGTTGATCTTAGCTTGGACCTTGGATAGAGTACCATAAGAGCGTCTAAACTAATGCGTGAGTCCTTGTATGCCATCGTTCTCATTGAATAGATGACTTCTCCATGCATTGGATCAGCTTTTATTGCTGATGATATATTTTTGTCAGAAAATGATCCCTTCTGTTTGAGGGTAAATTTGAGGGTAAACAGTAGGGTAGTGCCTGACAATATATGTATTATTAACAATTAGAAGGGAATACGTACAAGACATGGACGTGTGGGAGTATACAAATTACATACATTGGCCGTTACCCTAAGGGGATGTACTTTAGAATCATCCCAGGCAGGCAGGCACAGAGATAGCTCACAGACCTTCTCCTTGAATTAAAGGTTTGGATACGGGCCTCCCTTTTCAAAGATTTTGGAGTTATGCGGCTTCTAAATTGCCATGAAGAATGGATAAACATGTCGATAACTAATCTTATTTGTCAACTGTTTTTTAAAAGAAAATGCTCTGTTATTATATCCCTTTTCTTTTGTCTAGTTAGTTGTCATAGAGTAGAACCTGCAGGAAAAAATGTATTCATCTGATAGGGACTGTACGTTCTGTACTTATTTGATATGATAATTCGTGTATGGTGCTTTCTGCATAACACTCCCTACAAATAGAATTAGTGATGTTGATTATGCAAATAAAGTGATAACACCCAGGCGCTGTTCTAGCAGAATCAGCGGTGTCCTAACTTAAATTGTATAAGTTGAAATGACTGATTTATACATAGGCAGCATTGTTTTTGGCTGCTACGTAGTTTCTTGGATTCATTTTTATTTGTAGAAACTGCGTATTCATACTTAAGCATTACAATCTGTGTACTTTGATCCATGTAATTCAGGAGGTTACGGACATAAATAATAATTTTTACTGAATTTTGCAGCTCAAATAGCTGGAACCACACAGGATCACTTGCAGATCTTTAATATTGAGGCTAAGACTAAAGTTAAGTCACACCAGATGCCTGAACAGGTAAAATATATATTTTTTTACATTATTCTTACTTTTTTGTTAAAATGGTAATGTATAATCCTACTCAATGCATCATCATACATGTCTTCTCTTTCACAATCCCAGGTTGTGTTTTGGAAATGGATCACACCAAAGTTGTTGGGTTTGGTAACACAGGCATCAGTTTATCACTGGTCAATTGAAGGTTACTCTCCTGTGACAATTCACAGTTATTGTCTGGCTTTGCATGATTTGGCTGCTATGTATACAAAACCAGATAATCATTGTTTGCTTTTGTTGGAATGCAGGAGATTCTGAGCCGGTTAAGATGTTTGATAGGACAGCTAATTTGGCCAATAATCAGATTATCAACTATCGATGTGATCCAGCAGAGAAGTGGCTGGTGCTTATTGGAATTGCACCTGGTGCTCCAGAGGTATGCTTGTAATGGAAATTCTCAATGCATATCATCAAAACATAGTGCATCGCTGTTGTTACATTTGAATGAAGTATGAAGACCATAATTATTTTGCGCGCCTTCCTTCTATTGTTTATTCTATTTCTTTGATAATTTTGACCACTCTTGATGTGTAAGAACATAATTTTCTGTTTAGGTAAATTCTAAACAAAACCACCATGCTGAGTTACGAGATGAGTTGTTGTAGGCATTTATTAGATGATACCTTCTCATATCTGCTTCTCATATTGATGAGCTTTCCTTTTCACCCTATTAGAGGTCACAGCTGGTAAAGGGAAATATGCAACTTTTTTCTGTGGATCAGCAGCGTAGCCAAGCACTTGAAGCCCATGCTGCTTCTTTTGCAACATTCAAGGTGCTTTTCAGTTATTTAGTGCTGTTTATATAGTTTTATCTTCTAGTGTTTAACAACTCTGCTTCGTTTCCCTATCCAGGTTCCTGGCAACGAGAACCCATCCACCCTAATCTGTTTTGCTTCGAAGGCATCGAATGCTGGAACAATTACTTCTAAGTTACATATTATTGAACTGGGCGCCCAGCCAGGTTTGCATTTTGAACCCTGGAGTTCTACTTTTGATTATCATTCCCCTATTCGTACTTCTGTTGCTGATTTAGTTCTTGCAGGGAAACCTGGCTTTTCCAAGAAACAAGCCGATCTCTTTTTTCCACCAGATTTCCAGGATGATTTTCCTGTAGCCATGCAGGTATTGTTATAAGTCCCAAAGGTATTGATACCCTGTTAGTTACCAGATAGATCTAATTCCTTTTATCTTTTGATTACAGGTCTCTCAAAAGTATGGACTTGTCTATGTAATTACAAAGCTTGGGCTTTTGTTTGTATATGACTTGGAAACTGCTTCTGCAGTTTATAGAAATAGAATCAGTCCAGATCCCATATTCTTGACTGCGGAGTCTTCTACTACTGGTGGATTTTATGCTATTAACAGAAGAGGACAGGTTTTGCATGCTACAGTTAACGATGCAACTGTTGTGCCTTTTGTCAGTGGTCAAGTATGTTGTTCTGCTTTATTCTATTCCTTGGCTGGTGCACATGTTGGATAATCCTTTTAAAATTTTAATAAACCCTTGTTCATGCAGTTAAACAACCTTGAACTAGCCGTGAATCTTGCTAAAAGAGCCAATCTCCCTGGGGCAGAGAACTTGGTAAGCTCCATAGTAATATGCTTTTGCAGATGACAGTTCTACATTTGAAAATTTGCTCGCCTTTTTATCTATGTTTGTATTTTTGTATAATTCTTTAGTAGGAGTTTTGTTAGTGATTGGTATCTTTCTAGATTGTTTAGCTATTCATTGCTAATTTTGTCGTGCTTCATAGGAATTCTGTAGCTGGCATGTTTCAGTCTTCTACATTTTCGCACTTTTTTGCCGAATGAGCATACTATAGCCTTCAAAAAGTTATTAACATATAGCATACTTTTATTTCATGAAAGTTAATACTTGTTCGTTAATCATTTTTGGCAGTTGCCACTAATTGTTCTCTAGATGACAATAATCATTTTCCACCTGTAACTTGTTATAATAACCATTTTGTCTAAGTACCATTGGAGTGCTTATTGCTTGTGCTATGAGTATTTATTGGTTGGCACTGGAGTGCTTACCTTTGCCCTTGCTGTCATGCAGGTGATAAGCCATATACTGGCTGTATTCTTTAAGATGTTGTTTGTTTGAAATCATATTCCTGTGTCTCATTTTGATGTGTGGAGACTAAGTGTTGAATTTCTAAATTGTAGGTTGTGCAAAGATTCCAGGAACTGTTCGCGCAGACAAAATACAAGGAAGCAGCAGAGCTGGCTGCAGAATCTCCTCAGGGTCTTCTGAGAACTCCTGAGACTGTTGCCAAATTCCAGGTGCCTTTCTTTTCATGCTCCGCCTATGATGCTCTTAATGCGTATATGATCAGTGTTTTATTGATTTTTTGTTTACAATGTCTGATAAACTCTTTGTAGTTATCATTTCTTGAAAGTATTATTGGGTAAGAAATGTTCGATTACAAAGAAAATATCATCTTGTTTGCACTGGTTAATCTGCTTAATGTGTTTACTTGCTTATTCTGTATTTGAAATTATTGCCTGTTCAGAGAAATACAATTACCAAAAAAAGTATCATATTTTACTTTTACACATATCTACATTTAATCTGCTTAAATTGTACTCCTTGACTGATTGCTGTTTGTGTGCTTCAAATGCAGAGTGTTCCTGTTCAAGCTGGGCAAACACCTCCACTCTTGCAGTACTTTGGCACATTGCTTACTCGAGGGAAGCTCAACGCTTATGAATCTCTTGAATTATCTCGCCTTGTTGTCAATCAGAACAAGAAGAACCTCTTGGAAAATTGGTTGGCAGAAGACAAGTTGGAGTGCAGCGAAGAACTTGGAGATCTTGTGAAGGTAAAATAGTGTTGTGCTGTGCTCCTCGGTTGCATAGAGATTGTTGTGCTTCCATCCATGTTGTTCACTGTTGTGCCTGGAATGTTCGCTCAAAATTATGTTATTGCAGACGGTAGACAATGACCTTGCGCTGAAAATATACATAAAGGCTAGGGCAACCCCTAAAGTTGTTGCCGCATTTGCCGAGAGGAGGGAGTTTGACAAGATCCTCATATACTCAAAGCAGGTATAGTGATTTGGTACTTTAAATTCTTGTTTTCAGTTGTTAGACCTGTGTTCAACTTGGACATTAACTGTCGATCTAATACTTTTGCTATTCCAGGTTGGGTATACTCCTGACTACCTCTTCCTCCTCCAGACCATCTTACGAACAGATCCACAGGTAATAGGCTGTTTAAGAAGTACTGTGCTGTAGTGAAACAAA
This sequence comes from Puccinellia tenuiflora, assembly GCA_012064385.1. NCBI lineage: Eukaryota > Viridiplantae > Streptophyta > Magnoliopsida > Poales > Poaceae > Puccinellia > Puccinellia tenuiflora. The sequence goes on from QRDG01000108.1 coordinate 427,709, forward strand.
TCATGCTTGTTTGTCTGGTTCTTTGGTCTGCAATCCTTGCCTAACTGTATGTCGTATTTGTTTGTGACCAGGGAGCTGTCAACTTTGCTCTCATGATGTCACAAATGGAGGGGGGTTGTCCGCTAGATTACAATACCATAACTGATCTCTTCCTTCAGGTAGCCTTTTCGTTCATACCATGCTTTATATGCTTTATTATTTATTATTTTTTGCATGTTTAAATATGGAATGTGGCCGTATGTCTTTGTCTTCTGTTGACAGAGAAATATGATTCGCGAAGCAACAGCTTTTCTGTTGGATGTACTGAAACCAAATTTGGAAGAGCATGCTTTCCTTCAAACCAAGGTTGGCATCTCGGATTTTCTTTGAATATAGATGGTTTACCTACATGCTTCGTTACTCAGTAGATTCTGTCTGAACACATTGTAGGTTTTGGAGATCAACTTGGTGACCTACCCAAATGTTGCTGATGCCATTCTTGCTAATGGTATGTTCACTCATTACGACCGGCCTCGTATTGCCCAGCTGTGTGAAAAGGCTGGCTTGTACTTGCGTGCCCTCCAGGTCAGTATTTTTTTGCATGGTTTTGGTTGATTATCTTTTGTTCTCTGCTTAATTATTCTTGTATTGTGATGCAGCACTACGCAGAGTTACCTGATATCAAGCGTGTCATCGTGAATACACATGCTATTGAGCCACAGGTTTGTTCTGTTCAGTTATGATCAGTCATCAGTCTATTTATGTCCGGTCCATTCATAACTTCTTTGCACAGGCACTCGTTGAGTTCTTTGGAACCCTTTCTAAAGAATGGGCATTAGAATGCATGAAGGACCTTCTACTGGTCAACCTGAGAGGAAATCTTCAAATTGTTGTACAGGTAATCCTGCAGAGTTCCTTTTAATTTTTTCTTTCCTATCATTCCTTTTTTTTTTCTTTATTCTTATCCTCGGAAAACCCGTGACACGTCTGCAGGCTGCCAAAGAATACGCTGAGCAGCTTGGAGTTGACGCTTGTATAAAATTATTTGAACAATTTAAATCATATGAAGGCCTCTACTTCTTCTTAGGATCCTATTTGAGCTCAAGGTAGTTACTACTGACGTTGGTATGTTTCAATTGGCCTTTTCTTGTTGTGTCATCACACTTTAATATTTGACTTCGTCGCATGCAACAGTGAGGATCCAGAAATCCATTTCAAATACATAGAATCAGCTGCAAGGACTGGACAGATTAAAGAAGTTGAGCGAGTCACCAGAGAGTCTAATTTTTATGATGCTGAGAAGACGAAGAACTTTTTGATGGAAACAAAACTACCTGATGCCCGTCCACTCATAAATGTTTGCGACCGCTTTGGCTTTGTTCCTGATCTTACTCACTATCTGTATACGAATAACATGCTCCGGTATATCGAAGGCTATGTACAGAAAGTATGTAATTCTTCGAATTCAGTTTTATTTGAGTATTACTTCTAATATGTTGAGTATATGAATGGCTATTTTGTTTTTTTCTGTTCTGTAGGTGAACCCTGGAAATGCTCCATTGGTAGTGGGGCAGTTACTTGATGATGAGTGCCCAGAAGATTTTATCAAGGGTTTGATTTTGTCTGTCCGCTCTCTCCTTCCTGTTGAGCCACTGGTTGATGAATGCGAGAAGAGGTTTGATTGTTAGCTCTTATCCTGGACGCACATGCTCATCTGCCTTTTCTCTTGGTCTTATTTGTTTGATGTTTCCTTTAGGAACCGTCTACGGTTGCTTACACAATTCCTGGAGCACTTAGTGAGCGAGGGAAGCCAAGACGTGCATGTCCACAATGCTCTTGGAAAAATAATCATTGATAGCAACAACAATCCTGAGCATTTCCTTACTACCAACCCGTTCTATGACTCCCGTGTGGTGGGTAAATACTGTGAAAAGAGGGACCCTACGCTTGCCGTTGTTGCTTACAGACGTGGGCAGTGTGATGAAGAACTTATCAATGTTACCAACAAAAATTCGTTGTTCAAGCTGCAAGCTAGGTATGTAGAAGTTCTTGTCCTTCTGATGCCATATCATTTGTCTGAATCTTTATCTCCATTGGCTGTTTGCTTACATGCTCAAATTACATTTTTTGAATTTAATTATCAGGTATGTGGTTGAAAGAATGGATGGCGATCTGTGGGATAAAGTTCTACAGCCTGAAAATGAATATAGAAGGCAGTTCATTGACCAAGTGGTTTCTACCGCATTGCCAGAAAGCAAGAGTCCTGAGCAAGTTTCTGCTGCTGTTAAGGCTTTCATGACTGCTGACCTCCCTCATGAACTGATAGAACTTCTTGAAAAGATTGTCCTTCAGAATTCTGCGTTCAGTGGAAACTTTAATCTTCAGAATCTGCTCATCCTGACAGCCATCAAGGCGGACTCATCTAGGGTCATGGACTATGTTAACAGACTAGACAACTTTGACTGGTCCTGCCGTCGGAGAAGTGGCTGTTGAAGCACAACTCTATGAGGAGGCCTTTGCCATATTCAAGAAGTTCAACTTAAACGTACAGGCTGTCAATGTTCTGTTGGATAACATCCAAAGCATAGAAAGGGCTGAAGAGTTTGCATTCCGTGTTGAAGAAGATGCTGTTTGGAGCCAGGTTGCCAAGGCCCAGTTGCGTGAAGGTCTAGTCAGTGAAGCAATCGAATCCTTCATTCGTGCAGATGACGTGACACATTTCCTTGATGTCATCCGTGCTGCTGAGGAAGCAAATGTATACCATGATTTAATTAAGTACTTGCTGATGGTTAGGCAAAAGGCAAGGGAGCCCAAAGTCGATGGTGAACTCATCTTTGCATATGCTAAGACTGATAGACTCAGTGACATTGAAGAGTTTATTCTGATGCCAAATGTTGCAAATCTCCAAAATGTTGGTGACCGTTTGTATGACGACGAGCTTTACGAAGCTGCAAAGATCATCTATGCCTTCATCTCAAACTGGGCCAAGCTAGCTGTCACTCTGGTCAAGCTGAAGCAGTTCCAAAGTGCTGTAGATGCTGCCCGCAAAGCTAACAGCGCAAAAACATGGAAGGAGGTCTGCTTTGCTTGTGTTGACGCTGAGGAGTTCCGTCTGGCACAAATCTGTGGCCTCAATATTATTGTTCAGGTATATAAGCCGGGGCATCGTTTTGTAGCTAATGTTTTTGCGAAATGTATGTTCCTTTCTGAGGACCTTTTTCCATGCCGTCCTTTCTCACATGCCTTCTTTTCTTTAGGTTGATGACTTGGAGGAAGTAAGCGAATACTACCAGAACAGAGGGTGCTTCAATGAGCTTATTTCCCTCATGGAGAGTGGTCTTGGACTTGAACGGGCACACATGGGCATATTTACAGAATTAGGAGTTCTCTATGCTAGATACCGCCCTGAGAAGCTCATGGAACACATTAAACTCTTCTCCACCCGCCTCAACATTCCTAAGCTTATCCGTGCTTGTGATGAACAACAACACTGGAAAGAGCTTACATACCTATACATACAATATGATGAATTTGACAATGCCGCCACCACTATCATGAACCATTCTCCAGATGCGTGGGATCATATGCAGTTTAAGGATGTTTGTGTTAAGATTGCAAATGTCGAGATATATTACAAGGCAGTGCACTTCTATTTGCAAGAACACCCTGATCTCATCAATGATCTTCTCAATGTGCTTGCGCTTCGTTTGGATCATACAAGAGTTGTAGATATAATGCGCAAGGTTTGTATCTAATGGTGGCTTTTATTCTTGCACGGAAGGATCTTCTGTTAGTGTCCCGGTGTTATATACCATGCTGAAACTTTGAATTGTTCTTCTTATTTTTTATGCAGGCTGGTCAGTTGCATCTTGTTAAACCGTACATGGTTGCAGTTCAGAGTAACAATGTATCTGCCGTCAATGAGGCTTTGAATGAGATTTATGTTGAAGAGGAAGACTACGAGAGGCTCCGTGAATCTGTTGACATGCATGATAACTTTGATCAGATTGGTCTTGCCCAGAAGGTAAAAGAAGTAGATGAATGTGGAATGCTTCTTTATTGTATTACTATTTAATAACCAGTGCCTTCAATTCTTGATCAGCTTGAGAAGCATGAATTGCTTGAGATGAGGAGGATTGCCGCCTACATTTACAAGAAGGCTGGCAGGTGGAAGCAATCTATTGCCCTGTCGAAGAAAGATAACATGTACAAGGATTGCATGGAGACATGCTCACAGTCTGGTGACCGTGAGCTCTCAGAGGACTTGCTTGTCTATTTTATTGAGCAGGTTTGAATTCTCTGTGAACTGAGTTATGCCTTTTCTTGTGCTGGTTTTAGCAGCGTAAATTTCCATTAGGAAATTTCTACCTTCAGTCCTTTGTGTCAGCATACTAACCAAGATTATATAACTCTTTAGGCTGCAGGGGTTGTCTACGCAGTATTGCTGTTCATATCACTAAACATCTCTGATTTTGTTCCAGGGAAAGAAAGAATGTTTTGCTTCCTGCCTCTTCATTTGCTACGACTTGATTCGCGCGGATGTTGCTCTTGAGCTTGCATGGACGAATAACATGCTTGACTTTGCTTTCCCCTATCTGTTACAGGTATATGTATTTCCATGTCAATCTTTGGAATTGTTCTTATATGTACAATTTGCTATAATAATATCCTCTGTGTGCATGCAGTTCATCCGTGAGTACACAAGCAAGGTAGACGATTTAGTAAAGGACAGGATTGAATCACAGAAGGAAGAAAAAGCCAAGGAGAGCGAAGAGAAGGAACTAGTTGCTCAGCAGGTAATCTTGAACAGCCTTTCTTTTGGTTGAAGAGCCTATTAATCATGCTTAAGCAGCCTGCATGACAAGTTGCATTCTGTTGTATAGAACATGTACGCTCAATTGCTTCCTCTCGCCTTGCCTGCTCCACCCGGTATGATGGGCGGTCCACCTCCGATGGGTGGAATGGGCGGTCCACCTCCGATGGGTGGAATGGGCATGCCTCCGATGGGTGGAATGGGTATGCCACCTATGGGTCCTGGTCCAATGCCAGCATACGGGATGCCTCCAATGGGAAGCTACTGAGTTATCCTCTGCCGACTTCTGAAGAGTAGATGATGTGAAATATTTCAGTTCACCCAGAGAGACACATGAGTATCGATCCCCAAGTTATCTTTAGATATGCGACATTGGTTGTTCCAGTTAATATTCTTTCGGTACCAGGACAATTTTGGAGAGCGGAATCTCTAGCCGAGTTTGAGTTAATTACGGGTTGCTATATATATTACGGTCGGATAGGATCAGCAGCATGACTATGGTTAGACCTCTTGTTTCAAAAACTATGGTTAGACCCAGTTGAGCTGGGAATTGCAAGACTGGTACCATTTGTATAGGTGTTCTGTAATGAAAATTTGTAGATCTGCATGTACAATTGCTGGTGTTGGTGTTGCCAGCCAGCCATAAACACAAACAATACTGTGTGTATCTTACGTGTTAGGCTTTACGATCTCATGTCTAGTGGTATGATTTTTTTCAGCCTGAGAAGAACGCTTTGTTGAACAAAACTGCCTATTTTGAATTTGTTGGTGGTGTATAGTTTTTCCTAATTTTTTAATTTTGCGCAGTTCTGCTATTGCAGTACATCGATTTGCATATACCCCTATATTCTTCAGCGTGCTGATGGGTGTTATTTCTATCGGTAATACCCCAGTTAAGTTTAAACAACAAGGGAGTACCTTTTGCGAAACTAGTGTCCTTTCCATATCTATGAATATGGATGTGTTCCAGAAGCGTTGACTAGACTAAGCCAGCTGCATTCGAGTGTACTCTAGAATGGTCGTTCTATTGTGAAAGTGAAACCAGTTCTATCCCTGAATGGTCTAGAAAAGATCGTGACTATGGTTCTATAGTTGTCAACTGTAGACTCTCCTGTATCCGTTGTAATTAATGACCATCTTGCTATAATCAATTGCGATTATTCGGCAAAGTCAGCTGCAAGTTGATGGTATTGCCAGTCAACGAAGACGATGTAAACCAGGGCGTTCCTTCTACGGCAAACCACTGCATGCGCTCCTAAATTCTTTCTGCCTTGCACGTCAAGGGGGAAGCGTTTTGGTTCCAGGTCATATATTTGAAATGTATTTTGAACATGTTTTGAAATATTGAAAAATTTGTAAAAAAATGTTCACACATAGATCTCGACATCCTATGTGATCACGAAGTCGTTTCACAGATAGTCAATATTTTTGTGTCTACGTAAAAAAGACAAAAAATGGTGTTAAAATAGGGCTTTTCACGAGAGATTTTTTTGTCGTCTATTTTACACATATCACAAAAATATCGATTGTTCACGAAACAACTGTGTGCACACATAGGATGTCAATATCTATGTGCGAACATTTTTTTTTGACATTTCAATATTTGTTTTTAAAATACCGGGTGCATTTGCACCTGCGTGTCAAACTCTCGGCGATTCTTCCAAAACAACAATATAATATGTACAAGTTCTAGCTAATTGCTACAAGAACAACTACCTGACAAATGGAAGGAATTATTCAGGGCTCGTTTGATTCAAACAAATTTCATAGGACTTCTAGATGATTTAGTTCCTTAAGTTTTTTTTTTACATTGGTTATTTGGTTCATACTGTAGGACTGTAATCGTCAGAAAGTTGAGAATAAAAATCCATCCATTGAAACCTCATGCTAAAATTCTTTTGTTTATTTTGTGGTGTCAAACACATTTTGAGCCTAAATTCCTATGAAAATCCTTAAACCACAGAGGCCCTGAACATGCAAGCCTCGACTTTTCTCCACAAATAGGATTGCAAAAGAAGAATACAAAACTAAGCCAGCCTCTCAAACCAAAACGCAACATACAAATGAAATATCCATACGAACAGACCCCAAAGGGAATAAAAAGAAAGAATCTGAAACCGATGAAAAATCCGTCCTTTACAAATTAGCCATCATCATGACCATGAACTCCTCGAAGGAGAGGACGCCATCGCCGTCGAGGTCGAACCTGCAGATCATGGCGCGGCACTCCTCCAACCCCATTTCCTGATCTGTCGACGACCCCAGCAGCTTGCCCAGCATCCGCCTCAGGCTCGCTGGCGTGATCGTCGCGCCGTCCACGCCGCCCTCCGTCGCGTACATCGCGAAGGCCTCCTTCAGGCACCGGCGCCTACAGTCGTCGTCGGCCTCTTCTCCTCCGGCGAGGTCCGTTTCTCCATTCGAGGCGCGGGCGCCTAGTTTGGAAAACTCCTCCTGGTCCAGCAGCCCGTCCCCGTCGGCATCCACCGCGGCCAGGATCGCCGCGGCCTCCTCCTCGGACACGTCCTCACCCAGCGCCGCCGTCATGCTGCCGCGAAGCTCGGCGGCGGACACCTTGCCGTCGCCGTCCTTGTCGAAGGCGGCGAACACCGACGATACCTCCACCACGGCCTCTGCCACCGTGAGTGAATGCTCAATCATGCCAGCTGCTCTAGCTCTCTCTGCAACCTCTATGTGTTTATGCGGGTGAACTCCTACACAATTTTGCGTGGCTTGATACGGTGTGGCGTGTGGGTGCGCTATATATAGGTACGGCTTTGTACGGTACGTAAAGCGGTTTGAATTTAGGAAGCTTCCGCGATCGTGGCAACGCGTCATCAACGCTATCTTTGATTCCGGGGATATGCGCCTAAAATGAATATTTTTTTAGTTTCGTGTGTGTGCTGTGATGCATCGTGCGTAAGGCCGGTGCCAATGCATAGTCTGTTAACACGTTATCATACACATATTAAAAACTTAAGAGACAATTAGTCCAATGCACCGTCTCTTAAGTATTGTCTCTTAGGGGTGTTTCATTTAATAGCCAAATGGATTCTTGTTGCATGTCAATATTGTAGCCTACTTGTGGCATGAAGCTGCATATATGTTCATATTTGATACAAACAACGGAGAGAGCTCCATTCAGAATATCAGATTGGCATCGGCTTGTTTTCACATATGGTTCACACATACATCGGCTTGTTTTCTAGTTCACTTCACGTAAGAACTTTTACTCGCAACATATATATTGGTTCAGAGGAATGGCACTGCGCTGAACCGAATGTTGCAAAGCTCGCTGAAGGTCGCCGTGGCAAGAATGGATTAGTTTAGTGACAACAAGAAAAGAAAAGAAGGAACGAAGTGAGAAAGAATAGGGAGAGAGAGAGAGAGGGGCCATGCGGTGCACCGGATCGCTGGTTTAATTGCCTTGTCTCGGGAGGGGAGCTAAGAGCCGGTTCTTCCCTAATATACAACTTGCCTCTCTCTTCTTCTCCTTAATTGCTATGCCACATCAGCAAATTACCTAGGATATAGCGCTAAGATACCGGCATTGGCAAAGGCCTAACCTCATTCGCCAGCATTATTAACTAATTAAGCGCCAGAAGTAAACTTTAGTATTATCATCACCGCACAAAAATAAAAAGTAAGGTTTAGTTTCCCTGCCATTCGATGAGAACTGTGCACAACATCAATGTAAAGTTATTTATGGAAAATGAAAATCTGTTTTTGTTTTCTCTGAACTGTTGGCTGAGCCCGACTCAAAGACGGATGACATAATATAATAGCCCAAGTCAACAAAAAGGACAGAAATGTAACATAAATAGAGAAAAAATAAGAAATCCGTAATTAAATAAGCAGAATAAGTAATTCTCTAGCTGATTCCCACACAGCTAGCCCACCCTACATTTGTTTTTTTTTTTTGAGAATGGCCCTGTGAAAAAAAGAAGTGTTCCTATCTCCATCCTTGATCCATTGCTTCTTTGCTCTCTGCATATAGTAATCGGTTAGCTTCGTTAAGTTCTGTTCATATCTGGTAACCAGCGAGCTTTCGAGCCCACCCTACATTTGGATGGCATCTTTCACACAAGCTTACTTTAACCGTGACTACTCCAGAAAACAGGAAGTAAGAGTGCATCCAACAAATCATACTCAGCAAGAAGATACTTATAACCAACAAAAGAAGAATTTACAACATGAATAAGCTAACAACAGATTAGTTGTAGTTAACTAAAATGAGAGAAATATCACCGAAGAGGAAACTTAGAGGAGATGAAAAGTAGCACTAAACTAGATTTATAGTAACAAAAAAAATAGAACATATTGATATCACTTTTTTTTAGATAAAAGGCCAGAAGGCCCGACGTTAAATTAATAACGCCACAAACGGCAACAAGGATACAATGGTGCTGAAACCAACGTAGCCTCTGGAGTCATAAGGATGAAATTTCACAGTTTTGAAGGTGTACTTTGACCTCGATGAGACCATCAACTAGAACCACATAGCCTCTAGAAGAGCACATCTCTTGGATCCATCCATCACTGATAACCCATTCAAAACAAGTGTTGTTCTGATTGGAGAACTCATACAATCCAAATGCACATCTCCATTTATTTATTTGCTAGAAGTTTTTCAACATGAGTTAATCAACATAAATGATTATCTAAGGACATTTTTCGCCAGTAGCGGAGCCAGCATGTAGTGATTGGGTTCAAATTAACCCAACGGATTTTGTACAAATCAAGGCTAAACTACTGCTTAGCACCTTAGACCGGTGAGTTTAACCCCATAGTTTTGTATAAATGAACCCAATGCAAAAGTTCCTTAGCTTCGCCCCTGTTTTTCGCCAATGACTGTTCCATCAGTAGACTCCATAGTGGCACTCTTTTGCCCTGCTCCATCTCTCTGTGGCTTCCCAACTTTCCCTCTCCAGCTCCCCAACTTGGAATTTCAGCGTATGATGATTTTATCACCTTACGATAAGGAAAATGTACATAAAATCCTGTGTAATTATCAAATCAACCTGCAGTTCATCTCTATGTTTCGTTCCAGGTTTCATATATATACATATATTGTACGTACTCACACGTACAATATACCACATAGAAGAACTAAATATATATTTTTATTATTTTTAATATACTTCATTATTGAATACTAGATACCCCAAAGTGAGTCATGTGAACATTTTCATATAAATCTACATATTTTATATTATTTGCACATATACTGCTTTTCTGTACGTAAAAGTGGTATATAAAAAAAACCGGGGACTCCGATGATATTTTTTTCATACAACTAGCATTGAGGTATCTTAGAATAATTAATGAGGTATATAAAAAATAATAATGAGGTATAATGCGTTTGTATGTGAGGTATACTGAATATATATATATATTCCCATTATGCTTAATTTTTAGTGAAACCATGTGAAATATTTTTGAAACGTGTAGTGAAAATCTCGATGAAAAATATGTTTTACCTTACCAACATGTCCGAGGTGGACTGCCGGGTTGGTATTGGTAAAATATAAGGTTCTACATGTAGATATATTGCACCAATATATAAATTTGCAATTCATGGCGGCAGAGAAATGACGAAGATTCCCTGCTCCCCTAGCGATGGAAGAAAAAATGTGCTGGTTCCCCCAACTTGCCCTCTAGGGCTTCCTGAATGTCCATCACTAGATAGGTATGCGAAAGTGGGATTAGTAGGATAGCAAAAATTTTGTGATTCCCACCTAATTTGTGTTGTCACACTTTCACATCCTTAACACCAGGTTGTCTGCCTCACCATCTTGCCCTCGATCTTCCACAAGACCACAACCACTACCGTGGCGTTCTTCAGTGGCCGGCCTCCCTATAAGTCCCAGGTGCGCGGGTGATAATGTTCAATGATACATCAAAACCCTAGGGTTGCCACTTGCCAACACTATAGTACTGGGTAGTCACCACCTGCTCGCTGGTCAGCCCTCTCGCACACACCACTCGTCCTCCCTAATTCTCGATATTGACATTCTGTAAATTTGTTGAAACTTAAAAAATATTTTTTTGAAAGGTCACCGGGGGGGGGGGGGGGGGAAGATAAAATCCCCACCTGAATATATTTCAAAGTTGCCTTAAGACTTTGCAGCCTCTACAAGATAGGTTCAAATGAACCAGAGTACACGCAGATTACAAGGGGAGAGATACATAAAAAACACACACACGATGAGGAGAGGGAGCGGCAAGAACCACCATGAGGCACAAGAAGATGAGGGGTGTTGTCGAGGGGTCACAATACCAAGATTCAACAAAGAGCCTAGCGCGCCGCACCGGCGTGCGTATCGAATGCCACGGCACAACTCAGGAGCATCCACAATCAACGAGTGCTAAAGCCTAGCACCTAGCACGAACCTTGACTGGGATGTCCGCCACGAGAGGTCGAGACGACAGCAGGTTGGGGAGGCATCAATTGCTTTGTTATTGAGCAAAGGTGAGCCGAGACGCCACCAAGAGCCCGAAGCTCGCCACACTGCAACGGCCGCCATGGGAGGGTCTTGGGCAGGCACATCCAAGTGACCGAGACCACGCGAAGACCTGCCAAAGAGGGACAACAAACCACCATCGGCCCCAAGCCGGCCGCACCAACACCACCAAAACGCAACACCACCAGCACACGTAGCAATAAAAGCCATACAAAGGGTCTCCAAGATGACGCCTCCAAGGAGGTTGTGTTGTCGAGCACAACACCGTCATCCGATCCGGCAAGGCGGGTCTAAGGTTTTCACCCGGAGAACGCCTGAGTACTGTAGGTGCCGGGCCTCCACAACGGCACCTCCTGCGAGGAAACGACGTCTTCGACGTCGCTGCCGCCGGCAACGACAAAGTCGATGCAGGGTTCTCACCCGGAGTTTGAGCACATCCCTACAGAAAAGGCATTGATCACCACCAGCGACCACCGTGGCCAACCACACCTCGTGGAGACCACCGACGGGCAAAAATCAACACAAAGTGGCAGATCCTCTAGAGCCGCCGGACGCAGCGCAGCCACCAAACCCCGTCGAGCACCATGCTGGCAGAGGTAGTGGGGCGCTGCCCGAGGCCTAGAACCACCATGGCCCGGGCTGCAGCCCTACAGCGGGCGCCGACGCACCCCATGCGCGCCACCACGCAGCTGCCGGAGGGCGGATCTGAGCTCATAGATGTCGATGAAGAAGGGGGCGGTCGGCCCATCCGGGGCCCAGATCGGGCCCGGACTGCGGGCCGCAGCCTACGGCGCACCAGCACGTCGAGCCGCAACCACTCGCCCAGCCCCGCCGCCGCACGTCGCGCCAGTTCACCGGAGGAGCTCGCAGGAGCCGAGCCAAGAGGAAGTCGCGAGAGCGCCGGCGAAACGTCGTTCCCGCTGAGCCCCGCCGCCCAGGGACCCAGGGGAACACGAGGAATCGCCCCGCCGCCGCCGTCGGCTGCACGAGCTTCGCCCGGCGGCGTCCTCCGGCAACGGCGCGGACACGGAGGTGGGGCGGCGGCGGCTGTAGCTAGGTTTTGGGCGAGTCGCCCCCATGTCGCCCTGCGCGAGAGCGACGCGGGGGGGAGGGGACCTTTTCTTTGGCTTCGGTCTCAAGTATAGCTGGCCAACCGGGCCGGCCCGGCACGGCACGGCCCGGCACGTGCGCGGCACGGCCCGTTAGGCACGATTAGAATCGTGCCGTGCCTGGGCCGGCCCGCGTGCTGCAGCCCGATCTCCGGCACGGTCCGGTGGCACGTCGACGGCCCGTTAGGCACGGTTGGCCCGTCGGGCACGGCCCATTTAGCATAAATTCGGCCCAAAAAAATAGGTAAAAAAATTAAAAATATATATAAAAAAACTAAATGTGCCGTGTCGGGCCGGCCCGCGTGCCTCAGATCGAAGGCCGCACCGGGCACTACCGGGCCCGTGCCACGGCACGGCCCATTTAGTTCGTGCCGTGCCGTGCCTGGGCCGGGCCAAAATCGCCGTGCCTCGGGCCGGCCCGTTTGACCCGGCCCAGTTGGCCACCTATAGTCTCAAGACAAGCGACAAACTTAAAAAAATATTGATGTAAGACAAAACCAGCCATATATATGACAATGACAACCTAAATAAGAACACGATGTCAAAGATCAGGCCGGATGCAGGACAAAATAATCATTCAACCAGAGGATATGTAAAAGATATTATATATGACCAGTTAAACGCCAGGTAATCCATCAATGGGATATACACAAATGGCATGCACGACATATTACATTGCCAGCGGCCGGCGTGAACCGTGCCGATCTCTAGTATAGTACGTATATCCTCTGTATTAGTCAACTGGTTGACCACGTCAGGGTAAAAAAACTAATCAATTATTACTAATCCCACGGTCAGAATCAGATGCTAGGTCATATTCCTCGCTAAGAAGAAATAACAATGCTAGAGCACGAGAAATCGTGTGGCCAGGGTGCATAACCCAAGTTTTCAACTCTAGCCAGCTCACGACGCCGGCGCCGCCTGGTTACGCTGATCCGACGTGTTGGCGACGACACGCTGCTAACCCGGACATGGCCACCCTGGCTACCCTGTAGAGCTTAATTACCCTGAGGGAGAGATTTAATCAGTCCAAATTAAGTTTGGAGTTCGACGAGTGCATGCGGCAGGTCTCCGAGGATGTTTATTAGATCTCTAGCAGTGATCCGAAAACGTCCCGAACTTAAAAAATAACCGTCCGATACGGTCCGCGCGAGGAAAAACAAGACAGACCAGCGACCGAAAAAGTACCCGACCCGTAATTTTTTTTTCGGACGTCCGAGAACTTTCCCCCCGAAACCGAGTATATGAGGTTTTCCCTCCCGAACCGACGGTGCCCTGGAAAACCTACGAGGCATTGGCGGGAGGGACATTTCAGCCCCGCCACTTCTCGCCTCCTTCCGCCGCCGCCGCTGATTTCTCTTCCCCCCGCTCTGGCCGACCTCGCCGCGCCCCTCCAGCGCCGCCATGGACTCCTCCGACTCATCGCTAGTGTCCGTCCCCGTCGGGGCAGCACCATCAGATCGGCCAGATCTGGCGGTAGGGTCCGCTTCCGCCTCCGCCGGCACCGCCGCTCCCGCTCCAAGTCTCGTCCCCGCTCCAGGCCCCGCCCCCGTCACCGCGAAGCGCAGACACCTCGGAATCGTGGGCGGCGCTGCAGCCGCCCACGCAGCCGCCTCCGCCGCCGCAACCACCCCGCACGCCGCGGCGAAGCCCAAGAAGCCGAGGGTGGGTGTGCAAAAGAAGAAGACGCCGACCCCGACGCCGACCCAGACGCCTTCGCCTCCGACCTCCTACCCCGCAGTCCCCCGATGCCCTGGCCGACGGTGGCTCAAGGTATGAATCGAATGAATCCCCTTTCCAATTTTGACGGTGGCGCAACATATGAACCCGAGGTGTTGTACTCAAATTTGTAGTGCCCTGCCGAATGCATTCATCGACATGTTGAACGAGGCCGTGGTGAACGTTGATGAAGCCCCACTCGGCCTATTCGAGTACAATGAGACCGACGATGGTGTTGATGGTGGTGGTGACGACGACGAGGAGGTGGAGGAGATGGTTATGATGATGTCGCAAGGAATCAAACGGGCGAGGGCGGTGAACTGCACCATTGTGGAAGATGAGGCATTGATCAAGGCATGGGAGACCATCTCTCTCGATTCCATTCATGGTGCTGACCAAATCGGCAAGCAGTATTGGCAAAGGGTGGAAGACAAGTTCTTCCACCGTCCCACGCACATATCGATCACTCCAAGGTCGCTGGGATGCGATCAAGACGGCGTGTAGTCGATGGGGTGGATGTTTGTAGCAAATCCGCAATGCACCTCCAAGTGGCACCAATGAGGGCAATTGGGACCGAATTGCAAGAGATATATACATTGAGATGCCGGCTTCGAAGAGCAAGCCATTCGTGTTCGACCATTGTTGGAAGTTGCTTAAGGATTGTGAGAAGTGGAAGTTGAGAGACCAAGAACCAAAGAAGGTGATCACAAAATTAGATGATGATGATGATGATGAGGAAGGAAGAAACAAGAAAAGGCCCGACAGCACCAAGAAGGCCAAGGACAAGCTAAAGACTCAAGCCGAGGCATCTAGTTTGAGAGAGAAGATAGAGCTCATGGTGAAATCCAATGAGACGATGATGGCCAAGACAATTAAAGCAAAGATGATCCTAGCCGACAAGAGAGCTCAAGAGAAGCAAGAAAGGTGGCAACAACTCCGGGAGCAGGGGCAACGCAAGGCGGCCATTGAAGAGATTCGTTCCAAAGCCGACGAGAACAAGTTAGTGGCCAAGCTCCTTGCCGAAGAGAACAAGATCATGATGATGGACCGCAGTGTGATGGACGACATAACCAAAGAGTGGCACGACATTGCAAGGAAAGAGATCTTGGAGAGTAGGAAGCGAGCAATGGCAAGTGGTGGTGCGGGTGCCGGCGGTGGTGGTGGCGGTGATTGATTTCCTTGTGCAAACTAGTTGGTGATGCAACTTTTTGGGCTTTTGGATGATATTTTGTCGACATGTGATTGAAAACTATGTTCAATCAAACTTTACTATGTCAAAATTGTGATGAATTTGACATATTCATGACGAATTGGCATATTTATGTTTTCAGGTTTACGGGCTGAAAACTCTGTTTTACCGCTCGGCTTTACGGTTTCTGTTCTGTCGCGGCTGTTTTCAGCCCGTAAAACGCACAAAAAGGGAACCGAAAAACGCATTTTCGGTTCCGCGCTTTTCGGTCACTGCTAGAGATGCTCTTAGCTCTCGAAAAAACCTATGTCGCGCGGTGCAAGCAGTATTTTGTAGCGAGCTGCCACTAGTAGTTATTTCTTCGGAATGTTACCAAGCCGCTTCATTAAGCGGAGGGTACATGTCGACAGTTCGAAGAGATACACGTCGGATGCAACGACGCAGAACTCCCCCGAAAAAAAAATTACAACGCTTTTGATAGGTTTCAACCGATAGAGATTTTCTTTAAGTCCCAACCGAGTCAACAAAATGTACTACTACCTCCGATCCAATAATAATTATTGCAGTTTTAAAATAATTCCTATTTAAAATTACGATACTTATTTTGAATCGGAGGGAGTAGCTTCTCTGTACTGAAAGTGTAACTTGCATTTTTTCACCCGGCTACCCTTTTGTAAGAGAGTGCAAACTGAAACCACATGGATCATGTCAATTCTGAAGTAACTACACGTTTCACAACCAAGAGCCCATATTTTGTTTGTGTCGGAGAACTGTTCCAGGAACTGGGGGTGTCTCGAGAAGGATCGAGCAAGGGACTGAACACGGAATCAAACAACCCTTAACGTGCTCCGGCGACGGTGCTCGTCGGACTCGCTGTGGGACAGCACTGCAGAGATGGAACACTCGGTCTTACCCAGGTTCAGGGCCCTCTTGTGGAGGTAAAACCCCTACGTCCTGCTCTGGTGTATTGCACTGCTTGGAGAGGTTTACAGTACAAGAAGAGCTTGTCGAGCTCGAGATGGCTAATGATGGCTACTTACTAGTCTCCAGATCTAGGGTTTGGTCTAAACCACCAGATCCTGAACTAAGAGTGAACTAGCTAGGAGTCGAACCCAGAATCCCACCGAACCCTTTGCTTGGGTGCGCCCCCTCTCCTTTTATAGGCGTCTCGGACCTCTTCCGCCCAAACATCTGGGCGGGAAGGGTTACCACATGGCGACGAAGGAGGAGGCGCGGTGCACCATAAAGGTGAAGTCCACCAGGAAGGTGAAGGCCATGGACGCGGTCCAGGGCAGGGACGGCGTCACCAAAGCTGGAAAAGGCCACCGTCCAACGGGCGGTGGGCTGGCGCTTGCTGAGGTGGGATATGACCCACGGTGACGTCGTCCTTGGAGCGTAGCTGCAGACGGTCCCCTTATCACCAAAGAGGCAATACTCGTTGTCCGCTTTGCTTGGCTCCGCTTTGTTGACTGCTTTATACATGGAAACGGCAACTGCGGCGTCGTCGTCATCACGCGCAAGCGCGCGCGTTACTCTGCACATGGCGCAGAGCCCATGTGCGCTCTGCCGCGGAGGCAGGGATGGCTTCGTGAGGAAGGAGCCTCGGCGAGGCAAAAAGCCTCTCCGAGCCCTTCGGCTTGGTCCTTAGCAGAGTTGCGGGTGGCGTCGGAGACACCTTGTCGACTTGCGATCCCTCACCGAGGGAGAGAGTCCTCGGCGAGGAGAAAAGACCCCTCGCGAGGGAAAAACCCTCGCGAGGCTCGCCAGGCTTGGAGAGCCTGGTCCTTAGCGAAAATCATCCAAAGAATCTTGTGGGCCCTGGCAGGCCGGCCCGTGGTACCCTGATTTCCACTGTGCCGACAGTAGCCCCCGGGCCCGCGACGGGCACGCCAAGGCCCATGGACGAAGGCGAAGCGTCGAGGGGCCAAAGATGCCTGACAGGGCCGCGACACGTGGAGCGCGGCGATTGCACCCGCGGCCACGATTTCCTCGGCTTCAACGGGCATCCCGGTGGGGGGCCCGCCATGACTCGTGTGCCGGTCAATAAAGCCTGGCGAGCAGACCGCGCCCATCACTTCTCCCATTACTCCGCCGCCCTCTTCTTCCAAACTCCTCCTTCCTCCCAGAGCACATCGCTTCCGAGGTCCTCGTCTCCTCCGCATCCATGGCCCCCAAGAGAGCAGCAATTGACCTGAAGGGCAAGGCCACGGCTCAAGCCGGCACGTCAGCGGCGGCGGCGCGGGGCGCCGCGCCCCAGGGGACGATGCCTGAGTCCCTTGTTGGTGCGGCGACGGTTTCCAAGGTGCGACACCTGGTGGCCGCCAACACCCATGAGCTCGGTGCCACTAGCATAGCGCCCGGCAGCAGCAGGGTCGGCGCGGGGTACCACCCCATCTTCTTTCACACACTCTTCGCCGACTTCGTTCCTCCCTTCTCCGGCTTTCTCCTGGGGATCCTTGAGGCGTACCGGATCCAACTCCTTCACCTCCACCCAAACTCCGTGCTCATTCTCGCCATCTTCGCCTACCTCTGCGAGGCGTACGTCGGCGTCCACCCCTCGGTGGCCCTCTTCCGCAGCTTCTACTCCCTCCGGAGTACCAAGTCGAACAAGTGGTTTGGATGCGTCTCCTTCCGCATCGCCGCCGCCAGAAGTGAAGAATACATCCCCATCGCGTGGCAGGGTGAGAATGCCATCACCGAGGTGACGAAGAAGGTGGAGAAATTCTGCCAGAAATGGCTTTTTGTTGGCACCAAGTCGTCGAACCGCCACCTGGAGGTACCCGTGGCACCCCCGAGGAAGTGGGCGCGTTGGGCGAGCGGCGAATTTGAGGGCCCCAAGCTCGAGGCAGTATACGAGCGTATTCAGGTGCTCCGCGAGGCCAGGCTCACCGGCCGGATGGTGGCGATGGATTTCGTTGCACGCCGCATTGCTCCTCTCCAGTGGCATTCGAAGCTGATGTGGACCTATTCGGGCCCGGATGACAGGATGCGCCTCAGCGCCGACGACTTCACCCCGGACGAGCTGAAGCGGATCATGAAGGTCCTCTTCGCCACGACGTCCATTCCGGCCCCAAGCAACAACGACGCCTTGCCGCTGTTCGCCTACACGAAGGAGAACGTGCGCGAAGCCCACAAGCTCCTGTCCCTCTTCGACGAATGGGGTATCAGGCCCGCGAGGCTTGTCGGGCCCCGCCGCAACCCGTGGGCGGCGGAACAGGAGCAGGAGGGCGACGCGCTGGAGCCGGACGAGGATGAAGAGTCTGAGGAGGACGAGGCTTCAAGGGGTGCCAACCCCTCCGGCGAAGACGAGGCCTCGAGGGGTGCCGACCCCTCGGGGGGTGACGCAGGCTCAAGGAACGTGCCGCCCGGCGAGGACCTCCAGGAGATCTCCTCCAGCGACGACGGGGGCGCCTTCCGCGTGGTTTGCACCCAGCGCCCCGCAGAGGAGGAAGGCAGCAGCAGGGGAGGACGCTGCGAGCCTCGCACCAAGGCCCTTCACGATAGGGACGCCGGGGCCGCCTCGAGGGACGCTCCTCGCGAAAAGGTAGCGGCGCCCCTTGAGCAGGCCGGGGCGAGCACTCTCCAGCCACCCAAAGGGAAGAAGAGGGTGTGGAGAGCGGCCGACGAGTGAGTTTGGTTCTTTCTTTTCTGTCAGCATTTGCTTCTGAGAAATCCCCTCCTGAAGGGTCTGTGCTTTATTGGTGTTTTTCAGCGTACCCGCGGCGCCGAAGAGGCGGCGTCTCCGCAAGCTTGGGGAGACAACCAGCACTGCCAAGGAAACGCCTGTGGCCGATGAGCCGCAGCAGGCGGCCGACGAGCCACAGCAGGCGGCTGACGTGCCGCAGCAAGAGTCGGTTCCTCCCGCGGGTGAGCACCGCGCGGAGGTGGTGATGGTTGAGGAGGCGACGTCGCCTCCAGCTAGGGCTGCTTCTCCCCCCGCGGTCAACCACCGCGCGGAGGTGATTGAAGTGGCGACGCCTTCACCAACTCGGGTCGTCACTCCTCCCGTGGCCGAGCACCGCGAGGAAGAGGAAGAGGAAGAGGTGGACGAGGAGATCGTCCTGGAGCCGCCTCCGAGGGCGGAGGGGACTCCCACAAGGAGGGCTGATGCGCCCGAGGCCGCGGCGGACGCGGCCACCATGGAAGGGGCGGGGAGAGCCCCTGAAGAGCAGGAGGCGGAGGCGCCTCCGGAGCCCCCAAGCGGCGGGGCCAGGGGCGAGAGGATGCCCACCCCCCAGAGGGCTCTTGCCCTGGGCAGCGAGGGAGGCGGCCCCTCGAGCCCCCACGCCGCGGCGGGGGCCGCCGCAAGATCAGGGCAAGGCGCCCCGGGTGCCTCGACGAGCGCGGAAGCTTCTGCACCTCACGATGACATGGGGGTCCTGGCGCTGAGTGAGCCGCGGCCTCGCGCGGCTCGCCGCGACGTTGTCTTCCGCCAAGCGCGGAAAACACTCGACGAGCTGGCGGCGCAGCTCGCCGAGGAAGATCTCGCTAGGGAGAAGGAGCGGGCAAGGCTCACTGACGCTTGGGCCCTCCTCCATGAGAGGGTGGAGATGTGCCGCCGCCAGGATGCGGCGGCCCAGGTGGCGCGCGAGGAGGCGATCCACTTCGCCAAAGAGACCCGCGACAGCGTCAAGCGGGAGGCGGCGGAGGTCATGGACCAGCTGGACGCCGCGCGGGAGGCGCTCCAAGTGGAGACCGACGCCAAGCACCAGGAGCTGGCGGCCGCAGAGAGAAAACTCGCCGCCGAGTCCGAGACTGCCAGGGCCAGCCTGAAGGAGCTGCGCGAGCTGCTGGATGCCCGCGAGGAGCAGCTGGCGCCTCGCGAGGCAGAGCTGAAGCGGCGCGAGGAAGAGCTCTCCCTTCGGGAGAAGGAGCTGGACCAGCGCGAGGAGCAGGTCCAACTGCTCGAGGAGGCCCAGGCCACCCGCGAGGGGCAGCTGCAGCAGCGCGAGGACTCGGTGGCCAGGAGCGAGGCCACCTGCAAGGAGCGTCACGACAAGGCCAACGCCGACCTTGCGGCGAAGCAGAAGCGGACCCAGGACGAGGCTGACGCCAGGGTGGAACGCATCCGCGACAGCCTCGCTCAGGACTACGACGCCAAGGCCAAGATGCAGGAAGAGCGCTTCACAATAAAGCGCGGCGAGCTCCTGCACCGGATCGAAGGGCTCGAGAGGTCAGAGAGGGAGTTGACCTCTCGCCTCCAGCGTGCCAAGGAGGTGCTGACTCGCGCGGAGAAGGAGATTGTCGCCCTGAAGGCGGACCTGAGCGACCTCCATCAGAAAGTGGGGCCGGCCGCGAACCTCGCGGAGCAGGCGCGAGACACCGCGCAGCACGGCCGGGCCATGACGCGCCAGCGCCAACTCATGCTCCACGAGCTGGTCCGCCGTGCGAACGCCATCGGGGACGACCTGAGGATCGAGGTCCCCCACTTTCCCTCCGGAGGAATCGACGACGAGGCCGCGCACACGCACTTCTTCGGGCAATTCCTCGGGGAGCTTGAGAAGGTCGCGAAGCGCTTCGACGAGCGCGTCGTGGCGGAGAGCCGAGACCTCCTCGTCCTCGCCACCAGCCGCGTCTTCAGCAACCTCCTGAAGCTCTGGCCCTCGTTCGACCTCGAGGCCATAATGGCGCCGGTCGACATCCGGGCCAGAGCGGGGGAGGCCGCCGAGGTGCTCGCCAAGAAATACGACCAAGTCTTGGTCGATGAAGACGAAGGCGACGGCGAGGAAGGCACCCCGGAGGCGGAGGCTGCCGTGGATGGAGCGGGCACCTCAGGAGGCGTGGCAGCTTAGACTCCTTCCTGGAGCTGGGCGTGCATGGGGCACAGACTAGCTTAGCATTCATTTTGGTTGTAAGATTTTGTAAAGACTTGTTAAGCTTTTGAGAGTGCTTGTGAATGTCCCTCAGGTGGCTTTTGTCTTTCCCCTTCATGTCTTTTTTGCTCTACGTCGTAGGACCCTCTCTTAGCGCTACACCACCGCCGCTTCGGTATGTGAGAGTCAGGGCTCCACATGGCCGGGGGGTGTGTGAGGCCTCAAGAAGTAAGAGCTCCTCGAAGCACGATGCTTGGGGCCCCCCTTTGACGCGCAAGCAGCCCATGAGGCGTAGGAGAGAGAAAAGAGACTCGAGGGGCAAAAACCAGCGAGAGGAAAATCAAACAAGTATTTAGACTTAGCTTGACGAGGCGTTTTTGCCTTGGAGAGGGCGCTAGCTCCCTGGAGAGGTGATGTTGCCTTGGAGGGAGTGTTGGTTCCCTAGCGAGGCGTTGTTGCCATGGAGAGGGTGCCTGAGGCTTGTTTCCTGCACTTGGACAGATAGGCATACCCACAAGCAATACATAGCTAGATAACTTATGCGTGCTCGTAGGTTCCTTCCTGTGTGTCTTACGAGGAGAACAGGCACCAAGGTTTTTGGTGATCCTTGGTGAGTTGACGTGCGCGGGAGCTGACCCATGAGTTCAGAGCTCCTTGGGAGTTGACATGCATGAGAGCTGACCCGCAAGTTCAGAGCTCGGATCCCTTGGGTTTGAGGTGCTGCCGGGATGCTCCCGTGGCATGGCACCATGCTAGCCCCCGCTCGTGAGGTACACAGGAGGGATCATACGAGCGAGAATAAACAGCAGTAACATAGCAGCTTTCCGAAGCAGCGAAATATGCTGGCGCGATGCGCAAAGGTTCGGATTGACCTAAAATAGATGTTCATTACACTGGCGTGGCCAGAAGCACAAAAAATATCCGCCATGCTCTGGGCATGGGGTCCACATGCTGTGGCTGAGACTCTCGAGGGGCGTGCCCGAGGCAGACGCATGTAGAGAGAGCTCAGGGGGCCCCTAGGCGGGGGTGGCTTTTAGCCTGCGTTCCACCATGACCGGCATGGGGATCCACCTCGCCAAGGCATGGTGCCTAAAGAGGTTACCGTGCCGAGGCTTGGTGGCTTGGGAGTCTTCTCGAACGGCCCGCGGCAACGTATAGTAGAGAGGGGAGCCCGAAGTTTTTCCTCGTGGAGGATGATGGCGCGTGGTTCTCCCTTGATGCAAAAAGTTTGCCCTGAGAAAGGCGACGAGCGCGCTTTCTAATTGGGAGGCAGGTTGGCGCCGACGGTGACGCTAGCCCCCGAGCCGTTTGCCTCAAGAGGCACTTGCTTTGTCACGGCCTTCTCCTGAGAGAATAGCTGTTTCTTCTTCGCGGGGGGCCTCGGGAGGGGTTCCTCGTCCTCGTCAGCGGGTGACGCCACCGCGGCAGCCTTGTAGGCCGCTTGCGCAGCGTACAGGGCATCCGAGACCACGCCGCGGATGACAATGGTGCCACCCGAGCCTGGGAGCTTGACGAGGTTGTAGGCGTGGTGGGTCACCGCCATGAACTTGGCGAGGGCGGGGTAACCGAGGATGGCGTTGTAGGGCAGGCCAATGTGCGCGACGTCGAAGTCGATCAGCTCGGTGCGGTAATTGGCCTGGGTGCCGAAAGTGACGGCGAGCCTCACCTGCCCCAAAGGGGTGGTAAGACCCTCTGTCACTCCCGAGAAGGGCCTGGTGGGCATGAGCCGCTCGTAGGGCACCTGCAGCTTCTCGAACGTTTCGACGGAGATGACGTTGAGGCCGGCACCTCCATCAATGAGCGTCTTGGAGACGGCGATGTTGTTGATGGTGGGGGTGCAGACCAGTGGGATGGTGCCAACAGTCGAGGTGGACTTGGGGTGGTCGCTGGGGTCGAAAGTGATGGGGCACTGGGACCACTTGAGGGGCCTGGAGGCCTCAACTCCAGGAAGGGCTGCTGCGACCTCGCGAGCGAGTTGCTTGAAGTGGCGGTTGGAGCGAGGGGCCTGAGCCCCGCCGAGGATGTAAGCGGCCCCGCGAGGCACCTGGTAGCCCTCGTCAGCCTCGGCAGGCAGGTTGTCATTCGCAGGCTGGGCGGCGTTGGCCTGGGGGTTCTGCTGGTAGTTGTTGTCGTAGTTGTTGTTCCAGCGTCGCCCCCCGCGGCCGCCGCGGCCTCCGCGGCCTCCGTTTGCCTCGCGAGCCTCGCGAGCCTCGATGAGCCTCTTGAGGTCGTAGCAGTCCTCGGTGGCATGAGAATGCCTGTTGTGGTAGATGCAGAAGGAACGATCATCCTTCTTCTCAGGTCCTGCGGCTGGAGTGGCAGCTTGGCGAGGCTGCTTGGCGTCGGGCTCTGCCGCGAGGACCGCAGTGGTCTTGCGCTTCTCGGATGATTTCTTCTTCTTCTTGGACTCTTCGGCGGGATCCCCTGGCTCGTTCTTGACGAACAAGCGGCCCTCTTCAGCCTTGGCGCACTTGTCCGCCAAGTCGAAAAGCTTGACGACGGTGGTGATGTTGTCATGGATGCCGAGCTTCTCGAGCATCCGCACGTCTGTCACTCCAGCCTGGAAGGCTGAAATGACCTGTGCGTCGGTGGCGTTGGGGATCTTGTTCCGCACCTGGCTGAAGCGCTGGATATACTTGCGGAGGGTCTCGCTGGGCTTCTGACGCACGGCGCGGAGGTCGTTGTACGTGAGGCCACGCTCGTACGTGCCCTTGAAGTTGGCGACAAAGCATCGACAAAGTTCCTCCCAAGTGCTGATGGACTCGGCGGGGAGGTTGGTGAGCCATGAGGACGCGGAGTCCTTGAGGGCCATGGGGAACCAGTTCGCCATGACCTTGTCATCGCCCCCGGCGGCCTGGATGGCCAGAGTGTAGAGCTGCAGGAACTCCAGGGGGTTGTTCTTGCCGTCGTAGCGCGGAGGCAGGTCCGGCCTGAACTTGACGGGCCAAACGACGCGACGGAGGGTGCGAGTAAACGCAACCGTCGTGCCGTAGGTGACCGGACCGCTGGCGAGGGTGGCGCGAAGGTGGCGCCCGGCGGTGGCGACGTCCTGGACGGCGCGGTTGTGCTTGTCCTGCTGGCGCTCGATGCTCACGCGGGCATCCTCAGGGGCTCGCTGCACAATTTGGCAGTCGTGCGGCGACGACGCGTGTGATGCAGCGCGGTTGTCGCGAGGAGGAGCCCCCGCTAGAGCAGGTTGCGGTGCAACCGGTGGAGCTGGTGGAGCAGCAGCAGGCGTGGGCTGGAGAGGAGGCGCGGGAAGGGCGCCGTGCGCCTCATCCCCCATGCGAGCCGAAGGGACCAGCGAACGGGAGGGAGCAGGAGCGGCGACGCGAGCGGCGCCGACGAGCTCCGAGAGGCGGTTGAGCCAGGCCTCCCGGGCCTCCGGCGTAGGACGGTACTGCAGCAGCTCCTGTGCCATGAAAAGCGCAGTCGCCCGGCTGGGCGCGGGGCGGCCCAGCGAGGAGGCAACACGGTCCCACGACGGATGCAGAGAGGAGGCCTCCTCTTCGCCGTGGTCGTCCTCAGCGTGGTGGTGGTCGTCGTCATCCGGGTGCTCGACGCGGGGCTCGGGGTCGGCGCGGCGCTCCGGAGCGGCGCTCCCGCGCGGGCGGCCGCGTGGGTTGCCAGCAGGAGGAGCGGTGGCGGCGCTGGCCGTCCGGCGAGCGAGTCGTTCGGCGCGAGAAGGGCCGGCCATGGCTGCGTCGAGGTTGAAGATGCGCCTCAGCCCCCTACCTGGCGCGCCAAATGTCGGAGAACTGTCCCAGGAACTGGGGGTGTCTCGAGAAGGATCGAGCAAGGGGCTGAACACGGAATCAAACAACCCTCAACATGCTCCGACGACGGTGCTCGTCGGACTCGCTGCGGGACAGCACTGCAGAGATGGAACACTCGGTCTTACCCAGGTTTAGGGCCCTCTTGTGGAGGTAAAACCCCTACGTCCTGCTCTGGTGTATTGCACTGCTTGGAGAGGTTTACAGTACAAGGAGAGCTTGTCGAGCTCGAGATGGCTAACGATGGCTACTTACTAGTCTTCAGATCTAGGGTTTGGTCTAAACCACCAGATCCTGAACTGAGAGTGAACTAGCTAGGAGTCGAACCCAGAATCTCACCGAACCCTTTGCTTGGGTGCGCCCCCTCTCCTTTTATAGGCGTCTCAGACCTCTTCCGCCCAAACATTTGGGCGGAAAGGGTTACCACATGGCGACGAAGGAGGAGGCGCGGTGCACCATAAAGGTGAAGTCCACCAGGAAGGTGAAGGCCATGGACACGGTCCAGGGCAGGGACGGCGTCACCAAAGCTGGAAAAGGCCACCGTCCAACGAGCGGTGGGCTGGCGCTTGCTGAGGTGGGATATGACCCACGATGACGTCGTCCTTGGAGCGTAGCTGCAGACGGTCCCCTTATCACCAAAGAGGCAATACTCGTTGTCCGCTTTGCTTGGCTCCGCTTTGTTGACTGCTTTATACATGGAAACGACAACTGCGGCGTCGTCGTCATCGCGCGCAAGCGCGCGCGTTACTCTGCACATGGCGCAGAGCCCATGTGCGCTCTGCCGCGGAGGCAGGGATGGCTTCGTGAGGAAGGAGCCTCGGCGAGGCAAAAAGCCTCGCCGAGCCCTTCGGCTTGGTCCTTAGCAGAGTTGCGGGTGGCGTCGGAGACACCTTGTCGAGTTGCGATCCCTCACCGAGGGAGAGAGTCATCGGCGAGGAGAAAAGACCCCTCGCGAGGGAAAAATCCTCGCGAGGCTCGCCAGGCTTGGAGAGCCTGGTCCTTAGCGAAAATCATCCAAAGAATCTTGTGGGCCCTGGCAGGCCGGCCCGTGGTACCCTGGTTTCCACTGTGCCGACAGTTTGTGATACTCTAGGGGCTACGTATTTCAGTGCTAATTTGTTCTTTCATTCTAGGACTTATCAAAGTGGATATTATTTTATTCGAGAGAATGTGGCGCTTGGTGCTCCTGATGTGAAATTTGTCTCTTCCTGGTTGCCAATGGTTCACTAAACCTGTCGCAAAATAAATGTTTGCACGATTATGTCACTATCGAAGCCTTGTGCCTAGTAGTTTAACTTGAGGGGGGCTTTAAATCGTAGTCAGTCTAGCATATCTGATACATATGGTAGTTGTTCATATGTATCGATCAACAACAGAAAAAAAAAACGCCCCCCACGTGGTCCAGGCGGCAAACGAGAGCCTAGCCATCTCCCCCATCTCGCCGCAGCCGGTCGACGGTGCCGGTCAAAGCCTGTGCGTTTGGCAGCAGCGGCGGCGGGCCTCCGCATGGATCCATGTTAATATTCCCCCCCCCCCGCCGAAAATATCGGACCTTCCGACGTCCGTATTTTTTTCCGACAGAATACGGGGCTGAAACGCCAGTCCAAGCGGGCCCTCAAGGTTATACATCAAGCACAGACCTTCAGGTGGTGAAAGTAACCACATATGCCGACCTACTGGAAAATCGATGGAGCTCCTTGCCAACACATGTGCATCAACATTTGCACTTCTTCCTTCATGGACGAATTCCACCTCTCCACACCTAGCAGCACGGGCTTTTATTTCTTCAACTATATGGCCATAGCTGCTCATCCCCACCTCTTTCAGGCTTCTGACCACATTGCTGCAATCACTGGCAAGCCGTAGCTGCTTCAGGTGCAAATCTGCTGCTAGTGCCAGCCTCTCCCTGCATGCGAGGGCCTCCAGGACCTCAGGATCGGTGATCCCATGCAGTACAACCGACGAGGCGCCCATGAACACGCCATCATCTCTCCTGGCGACTGCTGCAATCGAAGAAATCGGAGAGTTCTTGAACGTTGCAGCATCCACATTGATCTTCGTCTTCCCCGCAAGTGGTGGGATCCACCTTGGGCCCCAAGCTGGTCTCCCATGTTCATGTCGTGGCACAGGTTTGATGAGCATGAGATCCGACACGAACCTGTCCACAAAGATGTGCGTCGATAACGGGCTTTGGAAGATACCTTCATGGATCGCTTTCCGCCTTGCATGCCTAAGTGCCCAGAGTGTGACAACAACCCTCGTCAGCTCCTCATGCGGCAGGGCTTGAAAAACCACTGCCAGCCAGCCTCTCGCATGTTATATCATCAGGAGCAAGATCCCACACACTTCGCGCCATATTGCACTCCAGCAGAGAATGTCTCCAGGAGTGGGGAGCCCCGCAGATTGCACATGAACTCTGCGTCGCCATGTGTCTATGATGGAGTACATCAGCTGATGGTAGAGATTGTCAGGCTAGTCTCCATAAGAACACCTGTATCTTACATGGCACTTTAACCTTCCAAAGTAAGGTCCAACTCTTCTTCTCTCCTATGGAGTCCGACGAGCCGTCGTGCTCATCCAGCCAGGCCGTCCGTTTCTCCCTTGTATTGACTAGCATATGATAAGCGGACCGAACGGTAACCCCCCTTTTGTCATAGTGCCAAGCCTAGAAGTCTTCCTGCCTTCTAGTACACAAAGGTATATTCGAAATAATCTCGGCGTCCATCAGTAAGAAATAGGCTTGCAGCTTTTGGAGGTCCCACGATGCACTTTGAGAATCAATCAGCTCACTCACTAGTTGTGGCGGATCATCATGCACGCACGCCACCAGTCGTAGGAGTCCATCTCTAGGCAACCAATTATCATTCCAGATATTCGTTGTCTCCCCTGTACCTATCCTCCGAACCAACCTCTGCTTGACTACCCCTTTCCCATCGACGATGGCACGCCAAATCTGCGAAGGCGAGGTACCCACATCAGCTTCAAGAAACCCAGAATTGGGAAAGTACACTGCTTTTAGGATACGAGCGCTGAGCGTGTCAGGCTCCTGTAGAATTCGCCAAGCCTGCCGAGCCAGGAGGGAGAGATTAAATAGCTCGAAATCTCGGAAGCCCAAGCCTCCCATATATTTTGGTTTCGTCATATCCTCCCAGCAGTGGTGAAGGACGAATTTTTTTTTAAGGTCGGGCGAACTCCAAAGCTAATTTTTTTTCTATACACATTAATGTTCTATATGATCTCAAGCATAATTATTTAGTACAATGATAATAACAACGTCTTAAATAGAAGTAGAACTACAAATGTAGTAACAATAATGAAGCTTTAATGTTGTCTAAAGTCCTAGGCAAGGGCAAAGCTCTATTTAAAAAAATCTTAATTGTACCAAAATAAACATTTTGGATATTTCTCGTTCGACGTATCATACCATCAAATTATTAAGCCAATCGTCAGACATCTTGTTATGCAACTTAATCTTGATAATGTTCATAGCTCAGAAGACCCTTTGAATTTTTGTCGTCGCATTAGTAAATCAATGCCAACTCAATGAGGCGGTAAACTGTAGAAACTATGATCTATTTTTTAAGTTCTACCATCTTTTTATATAGGCTTGTAATTCTCTTCGTATGAATAATGACTAGATAAACGTATCTTGTATATTCTCATGCTCATAATCAGATAAATCATCACAGAAATCTTTATAAGACAAACAAACTTATTAACACTAAATCTAACATGACACGAAGCTAATAGTTTTTGATTCGGAATCAATTTTGTACGTTGTTCACTAAAACAAGCATAACTTTTCCGTTATAAGTCCGTTTTCAACGCACGACCATTCAAAATGTTCAGAAAAGACACATGAATCTAAATTTTCACAAAAAATCAAGGTAGGGCGGCCGCCCTACCTTGCCCTAAGGGGAGCTTCGCCCCTGCCTCCCAGGCAACCCCACATGTTTTCCTTTTGCCATCCTTGCACCCCCACCAGAAGTTCAGCAACAAGCCATCTAGGTGATGACACAAGCCTCTTGGCAACCTGAAACAGGACATGGAAAACATCGGTACTGCTTATGCCATGGATTTAATAAGCACCTCCTTCCCTTCCACGAACAATAGCATCTCCATCCAGCCCTGGACCTTTTTCCACACTCGATCCTTCAGGTACTTAAAAGCACCATTAATCGAGTTCCCCACATCAGAAGGCATGCCTAGATATTTCTCACTTAGAGATACGTTATGGACATGCAGGATGTCCATGATTTCCTCCCTAATAATTTTGCGGCACCCTTTAGCAAAATGAATAGATGATTTATCCATATTCACTTGTTAGCCTGATGCTTCACAATATAACTGTAACACTTCCTTTACCTCCAAAGCACTCTCCCTATTCGCTCTGAAAAACAGCAAGCTATCATCCGCAAAGAGTAAGTGACTCACCATCGGCGCTGATGGAGCCACTTTAATTCCACTTAAGTTCGATCACTGATTCCTAGACTTTAACAGCCACGAAAGGCCCTCTACTGCCAACAAAAAGAGATAGGGGGAGATTGGATCACCTTTCCGTATGCCCCTCGACGGTGTAAAGTTGTCGAGATGATCACCATTCAGAACAACTGAGAAAGAGACGGTTGTAACAAGTCACATCACCATCTCTACCCATAAGTGATGAAAACCCATCCAAATCATAATAGCTCTCAAATAGCCCCACTCGACACAGTCATAGGCCTTCTTCATATCCAGCTTCAATGCACAACATCTCAACTCCTTTGCCCCGGGACAAAACCTAACTACTCCTCGGAGATAATCTCCGGAAGGACCACCTTAAGTCTTATAGCAACCGCTTTTGAGGCAATTTTATATATAACGTTGCACAAACTTATGGGTCTAAACTGGCTGAGCTCATCAGGGCCCGCAACCTTCGGAATCAGAACTATAAAAGTTTTATTAATCACCGAAGGGTCATCCTCCCCTCTCAAAACCCTCATCACCACTGAGGTCACCTCTGCTCCGCACAAATCCCAATGACGCTGGAAAAAATGCGCGGGGAAACCATCCGGACTTGGAGCCTTTGTGGGGAACATTTGAAATAAAGCTTCCTTCACTTATGTCTCCCCAAAGGTTTTAAAAGTCCGTCACTCATCTCCGGGGTCACTTTAGTTGGAAGTGTATCCAAAACAGCCTCCATGTTGCTTGTCCCTTCCGATCTGTACAAGTTTTTGTAAAACGCAGTAGTCAATCATGCCATCTCCTGAGTATCCTCTATAATGCTCCCATCAGGTTTCTTCAGCTTGGAGATTTTATTTCTCTTCTTTCTTTGACTAGCGCGTAAATGAAAGAATTTTGTGTTTTTGTCACCCGTCGTCGGCCACTGAATTCTAGATTGTTGCTGCCACATAATTTCCTCTCGGTGGTTGAGCTCCACAATTCGATCAATAACCTTTATCTCCGCGTGCGATGGCCCAAGCCGTAGCGGATCAGACTGTAACCTCTCAAGTTTACTTTTCAGATTACGTAGCTCAAGAGTAACCTTGCCAAAAGTATTCTTACCCCAGCCTGCTATCTGCCCCGCCACACTTGCCAGCTTATGTTGTAGTTGCTGCTGCGTGCACGCAGTTCCCTCCGCATGTCAGGCCTATGGAGAGACATGAGGATTTCGCTCCAATGATGGACCATTATCTCCCACATCAGTTCATATTTGAACCTGCCCTTCGCCCTCCGGTTTCGACCATTAACCGGCCGCTCCGACCAAGTTAGAAGAATTGGTCCGTGATCAGACGCTGCAAAGTTAAATTCTGAACCCGAGCCAAAGGGAACCGGGAGCACCAGTCCGCCGTGGCCAATGCACGGTCCAGCCGCACTCGACAATAAGAGCCTCCCACAACTCGCTTCTCAAAATTCCAGGTGCGTCTTCATACCCTAGGTCACGGAGACCACATACATCAACCATATCTCGGAATCCCGTGATCTGTGCATTACTACGTTCCTGCACCCCCACGTGCTCCGATCGATGCAACACCTCATTGAAGTCGCCCATGCATACCCAAGGTAATGCAATGCAGGCTTTATATATTTTAGCTTGTCCCATGTTTTGAACCGCAATTGCATCTTTGCCTCCCCATAAACGCAGGTTAATCTCTATGGATCACATCCATTTTCAGTAGTCTTAGTGCCTAGTGCCTCATGTTGGAATTTTACTAGTTTTACTAGTGGGCATTTGGTCCAAAGCCCAACTTAAAATTCTAAAATTCTCATTGGCCCATTTATACTTGCAAGTGATGTGACTAAGTTTAGTCTCATACTGGTAGTTGGGAGAGAGTTGCTAGCTGCTGGCCGGTGGCCCGTCCGGGCTGGGCGGAGCTCGTGGCGGGGCAGAAGACGAGTCGATGTGGGTTGCGGGGGCCATGGTTGCCGGCGAGCTGTCATGGCCACGAGTATGAGCGCAGGAGAGGCGGCCGGAGGAGCTTGGGCTGCTCGCTGGCCATGGCGAGGAAGGACGGATGCGCTGCGGCCAGGCAGGAGCAAATGACCAAGGCGTGGAGGTGCTAGTGGTAATCAGCTTGATCAGGAGGAGATAGATGGGATGGGAAAGGGATGGGGGCGCGTGAGGCACTCCTGGCGGCGCGTCGCTTGGGAAAAAGACGGAGCTAAGGGAAAAGGATCCGTTGGGAGATGTGTGGTTAGGTGCCACATCAGCTAAATACGGTTGTCATCTCAGCTAGGACCGTATGTGGACGCATAGAACAAGATTAAGCACCGTACTGGTGCATTTTCTGAATTCAAGAACAGTTTTAGACATGGCTAACAAGTTTCAGGAATGTGCATGCATTTCACTCTTCTGTTATTTATCTTTATTCTTCTGCAAATTTTTATTTTATACTTAGTTTATCTTCTTTAAAAAATTCATTGTTCTGCTTTATTCATCTATCTTAATTTCATATGTGTCCCAAAATAAAAGTTGTCGAAAAATTCCAGAAATTTTAAATTTAAAAATGAGTCACAAGGGACCTGAAGCTGACCAGGGGGACCCAACAGTGGCAGGGGCGAGTCCCACCCACAGGTGAGGGCCTGGCAGCGGCCACAGACGGCCCCTGCCCTGCGGGGGGACCCACCAGGTAAGGCAGCCCCCAACTTTGTTTTTCTCCCGAAAATCACTTTGCAACTTCCCAAACCCGAGTTCTTGCTGCTCTTGCTCGGATTTTTCGATCTCCTCATTCAGTCCATCATTCTTGCTGAGATTTTGAGAAAATATTCTCCGGTATGTGACTCCTTCATCCATCCAATTAGAATTTTGAATGGTTTTGTATATCTTGAGTATTTTGTTGCTGTAGGTGATGTTATGTGAACTTGCATGCTTGATTTATAATTTTTTAGATGGTTTTGATGCTTGTGTTAGTTGTCATAGAGTTGACATGGTGGTTTAATACACTCACTATGCTTTCTTTTCAAGTTTTGTCAGGTTTGTTTAAAAATTTCAGAAAAGGGAACATGCTTAAGTTTCATCTTGGTGGGATTTTTAAGAAGAAAGAACCTGCTGAACGTTGATAGACCAGCGACTCTAGTTTGAATCAATCAATGATACCTTCATACAATGAGGATATGGAAGAAGTTGGGGTCATCGAGCTTGGTCGGGAGTCGGATATTTGTTCATCGGTATACCCATGTTACCATTTTCTACGAGAGGATGGTATACTCGATGAATTTACTAGTTTCATTACTAATGCGAATCTGAGTGAGCTTGTGTTTGTTGAGAGGCCACAATATTTGTAGCTCGCTAACATATTTGTGCAAAGTTTTAATTTTATCAATGATCAGTAGCACCCTAGTGTGGAGTTCATTCTATATGAACAGCCTAGGAGAATGGATTTGTCTGACTTTCTCAGGGCTATAGGTGTGCTAAATACGGGGCTCACCAACAAGATAAGTGAATATCCCTAGTACCTCAGGGAGTTCTACACCAGTCTTTGCCATGAAGACTGGAGGGAGTCGATGCGCAGTAAATTTCAGAGTATCCAGTTTCCTGCTGTGAGGTACCTTGGGTACATCATAGCTCGCTGTGTTTTGGCTAGACACAACTGAAAGAGCATTTCCTAAACCCTATTGGTTTTGTGTGTTAGTTAACAACACTAGTGATCATCTAATGTGATGCTAAGTGCTGCAGGTTTATTGACATAATTTTACCCTGAGAATCAACTACCAAAAAGGAAGATTTGGCAGAGTTATTTTGTTGTAGGTCAATCTCAGGCCGGAGTCTCCGGTCTGCATGGGCCAGAGTTTCCGATCCCTGGATTTTCCTACCGTTTGCCAAGATGTGGTGCGGTACTGGATAGTACACCGGAGGATCACCGGAGGGTGCCCGGAGTCTCCGGGAGGCCGGAGTATCCGGCCCTTGGAGACCGGAGTCTCCGGTCCTGTGCGCTTCATAGACAAAGTCTCCACCGGTGTGCGGAGTCTTCGACTACACCAAAGTATCCGGTCCCCCCCCCCGACCGGAGTCTCCGTCTTCCTCAAGTGTCCAAGGTGTGGTGCGGTGCTGGTGTCCTGTCCGGAGGGACCCCGGAAGGTGTCCGGAGTCTCCGGCCTACACCAAAGTCTCCGGCCCACTAACACCGGAGTCTCCGGTCCAAGTGGTGTCCAACGGGAAGATTTTTCTGAGGGGTATAAATACCCCTCCACCTACCTCAAGACAGTTAGCTTGTCCAGCATTTAAAAACCCTAAATTCTCAGAGCTCAAAATCGATAGATCTCCCAATTCCTCCATACAAACTCGTTGATCTTTGGAGGATTGAAGGAGAAGGGCCGGATCTACATCTTCACCAAGCCGTTCTTCATTTCCCCCTCATTCACTTGAGGATCTTCGTTTCTAGGGTTAGCATTGTGTTACCCTAGAATTCTTGTGCTTACTACTTGTTGTAATTGTGACAGATGTGTTGATTTGGGAGCCCCCGATTAAGTTGTGGGTGTGTGCCCCGAAAACGTTGTAAGGGCTCCGGATTCCGCCTTGAAGGATTCCGATAGTGGAAGGTGAACCAAACCCTCGGGTGCGGCTCATCGGAGAATAGGGTGAGGCCTTTGTGGCATCTTGAGTAGGCATCTTGTGGCGAGCTCACACCCCTCCAACGAGACGTACTCCCTTAACAAGGAGGAACTCGGGAATACATCCTTGTCTACGCGTGCTTCTACTTTTGGTTATCTCTTTCCCTTAGGTGTCTTTTCTTGTTTCGTTTATTTGCCTAGTTGCTTTAGCTTGCTCTTCATATAGGTAAATTCACCGTAGTTGCATATCTAGAGAATTTACCTTTGTGTTAAGACTAAAATCAAAAAATAATTAAAAATTGGTGTAGCACCTATTCACCCCCCCACTAGGTGCCCATATGATCCTTTCAATTGGTATCAGAGCCTTGGCTCTTAAGTTAGGCTTCACCGCCTAAGAGAGTATGGGTGACGGTGATGGTGTTTCGGGTGGTGGGACTCCTCCGGTGTCCATGGATGATCTCAAGAATTTGGAAACAACCTTGACATCATCCATGAACACTCAAATGAAAGAGTTGCGTGCTATGATGAGGCAACTCTTGAATGCTAACAAGCCACCCGCCGCACCATCCCTAGAGGCTAATGCTTTTGCCGTGCATAGTGGGGAGGGCGAACAACTCACTAATGAATCCCCTCCTAAAATTGATAGTGGGAAGGTGGAGTACCATGGGGTTCCATTTAAGTACTCCGTCGACCCAACTATCCCGCACCCTCATATAAACAATAGGGGTGAACCACCTAGTTTTAATCCATCTTGTTTTTCTAATTGGCAATTTTTTATGAGATCTCATGTCAAGAGCGCTTCGAGCGAGCTATGGAGAATCATTGAAGTTGGATTCAAGGCCATCGACCCAAACAACATGACAAGAAGAGAAGTTGTGGATTGTCAACTCAATGACTTGGCTCTCAACATAATTCAAACCGCCCTCGGAGAAAAGCACATGTCTCACATCGAGCTTGCCACCACCGCCAAAGAAGCTTGGGATACTCTCACCCAAGAGTTTGTTGATAATGAGAGCATGACGAGGAATAGGTTTGAAGCCTTGAGCAACCAAGCCGAGGGATTTTTCATGATAGATGGTGAAGACCTTGAAGAAATGTATCGAAGGCTCAAAACCCTTGCCACTCAATTTAGAGCCCTTGGGGCAACATATGTGGATGATGCTTGGATCAAGAGGAATTATGTGAGTGCCCTTTGGCCTTTCGAATCCACCGACTTGAAGAGCCTCCAAGGAAGACACAACTATCACCTCATGTCATCTAATGAAGTCATGCAAGAGATGGCGGCATTCAAGGTGGCCGCCAAGAACGCCGAAGATGCTCGAGCCCGAGCCATTGGAATGCATAGAGGAACTTCACTTGCTTTAAAGGCCAAGGTTGTGGTGCAAGACGATGATGATGAGATTCAAGAAGATGTGTCACATTGGGATCCCAAAGAGCTTGAAGATACTCTCTTCGGCTCTCACATCCAAAGTCTTTTGGAAGAGTCCGTCCAAGGAAAGCGATTTTCTCAACAAGGCAAGTGGAAGGAAGGAGGGTGGCCAAAGGGTTCGTTCTTGCTACAATTGTCAAGACAAATATCACTTTGTGGCTGAATGTCTGTTTGAGAGTCGAGAACATATGGAGGGAAGCTTGTTCGGAAGGACAAGTCAAATGACACCCATAAGAAACCTTTCTTCAAAAAGAATGCCACCAACAAGAAGCCTCCGAGAATTGTGTTGCTTGTGCAAGAAGAGTACTCATCCGGGGAAGAAGAAGACACCTCAAGTGGATTTACCGCCATGGCCATAGCATCTTCATCATCTCCTTCCTTCTTTGAATCCCCCAATGAGAATGTATCCAACTCCTCCACAAGATGTCTCATGGCCAAGACCGATGAGGTATCAACTCACTCATCTCCTAAGACAATGAATAATATGGATGATGCTACTAGTCTTAAAATTAAAGAGGAAATTGTTGCCTTCGATCATTTTATAACTAACATGCAAGGTGAAACTAACAAGCATGTTGAGGCTCTTATGAGTCAATATGGTGAAGCTCAAGAGATGCTTGAGATCAAGGGTAAGATTGAAAGAGAGGATGCTATGGAAATTGCATCCTTGAAAGACAATCTCGAAGAAGAGCATGAGCTTAGGGTTTCTCTAGAGCAACAACTAGAATCTATAGAAGAATCAAATGATTTAATTGTTGCTAAACTCATTAAAGAACATGACCATGCAATTGCTAAATACAAGGCATGTAAGAAAGAAAAGGTCGAGATTAGTGTTGGTCATTCTAGACTAACCGAGGAGCTAGAGAAACTTTCCAAGGCTCACAAGGCATTGGAGAGTGAACACTCTACCCTCACTAAGTCGTATGAAAAACTTCAAGCTCAACTGCCTAAAAATGATGTGCCTAGTTCCTCCACTCCCATTACTTGTGATCTTGCAAATATCATTGAGGAAAATGCTAGGTTGAAGATCAGTCTTGCTAAGGCCATCTCCCTAGGTAAGAAACCTTTTGTTACTTCACAAAAAGGGAGAGTTGGTCGTGGGTTTGTTGAGGAGAAAAAGAAGAAGGAGAGCTTCATGAAGGATGCTAGAGCACCACAAGCAAAGAAGATCTCTCAAGCTAAGAAGGTCAACATTGCTAGTGGTGGTGCCACAAAGGGCAAAACCACTAGTGATGACTTTGCGGGAAAAACTACCCCCACTACATTTTATATGTTGATTATTATGGGGATATCTATGCTAAGTTTGTTGGTCCTAGAAATGTGCCTATTGCTCGCTCTATTTTGGTTCCTAAGACCCTTGTTGCTAACAAAAGAGGACCCATTGAGAAATGGGGACCTAAATCAAAGCAATGATTTCTTGTAGGACTATGCTTCCGGTGGGTCAAAATGGGTGCTTGATAGTGGATGCACAAAACATATGACCGGAAGCAAGGAATTAATGACGGAATTGAGACCAAATCTAAATGAAACGACCATCACTTATGGAGATCGATCAAAATCCGAGGTATTGGGTTTTGGCAAGGTGGTAATCGCTAGGGATATCACCCTAGTTAATGTCATGCTTGTCAAAGACCTTGGTTTTAATTTACTTTCCGTTCGTGCACTTAATAAGATGGGTTTCGCCGTCTTCTTTGATATTGATGTTGTGGTACTCTTGTGGAGCAAGACTCTAAAGGTCGCTTTTGTTGGGTACGCCGAGGATGATTTGTTTGTGGTTGAATTTTCGGGGAAAACCACTTCAAATTCGATGTGCCTATTCGGAAAGGCCGACAAGGGTTGGTTGTGGCATTGCCGCCTAGCCCATGTCAACATGAGAACTTTGCAAAGTCTTCACAAGGGCGGCCAACATTCTCGGACTAAAAGAACATGTCTCTTTTGCCAAAGATCGTGTTTGTACGGCTTGTGTTGAAGGCAACATGCATGATTCTCCCCATCCTTCCAAGACTACCATTTCATCCAAGAGGATCTTGGAGCTCCTCCATGTAGATCTTTTTGGTGCCGTTCCCGAAGCAAGTGTAACGCCCCGACCCCGGAATTATACAGAGAGGCTATGAATCCGACACAACCATCAATGTATAAGACAAAGATCGAGACTTGTGGAACAGAACTGGCACAAAGCATGACTCTACGACACAAAAGTATAGCAACTCATATAACGAGAAGAATACAAATATTACAAGCAAAAGGATCGCAGATCCAACAATTTAACAAGCGGAAGCGGATAGTGTTGTCTAACAACAAGAAGCAAATATATGGCCTAAGAGGCCTACAATAAACATTTCCCAGCCAGCTTGTTCCACGGTCCCAAGCTGCCACCTGGGAACCCCAGACTAGTAGTCGACGTCAACGAAGAACCCACCTAGCTGCTCGGTGTCGTCCTCCTCTGAAATACAAAAATCATAGAGGCAGCAAAGAGAGACTGAGTACGACGTACTCGCAAGTTTAGTAGGGCGATATAGGCCCAATGACTGACTGAGGCTCTAAAGCTTTATATGTATTTCTTTTGCATAAAGCTAAGTTTCATAAACAAAAATATAATTGACACATGGCATTCGTCTACTCAGAATACTTTTCAAAAGGGGTAAGAGAGTAACATTTGTCATCATTGGTTCTCATCGAACCCTTTTGTAACCAACCACTCTCATCTCCACCAAGGCACCCCCTCGAATCACCCTCGAGGAAATGAACCTTTGTCACACGTTGATTATGCAACCTTTAGCTGCCATATCAATTAGGTTAAGATTCTCTATGATCTTATATCCGATCCCAAGTCGTCCATAACCGTGGACACGGCTTTTCGAAAAGATTTTAACCCTGCAGGGGTGTACTAATTTACCCATTGGTACCGTCCGGCTCACCTAGTTGGCCCTCTTCCGGGGAAGGCCGGCGAGCAGGCGCGGTTAGACCTTTACAAAGCATGAGGCTTACTCAAGGATCATCAGTGTGCGGAAGGACAGGTTCAGCGCTCCCAGCGCCCTGCCCCGCGGCCACATCCTAAACACCACCATCCTCGTTCCTTTTTCCACCCACACAACTCACGCGCAAATGGAAAACTCGAACTAGAGGACCCTTGACAAGCCCCTCACAAATTATTCGGTCAGTAAGGCGCCCATACACCCACCAATGGCAGCACGCTAGTCTTGGTTCAAGAGGTAAAGAACTCACACCTAGGGCTAGAGTGAGGCAAAACACCATCCCCGATGGCAACTCGCCCCAACCATCTTAGCATTTTCATTATTAGCATCACATTCATCCACCATGCCCGAATCATTCCATCAACATCAACAATTATGGAATCTATAACGGACATAAAGCACCTATTTGAGCATGGCTAGGCATAGCTAAGCATATGAATACAACAATTCTAACTTTATCTCGGCCAACAATTCAACCCTAGGTTTCATAGGTAGGGATACATGTGATTGGCTCGGGGAGGAACATGCATTCATAGGATTCTCTATACTTTGATCAAAAGAGATATTTGAACTGCATGCAATATTATGGTGGATAAAATAATTTGGTAAAATCATAGGATGCTAGATGCCAAGAAGGTTAGGTTATCTCTTGCCTTGCTGCCCGGTCGTGAAGTACTGCTCGTCGGGGTAGTTAGAGGGACCCTCAACTCCGGAATCTATCGATACCCAAAGAAAATATAAAGCACACATAAATCACATGATCACAAGGTGCAATGCGCAAACACATGATGACATGTCCAATTGATGCAAAGATATCATTATAATTTAAATAGCAACATTAAATAGGGAGCCAAATAAGTAGTGCAATTATTTGGATACGACCCCATATTTATCTTAATGACCGCATTCTTCATAAATTATTGAATTATTAGCGAAGTGGCTCAGAATGCATGAACATGACATGAAATGGTTAGGGTTTGTTCTTCCGATCGTTTCGGTAATTTAATTGTAATTTTTGGAGTACCGATGAATAAGTAGTAAATTAATTAAATAATTGAATTTACTTCAATTAATCAAATTATGAACAACATCAAATAAAAGCTTGTGATCATGACATGATATCAGCATGGTTGAGTAGCATTTGACAAGTTGATCACAATGATATTTAATTCATAAGTTTTGGACAAATATTTAATAAGTTATGGAAATTCCTAAATTGTTACCATTTATGCCAATTTAGGAATTCATATTTAAACATCAAAATTATTTATTCAAAAGGCAAGACAAATATTATCCAGAGATAGGAAATGTTTTTCTGAGCAATTTCATATTTACTTTGCAATTTTTGGAGCCATATTTGAAAAGATACACAAGTTTTAATTTCAGTTTGAACTCAAAAAGGGAAAACCATTTCCCAGGCGGGCCGGCCAGGCCGGGGTGCAGGCCGGTCATATGGCCGGGCCACAACCCGAGAGGCCCCGACCACCTGCCGGCCATATGGCCGGGCCACAACCCGAGAGGCCCCGGCCTCGTGGCCGGTCAGGCTGGGGGGGGGGGGGCAGGCCGGGCGCGCGTGGGTGCGGTGCTGATGCTGACGATGCTGACGCTACGGACACCGCTGGCGACCGAAATCGGGCGGCGGGAGAGGGAATCGGGAGCGCGGGAAAAGGCTAAAGAGGGGCGGTGCTCACCCTGAGGTCGCACGCGCGGGAGACGACGGCGCGGAGAGGCGGGGACGGCCGGAATCGGCCAGGTGAGCAGCGCGGCCGGGCGGAAGGTCGAGGATGCGGCCGTCGATCCAGGAGCCCCCCGGCTCGATTCCTCGGCCTGGGAGGACGAGGAGGATGCGGAGGAGGGGGAGGGGGTGTCGGCTCGAGCTGAGGAAGCGCAGAACGGCGGCGATTCGTCGTCGACGGCTACCTCTCCACGGTGGCCGCCCGAGGTCGCCTTGTCGCTCTCGATCCGGAAAAACGGGGAGGGAACAGAGGGAGTGGTCGAGGGGAGCAGGTAGACAGCGTCGGGGAGGCTCTACTCCACCAGGGGCCACGCCATGGTGCGGAGCACCTTGGCCAGCTCACGGCATGGCGCCAGGGCCAGTGAGCACAGTGACGAGGGAAGAAAGAAG
Source organism: Puccinellia tenuiflora (assembly GCA_012064385.1). Classification (NCBI taxonomy): domain Eukaryota; kingdom Viridiplantae; phylum Streptophyta; class Magnoliopsida; order Poales; family Poaceae; genus Puccinellia; species Puccinellia tenuiflora. Next base: position 468,124 of record QRDG01000108.1, read on the forward strand.
ACGCGAAGAGGTCCCTGGAATTTTGAAAACTAATTGCAACTTGGTCCTGAAGCAGTTTCCAGCAATTTTAAAGGGGACCAGGCAATTTTTGTAAAAACCAGGAAAATTCATATAGGATAGAATTTACTCTCAGAAACACCACAGAAATTGGTGAGGCCAAATAAAATGTTTTGACCAACCTTTGTGCAAAGGGGGGTTAGATTTAGTTATTTTCGATAAAAGCAAAAAGCCTTTATTTGGAGCAATTAACCATTTCCAAAAATAGTGAAATTAAACATGGTGGCTCCCAACATAATAATGAAGCACTCCATGAACTTAGTTTGAAGGTTGGGTGAGGTTCAGCTAGGTTCCAAAGACAAGAATTGAATTTTCAGCCAAATTCAATTCTTAACTCCATTTTCTCATTTAACCAAAATTTGAAGTTGATAAAAAGGTTTCAGAGATCAAGCTTGGAACTTCCTAAAACATTTGGAAGTCCAAGGAGGAGTGGGTTTGCTAAGTTGACATTACCTTAGGTGGAGGATTGGGGAAGGCTGGCTTCCCATTTCAATGTGTTTCCAAAACAATGGCATTGTTAGGAAAGACAAATGCATAGGGATGCTATGATGCAAACAAGGAAGCAAAAGTGGAAAAAATTCTTCGTATTTTTCATAACCAAGTTAGGGCTGTTACAATTCTACCCCCCTTACAGGAATCTCGTCCCGAGATTCTAGGCTTGAGTGAAGAAGGCGGGGTATTCCTGACGAAGACTAGTTTCTCGCTCCCATGTGGCTTCTTCCTCGGAATGGTTAGACCATTGGACCTTGAGAAACTTGATGGACTTGTTGCGGGTTTTCCTCTCCGCTTCATCCAAGATGCGGGTAGGATGCTCGCGATAGGTCAAGTCCTCCTGAATGTCCAATGCCTCATGATCAACCCCACGGATTGGATCCTTGAAGCACCGGCGGAGTTGGGAGACATGGAACACATCATGCACATCCGGGAAGTTGGAGGGCAACTCAAGTTGATAGGAGAGATCTCCTCGCTTGGCTAGGACGGTGAAAGGGCCGACAAAGCGAGGTGCCAATTTGCCCTTGATTCCAAAGCGACGAACGCCTCGGATAGGAGAGACTCGAAGATAGGCCTTGTCACCAATTTCATAGTGGACCTCTTGGTGGTGCTTATCATAATAGCTTTTCTGACAGGATTGAGCAGCTTTGAGGTTTTCTCGAATGACACGGACCTTTTCTTCGGCTTCATTGATCACATCAGGACCGAAGAGTGACCTCTCCCCGGTTTCAGACCAATTGAGAGGAGTCCGGCATTTTCTCCCATATAGGACCTCAAAGGGAGCCATTTGCAAACTGGCTTGGTAGCTATTGTTGTAGGAGAACTCGGCGAGAGGGAGGTATTTTTCCCAACTCTTACCGAAGGAGATGACACAAGCCCGAAGCATGTCCTCAAGAACTTGATTTACTCTTTCAGTTTGACCGTCGGTTTGAGGGTGGTATGCGGTGCTGAAGTTGAGACGGGTTCCAAGAGCCTCTTGGAAACTTTGCCAAAACTTGGACGTAAATAAGCTTCCACGGTCGGAGATGATCCTCAAAGGAACCCCATGCAAAGGAACAATCCGGGCCATATATAACTCCGCCAATTTAGCAGCATTGATATCCTCCCGAACCGGAATGAAATGGGCAACCTTTGACAATCGGTCGATGATGACCCAAATAGCATTGTTGCCCTTTTGTGACTTTGGAAAACCGGTGATGAAATCCATACCAATCTCATCCCATTTCCATTCGGGAACGGCTATGGGGCGGAGGGTACCAGCTGGCTTTTGATGTTCAGCTTTCACCCGGCGACAGACGTCACATTCAGCAACAAACTCGGCAATCTCGCGCTTCATGCAAGACCACCAGAATTGAGGGCGCAGATCTTGATACATTTTGGTGCTACCCGGGTGAATAGAGATGGGTGACTCATGAGCTTCAGAGAGTATCAACTCCCTCACATTTCCACTCTTGGGCACCACTAGACGGTCACCGAAATAGACCACACCATTGTCATCAACCAAGAAACAATTGGCCTTCCCATTTGCGGTCTTCTCTTTGATCTCGAGGATTTCAGGATCATTTTGTTGGGCGGCCTTGATATCATCCTCGAGAGTGGACTTGATCTCAAGGTTAGCTAGAAAACCCGAAGGAACAATTTCCAGATTCAACCTGGCAAATTCCTCGTGGAGAGCCGGTTGCGCCTTCTCAACCATCACGGTATTGCAATAGGCTTTGCGGCTCAGAGCATCCGCCACGACATTTTCCTTGCCGGGCTGATAATTGAGAGTCACATCATAGTCCTTTATCAATTCCAGCCATCTCCTCTGCCTCAAGTTCAGATCCGGCTGGGTGAATAGATATTTCAGACTTTGATGGTCGGAGTAGATCTCGCAACGGTTTCCCAAGAGGTAGGGCCTCCATTGCTTCAGAGCATGTACCACGGCGGCAAGCTCCAAATCATGAGTTGGATAATTCTGCTCGTGTGGCTTGAGTTGACGGGAAGCATAAGCGACCACATGGCCTTCTTGCATCAAGACACAGCCCAGGCCTTGGAGAGAGGCATCACAATAGACGACAAAGTCCTTGTCGGTATCGGGAAGGACAAGTACCGGGGTGGTGGTGAGCTTGACCTTGAGAGTCTGGAAACTCTCCTCAGCCTTGTTTGACCACACAAATGGCTTGCCTTTCTTGAGGAGTTCAGTCAGCGCCTTGGCTATCTTGGAGAAGCCCTCAATGAATCGACGGTAATAACACGCCAATACAAGGAAGCTTCGGATATCTTTGACGGATTTGGGAGTTGGCCAATCCAGGATAGCCTGGATCTTGTCGGGTATCACCGCTACTCCAGCAGCGGACACCACATGCCCGAGAAAGATGAGCTCCTTCAGCCAAAACTCACATTTAGAGAACTTGGCATATAGGCGGTGATCACGGAGCTTGGTCAAAACAAGTCGAAGGTGCTCAGCATGCTCCTCTTCGGTCTTGGAATAGACAAGGATGTCATCGATGTAAATAATGACAAACTTGTCGAGGTACTCGTGGAAGATAGAGTTCATCAGCCTCATGAATGTAGCCGGAGCATTTGTGAGGCCGAAGGACATGACAGTGTATTCATACAGGCCATAGCGAGTGGTGAAAGCCGTCTTCGGAATATCCTCCTTTCGGATCTTTATCTGATGGTAACCTGACCTCAGATCCATCTTGGAGAATACCGTTGCTCCAGCTAGTTGATCGAATAAGTCAGTTATTCGAGGGATTGGATACTTATTCTTGATGGTCACCGCATTCAAAGGGCGGTAATCAACAACCAGTCGAGGAACAGTTGTATCCCTCTTCTTGACAAAGATGACCGGGAAGCCCCAAGGTGAGCTACTCGGCCGGATGAATTCCTTTTCTAGCAGCTCATCTAGTTGCTTCTTTAACTCGGTTAGCTCTTCCGTCGGCATACGGTATGGCCTCTTGGAAATTGGGGCGGTTCCCGGAACCAATTCGATGACAAACTCCACACTTCGATCAGGTGGCATGCCAGGCAACTCTTCAGGAAAGACGTCGGGGAATTCACACACCACATTCACCTCATGCATTTCAGGCGGGGTGACGCCTTCCATGAAATACAGACTGATCTCTGGAGAAAGAGGAGCGGCAGCAGATGGAGCTGCGGAGGAAGGGGACCAATAGCGCACTTCCCCATATTTTGGATGGATCACTGAGACAGTCTTGGCAGCACAATCCAGGCTGGCCTGATACTTGACTAACCAGTCCATGCCCAGAATAACATCCAGACCCTCTGACTTCAGGGCTATCAATTGGAATGGAAAAGGTATGGAGCCTACGGAAATCTGCACTTCAGAAGTGACCCATTTGGTTTGCCAACGGGAACCGGGTGTTTTAACCACTAGCGGGGAATCCATATTCTCAAATGGTATTTGATGGTTGTGTGCAAATGATATCGATATGAACGAATGCGAAGCTCCAGAATCAAACAATACTGAAGCTGGATAAGTATTGATTCGAAGCGTACCCATGAGAACACTGGGGTCCTCCTCAACGCCTTCAGCCGAGACGTGGTTCAGGCGGCCACGGCTGACGGTGGTAGCCTTGGCGGCTAGGGTAGAGGGTGCCGGTGCAGGAGCTAGCCGAGGTAGCCGGTGCCTTCTGGGGACACTCCCTGGAGTAGTGCCCCGGCTAGCCACAGGCGAAGCAAGTGAGCCCTGGTGGTGCAGGAAGTCGAGGTCGAAAACCGCCTCCAGCCGCACCCAAGGTCGAAGTTGCTGGGCGAGGCGGAGGTGGCAGGTACCCGGTGGGCTTCGGCGCGAAGGGCGCCCTAGGCACGGCGCTGAAAGGCACGAACACCTTGCGCTTCTTGCCCTCCGAGGTGGAGGAGCTCTGGTGATCAGCTGGAGCTGGCCTCTTAGAAGCCTCCTGCTCCTTCCTGCCTTGCTCCATGGTGAGAGCCTGGTTGTAGAGCTCTTGGTAGGAGGTGAACTTGAAGGGTAGAAGCTCGTATCGGAGACGAGGTGCGAGCCCCTTGCGGAAAAGGTATTGCTTATCCTCATCATTCGTCACGTCCCGAGGGGCGTAACGGGAGAGGTGGTTGAACTCCCGTCCATAGGATTGGACGTCCATGCGTCCCTGGGTTAAGTCCAGGAACTCCCGCCTCTTGAGCTCGAGGATGGGCTTGGGGATGTACGCCGCACGGAAGGCGGCGCGGAACTCCTCCCAAGTGACAACATGGCCCGCGGCGACCATGGCCACGTGGCTCTCCCACCAGGAGCCGGCGGCTCCTTCCAGAAGGTAGGTGGCGAAGTTGACATGTTCCGCCGCCGGGACGTGAAGAGCGGCAAACTTGCGCTCGATAGCCCGAAGCCAATCATCCGCATCAAGCGGCTCCTTAGCTTCAGAAAAGGTGGGAGGTTGGGACCGCAAGAACTGGTTGAGAGTGGTGCAGTCCGTGTTCCTCCTGGCCCCTTGCTGGACCAGCTGCTCGAGCAGCTGCTCATTTCGCAGCCGGTTTTGCTCAATAGCCATCAGGACCTCCGCCATTGAGGGTGGCGGTGGTGCCTCAGGATTGCCTTGTTCCCCACGACGGGTAGGAGCCATTCTGAAGAGTTTGGACAAAGACATAGTTAGTAACCAATGTCCGATAGATAAGGTAGATCATTAGAGTCCTTGCAGCTGTGTGGATTTAAGATGCAGTAACACAAGGACAGATTTAGACAACCACGGTGACCTCACATAATCGCGGCGATAACAATCAGTTTTAAGATCTCGAGACATAAATGGACGGTAAGAACCCAAACCCCGAGAACCTAAACATCGACACCAAGCTTCAAACAAATAGAGATAAGAATCAGAGTAGAGCGAGTTGGATGAGGAGTTAAAAGAATCCTAGGAAGGTTTTCACAACTCATTTTTAGGTCAAAATAATTTTTCACTAGACTCGACATCGACCATTAGAAAGGGTTTCCTACAGGCAGTCCTGCTCTGATACCAACTTGTAACGCCCCGACCCCGGAATTATACAGAGAGGCTATGAATCCGACACAACCATCAATGTATAAGACAAAGATCGAGACTTGTGGAACAGAACTGGCACAAAGCATGACTCTACGACACAAAAGTATAGCAACTCATATAACGAGAAGAATACAAATATTACAAGCAAAAGGATCGCAGATCCAACAATTTAACAAGCGGAAGCGGATAGTGTTGTCTAACAACAAGAAGCAAATATATGGCCTAAGAGGCCTACAATAAACATTTCCCAGCCAGCTTGTTCCACGGTCCCAAGCTGCCACCTGGGAACCCCAGACTAGTAGTCGACGTCAACGAAGAACCCACCTAGCTGCTCGGTGTCGTCCTCCTCTGAAATACAAAATCATAGAGGCAGCAAAGAGAGACTGAGTATGACGTACTCGCAAGTTTAGTAGGGCGATATAGGCCCAATGACTGACTGAGGCTCTAAAGCTTTATATGTATTTCTTTTGCATAAAGCTAAGTTTCATAAACAGAAATATAATTGACACATGGCATTCGTCTACTCAGAATACTTTTCAAAAGGGGTAAGAGAGTAACATTTGTCATCATTGGTTCTCATCGAACCCTTTTGTAACCAACCACTCTCATCTCCACCAAGGCACCCCCTCGAATCACCCTCGAGGAAATGAACCTTTGTCACACGTTGATTATGCAACCTTTAGCTGCTATATCAATTAGGTTAAGATTCTCTATGATCTTATATCCGATCCCAAGTCGTCCATAACCGTGGACACGGCTTTTCGAAAAGATTTTAACCCTGCAGGGGTGTACTAATTTACCCATTGGTACCGTCCGGCTCACCTAGTTGGCCCTCTTCCGGCGAAGGCCGGCGAGCAGGCGCGGTTAGACCTTTACAAAGCATGAGGCTTACTCAAGGATCATCAGTGTGCGGAAGGACAGGTTCAGCGCTCCCAGCGCCCTGCCCCGCGGCCACATCCTAAACACCACCATCCTCGTTCCTTTTTCCACCCACACAACTCACGCGCAATGGAAAACTCGAACTAGAGGACCCTTGACAAGCCCCTCACAAATTATTCGGTCAGTAAGGCGCCCATACACCCACCAATGGCAGCACGCTAGTCTTGGTTCAAGAGGTAAAGAACTCACACCTAGGGCTAGAGTGAGGCAAAACACCATCCCCGATGGCAACTCACCCCAACCATCTTAGCATTTTCATTATTAGCATCACATTCATCCACCATGCCCGAATCATTCCATCAACATCAACAATTATGGAATCTATAACGGACATAAAGCACCTATTTGAGCATGGCTAGGCATAGCTAAGCATATGAATACAACAATTCTAACTTTATCTCGGCCAACAATTCAACCCTAGGTTTCATAGGTAGGGATACATGTGATTGGCTCGGGGAGGAACATGCATTCATAGGATTCTCTATACTTTGATCAAAAGAGATATTTGAACCGCATGCAATATTATGGTGGATAAAATAATTTGGTAAAATCATAGGATGCTAGATGCCAAGAAGGTTAGGTTATCTCTTGCCTTGCTGCCCGGTCGTGAAGTACTGCTCGTCGGGGTAGTTAGAGGGACCCTCGACTCCGGAATCTATCGATACCCAAAGAAAATATAAAGCACACATAAATCACATGATCACAAGGTGCAATGCGCAAACACATGATGACATGTCCAATTGATGCAAAGATATCATTATAATTTAAATAGCAACATTAAATAGGGAGCCAAATAAGTAGTGCAATTATTTGGATACGACCCCATATTTATCTTAATGACCGCATTCTTCATAAATTATTGAATTATTAGCGAAGTGGCTCAGAATGCATGAACATGACATGAAATGGTTAGGGTTTGTTCTTCCGATCGTTTCGGTAATTTAATTGTAATTTTTGGAGTACCGATGAATAAGTAGTAAATTAATTAAATAATTGAATTTACTTCAATTAATCAAATTATGAACAACATCAAATAAAAGCTTGTGATCATGACATGATATCAGCATGGTTGAGTAGCATTTGACAAGTTGATCACAATGATATTTAATTCATAAGTTTTGGACAAATATTTAATAAGTTATGGAAATTCCTAAATTGTTATAATTTATGCCAATTTAGGAATTCATATTTAAACATCAAAATTATTTATTCAAAAGGCAAGATAAATATTATCCAGAGATAGGAAATGTTTTTCTGAGCAATTTCATATTTACTTTTCAATTTTTGGAGCCATATTTGAAAAGATACACAAGTTTTAATTTCAGTTTGAACTCAAAAAGGGAAAACCATTTCCCAGGCGGGCCGGCCAGGCCGGGGTGCAGGCCGGTCATATGGCCGGGCCACAACCCGAGAGGCCCCGGCCACCTACCGGACATATGGCCGGGCCACAACCCGAGAGGCCCCGGCCTCGTGGCCGGTCAGGCCGGGGGGGGGGGGGGGGGGCTAGGCCGGGCGCGCGTGGGTGCGGTGCTGATGCTGACGATGCTGACGCTACGGACGCTGCCGGCGACCGAAATCGGGCGGCGGGAGAGGGAATCGGGAGCGCGGGAAAAGGCTAAAGAGGGGCGGTGCTCACCCTGAGGTCGCACGCGCGGGAGACGACGGCGCGGAGAGGCGGGGACGGCCGGAATCGGCCAGGTGAGCAGCGCGGCCGGGCGGAAGGTCGAGGACGCGGCCGTCGATCCAGGAGCCCCCCGGCTCGATTCCTCGGCCTGGGAGGACGAGGAGGATGCGGCGGAGGGGGAGGGGGTGTCGGCTCGAGCTGAGGAAGTGCAGAACGGCGGCGATTCGTCGCCGACGGCTACCTCTCCACGGTGGCCGCCCGAGGTCGCCTTGTCGCTCTCGATCCGGAAAAACGGGGAGGGAACAGAGGGAGTGGTCGAGGGGAGCAGGTAGACATCGTCGGGGAGGCTCTACTCCACCAGGGGCCACGCCATGGTGCGGAGCACCTTGGCCAGCTCACGGCATGGCGCCAGGGCCAGTGAGCACAGTGACGAGGGAAGAAAGAAAACGCGAAGAGGTCCCTGGAATTTTGAAAACTAATTGCAACTTGGTCCTGAAGCAGTTTCCAGCAATTTTAAAGGGGACCAGGCAATTTTTGTAAAAACCAGGAAAATTCATATAGGATAGAATTTACTCTCAGAAACACCACAAAAATTGGTGAGGCCAAATAAAATGTTTTGACCAACCTTTGTGCAAAGGGGGGTTAGATTTAGTTATTTTCGATAAAAGCAAAAAGCCTTTAATTGGAGCAATTAACCATTTCCAAAAATAGTGAAATTAAACATGGTGGCTCCCAACATAATAATGAAGCACTCCATGAACTTAGTTTGAAGGTTGGGTGAGGTTCAACTAGGTTCCAAAGACAAGAATTGAATTTTCAGCCAAATTCAATTCTTAACTCCATTTTCTCATTTAACCAAAATTTGAAGTTGAGAAAAAGGTTTCAGAGATCAAGCTTGGAACTTCCTAAAACATTTGGAAGTCCAAGGAGGAGTGGGTTTGCTAAGTTGACATTACCTTAGGTGGAGGATTGGGGAAGGCTGGCTTCCCATTTCAATGTGTTTCCAAAACAATGGCATTGTTAGGAAAGACAAATGCATAGGGATGCTATGATGCAAACAAGGAAGCAAAAGTGGAAAAAATTCTTCGTATTTTTCATAACCAAGTTAGGGCTGTTACAGCAAGTCTAGGTGGGAAGAAGTGTTGCTTGGTGATTGTTGATGACTATTCAAGATTCACTTGGGTTTATTTCTTCAAGTCGAAGAGTGAAACCCAACAAACCTTCATCGACTTCTCCATTGAAATGCAACGTCAACACAATGTCCCCATATTGGCAATTAGAAGTGACAATGGCTCCGAGTTCAAGAACTACACCCTCAATGAGTTTCTTAGTGAAGAGGGTATTCTTCACCAATATTCCGCAACCTATACCCCTCAACAAAATGGTGTAGTCGAGCGGAAGAACCGGACACTTATGGATATTGCAAGGTCCATGTTAGCGGAGTTTAAGACTCTGTTGAGTTTTTGGGCGGAGGCTATATCCACGGCATGTCACTCATCCAACCGGCTCTAATTCCGCAAAGGGTTGAACAAGACCCCCTATGAGATCCTCACCGGCAACAAGCCTATTATCTCCTACTTCCGTGTCTTCGGTTGTAAGTGTTTCTATTTGATCAAAGGTTGTCGCTTAACTAAATTCGAATCTAAATCACTAGAGGGTATTTTTGTTGGTTACGGTGCCGAATCCCACACTAATAGAGTCTATGATATAGCCTCACGGCGTATCATAGAACCTTGTAGTGTGGTGTTCGAAGAAAATGACGGCTCCCAAGTGGCGCAATTTCATGTTTCCGATGTAGATGATGTAATTCCTCGAGAAGCCATAAGAAGAATGAGTGTGGGATTTTTCCGCCCCGTTGAGGAACCCCTTGTGGTGGATCGAGAAGGACAATGCTCTACTCAAGTGGAGCCTTCATCTTCATCAGACTCACAAGCAACTGCTGCTGGAGCCAATGATGCACCCGACCAAAGACAAGCACAAGACCCTCAACCATCTGATCAGCCTCATGTCGCCAGGCCGGAGACTCTGGCCATCTTGACCGGAGATTTCGGTGGCCCGGAGATTCCGGTGCCCCAGGCTGGAGACTCCGGTCTACCTCAAGCAGAAGGGAGTACTGGTCAGGATCTTGGTCCATCTTCCTCTTCCAATAATGATGTTATGCACTTTGAGGACCAAGGTCAGCTCACCGGTTAAGACGGGGACTCAAATGATCAAGATGATCAAGTGATACCTCCAAGGTGTAATGAGGATATCGAAGCCCGTCGTCGAGCTAGAGTTGCAAGAACCATGGAACATCGTGAATATTTCCTTGAGAAGGTGATTGGTGATGTGAGAGGCAAAGTCTCCACCCGGAGACAATTGGCAAACTTTAGTGATCATCAAGCTCATATTGCCATGGTGGAACCGAAGAAAGTTCCGAGGCTCTTGAAAATCCGGATTGGTTGCAAGCCATGCATGAAGAGCTCAACAACTTCGAGCGCAATAATGTTTGGAAGTTAGTTGAGAAGCCAAAGGAGTGCTGCAATGTTATTGGCACAAAATGGATTTTCAAGAACAAGCAAGATGAACATGGCATGGTTGTGAGGAACAAGGCTAGATTGGTGGCTCAAGGGTACTCTCAAGTTGAAGGAATTGATTTTGGAGAGACCAATGCTCCCGTGGCTCGCCTTGAGTCCATCTGTATCCTTCTTTCTTATGCATCCTGTTATAACTTTAAATTGCAACAAATGGATGTTAAAAGTGCATTTCTCAATGGTCCTTTAAAGGAGTTGGTATTTGTTAAGCAACCCCCGGGGTTCAAGGACCCCAACTTCCCTAACCATGTCTACAAGCTTGATAAGGCGCTCTATGGACTTAAGCAAGCACCACGTGCGTGGTATGAGCACCTTAGAGAGTTGTTGTTAGACCGTGGATTTGAAGTTGGGCAAATTGATCCCACTCTTTTTTACTAAGAGGGTTAAAGGGGAGCTTTTCGCATGCCAACTATATGTTGATGATATTATATTTGGCTCGTCTAACAAAGCTTTTAATGATGAATTTTGAAAACTTATGACCGATAGGTTTGAGATGTCTATGATGGGTGAGTTGAAGTTCTTCCTTGGATTTGAGATCAAGCAATTGAGAAGAGGGACTTTCATTAGCCAAGCAAAGTATATTCAAGACATGCTCAAGAGTTTTAATATGGTGGATGCTAAGGAAAAGAAGACTCCTATGGATACCAAATGCCATCTACAACTTAACCCAAAGGGTATAGATGTGGATCAAAAGCTCTACCGCTCCATGATTGGTTCGTTGCTTTACCTTTGTGCATCTAGACCCGATATTGTGTTGAGTGTAGGTGTGTGTGCATGGTATCAAGCGGCTCCTAAGGATAGCCACATATTGGCGGTCAAGAGAATCCTACGATATTTGATTCATACCCTAAGGTTTGGTTTGTGGTATCCAAGGGATTCATCTTTCACTCTTCGTGGATTCACGGATTCGGATTGGGCCAGTGATCAAGATGATAGGAAATCAACTTCCAAGGCTTGCCAATTCATTGGTAGGTCCTTGGTGAGTTGGTCTTCTAAGAAGCAAAATTGTATTTCTCTCTCCACCGCCGAAGCCGAGTATGTGGCCGCCGCTAGTGCACGCACTCAATTGTTATGGATGAGGCAAACTTTAAAGGAATACGGTGTCAATTGTGACAAAGTGCCTCTTTTGTGTGACAATGAGAGTGCTATCAAGATCGCCTACAACCTGGTGCAACACTCAAGAACCAAGCATATTGAGATTCGTCATCACTTCATTCGGGATCATGTTGCCCGTGGAGACATTGAGCTAGCATATGTGCCAACCAAAGACCAACTTGCCGATGTTTTCACGAAGCCACTTGATGAAGCAAGACTCACTTATTTGAGGAATGAGCTAAATATCGTGGATTCAAGGAGCTTGGCTTGACTAAATATTTGGTTTAGGTGTAGGCATGAATTTATGGGGAGTATTGTCCTAATAAATTGGGCTATCCCTCCCCCCAATATGCCTAAAGTATAAATTCATTTGTCTCTATTTTCAAATTCATGAATTATGAGCTTAAATGATGAGTGTTGGTTATGGACCCAAGATATATCTTCGCGGTGTCATGCCATAAAATATTACATGGTGGCCTAGGCCACCGACCTCTTCCTTATGAAGAGTTGGTTCTTTTGGTGTTTTACTGGTTTTTATTTGCAAATCTCTTGTTCTTATGGGAAACTCACTCAATCTTGCCATTTATTGAATTTGGTTTTTGAAGGTTGAGAGTGAAGTACCATCCAGTTTGTGAAATCTATCCTAAGCCCCATATTGCCCCAAAACTTGCTCCTCTTGCCACATACATGTCCAATACCATATCTGGCATTTCTATGTAGTGGGGGTCGGAGACTCCGATGTGCAACACCGGAGACTCCGATCTGACCTAAGTCTCCGCGCCAACCCACGGAGACTCTGGTACACCGGAGACTCCGGTGTGCTTAGGCCGGAGACTCTGGTCTCGGTAGTTTCGCTAGGATCCAAAAGGGGATCGGGTTGAGGAGTTGTTTCACAACTCCTCATTCACCCCCGAACGCAACCCCTCCCCAGCCACCGTGTAACAGCCCCAGTTTGGCACCCTAAAATATGGGCCAAATTCTCACTTTTTGCTTTGCAACATTGCATCATGGCATCCATTTAAATTGCTACTTTAAAATAAAGCAAGATTGGAAAGCATTAAAGGAAACAAATCCAAGTTCCAAAAATCTCCAACCTCAATGCAATTGCTCAACTTGGTGAAACCAAATTAATTTGAACTTCCAAATTGTTCAGGAAGTTCCAAGTTTACTTATTATAACAATTTGTCAAAATCCAAATTATTGACAAGCAAAGATATAAAATTGAGAATCCAAAATTGGTTCAAATCAAATCCTATTTTTGAACCCAAGTTACACTTTCCAAAAATTCAAAATAAATTTTTGGGGAGCTTCTTTAATATATGGGGAGCCTCCATAAATAATTTCATTATTTTTGGAAATGCTTAAGTGCTCCAAATAAATATATTTTGGAAATTATCAAAAATGACTATAATCAAATCCTGTGAACAATTGTTATCCAAAACAATTTAACTTGCAACACCAATTTTGTGGAGGTGCTAAATGTTATGGGGAGCCTCTGTGTTTTTTTCCCAGAATTTTTGAAAATGGTTAAAGGCCTTAACTAAATTCCTAAAACCCTACTGGTTTTAAACTAAAAAGAAAAAGGAGGGAAAAGAGTAAAAAATCTGACGGGTGGGCCAACCCTGTGAGCCTCTCCTATTCCCCTCCTTCCTCACAGTGCTAGCGGTGGCACTGGAGCCATGCCGCGGCGCCCATGCCGCCCTGCCCAAGCAGCCGCGCCCCTGCTGCGGATAAGAGGACCCCGAGGCCCTCTGCTCCCCTACAAACCCTAGTCCTTCCCTCGCGCCGCCGCCACCCTCTGTTCTTCCTCCATGTCTTCTTCTCCTAGAAACCATCACGGCCGGAGCTTGAGCCCAAGCTCTTCACCGAATCGAGCCTCCCGGATCCAAGCGAGCTTGTCTAAAAGCTAGACCTATCTTTACTCCTTCATTTACACACCCCAGAGTCTCCTCTTCCGTCCTCTGCTTCTCGGGAACGAGCATACCCGAGCGCGCTCTGGAACGCCGAGCCGACCACCGTCGATGTCCCCGCTTGTACGCGCCTCCCCAAGCCACTACGCCATGTCTAGGAGGTCTGCGGCTACGCCTACGACCACCAAGCAGAAGGAATCAAGCCGGGGATCGCCGTACGCATCGATTCCGTCCACGACGTCGACTATGTTTGCCAAAGGGGAACGCCAAGGTCGCCGTCGTCTTCCTCCTCTACGTCGGCTTTGTCGGCCTCGAGCTTGTTCGACTACAGCAGCTACCTCTTCGTGAGCTCCCGCGCGTCTAACCTTTCTCCCGCTCCCCCTCTCCCTCTCGCCGGCGCCCCACCGTCGCCGCCAGTCGCCGTTTCCCTGCCGCCGCGCACCCCGTACAGCCCGGCCTTGCCCCCGGCCTGGGCCGGCCCAAAGGCTGGCCGCCTCGGGCACCAGCCCGACCTGGACCCCAGCCTGGGCCGGCCACAAGGCTGGCCCCTTCGGGTCACCCCCCGACTTTGAGCCCGGCCTGGCCGGTTTGGAGGCCGGCCTCTCTGGTTTTTCCTTTTTCTTTTTGGAGCTAAAACAAAATCAAATAATTGATAACTATTTAAATAATGCTCCAATTTTAGTAAATCAAATATCAAATTGTTCAGAAAAACAAACTCTACATGTTAGAACAATTGTAATGGTCTTTTGAATTTATATTCTTGCTGTTTATTTAAGAATATTAAAATGGCATAAATAATACCTAATTTGGGAAAAATCATAACTTGTTTTTTTATTAACCAAAATTTGTGAATAAAATATCAAAGTGATCAGCAACTCAAATGCTATCTAATCATGCTAATATAATATCATGACAACAAACTTTACTTTGATGTTATTCTTTATTTGATTAAAAGAATTAAATTCAAATAATCATTTAATTTACTATTTAATCATCGATAATTAGAAAATTTCAAATGAGGTACCAAAATGATCAGAAGAATAATACCTATCTAATCATGTCATGTTCATGAATACTTAAGACTTTTCTTCATAATGTAATAATTTACAAGCAATGAGGACATTAAGTTAAATATGGGGTTGCTTCCAAATAATTGCACTAATTATTTTGGCACTCCATTTAATATTGTTAGTTAAATTATATGATGATATCAATGCATAAACTTGTCATTTCATCATGTGTTTGCGCATTGCACTTCAATATGTGTTGATTGCCTTGTTTCTTTCGGTGTTTGCTTCTTCTCGTTAGAACACGAATCGAGATCGAGACGAGCCCGAAGTAGAGAGCTACAACACCGAAGGCCGACAATGGAATATGGAGCGACAAGTCAACGGCCCTATTTTCCCCGAAGCTCTATATCTTTATATTTCCAACCAAGGCAAGAGATAACCTAACCTTCTTGGCATCTAGCATCCTATTGTTTTTGTAAACTTATTTTATCCACCATAATATTGCATTCGATTCTAGGTCAATTTTGGTCAATACTAGAGTATCCTATGAATGCATGTTTTCCCCGAACCAATACATGCTTCCCCTCCTATGAACCATAGGTTTGATGTGTTGGCCGGAGACAAGTTATAGTTGTTGTATATATATGCTTAGCCATGCTTAGTCGAATGCTATTTATTGTCCGGTGATTTAATTCCATTATTATGATGTTGATGGAATGTTCGGACATGGTGGTAACTTGTGGTGCTTAATTAATTTGCTTAAAAGGCTTGGATGAGTTGCCATCGGGGATGGTGTTTTGCCTCATCTTTGCCCCTAGGGCGAGTTCCTGTCTTCGGACTCAAGGTTTGAGCATGCTGCCATTGGTGGGGGTATGGGCTCCTTACTATCTGAATAACTTGTGCGGGCGTATCCAAGGGTCCTGTAGTTTGCTATTTCCATTTGCGCGTGAGTGTGTGGGTGGAAAAGGAATGATGAGGACGGTGGTGTTTAGGACGTGGCGATGGGGCAGGGTGTTGAAATAGGCACTAAACTTGTCCTGTGGCCACAGATGACTCTTGGATAGTCTCATGCGAGTAAAGGTTTAACCGCGCCCACTCGCCGGCCTTCCCGGGAAGAGGGCCAATCAGGTGAGCCGGACGGTACCAATGGGTAAATTAGTACACCCCTGCAGGGTTAATCTTTTCGAAAAGCTGTGTCCATGGTTATGGACGCCTTGGGAATGGATTTACGGGATCATAAATAACTTTAACTTAATTAAAATTTGGCAGCTAAAGGTTGCATTTCAATGTGTGTTAAAAGGTTCATTTCCTTGAGGGTGATTCGAGGGAGTGACTTGGTGGAGTTGGGGAATGAGAAATGGTTACAAAGGGGTTCGATGAGAACCAAAGATGAAGTTTACCCTCTTATCCCTTCTTGAGAAAATATTCTGAGTAGTCGATGCCATGGGTCTTTTATATCTTTGTTTATGAAAACTAGCTTTATGCAAAATGACTACAATATAGCTTTAGAGCCTCCATCATCATTGGGCCTATATCGCCCTACTAAACTTGCGAGTACGTCGTACTCAGTCTCTCTTTGCTGCTTTTATAACTTGTTTCAGAGGAGGACGACACCAAGCTTACAGGTGGTTTCTTCTTGGACATCGACGAGTAGTTCGGGGTTCCCAGGTGGCAGCTTGGGACGTCAGAACAAGCTGGCATAGGTTATGTTTATGTGTAGGCCTCTTAGGCCATATATTTGGATCTTGTTGTACTAGACAACTACTACGCTTCCGCATGATGTATTGATTGGGTCGGTGACCCCTTTTGTGTGTATTTTGTATCTTTCTCATATATGAGTTGCTATATGATCTTTGTGTCGTAGAGTCTGTGATGTGCCAGTTGTTCCACAAGTCTTGATCTCTGTTTTATGCATTGATAGCTATGCCAGTGTTTATGGCACGATCGATGTGTTGCGTGGGAGTGGTAATTCCATGCCCTTCGATTGTGTAGCATAGCATGTGGGTTACATAGCCTCTTTGTATAATTCCGGGGTCGGGGCGCTACAAGTTGGTATCAGAGCAGGACTGCCTGTAGGAAACCCTTACTATTGGTCGATGTCGAGTCTAGTGATCGAGAAAATTATTTTTTAACCTAAAAATGAGTTGAGAAAACTCTCTTAGGATTCTTTTTTCTCCTTATCCAACTCGCTCCACTCTGAGTTATCTTATCTCTATTTGATTTAACGGTGCTTCTGCTCGTCTGCAAAATCCAAATCTTTAGGATCACGGGGTTGGCTTCTACCTTTAGTTTACTGGTTAGCTCTACTCGCCTGCCAACTCGGAAGCATGAAGAGAGGAGGTATTGTGGTTCATCAAGACATTCCTTTGCTTTAGCCCAAGATCTTGAACCGAAGGTCCCGGATTGTGCCAGGGCTCTAGTGTAATGATTCATGAGGGTTGTCGCCCTTGTGAGCATTATGCTATTGTGAGTCCCGGTGCATGAAGCTGATCTTTAAACCAAGATCTTTTCCGTTGAACCCTGCTGTTAATTGTCAAACCCTACATCAGGTTGGCAAAATTTGAAGTTAGTCTTCAAACTTGAGGTTGCAGCCGTAATTGACTTGTTCAGCAATGCTCTTCTCTGTCACTAGCTTTAGCTAGACTCTCTGTTATGGAACCATCTGAATCCCGACGGGATTGCTCTTAGCGAGTGGTCCATCAATGTCTGTGATTCATCCAATAACACTCGTTCCTGAAACCCTTTCGGCACTAGTTGCCGGAAGAGTGCTAACAAGGGCTTCTGCAATATCGTGGAATTGTTGATAGCCCGTTCCTTAATCTAAATCTGTCGTCCGACCTCTATCTGTCAGTTGATAGTCAAGTTTATCGTGCATTGGGGTGTTCTGATGCATGTTATTCTTGTGATTCGTCAAGACATTCCACACCGGGATGTCAGTAGAAACAAACTCCGGTACCTTGTCCATTTCTCGGTCAGGTCAAAGTATTGTAATTTGCGGAGTAAGAGCTTGTCTAGCTTTTGTTCCGTTCCACCTTGGAGTGTCACACTCTTTTATATCAAGAGGTCATGCTTAGTCTCATGACGTACTTGATGAAGTGCTGCTCTTACCCTTCCTTATCCATCTGCCTCCGAGCTACTCGGCTCGAGAATGTTGAGGATGTATATCGTTGTGGTAATCGGATTTTCTTAGCAATTGTTATTGTTGTGAAATCCAAGGACTTTGGTGGCACTCTTAGCATGAATGGTAATCATATCATCGATCTGAGTTGTCTGTGTTGCCAAGTCCATTCTTTCAGGTGCACACCTTCGGTCAACGAGTTAGATTCGTGTAGAAACTCTCAAGACCACATCTTTTTACTTGAAAAGCAAGTTTCTGTCGCAACCAGTGACTTTTGTCGCCATGGGTCCGAGTGAAGTTCACTTTGTCTCCTCGGGTTAAATCACAAGTTGGTCATGCATGTGCGGATTGTTGTTGAGATGGTAGGTTGTTACCTCCAGTTCTCTAAATACGTCATGTATGCCACTAGCCGAGTTGTTCTTAAAAAAGAATAGGTTGTCAAATGTCAGCATCTTACCATTGTGTCCCAATCAGGACCCAGTAGTGCTTCATTGATTGGAGTACATGCTGGTTCAATTTTTCCCTTCGTAGTCATGACCCCATGGAACTTGCAACCTAGCCCTTGCTCTGGAGTTGGACACCGTGGCCCGTGTCTTGAAAACTAGTGACCCCACCCTTCGTCAGTTTCTGCAACCTTCCCCTTCAGACCTGCTAAGCCTGAAGTATCTGTACCCCTAACCAAATCTGAACCTCAAGTAGAACTGATGCTCGGTGGTTTATCAAGAGCATGACCTAGTCCTACCTGAAACCCCGACCAGTCCGATGTTGTGGTTCACGCACCTCACCGGAAGGTCTTTTGACGAAATCTCTTAACTCTTTCAAAATCAATTACTATCCATGAGGATCATGTGTAACTTAATCTAAGAGTTCCTCTAAGGTCTTTTTCTATCTTCAAGTACGACCTTCACTTCAGGATCGATTGAAGGCTATCCCGAAGCCGGAGTGTGATATCTAGAACCTCAAGGAGAACCTTACCACGAAGTTGCTAAATATCTATCGGTCGATCCCCCTACTCCTTGTATCTTGGGAATAGCTAGTGTATAAGGTTTTACCTCTCTATCTAAAAGTGGATCAATGCTATATCCTTCCCACCTCGGTGAACCCAAGGTTTTGCCCAATCACACGGACGTTGGGTCAATTCCTCAGTCCCGTTAGGGCCAAGCTTTTAACCTTATGGAAACATCTGGGATGTCGAAATCGTGGAGTCCAGAAGATGTCCCTTCTCCTCGCGGTGCGCCAAATCTCTACTAGCTACACATCAGAGTGGTTTGAAGTGATGTCTTGGTCTTGGACAAAGATCCCGAACAAAGTGATCGGTCGTCCTATCCTCGGCTCGACCTTTTTTTGGTCAAGTCGTTCCTAGTTTCCTCAATGGCTTAGGGGTTTTGGGAAGGGTTCATTCTGTCCGTCACTTTAAGCTATCTTCTGTTCTTTCCGCCGCATCGACATGTCATGCTAGTTAGCCTAAGCTATGCAACAAGTAAGATCATCGTGGGATCGAGAAGATCGTTGAAGTTAAGGGTTGCCATGTTTCCCTCATCCCTCTTCCTACTCTAGAATCTCGGGACGAGATTCCTGTAAAGGGGTAGAATTGTAACAGCCCCAGTTTGGCACCCTAAACTATGGGCCAAATTTTCACTTTTTGCTTTGCAACATTGCATCATGGCATCCATTTAAATTGCTACTTTAAAATAAAGCAAGATTGGAAAGCATTAAAGGAAACAAATCCAAGTTCCAAAAATCTCCAACCTCAATGCAATTGCTCAACTTGGNAACTTTTTCTTTGAAATGTAAGTTCCCTCCCGCAACCAGTGACATATGTCGTCGTGGGTCCGAGTGAAGTTCGCTCGTCTCCCCGGAAAGAATCCCAAGCTAGTCATGTATGTGCGGATTGTTGTTGAGACTGTAGGCGTTTGCCTCCAGTTCTCTAAATCCGTCATGTATGCCACAGGCCGATTTGTTCCTAAATATGAAGAAGTTGTCAAATCTCATCCGCTTACCAGTGTTTCCCAAATCAAGAATCAGTTGTGCTTCAGTGATTGGAGTACGTGCTGGTTCAATTTCCCTTCGTAGTCATAACCCAATGGAACTTGCAACCTAGCCCTTGCTCTAGAGTTGGACACCGTGGCCCGTGTCTTGAAAACTAGTGACCCCACCCTTCGTTAGTTTCCGCAACCTCCCCCTTCAGACCTGCTAAGCCTGAAGTATCTGTACCCCTAACCAAATCTGAACCTCAAGCAGAAATGATGCTTGGTGTTTATCAAGAGCACGACCTAGGCCCATTTGTAACCCCGACAATTTCGGTGTTGTGGTTCAAGCACCTCACCGGAAGATCTACTGACGAATCTCTTCAATCCGTAAAAAATCACTCACTATCCATGAGTATCATGGGTAAATTATTCTAAGAGTTCCTCTAAGGTCTTTTCTATCTCAAGTACGACCTTCGCTTGAGGATCGATTGAAGGCTATCCCGAAGCCGGAGTGTAATATCTAAAATCTCAAGGAGAACCTTACCACGGAGTTGCTAAATATCTATCGGTCGACCCCTCTACTCCTTGTATCTTGGGAATAGCTCGTTTATGAGGTTTTATCTCTCTATCTATTGGTGGATCAGTGCTATATCTATCCCTCCTAGTTGAACCCAAAGTTTTACCCAATCACACGGACAGTGTGAGATTTCATCAGTCACGTTAGGGCCAAGCTTTTAATCTTATGGAACGTCTTGTATGTCAAAAGCATATACTCCAGAAGATGTCCTTCTCCTCACGGTGCTTCAAATCTCTCTGGTCTACCCATCGGGGTGGTTCGTTTTAATGTCTTGGTCTTGGACAAAGATCTTGATAAATTCAAGCGAACAAGGTGATCGGTTGTCCTATCCTCGGCTCGACCTTTGTTGGTCAAGTCGTTCCTAGCTACTCGATGGCTTATGGTTTTGGGCAAGAGTCATTTTGTCTATCACTTTAAGCTATCTTCTGTTCTTTCCGCCGCATCGACATGTCATGCTGGTTATCTTAACTTTGCAACAAGGAAGATCATCGTGGGCTCGAGTAGATCGTTGAAGTTAAGGGTTGCCATGTTTCCCTCATCCCTCTTCCTACTCTAGAATCTCGGGACGAGATTCCTGTAAGGGGGTAGAATTGTAACAGCCCCAGTTTGGCACCCTAAAATATGGGCCAAATTTTCACTTTTGCATTCTTGTTTACATCATGGCATGCATATGAAATTGCTACTTCTAACAATCAACATATGCAAGCAATTAAAATGGGGAAGCAAACTTCCCAAACATCCAAACTAATGAAATTGCTTAACTTGGCAAACAAATCATTCTTGGACTTCCAAATTGTTTAGGAAGTTCCAAGTTTACATTCTATAACCAATTCTCAAAATCTAAATATTGCCAAATAAGAAATGAATTTGAGAATCCAAAATTGGTTCAAATCAAATCCTAATTTTGAAACCAAGTTCAACTTTTCAAAAATTCAAAATAAAATTATGGGGAGCTTCATTGTAATATTATGAGCCTCCATAAATATTTTCATTAGTTATGAAGATGCTTAAGTGCTCCAAATAACTATAATTTAGAAATTAACAAAAATGACTATAATTAAACCCTGTGAAAAAATGTTGTGCCAAAACAATTTAAATTGCAACACCAATTTTCGTGGAGGTGCTAAACTGTTATGGGGAGCCTTTGTGAATTTTTCAGAATTTTTAAAAAATGTTTAAGGGCTTTAATTAATTGTCTAAACCCTACTGGAATTAAATAAAAAGGAAAAGAATAAAACCCTGACGGGTGGGACCTACCTGTCAGCCGCTCGCCTCTCCTTCTTCCTCTCCCTGAGCGAGCGCACGGGCCGGCCGCACTGGCGCCATGCCGCCATGCTCAAGCTGCCTCCCACACGCTGCGGCCCCCCGCTTGATAAGGGCCACCGACGCCCACCTGCTCTCCTCACTACTCGGCTCTCTCCCGAACCCTAACCTTAACCCTAACCCTATCTCCCTCTCTCTCGTCCATCTGTTTCCCTCTCCCGCAAGCACCACCCCGCCTCGTCATGGCGCCGCCGTTCCAGTGCTTCCGAAGCTCCTCCAACGAGCCCTCAAGATCCACCGCGGCGTCCACTACCTCCTGGTCCATGGAATCGAGCTGGAGCTTCTCCGACGCGTCGCGTTCTTCCTCGCCTCCTCCCACACCGACGGAGCTCCGCTGCCACAATTCGTCTCCGCCAGTCATCCCCAAGCTCGATCGACTGCAGATGCTGCCTCTCGGTGAGCCCTCCGTCCGCCTGGACCACTCCCTTCTCCTCCTCGTGCTCTGGGTGACCTTGCCGTCGCGCGACACCGTCGGTCACCATTCGGCCATGGACGAGCTCGTCCATGACGTGCTGCTCCCTGTCCTCTGTCGCCCGCACTCTGCACCCTCCACACCGAACTCTCGCTGCACCCACACACCCACACCGTCACCCCTCCCCCTCTCTCTTTTTCCTCTCGCTCACACCGACGCCGCGCGCTGTCGCCGCCGGTGACCACACGCCGCACGCGTGCCTGCTCGCCCGACCGTGCTCCCGGCCTGGGCCGGCCAAAAGGCCAGAGGCCTCGGGCGCTTGCCCGGCCCGTTGCCCAGCCTGGGCCGGCCACGAGGCCGGCTGCCTCGGGTCACTGCCCGGCCTTGAGCCCGGCCTGGCCGGTTTGGAGGCCGGCCTGCAGACTATTAGTTTTCCTTTTGGTTTTAGAATTCAAATAAAACACTTGATATTATTTTAATATTGCTTTAAAAATAGTAAATCAAATATCAAATTGATCAGGAAAACAAAACTCTACAATATAGGATCATTGAAATGATCTTTTGAAACTTTTTAACTTGCCATTTATTAAAAATTGTTAAAATGGCAAAAAGAAATTACAATTTGGGAAAAATCATAACTTATTAAATATTTCACCAAAATTATGAATAAAATATCAATGTGATCAACACTTCAAATGCTATCAAACCATGCAATTATCAAATCATAATCACAAATATTTGTTTGATGTATTCTTTAATTGATTAAAGGAATCAAATTCAATTAATTATTTTAATTCACTATTTATTCATCGAAAACTCGGAAAATTACAATAAGGTACCAAAATAATCGGAAGAACAAAAGCGTACTTAATCATGTCATGTTCATGCATATTTAAGCCACTTCTTTTGTAATGTAATAAATTACAAGTAATGTGGTCACTAAGGTAAATGTGGGTTGTTTCAAAATAATTGCACTAATTATTTGGAACCCCATTTAATTTGTTAGATAAATTAAATGATGATATCGTTGCATAACCTTGACATCTCATCATGATTGTGCATTGCACCTGTCTTCGTGTGATTTATTTGTTCTTTTGTATTATTTTGGGTATCGATAGATTCCGGAGTCGAGGGTTCCCTCGCCTATTCCGACAAGCAGTACTACACGCCCCGGCAGCAAGGCAAGAGATAACCTAACCTTCTTGGCATCTAGCACCCTATGTTTTATAAACTTATTTTATCCACCATAATATTGCATTCGATGCTATGTCAATTTTGGTCAATACTAGAGTATCCTATGAATGCATGTTTTCCCCGAACCAATACATGCTTCCCCTCCTATGAACCATAGGTTTGATGTGTTGGCCGGAGACAAGTTACAGTCGTTGTTTAATAAATGCTTAGCCATGCTTAGTCGAATGCTAGTTTTGTCCATTGATTAATTTCCATAATTTGATGTTGATGGAATGTTTCGGACATGGTGGTTACTTGTGGTGCCTAATTAATTTGCTTAAAAGGCTTAGATGAGTTGCCATCGGGGATGGTGTTTTGCCTCATCTTTGCCCCTAGGTGCGAGTTCCTGTCTTCGGACTCAAGGTTTGAGCGTGCTGCCATTGGTGGGGGTATGGGCTCCATACTATCTGAATAACTTGTGCGGGCGTATCCAAGGGTCCTCTAGTTTGCTATTTCCATTTGCGCGTGAGTGTGTGGGTGGAAAAGGAATGATGAGGACGGTGGTGTTTAGGACGTGGCAATGGGGCAGGGTGTTGAAATAGGCATTGAACTTGTCCTGTGGCCACATATGACTCTTGGATAGTCTCATACGAGGTAAAGGTTTAACCGCGCCCACTCGCCGGCCTTCCCCGTAAGAGGGCCAATCAGGTGAGCCGGACGGTACCAATGGGTAAATTAGTACACCCCTGCAGGGTTAATCTTTTCGAAAAGCCGTGTCCACGGTTATGGACACCTTGGGAATGGATTTACGGGATCATAAATAACTTTAACTTAATTAAAATTTGGCAGCTAAATGTTGCATTTCAACGTGTGTTAAAAGGTTCATTTCCTCGAGGGTGATTCGAGGGAGTGCCTTGGTGGAGTTGAGGAATGAGAAATGGTTACAAAGGGGTTCGATGAGAACCAAAGATGAAGTTTACCCTCTTATGCCTTTTTGAGAAAATATTCTGAGTAGTCGATGCCATGGGTCTTTTATATCTTTGTTTATGAAAACTAGCTTTATGCAAAATGACTACAATACAGCTTAGGGCCTCCGTCATCATTGGGCCTATATCGCCCTACTAAACTTGTGAGTACGTCGTACTCAGTCTCTCTTTGCTGATTTTATAACTTGTTTCAGAGGAGGACGACACCGAGCTTACATGTGGTTTCTTCTTGGACATCGACGAGTAGTTCGGGGTTCCCAGGTGGCAGCTTGGGACGTCGGAACAAGCTGGCTGGGTTGATGTTTATTTGTAGGCTTCTTATGCCATATTTGGATCTTGTTGTATTAGACAACTACCTCGCTTCCGCATGATGTACTGTTGGGTCTGCGACCCCTTTGTGTAATTTGTATCTTTCTCATATATGAGTTGCTATATGAACTTTTGTGTCATAGAGTCTGTGATGTGGCCAGTTGTTCCACAAGTCTTGATCTCTGTTTTATACATTGATAGCTATGCCAGTGTTTATGGCAGGATCGATGTGTTGTGTGGGAGCGGTAATTCCATGCCACTCGATTGTGTAGCATAGCCTGTGGGTTACATAGCCTCTTGTATAATCCCGGGGTCGGGGCGCTACATGAGAAAAGAGGAGGAGAATCACCTGAAGCCCATGGCCGTAGCTCCAAGACGACGGGCTGTGCCCTCATGGTCTGTGGAGAAGGACCAGAGGAGGAGCGAGCACCACCACCAACACCACCCGTGTGCGCAGAGTGAAGAGAGAGGGTCCATGGAGGCGTGGCCGAGCCGAGGCTCGACTAGAATGGAGTGTAGGCGATTAGGAGGCGGCGTCGGGGGTTGCGTCCATCGGAAAGCCGTCCCGACCGACATCAGAGTGGAGGTGAGGTGAACAGGAGTCGAGCAGAGGTAGAAGCAGCAGCAGGAGGCGCAGGAGCCCGGGAGCAGCGCCGGCGACCCAAGCCCCATCGGCTAGGGTTAGGGTTCAGCGGACGATCTCGTTTCGAGCACGCAGAGGGCGAACCCTGATGGGGAATCAGTAGAGAAGGAGGGGCGGAGCAGTAGCAGGGCTCCACGGTAGCAGACGTGGCCGTAGCTGGCCGGAGCAGAGGGTGGCGACGGCGGCGGCGTCCGCGCGCGTGAGAAAGAGAAGGGGAACGAGAGGTCGTGCTCGTGCGTGCGTGTGCGTGAGAGGTTTGAGAGAGAGGGGTGAGAGTTGGGTCGGGTTCAACCCAGTAACTGTTTGGGCTTAGCCCAAACGGTTGGGTTCGACCCATTCCAAGAAAAAAGACCGTAGGGTCATTTTGGTAGTTTAGCCAGCCTATACTAAAATTCATTCAAATTCAAACAATTTAAAATCCTCACCCAAACTCCGAAAAATTCAAATATAATCCTAAAAATAAAGTAAAAATATGTTTTCAACTCAAAATTTTATAAGGATTTCAAATATGATTTTTATTTCATTATTGAAAAGGTTTTTTTGAGTGAAAAATTAAAAGATCCTTAAGTGGATATGATTTAAATTAATTTCAAAAAAGTTTTGAAAATATTTTATTATGTGATAATCCAAGATCCTTAAGTGGACATGAATTGAATTATCTACAAAATTGAAGGATCCTTAAGTGGAAATGAATTGAACTATTTTCAAAAACAATTATTTTTCTAAAGAAAAACAATTTGAGTAATAAGCTCAAAGTATATATTTTGAACTTTATTACATTCTATAAATGACTGTCCTGTTACTCATCCTAGGTAAAACACACAAAGAAGAATTTATATAAAATTATTTCACTCTTGTGTTGATAATAATTGAAATTTATTAAGTAAAGAAAAGTTGAATAAGTAACTGCTTACAATTAAGGAAGTTATATCAACTAGTTCAAATACTTTTAATAAACTTTTGCAAGTGATTTAGTAATCAAATAATTCTCATATAATCATTCATCTAAATCTTATCAAAATCCTTAAGTATTAAATAACATCACCAAAAGGTAATAAAACAACCCTAAACCAAAGAATACGATGTTATCAAAGTATCAAGTACAACGAAGCTTACACTTGTGAGCTTGGGTATTTTTGGGGATTTTACGATGCATCTCATATCTATGCATAATAGCATCTTGACAGTGTTTCAGTAGTCCTTACCAGGACTACATTGCTATTTTCAGATCTCAGGGTTTTACCCAAAACCCTAGAACCCCGAAGGACATGATTGCCACCTTTATCACAGGCAAGTTTATTCTGGCATACCGTTTGATGTATTTTTATCAAAGTACTTGCAAAGTTACTTATACATTCTTTCAATTGCATCGAAAAGAAAAATTATTTTCGAATGATGTGGTATATACTATTGGTTGGCGATGGAACAATGGTAAGATGAATAGGTACGGTGTTCCAGCGTACGGGAAGGTATTGTCGTGTCTTGGATCACGGACACCGGGAGTAAAGGATACCCCTTTTTAGGTTCGGCACGGGGCGCGAAGGAGGCTGGGAGACGCCAACTTCCGGGAGAACCTCGCCAAGATCTCCGATCTACGTACTAGCAAGCAACGCAGAGACACAAGGAGTTTATCCAGGTTCAGGCCGCCCGGAGGCTAAAAGCCCTACTCATGCATGTCTGGATTGAGCAGATCATCATGGTGTGGCTTATAGAGGTGGTGGCGGGTGAGAAACCGGGAGGTGTTGGCTAGAGGTTGAGGGCGAGCAGATCCTTTCCCGGAGGAGATCACCTCTTGCCTAAGCTAGACCTGAATGGTGCGCTACCTAGCCTAGCCTCCGACTCTCTGAAATTCCTTCCCTTCCCTTCGGTGTCTCAGTCCTCCTTTTATAGGCTAAGGGGATCCCACAGGGGCACCTATGGGGGCGGAGGGGTTTTAGGCGGGAAAACCCCTCCAGGTTCTTCTTATGGGGCAACGTGGCCTCTTCTCGTCCAAGTATTCTTCTGAGCGGGGTTAGGTGTGGTCGCCCACCTTTTGGAGGGCGGGCAAAGGTGGGCGGACAAAGGCTACACCTTTACCGACTGTGTCCCGTGCGGCGCCTCCATCTTCTTGGTGCCCAAGTCTTCTAGGAGCTTCCAACAGGAGCTGGCCAGCTTATCCTCTTCGCCTGTATGGAGCTTGGAGCCCGGGGGTGAGCCTGGCCTCCTGTCGGGCGTCCGAGTCCTCGGGACCTCCGCGTCGTCTGCCGGGTTGAGGGTGACCCCGGAAGGCCACCCGGTCCTTAGTCGTGATTGTCGATTCCGTCCTTGTTCGGTTATTGTGGGGTAGATGGGGAGGCCCATCTGTCGGTCTTGAATCCTTGCCTTGTTCGCCTCTTGTTGGGCCCACAAGTTGTGGAGCCACTTTGACCGCATTAGGGTGAAAGAACAAACGATGTCCCGGATGTCGCCTAGAGGGGGGTGAATAGGCGATTAAAACCTTTTCTAATTAAAGGCTTGATAATTGCGGAATAAAACTATGTGTTTAAATTAACAAGCCAACAACCTAATTTCTAGGCTCACCTATGTGCATCAACAACCTATGCTAAACAAGGCAAGCAACAAGGTGATATCAAGATAAAGAACTTCAAGCACGAAGGCTATCACAATGTAAATTGCATAAGTAAAAGCCCGGGTATAGAAATAACTGAGGCACGCGGAGACGAGGATGTATTCCCGAGTTCCTCTTTGTTAAGGGAGTACACCTCGTTGGAGGGGTGTGAGCTCGCCACAAAAGGCCTACTCAAGATGGCACAAATGCCTCACCCTATTCTCCGATGAACCGCACCCAAAGGTTTGGTTCACCTTCCACTATCGGAATCCTTCGAGGCGGAATCCGGAGCCTTTACACCACTAAGCTTGGGGTACGCATCCACAACCGAATTGGAGGCTCCCAAGAATCACCACAACACCGTCTAGGGTCCAAAGACCCAAGAGTAACAAGCTTCCAACCTTCAATCCCACGAATCACCGTGGGGAGCACAACCCAATGCACCTAATGCAAAAGGCAAAAACACACCAAGTGGTCAAATCTTTCTCCCCAAAATCCAACCAAAGCAACTAATGCTATGGAGGGATTTAGGAGGAAGACAAAGGAGAAACACCAAGAACTCCAAAATCTAGATCTACTAGGTTCCCCTCACTTAGAGGAGGAATGGATTGGTGGAATGGTAGATCTAGATCTCCTCTATTGAATCCCTAAATTTGGGCAAGAATCATTGGAGGGATTGAGAGGAATCAAGCTTTTTCGAGGTCAAACAATGGAGGAGAGAGGAAAAAAGAGCTCTAATGGTTGGGGAACCATTGGGGAAGAAGGCCCCTTAAATAGGTCCCCCGAAATCTGACCGTTATGCAGTTTTCGTGGTCGTCCGGAATTGGTCCGGAATATTCCGAAACACTAACAGAGAGCAAAACTGGTTCACCTCGGAATCCGTCCGGAAATTACCCGGAAAATTCCGAGCTGTCCGGAATGACCCGGAAAATTCCGGATGAGATATAGAGAGTAAAACAGCACGCACGAGAAACGCGATATCTTTTACATCCGGACTCCGTTTTCGATGATCTTGGGCTCGTTGGAATCGTCACAACGAGCACAACAAGAATATGCAGAGAAACATCATAGTCCAAAAAAATATTATAAAACCAAATGGGGAAAGGTAAAACCTTTATTTTGAAAACCGGAAATGCCGCATCTTTTGCAATTGAAGTCCGAATGAAGTAAAACCAATTTTGTTGGAAAGAGGACGACAAATGCAACCTTTGAAAATGGCAAACAAGCAATGGAGATTTTGCAAAGAAATGGAAGAGATAAATCTTCCGCACGGATGAACCGGCAAAATCTCCAATACCGAAACCGCAATAGAAGACGCATATAAAAACCGTTTTCGGTGAACTTGGCTTTGTCATGACGAGCACGACAAGCACCAAGACCACACCACGATAAGAGACAAATAGGAACCAATAAAGATGAATGCATGGATGCAAAGGTTTGTGCTCTCTACGACGATACGATCATGATACTCGGTCGAGAGCCCCTCTTGATAGTACGGTTATCTATCCTATAACCCGGTCTCTCACTAAACAACATGAGACCGGTAAAATAGAAACCCTATCAAGATCATACCTTTGCCTTGCGCATAAACCACTTGAGGTCAATGAAGACGATCTTCAACTCCTCAAGACGCACCACCTTTCTTCATTGCGCTTTGCTTGGTGAAGATTCACTTGTTGCTCCCCCATACACCAAGATGGGAGAAGCACCTCTTCGGCATATCTTCACTTGGACTTGAGTGTTGATCAACACGCACTTAGCCTTGATCAACACAACTTTTCTTCCCTTAGCCTTGACTCCAACAAATGGAGATCAAGCAACGCAAATGGACACACCTATAAATGTAGTTTAATACAAACATTAGTCAATAGAGATTGTCATTAATTACCAAAACCATGCATGGGAGCAACCATGCACTTTCAAGGGGAACCACGTGTTCCACTGTTGCGACAGTAGCCTGATACGTCACAAACGTATCTAGTTTTCCAAACACTTTGCTATTGTTTTGCCTCTGATTTTTAATGAATTGTTTGGAACTAACCCGAACTGATGCTGTTTTCAGCAGAATTGCATTTGGTGTCTTTCTTTTGTGCGGGGTTCAAAAGTTCACGGAAAATTCCAGAAAAATCAGAAAAGAGATTTTTTTTAGGGAAAATAGCCATGGAGCCAGAAGACCATGAGGGGGGGCCACCCTAGGAGAAGGAGCGGGTCCCACCCGCGGGTGGGACCTAGGCCGCGTCCGAGGGCCGTCCCTGCCCCTGGGACATCGCCTCTCGGCCCCCCTTCGCATATAATCTCCTTTTGACCTAAAAACGAAGACCCCCAATCACTTTTTCCAGAAACCTTACGGAGCTCCACCGCCATCGCGAAACCTAAATTCGGTGTTCAGGATCGTTGTTCCGGCACCCTGCCGGAGTGGAGATCACCGCCATCGTCACCGCCAATGTCTCTCCATCAACCATCCATGACATCCCCATCCATGTGTGAGTAGTTCCCTGCTGTAGGCAAGGGGATGGAAGAGATTGAATAAGATTGCTCATGTAATTTGATGCCAAATTGTTAGGGCATGATGCCTAGTATCCTCTATTTGTGTTAATCATCGTTGGTACAATTAGTTATGCTTAATGCTTGTCACTTTGGGCTCGGGTGCCATGATTTCAGATCTGAACACTTTATGTTTCCATGAATATAATTGATGTTTTGGGTCCTATCTACTAATTGTATGCACTTGTTGTCAACCCGAATCGGTGACCCTGAGTGACAGAAACGGGGACATCGATAGGAACGGTTGGTAACTCGAGGGTTACATGTATTCATTGTGTGTTAATGCTTTGCTCCGGTGTTCTATTAAAAGGAACACCTTAATTGCCATTTGTTCCTTAATTGGCCCGGCTGAAACCGGATGGCAAGAAAAAGGATGCTGTGCAAGTTCTTATTGCAAGCACGTACGGCTAAATTAGGAATACATGCCTATGATTGTTTGATACTTGGATGCTATATTTATTTTGCTTCGTGTCTAGTCTATTATATAATTAAAACACAAGACAGCCAACGGTTGAGATTTATCACCCTAAAACTACAACGTATAAACGGTGAAGATTTGAGGAAGCTAGTTGTCCGTCCTCAACACGTATCAATCGGAAGCACATGTCAGCTAAGCTAAGCTTAGGAAGCACACGGATAGATGTCAGGCTTCAACACGTACGTACATGAATCTGAAAAGCAAATAGCTTCCACACGTGGTGGCTGCGAAGATATAGGAAGGGATCTCCAAGGTGCTGACGATAGATCGCCTTGCAGAAGAAGCGGGCCGCAATATCGAGGCGCTGACGATAGATCGCCTTGCAGAAGCGAGCCGCAATATCGAGGTGCTGATGAAGCAGGCGGAGGGCATGGCGGTGACGATGGAATTCGAGCTGCGGCTCGACGAGTACTGCAGCGACCTCTCGGTCTCGGTCTCTCGGACATGCGCAAGGAGCTCCTACACTTGAAGACTGTTGCGATCCCCTACACTTGTGGGTCATCAAGACTATTTTCTGGCACCGTTGCCGGGGAGCATAGCTCTATTTATAAGTTCACCTGGGAGTTTTTCTGTCTGCTATAATTTATTCTTCATCATGAAGGGTAGGCGTGATCCTAAGTTTCCGATATTACCATCCACCACATGGAAAGGCACTGCTCTGAACTCTAAAGCTATTCTTGATTCACCTACTGTTTTAAATCGACTTGTTACACACTGGTCCTACTGTTGATGCATCACTTTCTGAGTCTGCTACTGTTTCTGATGAATTTGATGATGCTTCTCTTATGCTTGATGATTCTGGTTCTTTAGGTCCTTTTCTGGATACTCTTATTTCTAATACTGAGAAAATTACAAATCTTGATGAAAGACTTATTACACCTGCTAGTTCTCCTGAATTATACAATTATGAGAGTAGGTATCCTGATGATTCTTATATTGATGTTAATGATGAATTTATTAGACAATATATGAATTGTGAAGCTTCAAGAGATCCTGATGCTTTGAGGAAATTGCTTGAAAAACATGCTGTTAAAAATCATTTCACACCTGATCCTGAATTTGCTACTTCTCCTATATGCATTAAAGATGATGATTTTGATTTCTCTGTTGATCTCTCACTTATATCAAATGTTGAATCTGATCCTTTTTGTGGAACTGAGAATGATGATGCTATTGAACACATGAATAAATTAGCTTCGCTTAGCTTACTATTTTCTGATGACAAGAAGATACATCGTTATTATTTAGTAAAGTTGTTTCCTTTTTCATTAAAAGGTGATGCTAAAGTGTGGTATAATGCTTTACCTTATGGTTCCATTAAAAGTCCTCATGAATTGCTTGATGTTTTCTTTGCAAAATATTTTCCCGCTCACATGCAGCATGAGGCTTTGCAGAGAATTTTCAATTTCAAACAGCTGGAGGATGAGCATCTCCCTAAAGCTTGGGGGAGATTTGGCTCATTATTTAGGGCTCGGCCAGGGCATGATATACCGAAGAATGATCTCCTTGATATATTTTATAATGGACTAACGGATGAATCAATGACATACCTAGATAGCTGTGCTGGTTGTGTTTTCAGGAAAAAGGACTGTAGCTGAAGCTGAAGAATTAATGGCTAAGATAGCAAAAATTATGATGAATGGAGTGGTCCTGAGCCTCCTCCTTTACCAACCCCAAAGAAAAGGGGAGTGCTTTTCTTAAACCCAGAAGACATGCAAGAGGCCAAGAAATCTATCAAGGAGAAAGGTATTAGAGCTGAAGATGCGAAAATTTTACCTCCAATTGAAACTTTATGTGAGCCTACCACTCACCCACCTATGGTAGAGGTACATTCACTTTATGATTTTACTGTCAATGATATTCCCTATAGCAAGCCTCCTAGTCGGTGTTTGGATGAATTTGATAACTTTATTGTTAAACAAACTCATTTTAATATGCAAATTCAAGAACAATTAAATGATAACACTCTGGTTATTAAAAATTTGTATTCTGTCTTGGAGAAAACTGCTAATGATGTTAAAGGTCTTGTTAAGCATTTTCACATGGTCCAAACTCAACTTGAACAAATTACTAAAGTACAAAAAGATTTGCTTGCTGGTATTCCTTTACAAAGTAATAAACAAGCTTATGGTGTTTCAACTAGAGGTGGTATCACTACTCAAGACCCTTTATATCCTGAAGGACATCCTAAAAGAATTGAACAAGAATCTCAATTGGCTGAAAATAATATTACTAGCTCCCCTAAAAGGAAAAAGAAAAAGAAGAAACATAAAGAATTAGGAGAAACTAGTAATATGGAACTTGATAAAGAACTAGTAGTCAATAATCCTAATGATGTTTCTATTTCTGATGCTGAAACTGAAAGTGGTAATGAGCATGAGGATGATAATAATAAACCTGAAGAACAGGAGGAGGAGACTGCACCTCCTGTTGCTAAAAAGCATGGTAGGGAAAGAGAGCCATGGGTGCAAAAGCCCATGCCTTTTCCAACAAAATCTCATAAAACCAAAGAGGAGGAACACTATAATAAATTATGTGAATGGATGAAGGCTCTATTTTTGCAAATTCCTTTGACTGATGCTATTAAATTACCTCCATATTCAAAATATATGAAAGATATTGTTTCTACAACAACAACAACAACAAAGCCTTTCAGTCCCAAACAATTGGGGTAGGCTAGAGTTGAAACCCATAAGATCTCGAAACCAAGTCATGGTTCTGGCACGTGGATAGATAACTTCCACAGACCCCTATCCATGACTAGTTCTTTAGTGTAAAGCAAAGAGTATTTGGGAACCGGCACAACCCTCTAGGGGTGGCTATTCTCATGTTTATATAGTGTGTTTACAAGGAGTCCAATACCCATACGGTATGGCATACAAGGAATATACAAGGAGGACTACAATACATATTCTAACACCCTCCCTCAATCTTAACCGTGCTCTGAATCGAGGAGGGTAAGATTGCGCCGGTAGGCCTCAAACTGTGGCAGAGGCAGCGGCTTGGTGAAGATGTCAGCAAGTTGATCTTTTGATGAGATGAACTTGATTTGTAGTAGTTTCTGTGCAACACGTTCCCTTACAAAGTGATAATCAACTTTGATGTGTTTTGTTCGAGCATGGAATACCGGGTTAGCTGAAAGGTATATAGCACCAATGTTGTCACACCAAATAATAGGAGGTCTATCTTGAGAGATTCCCAATTCTTGAAGCAAAGACTGTACCCAAATGAGCTCTGCAGTAGCATTAGAAACAGTCTTGTATTCAACCTCCGTACTACTACGAGAAACTGTAGCCTGCTTGCGAGCACTCCAGGCGATCAAATTTGACCCAAAGAACACAACATATCCCCCGGTGGATCGCCTGTCATCTGGACTGCCAGCCCAGTCAGCATCAGAGTAAGCAGAGGGAACCCCTGACGGATTAGGTCGAAGATGAAGGCCGTAAGATACTGTGAGGTGCACATAGCGCAGAATGCGCTTGACAGCAGACCAATGTGTATCTCGTGGCGCATGAAGGTACTGGCAAACTCTGTTGACAGCATAGGAGATGTCCGGGCGAGTGATCGTCAAATACTGGAGATCACCAACAATACTTCGATACTCGGTAGCATCATCAGAGGATAGAGGCTCACCATCAACCACAGTGATCTTGTCAGTGGTAGACATAGGAGTCGTAGTCGTCTTACACTTGAGCATCCCAGCACGACGCAGTAGATCCAGTGAGTACTTTTTTTGTGTCATAGTCAGGCCACGGTCATGATGCGTAACCTCCATACCAAGGAAGAAGTGAAGTGTACCCAGATCTTTGACAGCAAAATCACTACCCAAGGCAACAATGAGAGCATCAGCAGCTGAAGTGGAGGAACTGACAAGAATAATATCATCCACATAGACCAGGAAATACATAGTAACCTCAGGCTTCTGAAGAAGAAATAACGATGAGTCAGCTGTAGAGGGCACAAAACCATGGGCACGAAGAGCAGTGGCAAGACGAGCATGCCAGGCACGAGGAGCTTGCTTCAGGCCATATAGTGCTTTAGTGAGACGACACAAGTAATCAGGACGATCAAGATCAACAAACCCAGGGGCTGGCGCATATAAACCTCCTCCTCCAATAAGCCATGAAGAAAGGCATTCTGCACATCAAGCTGACGAAGAGACCAACCTCGAGTGACTGCAAGTGATAACAGAAGTCTAATTGTTGTAGGCTTGACCACAGGACTGAAAGTGTCTTCATAGTCAAGACCATAGCGTTGCTTGAATCCTTTAGCAACGAGACGCGCCTTGTAGCGCTCAATAGACCCATCAGAATGTTTCTTCACCTTGAAGACCCATTTAGAATCAATAATATTAACCCGAGGTGGTGGAGGAACGAGAGTCCACGTCTCATTGCGAAGAAGGGCGTGAAATTCCTGTTCCATAGCATCTCTCCAGTGAGGAATACTAAGAGCA
Organism: Puccinellia tenuiflora; assembly: GCA_012064385.1. Classification (NCBI taxonomy): domain Eukaryota; kingdom Viridiplantae; phylum Streptophyta; class Magnoliopsida; order Poales; family Poaceae; genus Puccinellia; species Puccinellia tenuiflora. The sequence continues at coordinate 503,397 of QRDG01000108.1, forward strand.
GCTTGAAATGTGCGCGGCTCAGAAGACGGATCAGCAATTGCATGAGCCATGCAGGCAGCGTACCAGGCGACTGTACCATCTGTACGTTCTCGAGGACGGACAATACCGCTGCGGCTGCGTGTGTGCGGCCGGGACACAGCAGGAGCTGCAGGTGCTGAGGAAGCCAGCTCTCGGGACGATTGCTCGCAGGAGGAGCTCGCTGGAGCTGTGGCGCTTCCGTGGCCTGATGAAGACGCAGACGGGCCTAGAGGAGCCGGCCCAGGCGCGGGCGAGCCAGGAGATACCGGGCCGCGCGGGGAAGACTGTGAATCTGGGCTGCTCGTTGACGCCAGGTCGCGCGACGTAGCTGGGCTGCTCGGGGACGTCGGGCCGCGCGACGCAGTTGGGCTGCTCTGGGACGTCGGGTCGCGCGGGGAGGCCGGACCACTCGGTGAAGTTGGATCGCACGAAGCGACCGGCGGCGTAGCAGCGAGCTGGGACGTGTCGACCCGATCAGCGCAGGGATCGAGGCCATGCACATGCAGCTGCACAGCATGCTGCTGATCGACGTGAGTAGCTTGCGCAGCAGCAGGAGCTATCGACGGATTGTTAGAATCCAGTAGCTCGAGACGATCTCCACGACCAGTACCTGCACCGTGGTTAGGTAACAAAACAGGGGAGTATGCAACATCATCAAATTGGTCAGAGGCAATAGGAGATGACTGCAAGTTGGGTGACGTGGTAGTGGACGTGGGAAGATTGGAAAAGGGAAAAAGGTTCTCATCAAAGATAACATCACGTGATATGTAGATGCGATTAGTGGAAACATGAAGACATTTATAACCTTTGTGGAGTGAACTATAGCCAAGAAAGACACATTTTTTAGACCTATATTCCAACTTTCGATTATTGTAAGGGCGGAGATGCGGCCAACAGGCACACCCAAACACTTTGAAAAAAGTATAATCAGGTTGTTCATGTAAGAGAATTTCAATAGGAGTCTTCATGTCTAGAACACGCGTAGGAAGACGGTTGATGAGAAAACACGCAGTGGAGAAAGCATCACTCCAAAACCTAAAAGGAACAGATGCATGTGCTAGTAGAGTAAGGCCAGTTTCAACAATATGACGATGCTTACGCTCGGCAGAGCCGTTCTGTTGATGTGTATGTGGACATGATAAACGGTGGGAGATACCAAGCTCTTGAAAGAAGGCGTTGAGGTTGCGATACTCGCCCCCCCAATCTGACTGAACATGAATAATTTTGTGCTTGAGAAGACGTTCAACATGCTTTTGAAATTGTATAAAGACATTGAACACATCAGATTTACGCTTAATAAGATAAAGCCAAGTAAAGCGACTGTAAGCATCAATGAAACTGACATAATAATTGTGACCACTGACAGAGGTTTGGGCAGGGCCCCACACATCGGAAAAAACAATCTCTAAAGGATTTTTAACTTCTCGACTAGACAAAGAAAACGGAAGCTGATGACTCTTGCCTTGCTGACAGGCATCACACACTACTATAACTTTATTGCTAGACACGCTAGGAAGCTCATGACGATGTAGAACATGGCGAACTATCGGAGTGGATGGATGACCAAGGCGAGCATGCCACTGCGACAGCGAGACACGAACTCCGCTGAAGACTCGAGAGACAGTAGGCAAATCCAGGCGGTAGAGACAATGGCAGCGACGACCGCTAAGAAGAACGTCCCTCGTGGCCAGATCCTTAACAAAAAGATCAAAAGGGTGAAATTCGACAAGAACATTATTATCATGAGTGAGTTTAGGAACAGAAAGCAGATTACGTGTGACAGAGGGAACTCTAAGGACATCACGAAGGTGGAGTTTCCTATTGGCATGTCTAGTAGAGAGAGATGCTTGACCAATATGGGAGATGTGCATACCTGCCCCATTGGCGGTGTGGACCTTGTCAGATCCTTGGTAGGCTTCGCGCGTGTGAAGCTTGCCCACCTCGCTCGTCAGATGATCCGTGGCCCCAGTATCCATGTACCAGTGGGGGTCGACGGAGTAGGACTGGGTGTGTCCCTGCTGGCCCTGCGGCGCCGGTCGGTCGGCCATGGCGGCTTGACGCTCGTTGTTCCTGGTGTCCTTGCCGTCATTGCCAAGGCCGAGAAAGCTTCTCTGGAAGCGACGATGGCACTTGGAGGCAAGGTGGCCTTCGCGCCCGCATAGCTGGCACACGCGAGGCGGGCGGCCGCCCCCTGAGGAACTCGGTGGCGGGGGAGCGGCAGGCTGTTGCTTGGGCGTCGCGGCAGGCCCCTTGCCTGAGCCGGGAGACGGGGCGGCGCGGCCACCCCTGCAGGCAGCGTGGGCCGAGGAGAGGTCGATGTTGACCCCGGCCGCACGACGAGACTCAACACGCTGTTCAGTGTTGAGGAGGCACGCGTAGAGGTCGCGTGACTTTATTGGCGTCTCATGATCATGGACGACCTCGACTAGGGAATCGTACTCTTCATCAAGGCCGTTGAGGAGGTACGTTGTGAACTCCGAGTCGGTGAGCGGCTGGCCGATGGAGGACAGCGTGTCGGCAAGGGCTTTAACCTTGTTGTAGTAGACCGTGGCGGAGTCGTTGAGCTTCTTAGCCTCGCCAAGTTGACGACGAATGGCGCTGGAACGCGCCATGGACTGCGACGCGAAGCTTGACTCCAGAGTGGTCCACGCCTCGTGAGAAGTCGTCGCGAAGACGACCATGCCGGCGACACCTGCGGTGAGCGAAGATTGGATGGCCGAGAGGTTCGCCTGGTCTTGCGCCGTCCAGACACGGTGTGCCGGGTTGAGGACCGGACCGTGGGGGCTGTCCACCAGCGCAGGAGGGCACGGGAAAGTGCCGTCGACATAGCCGAGCAGGTAGTGGCTCCGAAGGAGGGGGAGAACCTGCGCACGCCAGAAGATGTAATTATCCGACGTCAGCTTGATGGAGATGAGGTGCGCGAAGTGGAACGGCGGCGGGAGCGGGCCGGTAATGGCCGGCGATGGTGCCGCAGCCGGCACGGACGGAGCCGAGGCCGGCACGGGCGTAGGCGAGGCCGGCGTCGTAGCGGGAGCTACGTAGGCCGGCGACGAGGCAGTCGCGGTCGCAGAGCCGCTCGAGGACACGAGCGCGGACGAGTGCACCGACTGGTAGGGCGCCGGCAGGTTGGAGAAGAGCGAGCCCACGCTGAGCGTGCCGACCTGGGGCGTCGTCGTGGCGGCGCGGTCGATCGGAGCGGCCAGCAAAGCAGCAAGGGAGGCCGGAAGATAGCCAGCTGAGGAGGAAGCAAAGGCTGCAGCGCTCGTCATGGCTGGATCGATCGGATCGTAGCGGGCGGCGCGCGGATGTAGCGGAAGACTAGGTTAGGGATCAATTAGGGCTGATACCATGTAAACAGTATTTGGGAACCGGCACAACCCTCTAGGGGTGGCTTCTCATATTTATATAGTGTGTTTACAAGGAGTCCAATACCCATACGGTATGGCATACAAGGAATATACAAGGAAGACTACAATACATATTCTAACATTTAGCGATGTTCCAATCCTTCAGGTCTCTCTTAACGGACTCATCCCATGTGAAGTTTGGTCTACCACGACCCCTCTTAACATTCTCAGCCCGCTTTATCCTTCCAATATGCACCGCCGCTTTTGGAGGCCTACGTTGTATATGTCCAAACCATCTTAGACGTTGTTGGACAAGCTTCTCTTCAATCGGTGCTACGCCAACTCTTTCACGTATATCATCATTCTGGACCCGGTCCTTTATTGTGTGGCCACATATCCATGTCAACATGCGCATCTTTGCTACACCTAGTTTTTGGATATGTCACCTCTTGGTTGGCCAACATTCTGCGCCATACAACATCGCAGGACAGATCGCCGTCCTATAGAACATGTCTTTTAGCTTTTGTGGCACTCTCCTTTCACAGAGGACGCCAGAAGCTTGGCGCCACTTCATCCAACCAGCTTTGATCCGATGGCTCACATCTTCGTCGATATCACCATCCTTCTGCAACATAGACCCCAAATATCGAAATGTGTCTTTCTCAGGTACCACCTACCCATCAAGACTAACCTCTTCCTCCTCCTCCTGCCTAGTAGTACTAAAACTGCACCTCATGTACTCAGTTTTAGTTCTACTAAGCCTAAAGCCTTTCGATTCCAGAGTCCGCCTCCACAACTCTAACTTCCTATTTACCCCCGCCCGGCTATCATCGACTAGCACCACATCATCCGCAAAGAGCATACACCATGGGATATCTCCTTGTATATCCCTTGTGACCTCATCCATCACCAAAGTAAAAAGATAAGGGATCAAAGTTGAACCTTGGTGCAGTCCTATTTTAATTGGAAAGTCATCGGTGTCACCATCACTTGTTCGAGCACTTGTCACAACATTATCGTACATATCCTTAATGAGGGTGATGTACTTTGTTGGGACTTTGTGTTTCTCCAAGGCCCACCACATGACATTCCGTGGTATCCTATCATAGGCCTTCTCCAAGTCAATGAACACCATATGGAGGTCCTTCTTTTGCTCCCTGTATCTCTCCATAAGTTGTCGTACCAGGAAGATGGCTTCCATGGTAGACCTTCCAGGCATGAAACCAAATTGATTTTTGGTCACGCTGGTCAATCTTCTTAAGCGGTGCTCAATGACTCTCTCCAATAGCTTCATTGTATGGCTCATCAGCTTGATTCCATGGTAATTAGTGCAACTTTGAACATCTCCCTTGTTCTTGAAGATTGGCACTAATGTACTTCGCCTCCATTCTTCGGGCATCTTGTTTGCCTAAAAAATGAGGTTGACAAGCTTAGTTAGCCATACTATCGCTATGTCTCCGAGGCCTCTCCATACTTCCATGGGAATACCATCATGGCCCATCGCCTTGCCTCCTTTCATCCTCTTCAATGCCTCCCTGACCTCAGACTCCTGGATACGTCGGACAAAGCGTCTACTAGTATCATCAAAGGAGTCTTCTAGCTGGAAGGTAGAACTCTCATTCTCTCCATTGAAGAGGTTGTCGAAGTACTCTCGCCATCTATCCTTGATCTCCTCATCCTTCACCAGAAGACGATCTGTCCCATCCTCAATGCATTTGATTTGGTTGATGTCCCTTGTCTTCCTCTCACGGATCTTGGCCATCTTATAGATGCCCCTTTCGCCTTCCTTCGTGCTTAAACGCTGGTAGAGGTCCTCATACGCCCGACCCCTTGCCTCGCTCATCGCTCGCTTCGCGGCCTTCTTTGCCCCCTTGTACTTCTCTTTGTTGGCTACACTCCTGTCTAGATATAGGCATCTGAAATAGTCCTTCTTCTCCTTAATAGCCTTCTGGACCTCAGCGTTCCACCACCAGGTATCCTTAGCATCGCTTCTCCTTCCCCTGGTCACCCCAAACTCCTCTGACGCCACCTTCCGAATGCAACTCTCCATCCTCATCACATATTTTTTGCATCGCCTCCTTCCTCCCAAGGGCCCTCCCTAATAAGCCTCTCCTTGAAAGTCTGAGCTGCCTCCCCCTTTAGCTTCCACCACTTCGTTCTAGCGACTTTGGCGTGCTTGTCCCGCTGGATTAAAATCCGAAAGCGGAAGTCAGCCACCACCAGCTTATGTTGAGGGACCACACTCTCTCCAGGTATCACCTTACAATCAAGGCACCACCAGTCTCTTATAATGAAAGATATTGTTTCTAATAAGAGAAAAATTCCTAATGAAGAGATTTCTACTATGCTTGCTAATTACTCTTTCAATGGAAAGATTCCTAAAAAGCTTGGTGATCTAGGTATACCCACTATTCCTTGATCCATTAAAAATAATTATGTTATAACTGCTTTATGTGATCTAGGTGCAGGAGTTAGGGTTATGCCTTTCTCTTTTTATAAGAGACTTTTATTAGACAAGCTTATTCCTACTGATATTTCCCTACAAATGGCTGATAAATCTACTGTTGTGCCAATTGGTATCTGTGAGGATGTTCCTGTTAAAGTTGCTAATTGTTTAATCCTAACTGATTTTGTGGTGTTGGAAATGCCTGAAGATGATAATATGTCTATTATTCTTGGAAGACCTTTTCTTAATACTGCAGGGGCTGTTATTAATTGCAATAAAGGAAAAGTTACTTTTAATGTTGATGATAAAGAGCACATGGTATATTTGCCAAAGAAGATTAATACCAAAATTGGTTTGAATTTCATCGAAAATATTGAAGCCATCAAAGTTGAAGCTATTGAATGTCCTATTCTTATGCATCATAGAAAATATGAAACTCTTATGATTGGGACAATTGCTATACAATATGAGGTAACATAATTGTCATTTGGAAATTGAATTCTTTGTGTTAAATAAATTTGGTGTGGTAGCAAGACTTGATCAACCTTGCTAACAAATCAATTTTAACAACATAAAGACTTTAATAACCATTAGTTTTCCTCTGTTAATTATCTTTCATTTTTCTGTAATTTTTATTCCTTGCTTAGTTTATCTCTTTTAAATATCAATATCCTGTTTTATTAGTTTATTTTAATCTCATTTAAGTTCTTCGGGAAAAGTTTTCGAAAAATTCCAGAAAAATTCCACAATTTTTATTTTTTTCAAAAGAGCCAAAGAAGTGGCTGGGGCTGACCTGGGGGACCCCCCAGGGGCAGAGGCGGGTCCCACCCGCGGGTGAGGGCCAGGCCGCGGCCAAGGGCCGCCTCTGCCCTATGGAGGGCCCCACCAGGTGAGCTTCCTCCCACTCTCTCTCTCTCTCTCTCTCGAAAAATCATTCCTCCATTCTTCAAACCCGAGTTCTTGCTCTTGAGTGCTGGGATTTTCGATCTCTTTGTTCAGCCCATCAATCTTGCTGAAATTTGGTGCAAATCTTCCCCGGTATGTGACTCCTTTACCCCTCCAATTAGAATCTTGAATGGTTTTGTGTAAGTTGAGTATTTTGCTACTGTATATGACCCTTAATATGAGCTTGCATGCTTGATTTGAAATTTATTAGATGATTTTAATGCATGTATTTGTTGATATTAAGTTATAGGAGTGGTGTAATGCACTTCCTATATTTTATTTTCAATGTTTTGTGAAAAATTTCAGAAAAAGATGAATATGCCTAAGTTCAATTTAGGTGGGATCTTTAAGAAGAAGGAGCCCTCTTCTCGTCGAGAAACGAGATGGTCAAGTTCTAATGCACCAATGAGGCCCTCATACAATGAAGATTTGGAGCCACTTGGTGTTATTGTGCTACCCATGTTATGAATTTTTACAAGCTGCAGGTATACGCAATGAATTCACTAGTCTTGTTACTAATGCATCTTTGATAAATATTGTACTAGTGGAGAGGCCCCAATATCTTAAGCTCACTAATATCTTTGTGCAAAGCTTTAATTTCATTGATGATAAATATCACCCAAGTGTGGAGTTCATGTTATATGAACAACCTTGGAGAATGCCTTTGTCTGAGTTTTGCAGTGCTTTGGGTGTGAGGAACACGGGGCTCACAGGAAAGATGAACACGCAGCCCCAGTACCTCAAGGAGCTCTATGCCGGAATCTGTCATGATGATTGGAGGGACTCTACGCGTGCAAAATTTAGGAGCATTCAGTTTCCAGCTGTAAGGTATTTGGGCTATGTCATTGCTCGTTGTATCCTTCCCCGGGATAACACGAGTAACATGTCTAGTCCAGATCTTGCTATTCTTGCCGCTGCAATTAATCATGATGATTCCTATAATATTGGTGCTCTTATTGCTCGTCGCCTTAGCACTAATAAAGTTAAAGGAACTATTTATGGAGGTGATAATCCCCAAGAGCAAGGAATCACCGTAGAGAAAATTACACAACTCTTATGATGGATCTCATGGCCAATTAAATGTGGAGCACAAGAATTATTAAGACATAAATGTCCCACCATAGCCTTAAGTTCTAGGGTCCCCCATATATATCCCCCAATAGAGTAACTTCAGGATTTGATCTCGGGTTTACATGTCCTCCCAAGTGTCCCTCACTCCACTACCTTATTGGTGATCACCTTACATGCATTCCCCAACATATGCGTGCACTCATACATTGTACATCAAGACAATCATAAAAGATAACAAAACTTGTATGCAACCAATCAACTAACTATTTCACTAATTCCATGAACAAATCACTTCTCAAACATAGATGGAGAGACACAATAGATCAAGGGAAAAGTATGTTGCATCATACATCATGTTTGCCAAGAGTTTACAGTGGAGAGATGAGATGATCTTGCTGTAGAAGTTGATAATGAACACGCCGGAGGGGGGTGGAGCCCTCCGGAGGTGGATTCCGGCGGCGTTTCCCCCCTCCGATCTTCTCCAGCGGCAGCCTTCTGTCTCTCTGTTTCTGGTTTTGTGTTTCTCCGCCGCCTCCTTGCGAAACTCCTCGGGGGGCTCTTTATATAGGAGTTTTTAGGTCACGAGGAAGCTTCGGGAAGAAGGATCGACGCAAACGGAGCCACGAGGCCCAAAAGAGGTGGGCCCACGCGGCCAGGTACAGGGGCCGCGTGGGGCACCCTCTTTTGGCCCTCCGGCCTCCGTTTGCTTGCTTTCTTCGCTCCGAGGTCTTCCTCCTTCCAAAAAAATGATCCCCGTAAATTTGCAGCTCATTATGACGTCGTTAAGGCCCTGAAATAAATAAGGAAAGAAATAGGTTTTTTCTGCCTGCGCAGGATTAATTCCATAAATAGGGGAATCATTATTAATTACCAAAAGTCATTAAATAACAGTAATATACCCCTTATATGATGCAAATATGAATGGAATACAAGTGTTATAGTGCAAAGTTCATGTATGCATTTTACATGCATCACATCCCCAAGCTTAACTCATGCTCGTCCTCGAGTATGGAAGTGATAAAACTAACATGAACTTTGCAATATAACAACAACATGGATATAAAAGATGATTGCTACCGCTACATAAAGTCAAATGATTCATTATTCAAAGAAGTAGCAATATGCAAACAGTTTATAAAGTGATATCAAGTATTCAATGCAAGGATGTTCAATTATAGTTCAAAAAGTGTAACATAAAAGATAGTAACATGGACCACATGTATGCAATATGATAAGTAAGAACATCCTACATAGGTCATAGAGTGAAGATGAAAGTCTGAATATAAAAGGTGGACACTTTGGAAAAGTTATATAAATGAGTAGAGGTAAAACATGCATAAGTTTCATCTATCCTCCAAACTATTCTACTTAAGCTATTGAATGCAATGGTAATACTTGGTGTCAAGCTCTCATTCCCCTATCATAGCATCTTGAATGATTAAAGTTTAATGTGAAAGCAAATATGAGTAGTGGCCTTGATAAAGCAAAGGTTAGATGTCTCATGCCCCTTGAATACAAGTACCTACACCATGATTACTCATCTTGGGAAACAAAGCAAGTTTAAGTTATCTATCATTGTAAGTAATAATGGTATTATCAAGAGCCTCAACTGGGGTACCTCTTGTCCCATGATATGGATCAAGCCCACATCAAAACAACAAGACAAACAAACATAATGAACAACATCAAAACCCTTTTTATTTACCACTTGATATAGCTTTTTATTGTAGGGTGTATCACAGAAAGTTCAAAATAACATGTAAGTAAATTTCCACCATGAATGATGCATGGCTTAGATTAGCGGCCTAGGTTTTTCTCTAACCATTTATACAAACTCATTTAAACTTACTCTATTTCCACATTATTCACCATGATAGGCATCCATAAACAAAAGTACATGATATCAACTAAATAAATGATGGAACATGTTGAAAGCTTTGCATGTGACAGCACATATGGGCTAACTCCCAACCTTAAACATTTATCAAGCCACTATCATCATAATATTAATCACAATGGTTCATGTTTATTAAATGCAATAAAAGTAAAGTGTGTATCAAGTTCGCGAGAGCTTTTTAACCAACTTTTCCCATTACAATAAATAACATAATCATTTTCATTTAGAGGTATAGATAACACAAATAACATGATAAACATACTTGGAATAGCATAAAGCTAATAGGTAGATATGGTGGACTCACTGGAAAAAACTTTGGTTGAAGGTGTTGGAAACAAGTTTTTACTTGTTGGAATTTTTGGGCTAGCAAAAGGGAGAAAGATGACCATCTAGATGCATGCATGAGTGTCCATAGAACTAACTAATTCATGTCAAACAAGGTGAAATAACATACAACATCAAAACATGAATAAAAGATAGCTCATGATAAAGCATTTGCAAATTATTACTCATAAAGAAGCTCATGAATCATGCAACTATATGTGTCATTAAAAATCAACTTAGACATCCCTTTTCCCAATACAATAAAAGCATGCAAGATATTTCAACCCATATTTCCAGTAGATTTCTCGTATATAAATGATAGTGTGGTGGTCTCACAAAATAAAAATCAAAGAAAAAACAAACAAAAGGACGCTCCAAGTTTATGCGATAAAGTGTATTGATAAAAAAACAGAAGTTAGACGTGTGCAAACCGAGAGTCTGTACGTCCAGTGGGGGTGTTCTCACATCCCCAAGCTTATGGTTTTCACCATCCTTGGATAACTCATGGTGCATCTCTTCCAATCCTTGGCATCAAGATGGTTGGAGTGAGGTGGCTTGGCATCCCCAAGCTTAAATTCTTGTATGTAGGGTGAGCTTAGGGGTTACATCCCCAAGCTTGAGTTTTTGTCCCTCTTGATCTTGTTCATCACCCTCAATTCTTCCACCTTAAAATTTATCTCATCATAAACTTGATTAGAGGGGTTAGTGCCTTCATAAATTAAATCCACATAGGTACAGCAAAGACATATCATGAATTGATTCTAAACATTAGCTACTGTTACTACGGTTGTGTAATGCTCCTTGATCAAAAGAACCGCACAAAACACAAGTAATGAGAGCAATGCGAAATAAAGACAGAATTTGTTAAAAACTGGACAGCCCGTAAAGAGTGAATTTTCAGAGGCACTTACGTTGCTCAAACCAAAAAACTTTGAACTAATTAATTGTGTATTAATAACTGAAGATTGCTTTCGTAAAATATCAAGTCAATATTCCTCTTCTGTGATTTTTAACATTTTTCGCAGTGAAGCTCAGGAATCTGTTTTCTGGACAGCAAATCACTATTGTTTAATCCTACCTCTCAAAAGAGGTTATTCTTGCCTTTTAAGGTGAAAAACAAGATACAAAGGTGATTTCACTCTTTATATTTGGTTTTAGCTTTGGAAAAAGTTTTAATGATAGGGACTTTGCAATGGTTCCATTGGCATGAACAACACATTTTCAAGGTCGACCCCAACTTCTCCATTACTCATCCTTCTCATTTACTTTCCCAAATTTTATGTAAAGTGAAAATCTTAAACTAATTGTTAGAAAACAGTAGGTAAAGTTATTTTACATGTTTTTAGGATATAAAGGTGGCTGAATAGGACATTAAAGCATAAGGAACACACCACAGAATATTAAACAATTTACTTTTAAGTCTAACTCTCTTCCTATGCATTGGAGTTTTATATATGAATAAATAACAGCAAACTTGAGGTAAACAATGCATATAATAATCAATAGCTTGCATTTTAAATAACATAGATACATAAAGGGTATTCTTATCTCTTCCTCTCTCATAATAGTTGCAAGCATTAAAGTTAAACATAACCACATAGTTTTGAATAGAATCACCATATAAAGACTTATCATCTAATGAGCATAATGGATCATCATGTAAAGCATTATCATATAGCATGTCTAAACCATATTCTTCATCATTATTAATAATGTTCTCATTAGGACAAGGTTGATATTCTTCCTCATCATCAGAGTCATAAAAGCAAAGTTTATCATTAGCAAAATCTTGAGTGTTACCCTCATCCATAGGTGGTGAAGGTGGAAGTTCCTTCTCTTCATTCTCTATTTGTTCATCATTTTCAACATCTTCTTGGGGTTGCATGGGCATCCCCAAGCTTAGGCTTTTGTCATCTTCTTCCTGCAAAACATCAGTACTACCTTGGGAAATCTCTTCCTTGTGTCAACAACATAGATATTTTCATCAAATTCACGTATGCAAATTTCAAGGAGATTGGCAATAAAAACTTTATAATGAGAAGCTAAAGGGCAGGTTTCATGTTCATCAATGAAGGTGTATAATTCATAGGCTCCCATAAAAATAACAAATTGCTCTACTTCTTCCATCCCTAAGTGAGCATAATTCCATGTATGATAAGTTGCAAGACCAGGTTCGTATTTATTGGTAGGGAATTGGAATTCAAAGTGTCTAAAGTATTTAGAGCAACAAATTTCTTCCTCGTGATAATCAAGCAGCTCACTAGCAATTTTATATAGAAGCTCTATGTAGCCTCCTAATCTTTTCCCTTCATTTGATTTTCTAAATTCAGCAGCTATCAAGGCGTTTTCATAATAATTTTCCATTTTATAATTTTTTTGTGTTTTGAAATATATGTTAGTATGCAATGCAAACAAGAATAAAAGTTTAGCACAACGCTCCCCGGCAATGGCGCCAGAAAAGTACTTGATAATCCCCAAGAGCAAGGAATCACTGTAGCACAATTCGATAAGTATTTGAGTGTCGAACCCACGAGGAGCTGAAGGTAAACTATCTATTCTCTAAAGCCCTATAACCCTCTTATATGGCCTTTTATGCAAAGCAATAAATTTGAGTATGAAAGGATCTAACTAATGGAAGCAAGCGATGTGGAGTAGGTTTATCTAGCAACAAGTTTCTAAGAGCAAATTTTCTAATGCAAGTTTCTTAAAGTAGCAAGTAGCAAGGATCTCAAGTAGCAAATATCTCAAGGGAGCAAATGTTCTGGCAATTGTTATTTCATTCGTGTGGTTGTCACAATTAGTGAAGCACATGTTTTAGTCTTAATTGTTTCTTCTAGGAGGGAGCCATAAATAGATGTAGCCAATTAAATGAGCAAATTACACAACTCTTATGATGGATCTCATGGCCAATTAAATGTGCAGCACAAGAATTATTAAGACATAATTGTCCCACCATAGCCTTAAGTTCTAGGGTCCCCCATATATATCCCCCAATACAGTAACTTCATGATTCGATCTCGGGTTTACATGTCCTCCCAAGTCTCCCTTACTCCATTACCTTACAGGTGATCACCTTACATGCATTCCCCAACATATGCGTGCACTCATACATTGTACATCAAGACAATCATAAAAGATAACAAAACTTGTATGCAACCAATCGACTAACTATTTCACTAATGCCATCAACAAATCACTTCTCAAACATAGATGGAGAGACACAATAGATCAAGGGAAAAGTATATTGCATCATACATCATGTTTGCCAAGAGTTTACAGTGGAGAGATGAGATGATCTTGCTGTAGAAGTTGATGATGAACACGCCGGAGGGGGGTGGAGCCCTCCAGAGGTGGATTCCGGCGGTGTTTCCCCCCTCCGATCTTCTCCGGCGGCAGCCTTCTGTCTCTCTGTTTCTGGTTTTGTGTTTCTCCGCCGCCCCCTTGCAAAACTCCTCGGGGGGCTCTTTATATGGGAGTTTTTAGGTCACGAGGAAGCTTCGGGAAGAAGGATCGATGCAAACGGAGCCACGAGGCCCAAAAGAGGTGGGCCCACACGGCCAGGTTCAGGGGCCGCATGGGGCACCCTCTTTTGGCCCTCCGGCCTCCGTTTTCTTGCTTCCTTTGCTCCGAGGTCTTCCTCCTTCCAAAAAATGATCCCCATAAATTTGCATCTCATTATGACGTCGTTAAGGCCCTGAAATAAATAAGGAAAGAAATATGGTTTTTCTGCCTACGCAGGATTAATTCCATAAATAGGGGAAATCATTATTAATTACCAAAAGTCATTAAATAACAGTAATATACCCCTTATATGATGCAAATATGAATGGAATACAAGTGTTATAGTGCAAAGTTCATGTATGCATTTTACATGCATCAGGAGGTATTATTGCCTCAATCATGCTTACTACTGCCATGCTTCCCCCTAGAGAGGATGATTTAGAGTTGGACTTTATTAGGCTTGATCTTGCTGCAATGAAATCTCATCATTTCGTCACTTATGATTCTGCTTTGGAGAACTTGCAGTATAGATTGTTATTTGGTTTTGATTTGGATAACCCTCGCTTTGTGAGATTGCCTGTTCCTGTTTTGTTTAACTCTGTTGCTAGGGATGGATACTCGTTTCCTAAGGAGGTGCTGGATGAGTATCTCGCATCACTAGTCCCTGAGGAGGAGCCAGAGGAGGAGCCACAGGACTTGCAGTGGCAGCCACAGCGGGGCGCCAACTGGGGCATGTCACCGCCGTGGTAGATGAATCCCACTTAGGCCAAAAGCCTAAGGGCCCTTTTGTTTGGGCTGGCTGTGGCTGGCTGTGAGTGCTGTGCAGAAAAGCTGCTGTCTAGGGGAAGCTGCTTTTCTGAGTTGAAGTCTTTGGCAAACCAGCTGGTTGTCTGGCTGTAAACGTGTGAATTCTCTGTAATACCCTCGGAGTTGTATTTTTTGCTCGTTTAATTAATGTAACACATATAGCTACATTCTAAAGATTTATTTAGCACAAATAATATTATTTATTGTGAAGGACCATGGTAAAGATCACAAATAATACATGGTATGCGTATGAATCAATGCCAAAATACATTTCCACTAATTTCTAAATTATCAAGCAATGCATTATATGCAAATATATTCGGTGGTATATCACACGGACAAGAGAGAACACGGCCGGTGGGACAGATCGAGTGCGGCCGGCCCACTTGTTCTAGGTCCGGCGGCAGGGGAGGAGCTCCGGCGGCGGTGGAGAGTACCGGGGAGGAGCTCCGGTGGCGGTGGAGGAGCTCAGGCGGCAGGGGAGGAGCTCAGGCAGCAGGGGAGGAGATCCGGCGGCGGGGGAGGAAAATGGGCAGGATCGGCCGGACTGAGCTCGCCTAGCTGAACGGACGAGAGGATGGTCGAGCTCGGTCAAGGCCGGTCGAGCTCGGTGGAGTTTGGTCGAGGCCCGCGCAGACATGGGAGGGGCGGGGCAGGGGCTCCGGGCGGTCGCCGGCTCGGTCGAAGATGGCGCAGACAGGGGAGGGACGGGGCAGGGGCGCAGGGCGGTCGCCGGCTTGGTGCGTGCGGCTGTTGCCAGCGTGGGGCGCGGGGCGGTCGGCCGGCTTGGGGCGGCGGGCGGTCAAGCCGCCGACACGGCAGGAGATCGGTGTGGCGGTGCTGGGATGGGAAAAAAAGAAACCCTACCTCTCGCTCGCTCTGGGCTCTGGGAGAAAAAAAGAAAAGAAAGTGGGGGTCGCTCGGGAGTGAGGATGCGGCTGTGGGCATGATTCGGGTGGCAGTTTTCTTGTAATTACCATCAACGATATGTCCCAAGTTGTATGCCCTTTCAGTCCCAGCGCGGGGAAGCTCGGGAAGCACCTAAAATCGTGCTTTTCCTGGTGTGAAGAAAATGGAGCTGGCTTCCGGAAAAGCCCACCGCACCGCACACCCTTTTGGTTCGATTGTCCAGCTTTTTTCGGTGGAAAGCACCTAGAAGCCCAAACAAAAGGGCCCTAAGCTTGGGGGAGTACGTATTTCTCACCGACATCTTTTTATTTCGTTCACTCAATTATTATATGTCGGTATGTTCGTCATTCCTTTGTACATTCATTAGTTTTCTTTTTGCTTTCTTTTTGTTCTTTTCATTTTGCTCAGTTGCTTTTGTTGCTCTTTTTGTTTACTATTTGAAAACCCAAAAAGATTTTCTCTTTGTTTGCGTTTCTTTCTTATAATCAAAAAGACCAAAAATATTTTCTTTTGTTTCTTGTTCGGTCGTTCTCTCTTTCGCTTCAAGTTGCTTCCTTCCAAAATCGAAAACAACAAAAAGATTTCTCTTTTAGCTTTTGCATTTTTCCCTTTTCACTATTTGAAAAACACAAAAATATTTTCTCTTCTTCTTTATTTTGTATAGTTGTTTTAGAGTTCAACCCGTGTTTGTGACGACACTTGCACACTTTTATTATTTCTATATCTTTCGGATGTGCAAGTGTCTATGCAATAATGACGATATTTGGCAGCATGTATATGATGAGGAAATTTGGTATGAACTCTATTTGCTTTCATTTTTGTACAGATGTTTATCCTCATGCTCATGTTTTAGTTTGCTATGATAAGAATGCTGTGTTGATGATATTGCTTAGCTCTTATGGATTCTTATGCTTAGTCTCAACTTGTTAAGATTGATTAATTTGTCATGTAGACATGACCATGTTTTGCATTGTTTATAACATGGTATGGTGAAGTGAGATCCTCCTCCAAAAGATTTATTTGGATTGACTTGGCACATGTTCACACATGTAAAAGACTAAAAATACAGTCTGTTATGCCTTGACGGTTTATTGTGCTTAGAATTGTAGTATCGCTCATATGCTCTATTCATTGATTAATTTTGTCGCAAAGCATGATTATGACAGTAGTGCTCTCGATCGGTCGCTCCCCAGTCTTTTGCTAGCCTCCACTTGCACTGGGTGTAATGGTCCATCCGTGCATCCATATTCCTTAAGCCGAAGTATTCCATTTGAGTCCACTATATCTTCCTATATATGGTATTTCACCGCCATTCCAAGTAAATTTATCATGTGCTACCTTTAAAACAAATACTTCTTTTTATGACATTGTTGCTAGCTCATGAGGAAGCGGTAAGGAGTTTAGTATACCCTGCATCAAGCAAGTGTTTCTGTTCTCAATTGAAAGAGAGAGTTGGTGCTAAATAGCATAAGCTTAAATATAAAATATAAAGACACTCCTCCATGACCAGTGGAAAGTTGGCAGGCACCCGTGGATTCGGCTAGCCATGGTTTGTGAAAGAAAAGGTGGGGAGGAGTGTCAGTTCAAAATAAAAAAAATCCTAATGGAAACTGCTCTCAAAGTATATATCTTGCTTGATACGGGTTATGCTAAAGTTTATTACTGCCATTCGTTGACAAAGACATTCACTACTCAAAAGCTCTAGCACATGATTAATCCCTGCTTCCCTCTGCGAAGGGCCTTTCTTTTATATTTATGTTGAGTCGTCACCCTTCTTTGAGCACCATCTTATAGAGCATTGCTGTCATTCTGAGTATAATGTGCTTTGTCCCAAAGTTTTAATGATTGGAGCATGTTTGAGATACTCTCTCAGTTCTGAAAACTTTACATCTAGTCTCCATTTAATATCTCAAGAGGTGCCCGGTATTTATGTTTTGCTCCACAAAAGGGGCAAGCGAGAGATCACTTTACCATGCCTAGTTATATGCATTGCATCGGTGCTATTTGTTTGCATGTTTAAATTATTACTTGTTAGCATATTGTGAGTTTTGCATGTGTCTAAATGATTGCTCAAGTTCTATTGTTTTTGCAACTTCTTTCATGTGCTTATTAAAATACTGATCATGGTTTAAACTTCTATGCCTTAAATGAAGCAAATGTGTTTGTCAAAGTTTCTTTTATCGCATCCAGTTTGTCAACTGAATTGCTTGAGGACAAGCAATAAGCTAAGCTTGGGGGAGTTGATACATCGCAAACGTATCTACTTTTCCAAACACTTTGCTATTGTTTTGCCTCTGATTTTTAATGAATTGTTTGGAACTAACCCGAACTGACGCTGTTTTCAGCAGAATTGCATTTGGTGTCTTTCTTTTGTGCGGGGTCCAAAAGTTCGCGGAAAATTCCAGAAAAATCAGAAAAGGGATTTTTTTAGGGAAAATAGCCATGGAGCCAGAAGACTACGAGGGGGGGCCACCCCAGGAGCAGGGGCGGGTCCCACCCGCGGGTGGGGCCTAGGCCGCGGCCGAGGGCCGCCCCTGCCCCTGGGACATCGCCTCTCGGCCCCCTTTCGCATATAACCTCCTTTCGACCTAAAAACGAATACTCCCCGATCACTTTTTCCAAAAACCTTATGGAGCTCCGCCGCCATCGCGAAACCTAAATTCGGGGTCCATGATCGCTGTTCCGACACCCTGCCCGAGTGGAGATCACCGCCAACGCCTCTCCATCAACCATCCATGACATCCCCATCCATGTGTGAGTAGTAGGCAAGGGGATGGAAGGGGTTAAATAAGATTGCTCATGTAATTCGATGCCAAATTGTTAGGGCATGATGCCTAGTATCCTCTATTTGTGTTAATCATCATTGGTACAATTAGTTATGCTTAATGCTTGTCACTTTGGGCCGGGTGCCATGATTTCAGATCTGAACACTTCATGTTTCCATGAATATTATTGATGTTTTGGGTCCTATCTACTAATTGTATGCACTTGTTGTCAACCGGAACCGGAGACCCCGAAGTGATAGAAACGGGGACATCGATGGGAATGGTTGGTAACTCGAGGATTACATGTATTCATTGTGTGTTAATGCTTTGTTCCGGTGTTCTATTAAAAGGAACACCTTAATTGCCATTTGTTCCTTAATTGGCCCGGCTGAAACCGGATGGCAGGACAAAAGATGCCGTGCAAGTTCTTATTGCAAGCACATACAGCTAAATTAGGAATACATGCCTATGATTGTTTGATACTTGGATGCTTTATTTATTTTGCTTCGTGCCTAGTTATGTTTACTAGTCATTAACCTGTGCACCTGCACGGGCTAGTAGTTTTAAAGAACACATATATGATATATTGATGAGAATACCCTACATAAGTTATTTGTCATGGCAAAAACTTCTCAAACTTCGAGCAACATAATAGCAGCAAAACGTGCATTGTATTATCTTAAACAACCTGATCTTGTTTAATTAAATTGTATGCACAATGGAGCTTATATGAGTTAGCAAACTATGGTGAACCAAACATAAACTAAATGAGTAACGGTAAAGCATCTTATATTTTCTTAGCTGCAAATAAAAAGTAGGACCTTTATAAATGGCTTTGTTGTTAAACATAAAACAAAGGACTATTAAGTGGAACATAAAATTTTAAAGGAAGTTTTGACATATAGAAAGCATAATTTTATCTTAATTAATGTGAAAGTCAATGAGCATGAAGTTGGTCGTGACAACTTCTATACACAACATTTATGAAGTCTGTTGTCTGGCTGGCAGGTTAGGAAGCAAAGAGTCCTTACACACCCATCTCATCCTCCCTTGGATAAAAACTTATTAAAAAGGGGGAAAGAGGAAGCTGGTAAATTTTGATAGGCTTGAAAAGAGAATATTGACCTACTTCTAGTATTGGTGCCTACCGATTCAACAATGAGGTTGGATAAACATCTTTTGGCAACCATATTACATAATTTTCTAAGCAAGAAAAGTTGTTGAAGTATGTGTGTGCGAAAATTAATAATTGACAATGTCACCCTAATGTTAAAAGTTATGCCGGATATATTCTCCAATATGAAATATAGAGCTAGAAATATTAATCGTTTCAAAACCTTTTAACGGCTATTTTCTAAATAAGAATTATGTCTCCACTATTTTTTGGAACCGACATTCACACTGAAACAATATGGTTTATTCACTTGTGTGTACCGAGGTACAATGTTTCAGTTCGAATTGAATTCCAAACTTGAGGACTGTTCCAATTTATTCAAGGTGCCAGAAACTCACAAAAACTTCTAATCATGGCACATATGCCTTTTCTATTTTAAGTAGCAATGTTAGCTAATACAACACACTAATTTGAAATAAACGAAAAATTAATATTCAACCTGGACATAGTTTTGTCTTGTTAAAAAGGCCAGACATAGATTTTCTCCTGTTATATTCACCTGAGATAATCTACCATGACCTTCGAAAGGATCTTCCAGGATAAACATGTTAATGTCCCAATACACTATTATCAAATCGTTGAGCTAAGGGGAACGAATATATATCACATAAGTAAATATGAAGCCTAAATTGTTGCATCTGATTAACTGTATGCTTGATTATTTACCACTATGATTGTACGATTAATTTATCCATTGTGCATACAGTTAAATAAAAAAAAAATCAGGTTATTTAAGAGCTATGCATCGGCTTAACCAGCCTATGCATAACATGTGTGTATTTGGCACCAAATTGTAAGGATTAATCTTTTCTTTGTCCCATCTAAATAAAAAATCAGGTTATTTATGTTAGAGTATATATTTGTATATTGTAGTTTCCCCATGTGTTAGGGGTTTTCTGTATATTTGCATCTGTACATGTACTATATATTGTGGCCTTTGGCCCCTGGTAATACAAGCATCTATTACCCTAACATGGTATCAGAGCCGTAGGGTTTTCTTTTCGCTACTCGCAGCCGCAGCCGCCGCCCGCCTCGGCATCTCGCCGCCGCGCCCGGTCGCCGCCGCCGCCTCTTCCTCGCCTTCCCAACCTCCAGCGCGTCGCCGTCCATCTCCTCCTGGCGCCGCCCGCACGCGACCTCTCCTCCTCCCGAGCACGCACTCCACCCGATCCCCCGGCGCCTCCTCTGCTCGCCTGCTCCCGGCCATCCTCTCCACCACCGCGCCCTTCACCATCCGGCCGGCCTCCTGCCCTCCTCTTCCCACCTCCACCTCGTTCCGGCGCCGCCCTCCAGCTCGTTGCGCTGCCGCCTCTCCTCCCGAGCTCCTCTGCCGCCGAGCCCGTCGTCTTCTTCTCCGCCCCGGCCCTTCCCCGCGCGCGCACCCCCGCACCCGCACGCATCCTCGCCTGCACCGCCGCCGCTTCCGCTCTCACCGCCGTCTCTCCGGCCGCCGCCGCCTCTCTGGCCGACGCCGCCGCCTCCGGCCTTCGTCCCCGGCTTCGATCGATCGATCGATTTTTCTTTTTTTTCAGATCGGCTCGATCTACTGTGTCGGCTCGGCTCGAGCTGATTCTTCGGCTCGGCTCGGCTCGGCTCGGCTCAGCTGAGTCACTTCTAGTCGGTTCTATTTCGGTAAAAAAAAAATTGTGATTGAGAGCTATGTCTTCCTCGTCGGGCTATGTTGCGATTCCTCGCTGCCCGGTGATTTTTGATGGCGCGAATTACCCTGATTTCGCTGCCTTCATGCGCGTCCACATGCGCGGTCTTCGTCTTTGGGGTGTGCTTTCTGGCGAGGTCTCCTGTCCGCCGCGCCCCGTTGCTCCTCTGGCACCCATTGCGCCGCCGCCTGTTACCCTTGCTCCCGATGCTACTCAGGAGGTCAAGGATGCAGCCCAGAGTGCTTATGATACTGCTCTGACTGATTATGACCGGGAGGTCAAGGAGCATTCTACTGCTGTTGCGACGTACCGGCTGGATCTGTCTGATTACGCTCAGTGGATAGATGAGGATGCTCGTGCTGCTGCTGTCCTCACTTCCAGTGTTCTGCCTCAGTATGCTTCTGAGTTCATGGGTCTTCCCACCGCTGCTGCTCAGTGGACTTTTCTTCGTCAGCGCTATCAGCCGT
The DNA here is from genome assembly GCA_012064385.1 of Puccinellia tenuiflora. Taxonomy (NCBI): domain Eukaryota; kingdom Viridiplantae; phylum Streptophyta; class Magnoliopsida; order Poales; family Poaceae; genus Puccinellia; species Puccinellia tenuiflora. The sequence goes on from QRDG01000108.1 coordinate 524,726, forward strand.
CTGGCGATGCTCTTTACCTGTCCGTGGTTCGTCAGGAGCATGATCTTCAGCAGGGTGATTCCACTATTGATGAGTTCTATACTCAGAGTGCTGCTATATGGCGTCAGCTTGATTCTCTTCGTACAGCTGTGTGTGGCACCTGTCCCTGCTGTCTGACTGTGCGCGCAGATCTGGAGTTTCAGCGCGTCTATGAGTTCTTGTCGCGGCTCCGCAAGGAGTTTGAGCCGCGTCGTGCCCAGCTGCTTGCCCGTGGTCGTGTTCCGCTCTCTGAGGTACTAGCTGAGCTTCGGGCTGAGGAGACTCGTCTTCGTGGTGCTGGTCTTCTTGAGGTTCCCTCTGTACTTGCTGCTCGTGGTCCTCCTGTGCCGTCTGCTCGTGGTCCTCCTGTGCCGCCAGCCTCGTTGCGGTCTCAAGGATCGCCGATACTCTCTACTCCTCCGGCTCAGGGCCAGAGTCAGCCTCAGCATCCCCGTGCACCTCCTCGTCCTCCCTGCGCCTACTGTAACAAGACTGGTCACGATATCTCGAGCTGCTGGAAGAGGGATCCCAGCTTACGTCAGCAGTACCATGCTCGTAGGCTGGCTGGTTCTTCAGGATCTTCTGCTGTTGCCCAGGCTGGATCGTCAGGATCTTCTGCTGCTGCACTGTCTGATCAGGACATTATCCGAGGTCTTCGTAGTCTGCTCGCTGCTACAGGCTCTTCCTCGACGGGTACTGCTGGTTCTGTGCCTAGTTCTTCTGGCACTGCGCGACCACCACCTTCTACACAGTCAGGTACGTCATCCCCGTGGTATCTGGATTCTGGAGCTTCTTTTCATATGACTTCTGCGTCTTCTATTCTTTCTGCTCTTCGCTCTTTTATTTCTCCTGTCCGTGTTATCACGGCTGATGGTACCTCTCTTCCTGTTTCCAGTCGAGGCACCCTTTCTACTTCCTCTTTCTCTGTTCCTGATGTTTCTCATGTTCCTAGTCTTAAGATGAACCTGTTTTCTGCTAGTCAGCTTACTGATTCTGGTTGTCGCGTCATTCTTGACGCTGATTCTTGTGCTCTTCAGGACCGTCGTACACATGCCCTGGTTGGAGCTGGCCCTCGCAGCCTTGAGTCCCCGGGGCTATGGGAGTTAGACTGGCTTCGCGTTCCTTCCACTGACACTTCATCAGTCAGTCCTCCTGCGGTTGCTGCTTCTGTCACTGGCTCTTTTCAGCAGTGGCATCATCGGCTGGGTCATCTTTGTGGCTCCCGTTTATCATCATTAGTTCGTCGTGGTCTTCTGGGGTCTGTCTCAGGAGATGTGTCTTTACATTCATGTCAGGGTTGTAGGTTAGGCAAACAGATTCAGCTTCCCTATCCTACTAGTGCGTCTGTATCTCAGCGACCTTTTGATTTAGTTCATTCAGATGTTTGGGGTCCGGCACCCTTTGCTTCTAAAGGGGGCCATCGATACTATATTTTGTTCATTGATGATTTTTCACGGTACACCTGGTTGTTTTTTATGCGCTCTCGCAGTGAGGTGCTTGCTATTTATCAGCGCTTTGTGGCCATGGTTCGTACTCAGTATTCCACTCCTATTCTTGTGTTTCGTGCTGATTCTGCAGGAGAGTATATCTCCCAGCACATGCGTGGTGTCCTTGCTGAGCAGGGCACCCTTGCCCAGTTCTCGTGTCCTGGCGCCCATGCTCAAAATGGTGTCGCCGAGCGTAAGCATCGTCATATTCTTGAGACTACCCGTGCTATGATGATTGCTTCCTCTCTTCCGCCGCATTTCTGGGCTGAGGCTATTGCTACGTCGACTTACCTCATTAACATTCAGCCTTCTGCTGCTCTTCACGGTGGCATTCCGCTCGAGCGTCTCTCTGGTAGCTCTCCAGACTACTCGACTCTTCGTTTATTTGGTTGTGTTTGCTATGTCCTTCTCCCTCCTCGCGAACTGCACCAAACTGACTGCTTAGTCTGTTCAGTGTGTCTTTCTCGGATACAGTGATGAGCATAAAGGCTATCGCTGCTGGGACCCTGTTGGTCGTCGGATGCGCATCTCTCGTGATGTCACTGTTTGATGAGACGCGTTCCTTCTATCCTCGCCCCACCTCTGGCACTTACCCGGTGGATGATATCTCTTTTCTTCTCTTTCCTGACACACCTCCTGCTGTCCTTTCTCCTCCACCTCTTCCTTCTGATGCACCCCCTTCGTTGGTGCCATCATCTCGTCCGTCTAGTTCTCCTTGTTCTCCTCGTTCTCCGGTTTCGGCTTCTTCCTCTTCTGATGAGTTGTCTTCTGCTGATGCGTCTCCTAGTTCTCCACCTCTTCCGCCTGTTCGTCCGCGTCGTCCTCCAAACCGTTACTCTCCTAGTCAGTATGGTCTCTCTGTTGACTCCGAGCCGACTTCTTATCGGGATGTTGAGCAACATCCCGAATGGCAGCTTGCCATGGCAGAGGAGATTGCTGCGCTTGAGCGCACCGGCACCTGGGATCTTGTTTCTCCACCTCCTGGTGTCCGTCCTATCACGTGTAAGTGGGTCTATAAAATTAAGACCCCCTCTGATGAATCTCTTGAGCGCTATAAAGCGCGTCTTGTGGCTCGTGGCTTTCAGCAGGAGCACGGCCGTGACTATGATGAGACTTTTGCTCCTGTGGCTCATATGAGCACTATGCGTACTCTTCTTGCTGTTGCTTCTGTTCGACGCTGGTCTGTGTCCCAGCTTGATGTTCAGAACGCTTTTCTTAATGGCAAGTTGAGTGAGGAGGTTTACATGCAGCCTCCTCCTGGGTATTCTGTACCTGATGGGATGGTTTGTCGTCTTCGACGTTCTCTTTATGGCCTGAAACAGGCCCCTCGTGCCTGGTTCGAGCGCTTTGCTTCTGTGGTGACTGCTGCTGGTTTCTCTCCTAGTCTTCATGATCCAGCGCTATTTGTTCACACTTCTCCTCGTGGACGCACTCTTCTCCTTCTTTATGTTGATGATATGATCATTACTGGTGATGATCCTGAGTATATTGCCTTTGTCAAGGCTCGTCTTCGTGATCAGTTTCTTATGACTGATCTTGGTCCTCTTCGCTACTTTCTTGGGATTGAGATCTCCTCCACTTCTGATGGCTTTTATATCTCCCAGGAAAAGTATATTCAGGACCTTCTTACTCGTGCTGCCCTTGTGGATGAGCGCACCGTTGAGACTCCTATGGAGCTTAATGTTAAGCTTCGCCCTACTGATGGTGATCCTCTTTCGGATCCCACACGTTATCGCCATCTTGTTGGGAGTCTTGTTTATCTTGCTGTCACTCGTCCTGATATTTCTTATCATGTTCATATTCTGAGTCAGTTTGTCTCAGCTCCTACCACCGTTCACTATGGTCATCTCCTTCGTGTCCTTCGTTATCTTCGTGGCACGATTACTCGTCGTCTTTTCTTTCCTAGCTCCAGCTCTCTACAGCTCCAGTGCTAGTCGGATGCTACGTGGGCGAGTGATCCTTCGGATCGTCGTTCACTTTCTGCTTACTGTGTGTTTCTTGGTGGTTCGCTTGTTGCTTGGAAGACGAAGAAACAGGTCGCGGTTTCCCGTTCGAGTGTTGAGGCTGAGCTGCGGGCTATGGCTTCGTTGATTGTTGAAGTGACCTGGTTACGGTGGTTGCTTGCAGATTTTGGGGTCTCTATTACGACACCCACTCCACTTTTGTGTGACAGTACAGGTGCTATCAGTATTGCACGTGATCCAGTCAAGCATGAGCTGACCAAGCATATTGGTGTTGATGCTTTTTATACACGTGCTCAGGTGCAGGATCAGGTTGTTGCGCTTCATTATGTGCCTTCAGACTTGCAGTTGGCGGATTTCTTTACAAAGTCACAAACCCGAGTGCAACATGACTTCTTACTCTCCAAACTCAGTGTTCTGGATCCACCCTGAGTTTGAGGGGGGGGGGGTGTGTTAGAGTATATATTTGTATATTGTAGTTTCCCCATGTGTTAGGGGGTTTACTGTATATTTGCACCTGTACATGTACTATATATTGTGGCCTTTGGCCCCCTGATTAATACAAGCATCTATTACCCTAACAATTTACAGATCTCACATGAAGCAGCGAACCATCTAAAATTTGCATCCATTAATTCCATCCGCGTGCAAATCATGTGAATCCCAAATAGAATTATATGGTATTTATTAAGTTAGTTAGAAGAAGACCAAACCTGAACGTCAGAGATGTTGATAGATTTGCGTTGGTGCTGGAGAAACACTGCCATGTCCACGAATATTTTGTCCCAGTCTTCCCGATGTACATAATAATCACTGCTGGCCCTTGGTCCTTCCATGTCCAGACGTGGAGGCTGATCAGAAGAGGTGCTTTCAAACGTTGGTGAAGCTGGGCGCAAGTAGGTGAAATACTGAAAGGTCAGCACGGGATGGAGAAGCTTGCTAGGTGTCCAACAGCGTTGTCTAGAAGGTCGACGGCGAGACCATCCAAGCAGGGGACATGCATCCAATTTGTACTTCGTAGCATACAGAATGAACAACACGACTCCCGCCAGAGACGTGCATGGGCATGAATCAACGTGGGTGAATATAATCTAGCCGCCGGCCGCATACTGACATGAAGGCTGACATGCATCGGATGAGATCGATCGATCTTAGGCGTGCATGAAGGCTGGATCGAAGATGCGCCACCCGCATCACAGCCGAGGTGGATTAGATATGCTTCCTCTTTTCCTTCTTTTACAGGGAGATGGGTAAAGGAGGTATGACAACGCGAGCGCCGATGGTGTGCCATCAAATTAAAGGGGGATGTTTTATTATTTCTCATGCATATTTTCCTAGATGGGATTCGAACTCAAGGGGAGACAGATAGGCGAGAGAAGAATCAAGCGTGGTGCGCGTTGGACAAACAATTGTATCCAACGGCTTTAGGCAGATTATATGTGTAGATCCGATGGACAAAATTTTCTAACCTCCAGGATTAACGTGGATCCAAGATGCGCCACCCGCATCACAGCCGAGGTGGATTAGACACTAGTAGAAAAAGGGTCTTTCGGAAGGAGCTCCAAAGCCATTAGTCCCGGTTCGACCACAAGCCGGGATCGATGCCCGGCATTGGTCCCGGTTCGAGCTGGCAGGGCCCCGTGAGCCATTGGTCCCGGTTAGGATGGGGCCATTAGTCCCGGTTCGTGTTACGAACCGGGACTAAAGCTTCCACAGAGAATTAGTCCTGGTTCATAGAACGAACCGGGACTAATACTCCCCTGTCTATATATGCAGCAAGCCAGCAGCCAGCTTTTCTCCTCACTTTTTTTTTCCTGCTAGGAGGTGTGAGAGGTGGGTGCTAGTTTGTTTTCTTTGCTATGCAATAGAGGTGTTCGATGAAATGCCCGAGCCACACTTAAGTTCACACAAAATGATATGAGGTGCCCGAGCCACACTTAAGCTTTCTCCACTCTCTTTCCTCCGATCGATCGAGGCTAGCAACCTTGTCCTTTTCATCTGTAATTGATACAAATATTGCATGTGTCGATGTACGGTAGTCATTTCACTATTCAAAATGTTATTTGATAAACCTAATTATATGATATGCAGATGGATGAACGGAAGCGATGGATGTACGGCGATCGACGCAGTCTCGATTTTATTGCAGGCCTGCATAAATTTCTCATTGTGGCTGAGTCAAAGAAAGAGGATGGTTTCATGCCTTGTCAATGTGTGGACTGTCAGAACGTCAAGGAGCACTCTTCCTCGAGAACCCTTCAAGGCCACCTGCTTCGAAGAGGTTTCATGCCCATCTATAATTGTTGGACCAAGCACAGAGAAAGAAGGGTTATGATGGAAGACAATGAAGAAGAAGAGGATGATGACAACTATCCTATGTTCCCTGAAGAATACAGTGATACTGCGATGGAAGACAATGAAGAAGAAGGAGGTGAAGAACAACGGGCATCAGATGAGCCTGCTGATGGTCTTGGTCGGGTCATTTCTGATGCAAAGCGAGAATGCGATATAGAAAAGGAGAAGCTGAAGTTGGAGGCCATGCTAGAGGATCAATTAAAGTTGATGTACCCAAATTGCGAAGATGGCAGCACCAAGCTCGGTACCACACTGGAATTGCTGAAATGGAAGGCAGAGACTGGTTTATCTGACAAGGGAGGATTTGAGAAGTTACTGAAAATAATGAAGCCGAAGCTTCCAAAGGATAACGAATTGCCCGAGACTACATAGGAAGCAAAGAAGGCTATCTTCCATCTAGGATTAGATGTGCAGAAGATACATGATGCATCAATGACTGCATCCTCTATCGCGGTGAGGAGTACGAGAATATGGATGAATGCCCGGTATGCACTGCACTGCGGTACAAGATCAGACAAGATGACCCTGGTGATGTTGAGGGCGATGACGAGCCTCCCAGGAAGAGGGTTCCTGCTAAGGTTATGTGGTATGCTCCTATAATACCACGGTTGAAACGTCTGTTCAGAAACAAAGAGCATGCCAGGTTGTTGCGATGGCACAAAGAAGAGCGCAAGAAAGACGGGAAGTTGAGACACCCCGCCGATGGGTCGCAGTGGAGAAAAATCGAGAGAGAGTTCTCGAACTTTGCAGGTGACGCAAGAAACTTATGGTTTGGTCTAAGTACAGACGGCATGAATCCTTTTGGGGAGCAGAGCTGCATTCACAACACTTGGCCCGTGACTATGTATCTACAACCTTCCTCCTTGGTTGTGCATGAAGCGGAAGTTCATTATGATGCCCTTGCTTATCCAAGGCCCGAAGCAACCCGGCAATGACATTTATGTGTACCTAAGGCCATTAGTTGATGAATTTTGCAGTTGTGGGCCAAACCAGGTGTACGTGTGTGGGATGAGCACAAACAGCTGAAATTTGACTTACGAGCGTTGTTGTTCGTAACCATCAATGATTGGCCTGCTCTTAGTAACAATTCAGGACAGTCAAACAAGGGATACAACGCATGCACGCACTGTTTAGATAAGACTAAAGGTACATATTTGGAAAAATGTAAGAAGGTTGTGTACCTGGGGTGTCGTCAATTTCTTACAACCAATCATCCATAAGAAAGAAAGGCAAGCATTTCAAAGGTGAGCCAGATCACTGGAAGAAGCCTAACCTCCCTGATGGTGATGCTATATTTGGTATGGTCAAGAACATAAAAGTAATCTTTGGAAAGGGTCCTGGCGGTCAATCTGTTTCGAAAGACGTCGCTACCGGACACGCGCCCATGTGGAAGAAGAAATCTATATTTTGAGAGCTACCCTATTGGAAGTCCTAGAGGTCCGGTCTTCAATCGACGTGATGCACGTGACGAAAAATCTTTGTGTGAACCTGCTAGGCTTCCTGGGCGTGTATGGAAAGACAAAAGATACACCAAAAGCACGGGAGGACCAGCAACGTATGAAAGACCCATACAACAAGCACATGGATAAAGGGCGTCAAAGCAGCTACGCTCTTACCAAAGCAGAGAAGGAAATATTTTTTGAATGCCTGAGCAGTATCAAGGTCCCGGCTGGCTTCTCGTCAAATATAAAGGGAATAATAAATATGACAGATAAAAAATTCCAAAACCTGAAGTCTCATGATTGCCACGTGATTATGATGCAGTTGCTTCCGGTTGCATTAAGGGGGCTTCTGCCGGAAAATGTTCGAGTACCCATTGTGAAGCTATGTGCATTCCTCAATGCAATATCTCAGAAGGTAATCGATCAAGAAAGTCTGCCAAGGTTACAGAGGGATGTGGTCCAATGTCTTGTTAGTTTTGAGTTGGTGTTCCCCCCATCCTTCTTCAATATTATGACGCATCTCCTGGTTCACCTAGTCGACGAGATTGCCATTCTCGGTCCTGTATTTCTACACAATATGTTCCCCTTTGAGAGGTTCATGGGAGTTTTAAAGAAATATGTTCATAACCGTGCTAGGACAGAAGGAAGCATCTCCAAGGGCTATGAAATAGAGGAGGTCATTGAGTTCTGTGTTGACTTTATTTCTGACCTTAAGCCGATTGGTATTCCTGAATCGCGGCATGAGGGGAGACTTAGTGGAAAAGGCACGCTAGGAAAGAAAGCAATGATATGTAGGGACGGGCATTCTTTCACTCAAGCACACTACACAGTTCTACAAAGTTCCACCTTCGTGGCTCTGTATATCGAGGTACACAAGAATAGTGTATGCTCCAAAAACACGGGGAAGCCTGACTCCTGGATTAAATAAAAACACATGGAGACTTTCGGCAGTTGGTTGCGATTACATCTCATGAATGACACCACTATTGGAGATCAACTCTACTTGTTGGCCGCATCACCATCTTCGACTGTATTGAATTTCCAAGGGTACGAGATAATGGGAATACATTTTACACGATCGTCCAAGATAAAAAGAGTACCAACCAAAACAGTGGTGTCCGCTTTGATGCAACAGATGAGAATAATCAAAAGACACATACTATGGTTACATAGAGGAGATATGGGAACTTGACTATGGACCTACTTTTAAGGTCCCTTTGTTTCGGTGCAGTTGGGTCAACATGAATGGAGAAGGGGTAAAGGTAGACCAGCTATACGGAATGACAACAGTGGATCTCAAGAATCTTGCTTACAGAGACGAACCATTCGTCCTAGCCAATGATGTGGCTCAGGTTTTCTATGTGAAGGACATGTCCTCCAGACCGAAAAAAAGAAAAAATAAGCAAAGTAATACATCACACGATGAGCCAAAGCGTCACATAGTTCTTTCAGGGAAAAGAAACATCGTGGGAGTCGAGGACAAGACAGACATGTTAGCAGATTATGATAAGTTTGATGAAATTCCGCCCTTCACAGTGAAAACTGACCCAAGCATCCCGTTACATAATGAAGATGCTCCATGGTTATGGCCGAAGAAGCGATCATAAGCAAGGCACATACGCTAGATGGGGATGTTGGTTATGTGTAATAATATATTAAACAATTTATGTATGAGTGTTCTCAAACTTGGCACACAATGTCCCATTCCTTTTGGTACCACTTGGTTCTAAAGAAACTGCATTAAACCTTTTATGTAACTATGTTTTGAAAACTCAGAAGAAGTTGGAACAAAACACAAAGGTTCCCCTGCATACAACCCGACAGTGGCTAGAGAGTGCCCGCATATCAAATGCACCGTCGGGATGTATGCAGGGAATCCGAATGATTTGTATTCGGTCGATGAACTGATGGATTTCTAGATAGAACAAAACACACGATTTCACCTGCATACAGCCCTACGGTGGCTAGAGAGTGCCCGCATATCAAATGCACCGTAGGACGTATGCAGGGAATCCGAATGATTTGTATTCGGTCGGTGAACTGAAGGATTTGTAGATAGAACCCTCTTAGCACTGAGAGAACGCTTCTATGCCGATCCCCTCGAAGATGTCATAGGTCACTGCCCAACGACATCTTCGAGAAGCTCGTGCATGGAGGAGTTCTATGTCTTCTCTTTCTGTTGTTGCCGTGCTCTTGTTCTTCCTCTTCCTCCTCATGGAGGGTACTTATATAGGGCAACTCTTCACCTTTTTAGTCCCGGTTGGTAGCTAGAACCGGGACTAAAGGAGCGTTGATATGTGTGCCTTATCTTCACCTTCTTAGTACCGGTTGGTAGCTGGAACCGGGACTAAAGGGGCGTCAAAATAAACACACCTATGATCCAACGGCTCACAAGCGCTCGAAGTAAAAACACCTCTGATCCAACGGCTCACAAGCGCTCGAAGGAAACATACGATCCGTGTGCTTCTTCCCGTGCTTTCCACCGCTTCCCGCCTTCGTCTTCCCGCCATTTCTCACTATATATATGTAGGCTTGGCCGCCATTGCAATATCACATCTAAACTCATATCTGCAACCTCATCACTCTCCCATGGCTTCCACCGTACCCACTCTAACCTACCCTGTGGCGAAGGCGCTTTGCGCCTCGAACTACCCCTGCCCGCCCGGCTACCGCGTCCCCGCCGGCTGGTGGCTAAGCGCAGGAGGCGTGCCGGTCCCTCCTATCCCTCAAGGTGTGGCGCGCCGGGCGGCCATCACGAACCACTACTACCTCGAGCTCACGTCGGAGCAGCAGATGGATCCTCGCTGGCATCCCGACTACCGTCCGACTTGGGATGCCTTCTTCATCAATCGCCGTGAGTGGGCGCTCGCCAGGTACGAGGAGGACGGCCCGCCTCCTTCGAACTTCAACGAGGCCGGCCGTCGGCTGTGGTGGGGTGGCCGGACTCTCCAGAGCGTCATGGACAAACATCAGGGCCGGTAATAACCCCCGCCTGCGCTACCCTCACATCCAGTCCAGGCATGCTCATCCGTCTAGGTTGGAGCCACGAGCGCCGTCCGATGACAGCGACGACGATGACGACTACGAGGATGAGTATTATAGGCCTAGGCAGGAGTATGACTAAGATTGTTAGGACAAATGACCCACTGTTGTCATTCCGTACTATTGTCATTGGTTAGGACAAATGATCCACTGTTTTCATTCTGTACTGTTGTCATTGGTTAGGACAAATGATTTGTATTCGGTCGTTGAACTAGTTATTATCAAATGATCCACTATTTTTGCAAAATTGTTTTTGCAAAAAATCATGACCAAACTATGCGGCACTTGTAGTTAATAGTTTAAATAGTTAGAATAATTATTTTAGAAAACAAAAAATGGCAAAATGGTTAATAGTTTAAATAGTTAGAGTAATTATTTTAGAAAGCAAAAATGGTTTTGGGACAGTTATTCAAGTTCAAACACTTTTCATGTTGAAAGTTTTATCAGATTCGAAAGTATGCAAAAGTTATTTAAATTCATAATCAAAAACACTTGAATTTTGCATATGTTATTTAAATTCGTATTCAAAAACATTTCAAATATTAATGCATTTGTTATAAATAGATAGATTAAATTTTACTGAACAATTTGATATATTACTTGAATTTTCCTGATAATCAGATCATAAGATATTGATTTTATAATTTTATAAGATTTTTTAAAAACGAATTAAAGAAAAAGCAAAAATAAACCATTAGTCCCGGTTGGTAGCACCAACCGGGACTAAAGGCCAAGCCAAAAAAATTCACGCGCGAGGGGGACCTTTTGTCCCGGTTCCAGACATGAACCGGGACTAAAGGCTGTCTCTTTATATTCAGCCGCTCTCCCCTGCGCTCGGTCAGTTCGAACATCGAGAAGACACCGGAGGGCCGTCAGGCTGCCCGAGCCCGCCGCCGGCGTCCCACCTGCACCCGAGCCCCCCTGCGCTGCTCCCGCCTCCTCCTCTCCGGCCGCCTCCTCCTTGCCGACCGGCTGCCGCGCGCCTCCTCCTCCACGGCCGCCTCCTCCTCGCCGCTGCCGCGTGCCCCTGCTCTCCGCTCCCGCATCCTCCTCTCTCCGGCCGCCTCCTCCTCTTCGGCCGCTGTTGCCGTTCTTCTAGTTGCGGCCGCCGTCCTCCTCTGTCCGGCATCCTCCTCTGTCCCACATCCTCCCTCTCTCCCGCATCCTCCTCTCTCCGGCCGCCTCCTCCTCTCCGGTGAGCTTGCTGCCCCCCTTCTCGGCTTCCTATTAGAAATTTTAGAAAAAATTTAGGTTAGTTAGAAATTTTAGGTTAGTTAGTACATTGTAAAACTTTAGAAATTTTAGTTAGTTAGAAATTTTAGTTTAGTTAGTTAGAAATTTTAGTTTAGTTAGAAATTTTAGTTAGTTAGAAATTTTAAAAGTTAGTGGTAATTTTTTTTTGAATTAGTGGGCCATTTAAATTTGTTAGAAGTTAGATCAAAAGTTAGTGGTAAATTTTTTGAAGTTATGAATTAATTAGTGGACTACTTAAATTTGCCATGAAATTAGTTGCTATGATCAAAAAATTAGTGGACCATTTAAATTTGTTAGAAGTTAGATCAAAAGTTAGTGGTAAATTTTTTGAAGTTATGAATTAATTAGTGGACTACTTAAATTTGCCATGAAATTAGTTGCTATGAATTTTCTATGATCAAAAATTAGTGGACCATTTAAATTTGTTAGAAGTTAGATCAAAAGTTAGTGGTAATTTTTTGAAGTTATGAATTAATTAGTGGACTACTTAAATTATGCCATTTAAAACTTATGCCATTTTAAATTATGCCAATAAAGAAACATTATGTCATTTTCCTTAATTATTGATTTAAATTACTACTTTGTCATTTTGTAGAAACTATGAAACCACACGGCAGAGACGAAAATCAGGAAAATATCCTCGAGGATATGATCCGCGGCGATGTCACCAAGCAGTTTTCTCAACGACTCCGGTGAGGGAGATGAGTCTCTCAACCGAGGAGATGGCTCCGACGGCTGGGTGACATAGAACTCGGCAGCTCCGATGAGGGAGAAGCCAACAAGGGAGTAGGCGGCGGCTCCGGTGAAACATTAGGAATTGTAAACTCAGACGAGGTGCATATATATATTAATTAATTAAGCCTCTGTCTATATACATATATTAACGATCTTTCTTCTTTTAGCCCTCCGGATCGAGCAAATCTTCTGTAAGGACGAAACGAGGCCCAACCAAAAAGTTGGATGACCATGCAAGGTACAGGATCGAACAAGTCGCTCAAGACGGCCAACCGATTGCTCCCATTGATGTTAAACAAAAATTTGTGAAGCAATGCGGAGTTGTTGTTAGGGACTACGTCCCTATCACTATTCGAGAATGGAATAAGCCAAGGGCGGGAGGAGTTAGATATGTCGGCACCTTAGCCAAAGAAAACCTTTGGAAAAAGGTCATGGTTCATTTCACCCTACCGGCGCCAGAGGTGGATCCAGATGAGGAGGAGCCAAATGAGGAGGATATAGAGAGAAAAAAGTCAAGCAGTGGACTCTTAAGAAGATGGCCGAGCTATTCAACAAATGGAAGAAAAGATTGCACACCGACTTTATCTTGAAAGATAAGACTCCGGATTTCGATCACGGGTATGAGAAGATAAAAGACTACTGGGAAGAATTTGTGGCGTACAAGAAATCGGAGGAAGCTCAGATAAAGTCTGAAACAAATAAGGCAAATGCTGCTAAAAAGAAGTACCACCATACTATGGGGCCTGGTGGCTACGCCTTTGCTATGCCTAAGTGGGAGAAACTTGAGGCCAATTTTCTGGCTAAAGGGATCACTCCAGAGCCATGCACATGGGTCAAACGGGCAAGAAATTGGTTTTACGGGCATGGGGAAACATTGGACGCAGAAGGGAAGTGCATATATAACAGAAGACACAAAGATAATCCCCTACTACCCATCGAAGACATTAGAAATGCAGTAAAGGATGTTGAAGAGGGACGATTCTGTCCCGATAGAGAGAAGGACGAGCTCGCACGCGCCCTTAGGAATGAAGAACACAAAGGACGAACACGAGGCACAGAAGGCTCCAAGCCGTGGTCAATTGGGTTTCCCGAGGACAGGAAGAAATATCCCGATAGAAGTCGTCAGAGGAGAAAGGAAAGGGAGGCAAGGGAAGCATGCGCTGCTGCAGACCGGCTGCGTAATATAGAACAAACAATGAAGCGGCAGCAGGATCAAATTGACGCACTTAGCCAGCAGGGCACTGCCAGCCAATCTCAGCGGCACATTGTTGAAGTTTGCACTCGATGCTACCACCCCATCGAATCGGAAAAGCAGCATGGCTTCCACCACGCTCCAGGCTGATGATGATGATGCACTGACGATGGATCCCCTTTGTCGCTACCTAGTGGATGATATCATGGAGAGCAAACCTTGTGAGCTACATGTGAAAGTTTTTATCTTAACCATGAAGGTGGCGGTCAGCTATGCCGTACCAATTGGACCTAAACCAACTTTCCATTGCTCCCCGGTTCCACATGGCTTCGCTGTTGTCGGGGTGGATGAAGTGAGTAAAGAATTTGAGGAGCTGAACCTGGAACACCCTGCAGGTGAAGATGGGGAGGTGGTTGAACTTGGAGAAGCCAGAAAAGGGACCATTCTATGGCCAAAGGAATTCATAGACTCCTCAGAGTAGCAATCCATCTTCGCCGCTGACTCACCCGGTCCTCCAGCGCAACAGTCCTCTTCGCCACCGCCGCCGCCTCAGGCGCCGTCTCCGCCACCTTACCAGTCTTCAACGCAGCCGTCTCCGCCGCCGCGTCTGTCGTATCCGCCCACTCAGGCTCAGTGTACCACCGCTGGTACTACGAGGAGTGGTAACCGATCACCGAAACATAAAAGGTCACCCCTCCCAAAAGTACCTCATAAGAATCTTCCCAAGAGACCTTACGACTGTACGTAGGAGGAAAATGAGGCGATCGTAAAAGCCCAAACGGAACAGTGGCTTGCTAACTTGAAGAAGAAGCCGAAAGTGCCAGAGTTCCCCGACACCCCAGAAGAAAAAGCCGCCATCTTCAAAATGCTGAAGACCCTTGAACAACCCCCGCCAAAGCTGACACCAGACTATGAGCGCTCTATTCGCAAGTCGGTTGAGGAAAATAAGCAGCGGTCGAAGAGTAGTAGTACAAGCCGGAAATCAGTTCCCCAGCTCGGAGAACAGAAAAAAACAATCGTGCCCCTTGCTCAAAGTGTTTTCCAATACCGAGGTGGGGTCGAGCAGACGTGCGGTCGACATCGATCCTGAGTTTGTTGCAATGTACAGAGAAGTAGCCTCTGCTCAGGGCATGTCTATTCCTCAGTACTTAGAGCAATTACAATTCCACGAAGAAGTAGTTCCAAAATACAAATACCGGCACGGGCATCCTCTCGTCAAACCTGAGTTAGTCAGCGATCTACCAACAAAAATGCGAAGATTGCATAAGTGGTACATGCGAGCCTCAAAGGAAGGGGCAAATTGGATCCACGTGGGATATACAAACGAGCATTACGGGCATGGAAATGGCGTGGTAATGATTGAATTTTGTGAATTATTTCAGTTATACCAACAAGAGGCCTTGACAAATCTATCATCAGCGCCTATTGTCTGTTAGTATTATTTCTGTAGTTAAGTCTCTAGCTGGCTCACCTCGTTCATTGCATGTATAAACTTACTCATCACTATATTAATTTTGTAGAATGAAGATTCTCCAATGCAAAGAGGACAAATCTATGACATTGGGTTCATTAACCCAAATTTCATTCATGAAAAAAGTCTCAACGATTTTTGCATCGACACAGAGAATAACTTGGTAAAGGCGTTAAGGTTTTTCGAAAGCAAAAGAGAAATACTATTTCCTTACAACTTCAAGTGAGTGTTACTGTCTTCTACACTTTCTATTTCGCTTTCTCGATGTTTAAGTGTATAATTGATGACTTATATGTGCGCAGCTTCCATTTTATTCTGCTAACCATTAAACTTGACAAAGGAGTAGTACAAGTCATGGACTCGTTACGTAAACCCCTTGAGAAGTGGGCGGACATGCAGGAATGCCTCCAGAGGTAATTTCAATCATTATGGCACTATATCGGCAACTTTCCGTTCATTTACTGATAGCAAGTAATTAATATATAACTCCTTTATTCATTTTCTTTGTCGGACAGGGCTTGGAAACGATTCACCGCCAAGGCTAGGGGTATTTGGGCGCCGGAGCTTACATTTGAACCAATAAATGTAAGTACTACTAGTTAGATCCGCGCATCTCTTTGATTCTAGTTTCAATACCATTACCATGCTTGATTATTATTTTGATTGAACTCTGTTCTCGTAAAGTGCTTGAGGCAGGAAAGTGGGAATCATTTATGTGGATACTACGTTTGCGAGTTCATTCGCCAAACAACCTGTGAGAGAGGCAGAATCTTAGAACAACTTGAAGTGCGTAAACAATATTCACAATTTTAGTTTATTGCCATCAATTGTGTTTAGTTTCATTCATATATATTGACCCATTCTTTAAATTAGATCGAACGGTTGCGGGACGGTCTTCTACCACATGATCGCGTACGAGCAATTCAAGAGGAAATTGCGGGATTCTTAGATGCAGAGGTCCTAGATCCGAAGGGAGAATACTATCGGAAGGTTTAAGTGAAAGGGTCAGTGTAAAAGAGATGTATATATGCATGAAACTCGTGTGTAATATGTTTGACCAAGTACGACGAATGAGATGTGTGTAATATATTCATGACGATGATGTGTAATAGTGGTTACCCTTATTAACTAGTAGTGGCATTTTTGTAGTTCGAAACAATATTTAATTTAAGTTTCTTAAACATTCATGCATTTGACATAATCAAATAGTTCTTATTTTTCTGAACATTTTGATATTTTATTCATATTTTTCTGAATTACAGAATAAAAATTATTGATTTTACAAATTTAAACCATTTTT
Organism: Puccinellia tenuiflora; assembly: GCA_012064385.1. NCBI lineage: Eukaryota > Viridiplantae > Streptophyta > Magnoliopsida > Poales > Poaceae > Puccinellia > Puccinellia tenuiflora. Next base: position 540,983 of record QRDG01000108.1, read on the forward strand.
GGAATTTCTGTATATTGTGAAATATCTGACAGACATCAGTCCCGGTTCGTATTACGAACCGGGACTAAAGCTCCTCCCCCCTCCTCGCTCCAGAACAGGCCACGTGGTACCCCATTAGGCCTGGTTCGTGGCCGAACCGGACTAGAAATAGTCCCGCTTTGCTAGTCCCGGTTCGCGAACCGGGACTAATGGCCCAACCGAACCGGGACTATATGGGGTTTTCTACTAGTGAGATCTGCTTTCTATTTTCCTTCTTTTACAGGGAGATGGGTAAAGGAGGCATGACAACGCGAGCGCCGATGGTGTGCCATCAAATTAAAGGGGGATGTTTTATTATTTCTCATGCATATTTCCTAGATGGGATTCGAACTCAAGCGGAGACAGATAGGCGAGAGAAGAATCAAGCGTGCGCGTTGGACAAACAATTGTATCCAATGGCTTTAGGCAGATTATATTTAGATCCGATGGACAAAATTTTCTAACCTCCAGGATTAACGTGGAGCCTCGTATAGTGCCTCCAATTAGTAAATATAAGATTATCTATGATCAGTTCAATACACCATTCACACAAATATCCTCTCATCATACATCAGCACTACTTATCTATGATAATACAAAATATCCTTTCAATTCATCATCTTATTCATGATCATTTACAAATTTATCATCCCATACATATATTATCTCATCTCATCAAACATCAACACTCATCCATGATCTCACAAGTATCTTTACCCTACCAGATCATCAATTCTTACACACATCATCTCAAATCCATCTCACAAAACTCTTTACATGAACATTTAGAATCATAATGTCTAGGTCCATTGAATACAAATATGATCTTATACGAATCTTACAAATTCCCCAAACTGGAAGAATAAGTAATATTACATCAATTATCGAATAAGTACATCTTAATTACGACTTCAAATATAAATGTCCAAAGTAAATTTGGATACAACAAATACAAATGGAATCATATACAAACTTTACAAATTTAAATTGAAAGAATAATTATTACTACATTTACAGAATATGTTCTTATCTCATCTAAAAGAAAAGAGATTGCAAAAGCATAAAAGAAAATCCTATAACTAAATCTTTAACTAGATCTTCTTATTTTGATCTTATCAACTTATCTGATCTTCTTATCTCCCAATCTTTTCAAATCCTTTCCCTACAAAACAAAACAAGACAGATGAGAAGAAAGAAAGAAGGCAGGAATATGTTCTTATCAACTTCTCTAGAAACGGTGTGAAATTCAAAGGTTTGTGCTATGTAAAAGAAGTTTGGTAGCAAGACTGTCCATCTTGTTAACAAACTCATTTTTCATACGTGAAGCAATTGAAAATCATCTAAAAATAAATAAGGACAAAAGAAATGTTTCTTATAATTAAAATGTTTGCCTTCACCACAAGGGTGAGGCAATTGATGTTTGGAACTCGACTTCAGGATATTAAGAACTGGTCTAACATCCAATAATTGACTAGAGGGATGAATCACAATCTAAAGGCAACATTGGATCATGGATCATACTTGGAATATTTGGATCAACTTGGATCATTAGGCAACAAGGACAAGGGGCAACATTTAATCCATACAAGAGAAGGGACAAAAGGCAACACTGATCCATATTTATTTATCAAAGGCAACTAGTCAACCCCTCTAATCTAAATGAAGTTCCTATTTAAGAAAGCCCATATAAAAATCTTTCTCCAATGGAATTAATTCCCAAGGAAGAAAATCAGCCAAGTGTTAAAGCCCACCAATCTGAAATTGTAAAGCCACATGATCACCATCCATATTTTTGCAAAGCCCACATAAGAGAGAAACCAAACCAGCCAATATGAGAGAATCAGACCACAAGCCCATCTAGTAACAAAAGCCACTTGGCATGCCCAAAAAATAAATCATACAAGAGGATAATACCAAGCATGAGAGGGATAAGCATACCACATAGGAGATATGATCAATGACTAGACATCTCTACCCACAAGAAAAATATCTAGCTCAACTTCAACCCCAATGTCGCAACAGTGGAACATGGGGTTCCCCTGATGCGGTCAAAGTGGGTCCACCGCCTGTGGGCCCACCAAGAAGATGGACAAGGCGAAGGTCCAAGACTGGCAGATGGGCCCCCCATCTGCCCCACGGCGACCAGGCACGAACGGCATCGACAACCACGACTAAGGACTAGGGGACCTCCCGGGGTCTCCCTCAACCCGGCGGGCGACGCGGAGGTCCCGGGGACCGGATGCCCGCAGGAGGCCAGGCTCATCCCCGAGAACCCACCTCCATACAAGGAAAGAAGATAAGCTTGCCAACTCCAGCTGGAAACTCCTAGAAGACTTGGGCACCAAGAAGACGGAGGCGCCGCAGCGAGACACGGTTGATAAAGGTGGGCGACCGCACTAAACCCCCTCAGAAAAATACTTGGACAAGAAGAGGTCACGTCACCCCCAAAGAAGGACCCAGAGAGGTTTTCCCGCCTAAAACCACTCCGCCCCCAAAGGTGCCCATGTGGGATCCCCTTGGCCTATAAAAGGAGGACCAAGGCACCTGAGGGAAGGGACGGATTCAGAGAGAGTCGGAGGCTAGGCTAGGTAGCACATCCCACGAAGAGTAGCAGAAGCGAGAGGTGATCTCCTCCGGGGCAGGATCTGCTCGTCTTCAACCTCTAGCCAACACCTCCCGGGTTCTCACCTGCAAGCACCTCTGTAAAGCTACACCATGATATACCACTCAATCCAGACATGCAGGAGTAGGGCTTTTAGCCTCCGGGCGGCCTGAACCTGGGTAAACTCCCTGTGTCCCTGTGTTGCTCGCTTGCACGTAGATCGGAGGTCCTGAGGAAGATCCTCTAGTGGTGATGTTTCCTAATGGTGTGATTGGAATAGTTGGGTGGTGTCCCAAGCGAAGGCGTGGATGTAGCAAGTAGCAGTTTTCCCTCGTTAAACGAACCGAGGTTTATCGAACCAGTACGACTCTGAAATAAACAACGAGGTGAATGCCAATGTGTCATGCGTCCCGTTGATGAACTTGGACCTGCACACACTCAACCAAAATACTTTCCCCCCAACGGCGGAAAGGTTGTCAATCTTTCTGGTCTCGCAGAAAACAAAGCGGTTAATTGTATAGTGAAATAAATGAAATATGAAAAGTGACCAGTAGAGTAATGATGATGAAAAGCAATTAAATGAGGTTGTAAACAATGTAAGCATCACGACAATGAACAAAGACCATTGAGTCCAACCGCATCTTTGTCTAAAAAGTCCACCGTGGGATCGCTATCCAGCCTGTCACCCATCGGTATTAAGTTGCAAGCAACAGACAATTGCATTAAGTAAAGCGCGTGAAGTAAGCAATACTAATATCAAAAGAGACATTAACACCACTATTTTACCCTTAGTAGCAACAACACACCCTCGCCCTTAGACGTTTCTGTCACTCGTGCCCAGGAACAAAAGGGGGCATGAACCCACTATCTAGCATACATACCCTCTCTTGGGGATACACACAATCACTTGGCCAAAGTAACTACACACATCGGAGAGCATGCAAGAACACAAATAAATATATAAGAATCATGCACAATCTGATCATAACTTCATAATCCATCGGATCCCAACAAACACATCACATAGCATTACAATAGTCGATCTTGATCATGTTAGGCAGCTCACAAGATCATAAGACATTAGGCACAAGGGAGAGAGACTACCATCTAGCTACTGCCATGGACCCGTAGTCCAAGGTGAGACTACTCACAAATCATCCCGGAGGAAGGCATGGCGATGAAGAGCCCTCCGGGATCGATATCCCCTCCGGCAGAGTGCCGGCACCAGCTTCAGATTCACCCCCGAACTAGGTTTTATGGTGACGGCGCTTCGGGGTGACTTCTCTGGAAAATAATGGCCGCCCTGGCGTTTTTAGGTTATTTGGGACTTTATAGGCGTCGGAGGGGGCCGAGGGGACGCCCCAGGAGCAGGGGCGGGTCCCACCCACGGGTCCAGGTGGGACCGCGGCAGGGGTCACCCCTGCCCTGTGGGTGGCCCCCAGGCTGCCCTTTCGTGTCCTGGTGCCTTCCGTCGAGTAAAAATTCCCCGTAAATTTTTAGCGCAATCCGATGATATTTCCTGAAGTGACTTTTCTGAACAGCAAAAACAGGAAACTGGCACTAGGCATTGTCGTGTCTTGGATCACGGACACCGAGAGTAAAGGATACCCCCTTTTTAGGTTCGGTATGGGGCACGAAGGAGGCTGGGAAACGTCTTCCACCGGAGGAACTCCGTCTAAGCTCAAGATCTACATACAAGCATGCACCGCAGAGACAGAAGGAGTTTACCCAGGTTCAGGCCGCCTGGAGGCTAACAACCCTACTCCTGCATGTCTGGATTGAGTGGTATATCATGATGAGGCTTTACAAGGGTGGTTGCGGGTGCGAACCCGGGAGGTGTCGACTGGAGGTTGAAGACGAGCAGATCCTGACCCGGAGGAGATCTCCTCTCGCATATGCTACACTTCGCCTTGTGTGCTACCTAGCCTAGCCTCCGATCCTCCGTGAATCCGTCCCCTCCTCTGGTGCCTTGGTCCTCCTTTTATGGTCTAAGAGGATCCCATGGGTGCACCTTTGGAGGTGGAGGGGTTTTGGCGGGAAAACCCCTCCAGGTACTTCTTAGGGGGCGACGTGGCTTCTTCTCGTCCAACTATCCGTCTGTGGGGGTTAGGTGCGGTTGTCCACCTTTTGTAGGGCGGGTGGACAGAGGCTGACACCTTTTCCGTCCCTGTCCCCCCGCGGCGCCTCCGTCTTCTTGGCGCCCAAGTCTTCTAGGAGCTTCCAGCCGGGGCTGGCAAGCTTATCCTCTTCGCGCGTGCGGAGGTGGGCTCCCAGGAATGAGCCTGGCCTCCTGCCGGGCATCGGAGTCCCCGGGACCTCCGTGTCGTCCGCCGGGTTGAAGGAGGCCCCGGGGGGGTCCCCTGGTCCTTAGCCGTGGTTGTCGATGTCGTGCCTGTCTTGTCGCCGTGGGCAGATGGGGGCCCATCTGCCAGTCTTGAACCTTGACCTTGCTTGTCTACATGGTGGGCCCACAGGCGGTGGACCCACTTTGACTGCATCAGGGGATCCCTGTGTTCCACTGTTGCGACAGTAGCCCCTGGGCATAGTCCCGGCGGCCACGTCCTTTTGCTGCCGGGGCTATGACCAAAAAAATTTAAAGTGGGTCCTCGGTGTCAGGTCAACTGTCTCGTCCCATCTGTCAGGGAGTAAAGTCTTGGAGTTATCCGCTTGGGGGGAATAACTGCGCCCGCCTCCTCGACTATCGGAAACGGGGAAGGCGAGGCGATGGTCGTCGAAAGCGCACCCGAGCCTTCTTAAAGGCAAGGGCGCCCCTCAAAATCTTCAATCGTCTTCGTTCCTCTTCCAACTCCAACCCTCCGCAGAACCGAGCGTGTCGATGGCAAGGGCTAGGAGAGGAGTCGGTCGCCCTCGTTCTTCCTCAGCGGCGGCATAGGTGGCCACTGGCAGCCGTGGGAGGGCTGCCTCCCGAGGTCGAGTAGGGTGCGGTCGCGGTGGCGGCCGCGGCCGTGGTCATGGAGGCCGCGGGGCAGGAGGCTCTCCGAACCCTCCCCCGCAGAGGACGACCCACACTGGCTTCCCTCCGTTCGAGTTCTTTGTGGATCTGGACAGGAGACTGCGCAACCAGCTCCATCTGCCGGACTCCTTCGCGGCGGTGGTGGACACGAACGACGACCGGCCCACCAGTTACTGGCTGCAGGTGGACGGCTGCCCCAACGGCCCCTCCTGTGTCGAAGTGGAGTACACCGTCGACGACTCCATGCTCCTCGGTAAGGGGTGGAAAGCGTTCACGCACTCCCGCCATCTCACCCGGGGGCAGTACTTGGTGTTCGAGTACGACGGAGATGAGACACTCTCCGTGAAGATCTTCCGCACCGGTGGATGGCGCGAGGACTGCTGCGCGGAGAGCGACAGTAGCAGCCGCAGCAGCTGCTACGACGAGGAGGACAAGGATGAAGATGAAGAGAACTCCTTCCGCATTAAGGCCGAGAGGATCCCGCTTCCTTGAGGACGTGGGGAAGGCACCGAGGCAGCGCCCCCGAAGATGTCCTTGACCTCCTTCTTGGCGGCCTCGTACTTCTGGAAGTAACGCCTTTCGTTGTGTGGCGGTACTCCCCATTCGCGTAGGAGCCAAACTTTCCTTGTAAAAAGTAGGTCCTTTTGTAGATCTTGAGATGACGTAAGACTTGTACCCTTGTCGCCTCTTAGCCTTTAAGTTGAAATGGTGTGAATGAGAACGGTTTTTTTTGCAAAACTCACCCTGATTACTGCACCAGTTGTACCATCGAGGGGCCAGTGGGGAGTGGAAGGCCTGTAAAAGGCTCTCCAGCCCCCAGCTCCTCGGTATCTCCTAGCTCATTTCTTTTTCTCGCTCCTTGTTCCCCCTGCCCCTCCATAGTCCGAAGAGCCATGTCTAGGGAGGCAGAGATATCCTTTTCAGGGATGTTGACGGCGGCGTTCGTGCATCAGGGCGCGGCGGAGGCACCCAGGGGAGCTGGGGCCCGCGCCGCTGGAGAGGAGGACGAGGTGGTGTTGCGCTTGGCCCTGTCCATGGGCATCTCACGCTTGGCGGCCATCTCCGGTCCCGCAGCCCAGGAGGAGGCCCGGGGACGCGCCCTCCACAGGGCTCAGCTTCTGGCGGCCTTGAAGGAGAAAACCGCAGGGATCCCGGGGGCATCCGTGCTCTGGGCCGAACTCGAACTCATTGAACAGGTAAGCTTCGTGGATCCTCCGACCCCTCGCTCCTCTTGGGCCTGGTCTAGATCCTGACCGAACTTGCCCTTTGCTACAGGCGGACGACAATGCCATGAGCGAGGTAGCGACCGAGGTGCTCTCCCTGCTTCGCTGCCTGGCACCCAGACGTCTAGGAAGGCCATGAGACGCCTGAAAATCCCTCTGGGTTCCCTCCCTTTCCCCAGGCGTCCCCTGGAATCGAGAGTTCTCCTGTTGAGCACGAAGAAGACGAGGGCGCACAGCTAGGAGATCTAGCCCCGAGCTATCTTTAGCAGCATAGGTTCAAGTAGTTGCGAAACCAAATGTAGATTCAGAAATGTAATTCAGAATGTAAATTTGGATGAATGCAACCCTAGACTCAACTCCCGGGGTCATTTCCCAAATCTCCCCTTGCACTAACGCGCTGTCGGATTTTCAGAGGAGGCCTCTTAGGTGCCAAGCACTCTACCTCTGCATGGTAGATGTACCTGTCGATGATTTAGATCAACGGTGAAGATACGGGACTATGTACGCGAGGGCATCGTCGATGAACGACACGGGAGACAAGATTTATACAGCTTCGGGACCCGGGAAACATCATCCGGTAATATCCCTACGTGCTGTTTGTGGCTAGGTCGTATTCCTCATGGTGGAAGTCGCCGTATTGTGGGACGACTCCTCTGTTGCACTTGTCTAATCTATCGGGCTCTGTCCCGTCTGTCTTGGTTGTGTTGGGTCTGTCCTCTTGGTGCGCCTTGCCCCTCCTTATAAAGGTGGAGGAGGCCGGCTTACATGTCGAGTCCTTTTAGGACACTGCTAATCTAATACAAGTCGGCAACGTGAGTCCTTGTCCTATTCTGACTAGAGTCGGCCTGCTGGGCTTTCTCCTGATGGGTCTCGTTAGTACTCCTTACGGGTACCCGTGTCCCATATCCACAACAGTAGCCCCCGAGCTTTCGGGTGACTCGCAGATTCATGCGGAAGGTCTTGATTTGTTGTAGATGTTGTCTTCTTTGGACACGGAGTCAGTACCGGGTTGTTTTGCCGGCTTGTAGTTGTCGATGATGTTGTGGTACCCGGTGCAACATTTGCCGGGTCGTCGATGTTGACGTTCCCGGGTTGTCGATGTAGACGTTTCCGGGTTGTCGTTGTAGATTTTCCCGGGTTGTCGATGTAGGCATTGCCGGGTTGTCGATGTAGATGTTGCCGAGTTGTTGGCGTAAGTGTTGCCGAGTTGTTGGCGTAAATGTTGCCGGGTTCTACCGCCGGCTCGTTTTGAAGCGAGTCGGAATTTTCTCCGAGTCCTTTTGACGAGTTGTGTGTAGATGTTGCCGACTTCTCCTGCCGGCTTGTTTTGATGCGAGTCGGAATTTTTCTCCGGGTTCTTTCGACGAGTTGCTTCTCTTCTCTCGAGCTTGTTTACACTGGTATATGTGTAGCCCCCAAGCGCCGAGTTGTTAACTTGTGACGGCTTGGAGCTTGTACTGATAACTCATAATTTCAAATGATGTAGCCCCCGAGTGCCGGGTCGTTTGCCTGCGATGACTCGGGACTCCTTGATGTATAACTCCTTTTCTTGAGCTTTGAACGGTGTAGCCCCCGAGTGCCGGGTTGTTTGCCTGCAGCAACTCGGGACTCCTTTTGAGGTACCTGAAATAAAATTGTGTATGCATTATGCCGTTCGTGACGTATGAAAAGAATTAAATAAATATCACAACGATTTGATTTAACTTGTGTTCAAATGATTAATCATTCGACTTGACTAAGCAGGCTTTCGCGGTGACTTTTTTCATGCAAATATGATTTGCTCTGTCGACAAAGGCCTCTGTGCTTCAGAGTCGATCCGGCATTGTTCATACGCACTACTTGGTCTATTGCGTTTATCAACTGACTTAGCAAAGAAACGAACGTCCATCTCCTGAGCCAGGATACCTATGTTTGGACTGTGCATTGACTCGTCCTCTTTGGCACCCTTTCGACTTAGAAGAATTAATAGCCCCCGAGATTAACTCGAAGGTGTTAACTTTATTTAATTGACTGGAAAAATAAAATATAAATTTTAAATATAAAGAGACGACTTAGCTTGTTATTTTCCCATAGTGGATGAAGTTAGTGAGTCGCGGACCGCCGATCGACTTTACCGAAGTCAGCGTCATCCGAGTCCTCCTGACTCGGTTTGCCGGCTCGCCTTGCTGTCCGAGTCCTCTTCTCTTTTGGATTGGCTCTTCTGAGTAGTAGTAGCACCTGGTCTATTTCTTCAGCCACGTTGTGATGTAGTATGTTATCTGCTTTCCTTCTCGGGACTTGATCCAATAAGTCGGCCGGCTTTGGAGTCCAAGCTCATGTCGAACTCGGCAGGCCGTGCCTCCCATCGGAATATGCCATATACGGAACACCTCGGAAAATTTCCGATCTTGTACGCCGGCTCACACGTACGCGAGGGTAGTGATGATGTCGAGCCCCGCGCCCGCCGTGTGGATGAAGAACTTGATGCGTCCGAGTTGCTTGGCCGATGCGGTGATGAACTCGCCGTCGTTGTTGATAAAGATTGGACCCATCGAATTGTGAATCCACGCGCACTTAGCCCCACGGTGGGCGCCAATGTCTCCTTAGTAGGACTATACCTTCCGGGAGTCCTTCAACACTGTCCTCGGGTACTAGGCCAGAGGGAAACGGACCGTTCACCGGGGTGGTCGCATACCCCCGCAAAGGCTCTCTTCAACCGTCAAGCATGCGCAGGTCAATGGCATATTGACTCCGAGCGAGATAGTATGCCTAAGTACAGGATGCTGATGCAAAGACTTAACTGTTTTCCTGCCGTGTCCTCGATCCATCCCGTCCTTCCCGGGTACTCAACTCCTTGGTCGCGCTCCGCCGTCTGATCCTGTCCCGAGAAGGAGCTGCACACAGAAAACTTTCAGTAGGAAAAGAATGGACCCTCTCTCCTATCATGCTAGCGCGTTATCCGAAGCAAACCGCAAGCACAGTTGGTAGTACATTTCTGTGGTGAATTTCGTCTCACCACTGCACTACCCGATTCCTCCTTTCCGCGGTAGTACGGCATGATCAGGCGGCAGTGCCTTGTCCGTGAGGCCACTCGCGGCTCTTCTACCCATCAGCAACCGGCACATACCAGCCCTCTGCTTACGGGTTGCTAAGGATAACACGCTTGCATGTAAGAATTGAGGCTCACGGAAATTGAAATAACTTATCTTTTATTCCCTTGGCGATAATTCTTACACCCTATTACAGAACACTAGCCCACAGGGCGTGCTTTAATGGATCCGACATTTGCGATTCATGTTCGTAATCAGGGGTAGAATTTCCGAAGATTCTCGATGTTCCAGGCATTGCCCTCCGGCCTGCCTTTCTCGTCCTCCAGGTACACCGCTCTGGGTTTCAGGGTATGAGTGAACCGGAAGGGTCCTTCCCACTTGGATGACATTTTGTTCAGGCCTTCCATTTTTTGCCTCTTGCGGAGTACCATGTCCCCGGGTTGCAGCTCCCGCGAGCGAACATGACGACTATGGTATCGGCGGAGTCCTTGCTGGTACCGAGCTGACCGTAGGGAAGCCCGGCACCTACTCTCTTCCATCAGGTTTATGTCATCGATCCTTCACTCTTCTTGCATGTTCTCATCATAGGCGAGCACCCGGGGTGATCCGTATTTGAGCTCCGTTGGCAGGACAGCTTCAGCTCCATAGATGAGGAAGAAAGGTATCTCCAGTGGCTCTGCTTGGTGTTGTTCTGAGGGACCACAGTACACTTGGCAGGTGTTCAATCCACTTTTTTCCTTTGTTCTCCAGCTTGTCAAAGGCTTTGGTCTTCAATCCCTTGAGGACATCTGCATTTGCTTGCTCCACTTGCCTGTTGCTTCTTGGGTAGGATACCGAGGTGAAACACACCTTGATACCCATCTCTTCACAGAAGGTGAGGAAGACTCGACTGGTGAACTGAGTGCCATTGTCGGTGATGATTCTGTTTGGAACTCCGAAGCGGTATACGATCCCTTCAATGAACTTGATGGCGGCCTGAGCCGTCTGATGTGGTACTGGCATCACTTCTATCCATTTTGTGAACTTGTCGATTGCCACAAACAGGTACTCATGTCCTCCCACGGATTTCGGAATCTTGTTGACGATGTCCAGCCCCCAGACCGCGAACGGCTAGGAGATTGGTATCGGCTGCAGCGCTTGAGCCGGCTGGTGGGTGTTCTTCGCGTAGTACTGGCAGGCTTCGCATGTCTTGACTAGCTGCTCCGCGTCGTGAAGCACTATTGGCCAGTAGAACCCTTGGCTGAAGACCTTCCCCGCCAGTGACCTCGACGCCACGTGACTCGAGCATATCCCCTCGTGTATGTCCTTAAGCAACTCTCGGCCTTGCTCTTGTGCTATGCATCGTAGTTTGACTCCGTTCTCGCATCGCCGGTAGAGCTCGCCGTCAATTAAGACGTAGAGCTTGGCCTGGCGGTCCACTCGCTCGGCCTCGTGGTCATCCTCCGGGAGGACGTGTTCCACCATGTACTTGACGATGTCCTGGGCCCAGGGTGGGTGGGTCCGTTCCATGAGCAGTACCACCTGGCCAGAGGGAAGCAAAGCTTCCTCCGTCGTGGGCACTGCAGGGTCTTGAGCTTCCGGGCTGTCTACCCGTGTTGTCGGTGTAGAAGGGTCACCAGCCTCCTGTGTTGATGAAGACCTTGGCTTGAGTCTCTTGGGAGAGACTGAAGGCTGCCTGAGCACCTCGATGTAGATCTCGGGAGCTACCGGCTCCTGCTTGGACGCTAGTTGCGACAGCTCATCCGCAGATGTGTTCTTCTCCCGCGGGACATAAACAGCTCTGAAGCTGCTGAAGCGTCGCTGGAGTTTCCACACTTCCTCGACGTATGGGGCCATCTGGGGACAGGCGTACTCCTTGATGACTTGCTTGATGACTAGCTGAGAGTCACCCTTGACGATGATCTTGCCGATGGCAGCACGAAGTCCCGCGAGCAGGCCTTCGTATTCCGTCGTGTTGTTGGAGATGTTTCCTTGGTAGTGCATCTGGACGATGTACTTTAATCGGTCGCCGGTTGGCGAGGTGAGGACGACCCCGGCACCTCCCTGCCCCCTTGTGTAGGAGTCGTCGAAGTGCATGGTCCAGGTGTCGGGATCCTCCTTCCCGAGAAGGCTTGTTTCCTCCTTCGGGTCGTCGAATGCCGTCTCGGTCCACTCGGCTGTGATGTCTGCCAGAGCTTGGCTCTTGATATTGTCCGTGTGTTCGAACTTGAGCCCGAAGCCTTGAAGTTCCATGGCCCACGCCGAGATGCGTCCAGTGGCCAGCGGGTTCTCCAGGGGGCTTCTCAGATCGTACTTGGACACCACTGTGATCTGATGCCCCTCGAAGTGTGGCCTCATCTTGCGGGAAGCAATGAGGATTGCTAGCAATAGCTTCTGCATCATGAGATATTGCTCCCGGGCGTCGCACAGCACCGAGATGATCAAGTAGACCGGATGCTGCACCTTGCGGGTTGCCGAACCTTTGGCGGGTTCGGTGTTCTCCGTGTCCTCGGCACTCCGGGGTGTTGTTGGAGTAGCCCCCGGCTGCGTCGTCTCGGAGTGGAACCTTTCGTCTCCTTCGATGTGGGGTTCGATGATGACGGGAGGGGGCAGGGTGCTGGGATCTTCGAACCCCTAGTCACCCGGCCACCCCTTCTTGCTTGATTGCCCCGGGAACGGATCCCCGGGACGCTTGCGCTTGCTTGGCCTCTTTGGAGGTGCGTTGCGTTCAGCCACTAGTACGGCGCTGATCACCTGGTTGGTGGCCACGATGTACAGCAGCAGAGGCTCCTTCTCCGCTGGGGCCACGAGGATTGGTGGTGAGGCGAGGTAGCACTTGAGTGACTAGAGAGCTTCCTCGGCCTCGGGGGTCCATTCCACGGGGCCCGATTTCTTGAGCAACTTGAAGAATGGCAAGGCCCGCTCTCCAAGCCTTGAGATGAAGCGCCCGAGTGCGGTGATGTACCCGTTGAGGCGCTGCACGTCCTTGAACCGCCGGGGTGCCTCCATTCGTTCGATGGCCTTGATTTTGTCGGGGTTCGCCGCAATCCCCTGGTGGGAGATTAGGAAACCCAGCAGCTTGCTTGATGGGACTCCGAACACGCATTTGTCGGGGTTGAGCTTGAAGCTGACCCGGCAGAGGTTGTCGAAGGTCTCGTGTAGGTCCTGGACGAGGGAGTCCTTGTACCGGGTCTTGACAACGATGTCGTCGATGTACGCTTCAACGTTGCGGCCCAGCTGGGGCCCAAGGCACGCCTGCATTGCGCGCTGGAAGGTGACGCCATCGTTCCGGACGCTGAAAGGCATCGGGGTGTAGCAGTAGCAGTCCTTGGGAGTGATGAAGGCCGTCTTCTCCTGGTCCTCAACAACCATCAAGATCTGGTGATACCCGGAGAAGGCGTCCAGGAAGCATAGTGACTCGCAGGAGGTCGTGGAGCCCACGAGCTAGTCGATGCGCGGAAGAGGGAATGGGTCCTTGGGGCAGGCCTTGTTCAGGTGTATCAAGTCGACGCAGAGTCACAGCTTGGTGGTCATCGGTTTTGGCACCATCACAGGGTTAGCTACCCAAGTGGGATGGGGCACCACCTTGATTACGCCGGCTTCCAGTAGCTTGTCGGTCTCATAGACGATGAACTCCAGCTTCTCCTTGCTCTGATTTCACAGAACTTGCTTCACGGGGCGGGCGTCCGCATTTACCGCCAGTTTGTGCTTGATCACCTCCCTTGGTATGTCGGGTAAACCTGACTCTTCCCATGCGAAGACGTCAGAGTTTCCCCGAAGGAAGGAGCCGAGCGCGCTTTCCTATTTGTCAGTGAGGCAAGCACCGATGGTGATGGTGTGGGAGCCGTCACTTGTGAGTGCCACCTTCTTGGTCATCTGCGGGTCGCCGTGGAATGGCACCCTCTTGGAAGAAGTCGGCGCCGAGCCCCCAGGGTACCCTCCGCCCCTGGGAAGCGCATCGGCACCAGCGTCCTGCGCATCTTGCTGGGTGTCCGCCGTCATGGCCACCGTCTGGTTCAGCTTCTGGAAACAGTAGATGGCATTGTCGATGTCGGCCTTGACCTTGATCACGCCCCATGCCGCCGGGATTTTCATCATATTGTACGCGAAGTGGGAGATGGCCATGAACTTGGCCAACGCGGACCGACCGAGTATGCCGTTGTATGGGAGCGGCGTGTAGGCGATGTCGAAGATGATTTCCTCGGTGCGGAAGTTCTCGGGGTCACCGAAAGTGACCGGGAGAGCAATCTTCCCCAGAGGCCATGTGATGTTCCCGTTCACGCCTTGGAACACGTCGGTGTCTTGCAGGCGGGAGCAGGGTGGCCAAGAACTTTGTCGTCAACAGGTTGAGGCTGGAGCCTCCGTCGACCAGTATCTTGGTGACCTTGAAGTTGTGTATGATGGGCGACACGATCAGGGGCAGTGTCCCTACCCCAACAGTGTTGTATGGGTGATCTTCCGAGTCGAAGGTGATGACCTGGTTGGACCACTCCAAGGGCTTCAGCGGTGCCAGGGCGACCACGTACAGCTCCCGGACGAGTCTCTTGCCAGCGCTGTTGGAGGGAGGCAGGGAGGCTCCCCCGTGAATGCACCCGACGATGCTGTTGATTTCTTGGAATTTCCCGTTGCCGCCACCTTGAGGAGCCGGAGCGTCCCCGTTGTCAGCGAACTCTGGGTTCTTTGGTCCGCGCCTGTCGGGGATATGAACCTCGGATATCCCTAAGAGGTCCATTTCTTCAAGAACTACATGGGCCGGCTACACAAGTGCCGGCTGCAGCGTGCCGCCTGGAGCCAGCCGGATGAAGCAAGCTGCTTCATCTACCCGGAGGCGGACGGCCGACTAGGCTCAAGCCGGCCTCTACCCACCGACCGGTCCGTACTGGTAGGCCCGGATCATCCAACCCCTGTCGGGCGTTACTACTACAATGTAATGATGAGATAGCTCCAGCCGGCTCCAGAGAGTAGTGATGTCATAGGGGCAATCGTGTACATTCCTTGTAACCCAGAAACCCTAGATGCTGCCTATATAAGGCGTGCAGGGGCCTCCTGCGCGAGGCAATAGAGAAGACACTCGCAGAGACGCGTAGATCACCATATTCCACCTCCAGCCGGCTTGACGACTCAAGCCGGCACCATCGCAATTCAGCTCCAGGAGCAACCCTTGTAGCCCGATTTGTGATCAATCAATAAGAACAAGAAGAGCAGGACGTAGGGGTGTTACCTCACAAGGAGGGCCCCGAACCTGGGTAACTGACGTGTGTTTGCATGTTTGTTGCCCAATCCCGCGCGAGCATCCGATCGTCGCCTGCCCCCACACTCTTTTCCGTCTTTGATGGATATGCCGTGCAACCCACCACGACATTTGGCGCCCACCGTGGGGCTCGCGGCGAACGGAGTCACGTTCTGCGCGGGATCCCGGACTGTGGATGGTCGGCGGATCGTCTCCGGCCTCGTGCTCTCCATCGGCTCCGTCGGCTGCGTCCTCGACAACACCAACAGCTTCGCCGACGTGGACGTCGCCAGCGGAGGAGCGGTCGTCACCCTTGGCGATTTCCACGTCTACGTCGCCGTCGCCGCTCAGGAGTACCCGGAGGTGGTCTACTCGAGCTTGGCTCCTTCGATCTTCGACGCCAGCACCTGCAACGACGACTCCGCCTTCGGCTACCTCAACTCCGGCGACGCGGACCGCGATGTCACCAAGCTCAATGTCTACGCCGAGGTGCACATGGTCGAGCACGCGGCGGCAGGAGGCCCCGTCACCACTACCGTTCATGAAGCTGGCGAACCTTCGCGCTACCAGCGCAACCTGGAGGCCGACTTCGAGCTGCTGAGCACCCCCATCGCGCCGAGTGCTGATCCAGTCAAGGCGGCGGCTGAACTCGAGAGGATGCGGCAGCAGATCTACGACAAGGCACTAAACCTCGCGTCGACGCAGCGCCGGCTCAGCGCCACAATTCGTGAGTACAATTCTGCACACGGCATCGAGCAGGCGGACCGCAACGCGGAGAAGCTGAATGAAGTTAGGCGCAAAGGAGGAGATCTTGGTGGCGCCATGAACCGTGCCGGCCAGGCGCATGAACTCACCGACCTCAGCTTCCCCGAGTACAGCTGTCCTACGCAAAACATGAGGGCGGCGGAAGCAGCTGCCGCCGAGCTACCCTATCTCCAAGGCGAAGAACTACATCAACAAATGCGCCGGGTGCGGCAACTCATCAACACGGCCAACCGGCAGCAGCGAGAAACGGAGGCAACGGCGAGCAAGGGGCATCATGAGCCGCCTCCAGGCTACGATGCAGCCGGCAAGTCTAAGCAAGGAGCAGAGGCGTCATCCACGAGCCGCGGAAGGGCGAAGGACAAGCAACCACGAGTTCATCGCGAGGGGAGCGCGAGCTCGCATCCTCGTGATCACGGCCGTGATCCGGCTGGACGACGCGAAGACGGCAACCGGAGCGAGCCTCGAGCCGGACGGAACGTCAAGGAGCGAGTCGGCCACAAGGTCACCATCGACGAACGCCTGGGGCCGCTGGGACCCGAGACCAGCGACGACGCACGCCACCGCATCGACGTGCTCAAGCTGTCAAGCATCATCGAGGAAGAAGACATCGCTGCTCATCGCTGTTTCGGACCCCGCATCCGGAGCGAGCGATTCCCGAAGGGATTCACTCTCCCCAGGGACACACCCAAGTACAACGGCACCGCGAAGCCGGAAGACTGGCTCGCCGACTACGTCACGGCGGTCAACATCGCAGGCGGCAACAAGCGGGTAGCCGTGCGCTACGTGCCGCTCATGCTCCAGGGATCGGCACGGACATGGCTCAACAGCCTTCCGAAGGAGAGCGTCAACAGCTGGCTGGACTTCGAGGAAGTGTTCAACCGCAATTTCACCGGCACCTACTTGCGCCCTGGCAACGCACAGCTGCTCGCGCTGTGCAAGCAGAAGGACGGCGAGTCGGACCGAGCCTACCTCACCCGGTGGACAAGCCTTCGCAACTCCTGCGAAGGAGTACTAGAACTCCAAGCCGTCCAGTACTTCATCCAAGGCTGCCGAGATCAGACGCTGCTCAAGCACCGGCTCCTGAGGAAGAGCCCGAAGACCATGGCAGAACTCATGGCAATCGCCGACAAGTACGCCACCACCGACGCGGGCATGACCAATCCGATCCGACTCGACGAAGCCGGAAGAATCATCACGACGGAGCCGGCTGCACGTCGCAGCCGGACGGAGAACCAAGAGGGAGGCAAATCGACCCGGCGTGATTCCGACGCGGCCGGCAAACGCAAATCCGCAGACGACCGCGTCGAGTCCAAGGTCGTCGCTACGACCGAAGGAAGGCCGGCAGGAGGCTTCGACAACCGCCGAATGAGGACAAGCGGCGACATGCGCCGGACAAGGGCAAGGAACAACTACGACTACATGCTCGATCAACCGTGCCGGAACCATGGCGACCGGCCAGCGAACCACACCGTCAGGCAATGCACCCTCGGACGCCCAAGGCCGCCACCGTACGAGCGGCGAAACCCGCCTCCGCCTCGGGATGAAGCCGGACGGGACGATCGAGGACGCGACGACAGACGACGCGAAGACAGGAATCGCGATGATCGCCAACGCGAAGAAGAGAGGGAGCGCCTTCCGGCTCCGCCTCCAAGAGGTCCAGACGGCTACCAGAATCCGGATGCCGCCTACATCGTATTCGTCAGCGAGCGCGACGACAAGCGAAGCCGGCGCGAGCGGTTCAAGGAGGTGAACGCGGTGGTTCCACCTGTCCCCCAGTACCTCAACTGGTCGCAGGAGCCGATCACGTGGGACCGCAGCGACCACCCGGAACTGATGCCCAACCCAGGCGGCTATGCTCTAGTCCTGGAGCCCATGATCATCTCCACCAAGCGCGCGTGCACCTTCTCACGCGTCCTCATTGACGGGGGCAGCAGCATCAACATCCTCTACCGTGACACGCTGGAGAAGCTGGGCGTCTCCGAGTCCAGCTTGACGCCGAGCCGGACGGTCTTCCACGGCATCGTGCCGGGGCGAGCCGGCTCATCCATGGGCCTCATCCGGTTGGACGTCTTATTCGGCACCAAGAGCAACCACCGCCGTGAGACCATCTCCTTCGAGGTGGTCAACCACTCCAGCGCCTACCACGCCATCCTCGGGCGGCCGGCGCTCGCCAAGTTCATGGCGGTACCCCACTACGCTTACCTCAAGATGAAGCTACCAGGCCCACGCGGGATCATCACCGTCGCCGGAGACTATAAACGCTCCATCGCATGCGCCTCCGACAGCGCAAAAGTGGCCGAGACCATGGTCTGCAACGAGGAGATGAAGCAATTCAAGCGCAAGGCTAGCGAGGAAAAGCTGGAGATCCCGGAGTCGGCCAAGCCGGCTGGCGAGTCGAACTTCCAGGCGGCCCGGGACACAAAGAAGATCTACTTCGACGACAACGACAAGACCAAGTTCATCTCCGTCGGGGTGAGCCTGGACCCCAAATAGGAAAGCGCGCTCGTCGAGTTCCTCCGTGAGAACCGGGACATCTTCGCGTGGTCCCCCAAGGACATGCCTGGTGTGCCGAGGGAACTCGCCGAGCACTCTCTTCACGTCCGGCCAGACGCCAAGCCGGTAAAACAGTCCCTGCGACGTTTCGCGGAAGGAAGAAGACAGCTTATAGGAGAAGAAATAGCCCGGCTACTTGCGGCCGGGTTCATCAAAGAAGTGCAACACACGGAGTGGCTAGCCAATCCGGTGATGGTGGAAAAGAAGAACAAGAAATGGCGGATGTGTATCGACTACACCCACCTCAACAAGGCTTGCCCTAAAGACCCCTTCGCATTGCCGCGCATCGACCAAGTGATCGACTCCACGGCCGGCTGCGACCTCCTCTCCCTCCTCGACGCCTACTCCGGCTATCACCAAATTCCGCTGAATCCGGACGATCAGCTCAAGACCGCCTTCATCACCCCATACGGCCCGTACTGCTACACCACTATGCCGTTCGGCTTGAAGAACGCGGGAGCAACATACCAGCGCTGCATGCAGAAATGCCTGCACGACCAAATCGGTCGCAACGCGCACGCCTACGTCGACGACGTCGTCATCAAGACCAAGGAGAAGCAAACCCTCCTCCTCGACCTCAAGGAAACCTTCGACAACCTCCGCCACTTCCAGATGAAGCTCAACCCGGAGAAATGCGTGTTCGGCGTTCCAGCCGGACAGCTACTCGGCTACCTTGTGTCAGCACGAGGAATCGAGGCCAACCCGGAGAAAATCGCCGCCATCGACAACATGCGACAGCCGAGAAGCGTCAAGGACATCCAGAAGTTCGCCGGTTGCCTAGCTTCCCTTAGCCGTTTCATCAGCCGGCTCGGGGAGAAGGCTCTCCCGCTCTACCACTTACTGAAGAAAACAGACAAGTTCGTCTGGAGCGACGCGGCCGACGCCGCCTTCAAGGAACTCAAGCGGGCGATGACCACCACCCCAGTCCTAGCACCTCCGACTCCAAAGGAGCCCATACTCATGTACATCGCCGCCTCCAATCGAGTCGTCAGCGTGGTCCTAGTGGTGGAACGAGACGAACCCGGCAAGCAGCGGCCGGTTCAGCGACCAGTCTACTACCTTAGTGAGGTGCTCTCGCAGTCAAAGCAAAACTACCCGCATTACCAGAAGCTCGTATACGGCGTGTACATGGCAACAAAGAAGCTGAAGCATTACTTTCAAGAGCACCCGGTCAAGGTGATAAGCGACGCTCCGCTTGCCGAGATCATAGGCAACAAGGACGCAACCGGCAGGGTTGCGAAATGGGCGATTAACCTGACGGCGCACGGAGTCGAGTACGACAAGAGAACAGCGATCAAGTCGCAGGAGCTGGCGGACTTTCTTGCCGATTGGACGGAGACGGACCACGTACCGCCGCCACCCGGCTCCGGCGAGCATTGTCTCATGCATTTCGATGGATCCAAAAGATACTGGGGACTCGGCGCTGGAGTCGTCCTCACCTCACCCAAGGGGGGCCGACTCGAATATGTGCTACAGATCCACTTCACGGCGTCCAACAACGTAGCCGAGTATGAAGCTCTCGCGCACGGCCTCAAGCTCGCCAAGGCTATGAACATCAAGCGAATCCTCTGCTACGGCGACTCCGACTTGGTGGTCCAGCAGACCACTGGTCATTGGGACGCCAAGGACCCCAACATGGCCGCCTACCGCTTCTTCGTCCAGCAGCTCGCGGGATGCTTCGAAGGATGCGAGTTCCACCACATCCACCGCTCCAACAACGAGGCGGCCGACACCCTGGCGAACATTGGCTCTCTTCGCGAGGAAATCCCACCCGGCGTCGCCCTCGAGAAGCTCTACAAACCATCCATCACGCCGTGTCCCGGCTCCGATTCCATCCGGATGCCGCCGGACACGGAGTCGGCTGGGCCGGCTCCAGGCGAGACGGAGCCCGTCGAGGTCCTCGTCATCGAAGCGGCTCCACCATGGACCCAACCCTTCCTCGCCTACCTCGCCAACAACGAGCTCCCGGCGGACGAGCTCATCGCCAGGCAAATCAAACGTCGGGCAAGCGCTTACACCATCATCAACAACGAGCTATACAAGCGCAGCGTATCCGGAATGTTCCAACGCTGCGTGAGCCAAGAAGAAGGGATCAGGATCCTAAGGGAGATCCATCAAGGCGAATGCGGTCATCACGCATCCTCAAGGGCAATTGTGGCTAAGGCGTTCAGGCACGGGTTTTACTGGCCGACTGCGTTGGCAGACGCGAACCAACTGGTCCGGCTCTGCAACGGCTGCCAACGATTCGCAACGCAGAAGCACACGCCGGCTTCAGCACTCAAGACAATTCCCATCACTTGGCCGTTTGCCGTCTGGGGGCTCGACATGGTTGGACCACTGAGGAGATCCAGTGGAGGCATGACACACCTGCTGGTAGCGGTCGACAAGTTCACGAAATGGATCGAAGCCAAGCCGATCAAGAAACTGGACGGACCAACAGCAGTCAAGTTCTTCAAAAGCATCATCTACCGCTTCGGCTACCCCAACAGCATCATCACGGACAACGGGACAAACTTCGTCAAGGGAGAATTTGCCAAGTTCTACGGCAGGACCGGCATCCGGCTCGACGTCGCCTCCGTCGCGCACCCGCAGTCGAACGGGCAGGTCGAGCGGGCAAACGGCCTCATCCTATCCGGCATCAAACCTCGGCTGCTCGAACCGCTCGAGCGGGCAGCCGGCGCGTGGGAAGAAGAGCTACCTTCCGTCCTCTGGAGCCTAAGGACGACGCCGAATCGCTCAACCGGCTTCACCCCCTTCTTCCTCGTCCATGGGGCTGAGGCCGTCATGCCAACGGACATCGAACACGACGCGCCCCGGATCGTGCTGTACACGGAAGCGCAAGCTAAGCAAGCTTATGAAGATGGAATGGACCTGCTCGAGGAAGCACGCCAGCTTGCCGAATCAAGGTCGGCGATGTACCAGCAGCAACTACGCAATTATCACAGTCGGCGCATCAAGCACGTCCACTTTCGCGAAGGCGACCTCGTGCTCCGGCTCATCCAGGACACCAAAAACATGCACAAGTTGTCATCACCGTGGGAAGGACCATTCATCGTCAGTAAAGCGCTCATCAACGATGCTTACTACCTCATCGACGCCCGCGAGCACAAGAAGGACACGATGGACAAAGAGGGCGATGAAACGGAAAGGCCATGGAACGCGTCACTGTTGCGTCGATTCTACACTTGAGAAAGTACAATGTATGTATCACCTATGCTATCAATAAAAGAAACGAGAATGATGAACACATGAGCAGTTTTTCGCAACTTTTTCCGCAATTTTCTTCCCGGCTCTTCCGGCAGCCGGCAAGCTTGCCTTTAGCGGCCGTGTAGCGTGACTAACCCCTAAACGGCTAACTCTTCGAATCCGGTTAAGGCCGGCAAGAGAACAAGCTGGAGGGGGCCAACAACGTGAAAAACGCATAAAGGGAAGTCCTGCCGGCTGAGATAACGTTCTTCTGCAAACTCGGCCAAGCCGGCAGTCGGCAACCGCTTCTCTGATTACGGATGATTAACTACACAACGCTAAACGGCTAACTCTTCGAATCCGGTTAAGGCCGGCAAGAGAATAAGATGGAGGCTGAGTGTATGCGCGGGACATAAACAGCTCTGAAGCTGCTGAAGCGTCGCTGGAGTTTCCACACTTCCTCGACGTATGGGGCCATCTGGGGACAGGCGTACTCCTTGATGACTTGCTTGATGACTAGCTGAGAGTCACCCTTGACGATGATCTTGCCGATGGCAGCACGAAGTCCCGCGAGCAGGCCTTCGTATTCCGTCGTGTTGTTGGAGATATTTCCTTGGTAGTGCATCTGGACGATGTACTTTAATCGGTCGCCGGTTGGCGAGGTGAGGACGACCCCGGCACCTCCCTGCCCCCTTGTGTAGGAGTCGTCGAAGTGCATGGTCCAGGTGTCGGGATCCTCCTTCCCGAGAAGGCTTGTTTCCTCCTTCGGGTCGTCGAATGCTGTCTCGGTCCACTCGGCTGTGATGTCTGCCAGAGCTTGGCTCTTGATATTGTCCGTGTGTTCGAACTTGAGCCCGAAGCCTTGAAGTTCCATGGCCCACGCCGAGATGCGTCCAGTGGCCAGCGGGTTCTCCAGGGGGCTTCTCAGATCGTACTTGGACACCACTGTGATCTGATGCCCCTCGAAGTGTGGCCTCATCTTGCGGGAAGCAATGAGGATTGCTAGCAATAGCTTCTGCATCATGAGATATTGCTCCCGGGCGTCGCACAGCACCGAGATGATCAAGTAGACCGGATGCTGCACCTTGCGGGTTGCCGAACCTTTGGCGGGTTCGGTGTTCTCCGTGTCCTCGGCACTCCGGGGTGTTGTTGGAGTAGCCCCCGGCTGCGTCGTCTCGGAGTGGAACCTTTCGTCTCCTTCGATGTGGGGTTCGATGATGACGGGAGGGGGCAGGGTGCTGGGATCTTCGAACCCCTAGTCACCCGGCCACCCCTTCTTGCTTGATTGCCCCGGGAACGGATCCCCGGGACGCTTGCGCTTGCTTGGCCTCTTTGGAGGTGCGTTGCGTTCAGCCACTAGTACGGCGCTGATCACCTGGTTTGTGGCCACGATGTACAGCAGCAGAGGCTCCTTCTCCGCTGGGGCCACGAGGATTGGTGGTGAGGCAAGGTAGCGCTTGAGTGACTGTAGAGCTTCCTCGGCCTCGGGGGTCCATTCCACGGGGCCCGATTTCTTGAGCAACTTGAAGAACGGCAAGGCATGTTCTCCAAGCCTTGAGATGAAGCGCCCGAGTGCGGTGATGTACCCGTTGAGGCGCTGCACGTCCTTGAACCGCCGGGGTGCCTCCATTCGTTCGATGGCCTTGATTTTGTCGGGGTTCGCCTCAATCCCCTGGTAGGAGATTAGGAAACCCAGCAGCTTGCTTGATGGGACTCCGAACACGCATTTGTCGGGGTTGAGCTTGAAGCTGACCCGGCAGAGGTTGTCGAAGGTCTCGTGTAGGTCCTGGACGAGGGAGTCCTTGTACCGGGTCTTGACAACGATGTCGTCGATGTACGCTTCAACGTTGCGGCCCAGCTGGGGCCCAAGGCACGCCTGCATTGCGCGCTGGAAGGTGACGCCATCGTTCCGGACGCTGAAAGGCATCCGGGTGTAGCAGTAGCAGTCCTTGGGGGTGATGAAGGCCGTCTTCTCCTGGTCCTCAACCACCATCAAGATCTGGTGATACCCAGAGAAGGCATCCAGGAAGCACAGTGACTCGCAGCCGGTCGTGGAGTCCACGATCTGGTCGATGCGCGGAAGAGGGAATGGGTCTTGGGGCAGGCCTTGTTCAGGTGAAGTCGACGCAGCGTCGCAGCTTGGAGGTCATCGGTTTTGGCACCATCACAGGGTTAGCTACCCAAGTGGGATGGGGCACCACCTTGATTACGCCGGCTTCCAGTAGCTTGTCGGTCTCATAGACGATGAACTCCAGCTTCTCCTTGCTCTGATTTCACAGAACTTGCTTCACGGGGCGGGCGTCCGCATTTACCGCCAGTTTGTGCTTGATCACCTCCCTTGGTATGTCAGGTAAACCTGACTCTTCCCATGCGAAGACGTCAGAGTTTCCCCGAAGGAAGGAGCCGAGCGCGCTTTCCTATTTGTCAGTGAGGCAAGCACCGATGGTGATGGTGTGGGAGCCGTCACTTGTGAGTGCCACCTTCTTGGTCATCTGCGGGTCGCCGTGGAATGGCACCCTCTTGGAAGAAGTCGGCGCCGAGCCCCCAGGGTACCCTCCGCCCCTGGGAAGCGCATCGGCACCAGCGTCCTGCGCATCTTGCTGGGTGTCCGCCGTCATGGCCACCGTCTGGTTCAGCTTCTGGACACAGTAGATGGCATTGTCGATGTCGGCCTTGACCTTGATCACGCCCCATGCCGCCGGGATTTTCATCATATTGTACGCGAAGTGGGAGATGGCCATGAACTTGGCCAACGCGGACCGACCGAGTATGCCGTTGTATGGGAGCGGTGTGTCGGCGATGTCGAAGATGATTTCCTCGGTGCGGAAGTTCTCGGGGTCACCGAAAGTGACCGGGAGAGCAATCTTCCCCAGAGGCCATGTGATGTTCCCGTTCACGCCTTGGAACACGTCGGTGTCTTGCAGGCGGGAGCAGGGTGGCCAAGAACTTTGCCGTCAACAGGTTGAGGCTGGAGCCTCCGTCGACCAGTATCTTGGTGACCTTGAAGTTGTGTATGATGGGCGACACGATCAGGGGCAGTGTCCCTACCCCGACAGTGTTGTATGGGTGATCTTCCGAGTCGAAGGTGATGACCTGGTTGGACCACTCCAAGGGCTTCAGCGGTGCCAGGGCGACCACGTACAGCTCCCGGACGAGTCTCTTGCCAGCGCTGTTGGAGGGAGGCAGGGAGGCTCCCCCGTGAATGCACCCGACGATGCTGTTGATTTCTTGGAATTTCCCGTTGCCGCCACCTTGAGGAGCCGGAGCGTCCCCGTTGTCAGCGAACTCTGGGTTCTTTGGTCCGCGCCCGCCTTGGCCTCCGCACCCTCACCACGGCCTCCGCGACCTCCACCTCGTCCCCACCCCCGGCCGCCACCGCCTTGGCGACCTGTGGGGCAGTCCCGGGAGTAGTGCCCGGAGAGTCCGCAGCTGTAGCAGGCGCCTGGGCCGACCCCGCCACCTTGACGTTGTGCGCGCACGGCGAGGCCATTCACTTGGTGGCAGTCCTTGAGCAGGTGGTTGCCGTCGGGGTGGATGTGGCACCATGGATCTTCCTCGCCCTCAGAAGTTGAGGCCGGCTTGACCTTCTTGGGAAGAGGCTCGGTGACGAAGACACGCTTGTCGGGACCGGGGTCCCGCTTCTTGTTCTTGGCGGGGGTGGCCTTGTCCTCGGGTTCCTCCTTCCCAGGGACCCTGACCCCCTCCTCTATGCGGGCGCAGCGATCGGCGAGCTCCCAGAGCTCACGGGTAATCTCGATGCGATGAGTGCTCAACTTCTCGCGCATCCGGGTGTGCCGAACGTTGGCGTGGAAGGACTGGATCACCAGCTCCTCCTTGATGCAGGGAATGGTGTTCATCTTCTGGGTGAAGCGTTGGATGAACTTGCGGAGAGTTTCACCCGGAAGCTGCTTGAAGTCGTGCAGGTCACTGGGAACTCCCGGGCTGGTACCCTCCCTGGAAAGCCCCCAGAAACGCCTCCTTCAGTGCCCACCGGGATTGGATGGAGCACTTGGGGAGGTTGAGAAGACAGGATTGGGCGTCTCCCTTCAGGGCCAACGGGAACCAGTTGGCCATCATGATCTCGTCGGCCCCGACGACCACCACAGCAAGCGAGTACAACTGCAGGAAGTCCCGGGGGTTGGTGGTGCCATCATAGCGGAGGACGTCGATCTTGAACTTCTTGGACTCGGGAGAGAGGGCGAGGCAGCCCTCGGCGATGTCATCGTCCCGATCCTCCCGCCGATGACGTTCTCGACGATGTTGGATGCGCGTGCGCATGTCCTCGTGAAGACGGTTGTTAAAGTCGTTGCGCAGATCTCGGTTGCGAGTGGTGGATGACCCGACGGAGATGGCCAGACCGCAGTTGCGGTTCGCCCGACCGGCCACGGGAGAGTCCGCTTGAGGAGGTATAGCTTCACCTGGGCGATCGCCCCGGGGATGGTCCCGGGGTTCACGTGTCTCCGCTCCCTTGGCTCCGGGACCGTCGATGGTGGGGGCGTGAGCGGGCTCACACCTGGGACCGCCGTTGGCGAAGTGGAGGAGCTCCTCCACGCGGGTCCGCCACTCCTGGTAGACCTCAGGATTTTCAGTGCTCGGAGGAAACTAGATCGGGGCCTTGGCAGTGACGAGGGCGTCATGACGAGCCTGCGCGTCCGCCGAGAGGAGCGTGCAGGACTTGCTCTTGGTGCCTTGCTGACCCTTCCCAGTGCGGACACCATCGCTCTTCTCACCAATAGCGAGATCCTTGCCAGTGTTGCCACCGATGCTCTTCTCCACGCCACCATCCTCGCCGCTCCGGATGTTGCCACCTGCCCCATCTGGTGCCTCCTTCTCCAAAGGTGGAGGAGGAGGAGGAGAGTTCTGGTCCTCGCATCTCCGTCTTCTTGGCGCCCAAGTCTTCTAGGAGCTTCCAGCCGGGGCTGGCAAGCTTATCCTCTTCGCGCGTGCGGAGGTGGGCTCCCGGGGATGAGCCTGGCCTCCTGCCGGGCATCGGGGTCCCCGGGACCTCCGTGTCGTCCGCCGGGTTGAAGGGGGCCCCGGGGGGTCCCCTGGTCCTTAGCCGTGGTTGTCGATGCCGTGCCTGTCTTGTCGCCGTTGGGCAGATGGGAGGGGGGCATCTTCTAGTCTTGAACCTTGACCTTGCTTGTCTTCTTCGTGGGCCCATAGGCGGCGGACCCACTTTGATGGCATCAGGGGAACCTCACGTTCCACTGTTGCGACAGGCATCTTGTCAATAGGTTAGTCCGACAAAATGCATAAAAATGATATAATTGATAGTAGAAACATGTGACAACATCACAAAACTAGCATGGATCACTCAAAATTATAGATACGTTTGAGACGTATCAGCATCCCCAAGCTTAACTCCTACTCATCCTCGAGTAGGTAAGTGATAACAAAATAATTTTTGATGAGACATGCAACCAGCATAATCTTGATCAAGATAGTAATGCACAGCACAAGATGTGAATAAGGTGATCCAAAACAATTGTCTATAGTTGACATTAAGCAAACAATGATTAACTAGAGCTAGCTAGCAATACTAGAAACTTTTCATGAACAAGTGCGTTGGAGACATGGAACCATACATAAGGTTTAGAAAGAAGAATTGCAAATTATGTCTCCAATGTAAAGCATTAATCATTCTTCAAAGCATCTAAGTAGTCATTCATGAAAATAGCCAAGCTCGAGTCAGGTGTCCTAATCCATCTCCTTCACAAAGCAACTGTTTCGAAGTCTACTCAACTAGTGCAAGTAAGAAGTGGCTTTGGCACCAAAATGTTATGGCAAAGAGAATAATGATGGATGTTTGGAAGGCCAAAAAGAAAGGCTCAAACAGTGGAGAGGGTAACCATAAGACAGAAGGAGGTCCCGCAGTTGAAATTGTATGAGGAGTAGTGATTGCCATGCAACGGATGCACATAGAGCTATAAGTGTATGAAAGCTCTCCAATGGAACTAGTGGGGCAATCCAACTTGCTTGCTCATGAAGACCTAGAGCTCACTTGAGGAGGCTCATCCTTGGAATATACAAGCCAAATTCTATAACGTTAATTCCCCACATAGTTATACTACTAAAACAACATGAGAACTATCTACAATGAAGTGTAGGTGCTAACTAGCACAAGTATGGCAAAAAGGATAGTAGTGCTGCTCCCTCTCTCTTTTTCTATTTTTTTTTTTGGATTTTGGTGGCCTCCTTGGCTCTTTTAAATGCTATCTCATTTGGCCTCCTTTTGGGCTCTTTTATTTTTCTCTTTTTTTTTTGTATTTTTACCTCACTGTAAGAGCAACACTCTATATTACAAATAGATCATCACACTTTTTGGTACTCATAACTCATAAAACTAATACATGATGTATAAATGAAAGTATGCATGATCGAGCGTAGTGTGCTAAAAATGAAAAACATGTGGCAAGCCACGCAGCACACTAACTCAATGATCAAGCAAACTATATGGTAATGAAGAATGACATCAAGTCATGTAATGTAATGATGGATATTGCATGGCAATGTATCTCGAAACGGCTATGGAAATGCCGTGATAGGTAGGTATGGTGGCTGTTTTGAGGGAGATAATTGGCTTATGTGTAGGAGAACAAGATGAAGTTCTCCCACGGGGTTGGATGTACTGGCGAAGTATGCACCAATCTCAATGTGAGAGAGGGCATTGCGCAGCACCGAAGAGGCTAGCAAAATATGGAAGTGGAAGTGCCAAAAACCAAAACTCAACAATGCATTTCGTATATTGTAAACAACTAGCAATTTCAATGTTCCACAAATGGTTAGAAACACCCCGAGAGGGATCGTGGCGGCGACACAAGTGCCCCGTTGGCTTCCCCTACCGTTGCAGTAACTACCCACTAGGAACTTCTTTTCAACTAAGCAGAATTCAAAACACATTAGCATTGTTAACTTAGGTTGTTTAGTTCAGAAAAGTACGGCTCCATGCTTTACTAAGACATCTCCACTAATCAGCTCTAACAATGTTAACCAACACATTTTAACCATTAGTTATTTTCATGCCTCAAAACAATTGATGAGTATCGAATTATCCACATAATGATCCACAAGACTATGCAGGTTTTTTCTATTTCATACCACTACCACATGCATAGCATTTTACCGCTCTAACAAATTAACCAAGAACCAAAGCAACTCTCTAACAAATTAAAGTGAAGAAGAAGGGAGTTTAAAAACAACAACTAGCAGCTCTAAATAAGATAAAAGCTAAAAGCGAGAGCTTACTAGCAAACAAACAATAGCTAAGAATACTCAAAAAGATATAAGCGAAGCAAAGGAGTATTCAAACGAAAAATCGGAGCGTGTCTCTCTCCCACACAAATAAAGCTAGGATCCAACAAGGATATGACCAGCAAACAAACAAACAAACAAAACTGAAAGTAAAAAGACGCTCCAAGCATAGCACATAATATGTAAAGTGATAAAAACGAAGTTCAACGAAGACGACCTCATGATAGTCGATGAAGATGAGGGGATGCCTTGGGCATCCCCAAGCTTTGACGCTTGATGGTTCTTGATATTCAGAGGGGGTTCCATGGGGGCATCCCCAAGCTTGAGCTCTGATCCATCTTCAATTTCTTCATTATCCTCTCCTTTGGAACTTAAAAACTCCCTTCACACAAAACTTCTCATAATTTGATTAGAGGGTTAGTGCTCATAAATTAAAATGCACATGTGTTCAACTCAAGACAAATTGCAAACAAATTTTATTGGGTATTAGCTACTGTTTACTAAGCCTCAATGTGGTACTCCTCCTCAAGAGTTTCACATTTGACGATAGTAAAGAGACGAATACAAAATAAAGGCAGAATCTGTCAAAAACTGAACAGTCTGTAAAGATTGAATTTTTCGAGGCACTTCTGCAGCTCAAATAAAAAAAATTAAAACTAACGAAAGATAGATAAAAGTATCAGGCTTGCTGTCTAAAAATATCATAAAACTATAAAATTCAGAGATTTTCTGGATTTTCGAACAGTGAAGGACAGAAATCTGTTTCTGGACAGCAAAACAACACCTCGCACTTTCAATACATTAGAGGCTAAACTTGGCACAAAAAACCATAAGAAAAAGATACAATGAAGTTGCTACAGAGGTAACAACTCCATGACTCAAGAAAAGCAAAAACAAAACTGAAAGTAAAAGATGGGTTGCCTCCCAACAAGCGCTTTTCTTTAACGCCTCCTTTGCAACATCAAGAGCATAGCTCGACCTTATGATTGATTCAAAAGGAAGCTTCTTTCTCTTTCTAGGGAAGTGTTCCACCCTATTTTAAGGGGAACTGAAATCTTATATTTCCCTCTTTCATATCAATAATAGCACCAACGGTTCTCAAAAATGGTCTTCACAAAATAATAGGACAAGAAGCATTACACTCAATATCCATAACAATAAAATCAACGGGAACATAGTTATCATTAACAACAATAAGGACATCATAAACTCTACCCAAAGGTTTCTTTTTAGAAGAACATTTAATAGCATTCTTCCAAAGGATTTAAATCAACCATATAATAGAAACTTTTAGGCATAACAGAAACGCTAGCACCAAGATCACACAAAGCATTGCAATCAAAGTCATTTATTTTCATCTTAATAGTGGTTTCCCATCCATCTTCTAATTTTCTAGGAATAGAAGTTTCTAGCTTCAGCTTTTCTTCCCTAGCCTTGATAAGAGCATCGGTAATGTGTTTAGTGAAGGCAATATTTAATTTACTATCATCCGGTGACTTAGCAAGTTTTTGTATGAACTTTATGACTTCAGTAACATTGCAATTATCAAAATAAATTTCATCATCATTAAATAGGCTAGGAGGATCCTCATTAGTAGTTTGGATAGTATAAACTTTAACAGTTTTCCTATTCATTTCAGCAATTCTAGCTTCTTCTTTCTCTCTAGCCCACCTAGCTTTCAAACGAGCCATCATCCTTTCATTCTCATTAATTTGAATAGAAATAGCATTTAAAGATTCAGTAGGCTTGTCTTGAAGAGGAGTTGTTCTAATTTTTAAAATTTCAACATCATGAGCAAGTTCTTCCACTTTAGAGACAAGACTATCAAGTTTTTCAAGTTTTCCTTCAACGGTTTTGTTGAAAGCTTTTTGCGAAGTGATAAATTCCTTTAAAACATTTTCAAGATCAGAGGACACATTCTTATTAGGATTATAAGAATTACCATAAGAGTTGACATTATTGGGAGGATAAGGCTTATAGTTGTTACTACCAAAATTATTTCGATAAGCATTATTGTTGAAGTTGTTTCTATTAAGAAAATTAACATCAACTTGATCCTTTTCTTGAGAAATTAATGAAGAAAGTGGGACATTATTAGGATCAATAGAGGACTGATTGGTAGCAAGCATAGACATAGTCATATCAACCTTATCACTCAAAGAGGAAATTTCCTCGATAGAATTTACCTTCTTACCACTTGGAGCTCTTTCGGTATGCCATTATGAATAATTTGTCATCATCTCATCCAAGAGTTTAGTTGCTGCACCTAATGTGGTGGACATAAAGGTGCCTCCCGCGGCCGAGTCCAAGAGGTTCCTTGAATAGAAATTCAAACCTGCATAAAAAGTTTGGATAACCATCCACATAGTTAATCCATGCGTGGGACAATTTTTAACCATAGATTTCATTCTCTCCCAAGCTTGAGCAACATGTTCATTATCAAATTTTCTAAAGTTCATAATGTTACTCCTCAATTGTATGATTTTAGCAGGTGGATAGTATTTTCTAATAAAAGCATCTTTGCATTTAGTACAAGAATCAATGCTATTTCTAGGCAAAGACAATAACCATTATTTTGCTCTCCCTCTCAAAGAGAGAGGGAAAAGTTTCAGTTTTATGATGTCACTTTCTACCTCTTTATACTTTTGCATATCACATAACTCAAAAAAGTTATTTAAATGAGAGGCGGCATCATCAGTACTAGCACCAGAAAATTGCTTTTTCATTACAAGATTTAGCAACGCAGGCTTAATTTCATAAAATTCCGCTTTAGTAGCGGGTGGAGCAATTGGAGAGCATATGAAATCATTGTTATTAGTGCTAGTAAAGTCACACAACTTAGTGTTTTCAATGGAAGACATAATGATAAGATAAAATAACAAGACAGAAATAAAGACTACACTAATTTTTTGGGGTTTTAAAATTTTGCAACAAGAAAATAAGCTAAACAAGAAATAAAGCAAACAAGACAAAAACAAAGTAAAGTGATTAAGAGTATGAGAATCCATTTGCTATAGCTCCAAAGTCCCCAGCAACGGCGCCAGAAAACTACTCGATGGTGTGATTGGAATTGTTGGGTGGTGCCCCAAGCGAAGGCATGGATGTAGCAAGTAGCAGTTTTCCCTCATTAAACGAACCGAGGTTTATCGAACCAGTAGGACTTTGAAATCAACAACGAGGTGAACGTAAACATGTCACGCGTCCCGTTGACGAACTTGGACCTGCACACACTCAACCAAAATACTTTGCCCCCAACGGCGGAAAGGTTGTCAATCTTTCCGGTCTCGCAGAAAACAAAGCGGTTAATTGTATAGTGAAATAGATGAAATATGAAAAGTGACCAGTGGAGTAATGATGATGAAAAGCAAGTAAATGAGGTTGTAAACAATGTAAAAAGATGGACCGGGGGCCATGGGTTCACTAGTGGAGTCTCTCAAGTAAATAAAATACACATATGTTGGGTAAACAAATTACAGCTAGGCAATTGACAATATTATGACACAAACCCAATTTAGCTATGACAAAGAGAACAAGATAATATTTATGTAGGCATCACGACAATGAACAAAGACCGTTGAGTCCAACTGCATCTTTGTCTAAAAAGTCCACCGTGGGATCGCTATCCAGCCTGTCACCCATCGGTATTAAGTTGCAAGCAACAGACAATTGCATTAAGTAAAGCGCATGAAGTAAGCAATACTAATATCAAAAGAGACATTAACACCGCTGTTTTACCCTTAGTAGCAACAGCACACCCTTGCCCTTAGACGTTTCTGTCACTCGTGCCCAGGAACAAAAGGGGCACGAACCCACTATCTAGCATACATACCCTCTCTTGGGGATACACACAATCACTTGGCCAAAGTAACTGCACACATCGAAGAGCATGCAAGAACACAAATCAATATATAAGAATCATGCACAATCTGATCATAACTTCATAATCCATCGGATCCTAGCAAACACATTACATAGCATTACAATAGTCGATCTTGATCATGTTAGGCAGCACACAAGATCATAAGACATGAGGCACAAGGGAGAGAGACAACCATCTAGCTACTGCCATGGACCCGTAGTCCAAGGTGGGACTACTCCCAAATCATCCCGGAGGAAGGCATGGCGATGAAGAGCCCTCTGAGATCGATCTCCCCTCCGGCAGAGTGCTGGTATCAGCTTCAGATTCACCCCCGAACTAGGGTTTATGGTGACAGCGCGTCGGGGTGACTTCTCTGGAAAATAATGGCCACCCTGGCGTTTTTAGGTTATTTGGGATTTTATAGGCGTCGAAGGGGGCCGAGGGGACGCCCCAGGAGCAGGGGTGGGTCCCACCCACGGGTCCAGGTGGGGCCGCGGCAGGGGGTCGCCCCTGCCCCGTGGGTGGCCCCCCAGGCTGCCCTTTGGTGTCCTAGTGCCTTCCGTCGAGTAAAAATTCCCCGTAAATTTTCAGCGCAATCCGACGATATTTCTTGAAGTGACTTTTCTGAACAGCAAAAATAGGAAACTGGCACTGGGCATCTTGTCAATAGGTTAGTCTGACAAAATGGATAAAAATGATATAATCGATAGTAGAAACATGTGACAATATCACAAAACTAGCATGGATCAATAAAAAATTATAGATATGTTTGAGACGTATCATTTCCCAGCCTCCTTCGCGCCTGACGGGGATATACCCTTCGGGTCCCCTATCATTGGTATACCTGGTGCGATCCAGTCTACGGCCCACCTGACAGGCCCAAAGGAGCCCATGAAGCACGACTTGGAGTACAATACAAGAAAACATGTAAACCCTACCTGGCTCCCTTTATAAAGCCAGGCAGGGGCACCTCATAGGGCATCCTCCCCACGGGAGACATCAGATACAACACCCGCCACCGGCGGCTAACCATTGTAATACCACCATGAGTATAATCAGACAAGCAGGATGTAGGTCTTTACCTCACCACGAGGGGCCGAACCTGGGTAAATCCTTGCTTGTCAGCCGACGGAACTACCAGCGCGTACCTCTCTCCCCCTCAATCAACCCGGGGTACACAACCTTGGGATTTCCCGAGTCCACACCTCGACAATTGGCGCCGTCTCTGGGAAGAACGCGCGCTGGATTCAACGTTTCGGCGGCTCCAATCTCCATCGACAACAGCGACCAGATCGCATCTACTTCGCCACGTACGTCATCATCAACAACAGCAGCAGCGTCCTGTGTGCCGCCTTGTCGATCCAATCTTCATCGACCACGGCGGCAAAATCGCGTCTAGCGGATTCGTTCAAGTTCATCGCCGCGGCTAGATCGCGTCCGACCGGATCACCCGCAGATCCGATCCAGTGAGTACCAGCAGCAACGCAACGCATCTGACTCATCCACTACGTCAAGCTTCGTCAACAAGCGCGCGGTCCATCTCCGATCGCTTATCGCGCCCTGATGCGTGAGTTACTGGTCGATCCATCGACTAGTCGCTCACCCGAAGAGCTCTGGATTCGCATACGGACATGGCGGCGCTACGACTTGAGCCAATCGAGGCCACCAAGGCGGGCACGCAGCAGCGCAGTTTGCTATGGCTGATCAACTAGCAAGGGATCTCCATGTCCGTGTGATCAAAGAAAGAAAGAAGAAAATATCAACCGGGTGTTACTAGTACTCCCGTGGATCAAATCAAAGTCCATCTGATCTGCTAGCTGCTAAGCGATAAGCTTGTACGTGCATGCCTTGGAAGGAGCACGTACGCGCACCGAGCCGGCATCTGAGTCAGCTCGAACGACCTCGTCTAACACAGACGGCCGGCGAGTCGGTACAACGCAGTACGTCCCTGTCACTGCGGACATCTTCGACGAGTCGACAACCTCGGCGTCCACGACTCCGCAGCCACAGCGTCCACGGCCTGACGGTCTCAGCGTCGACTCCTTCCGCCGGGCTACATTGACCGCACCGCAGACAGCATCTTCCACGACTCGACTACTACGGCGACGATCGACATCGACTAGCCGCGGACAAACTTCGACCTCATCTTCGTCGCAGTCGGCTCCGCCAACACTGCGGTCATCTTCGAGTCGCCATGGTCGCCCACGACCCAACAGGCGTCTACGACTCGACAAACACGTCGACATCCACGATGTCCGCGAGTCGACAATCAAGACACCCACGGCTCGACAGTCGCGGTGTCCACGACTCGACAGCTTCCACATCTACCTCGACAAGTCGACGTCAACCCCTCCACGACCCAGGCTACGACGCTACCGTCATTGTGGACGACGTCTTCCTCGTCATCGCAGCGTCAACAACAATGCCGTTCCGGCTTAATCGTCGTACTGCAGCCTATGCATCATCTACAGCTAAGTCGTTTTTGTATTTAATTTCTTTAATCAATAAGGCTACTTAGCCAAACATATATAATTTGTTTTGGCCGCACCCGACACTCGGGGGCTGGCGGCCTCGCCTTCGTCGACTCCGCCTCAGACACTCGGGGGCTGGCGGCCTCGCCTTCGTCGACTCCGCCTCAGACACTCGGGGGCTGGCGGCCCCACCTTCGTCGACTCCGCCTCAGACACTCGGGGGCTGGCGGCCTCGCCTTCGTCGACTCCGCCTCAGACACTCGGGGGCTGGCGGCCTCGCCTTCGTCGACTCCGCCTCCGACACTCGGGGGCTGGCGGCCCCACCTTTGCCGACTCCGCCTTCGGAGACTCTGCCTCCGACACTCGGGTCCGCCGCGTCGACTACTTCCGCGCGTCGACTCCGGTCCGCCGCGTTGACTACCTCCGCCGCGTCGACTCCGGTCCGCCGCATCGACTACTTCCGCGCGTTGACTCCGGTCCGCCGCGACGACTACTCGCCTTGGCCGCACCCGATGCTCTCCCGGGTGCTGCGCCACACAGGCCACAACAAACTCGCCTTGGCCGCACCCGATGCTCTCTCGGGTGCTGCGCCACACAGGCCACAACAAACTCGCCTTGGCCGCACCCGATGCTCTCTCGGGTGCTGCGCCACACAGGCCACGGCAAACTCGCCTTGGCCGCACCCGATGCTCTCCCGGGTGCTGCGCCGCACAGGCCACAGCATACTCGCCTTGGCCGCACCCGATGCTCTCCCGGGTGCTGCGCCGCACAGGCCACAGCATACTCGCCTCGGCCGCACCCGATGCTCTCCCGGGTGCTGCGCCGCACAGGCCACAGCATACTCGCCTCGGCCGCACCCGATGCTCTCCCGGGTGCTGCGCCGCACAGGCCACAGCATACTCGCCTCGGCCGCATCCGATGCTCTCCCGGGTGTTGCGCCGCACAGGCCACAAACAAATTCGCCTAGGCCGTCACCCGACGCACTCGGGGGCTTGCGCCATACAGGTCTAAGTTAAAACCTAGGCCGTCACCCGACGCACTCGGGGGCTGCGCCATACAGGTTCCGCTCGAAAATCCTAGGCCGTCACCCGACGCACTCGGGGGCTTGCGCCATACAGGTCTAAGATAAAACCTAGGCCGTCACCCGACGCACTCGGGGGCTGCGCCATACAGGTTTCACTCGAAAATCCTAGGCCGCACTCGAACACTCGGGGGCTGCGCCATACAGGTCCAACAACACAGTAGGCCGTTCGGCTGAGCAAATACTCGATATGTCTGTCGAGTCCACCGAGTAGGCCGTCAGGCTGAATGAGCACTCGAATCTCATTCGAGTTTCACAAGTAGGCCGTCGGGCTGAGCATACACTCGAACCCATTCGAGTCACACGAGTAAGCCGTCGGGCTGAGCATACACTCGAACCCATTCGAGTCACACGAGTAAGCCGTCGGGCTGAGCATACACTCGAACCCATTCGAGTCACACGAGTAAGCCGTCGGGCTGAGCATACACTCGAACGCATTCGAGTCACACGAGTAAGCCGTCAGGCTGAGCAAGCACTCGAAAAATGCAAATACACAGTAAGCCACCAGGCTGAATAAAAATACACAGTAAGCCAAACCGGCTGAGTACAAAGTAAGTCATCCAAAGTCAGTTGCGACTCCGTTAGCTCGAGTCTCTTCTTTACTCCCATCGGGAGCGGGCTTTTCGACTTTTCGACTGAAGAAAAACTGAGTTTAACCTCAATTGCAAGCAATTCAGCTTAATCTCGGGGGCTACTCCCATCGGGAGCGCTGTCGCGCCCCCGATAGCATGAGATCAATATTCAGTCGAAGCGTTACTGACTAAACCATCCTCTGTAAGCCCTCAACGGCCGGAGTCGAATCATTTTTACTTGTCTCTTTCAGGAACAAGACGGCGCACCCGTCGGAACAGTGATACCCGACATACCCGCATCTGCTTCGACTACATCGACTGCCTCTCCATCGACTGTGTCTCCATTGACAGCGTCTCCGTCGACTAAGACGATCGCACCTTCTTCGACTATGCCTGCTCGACATGCTGCTCTTAGTCTCTGCCCGATTCTTTGAATCGACCAGACACTCGGGGGCTACTGACGGGGATATACCCTTCGGGTCCCCTATCATTGGTATACCTGGTGCGATCCAGTCTACGGCCCACCTGACAGGCCCAAAGGAGCCCATGAAGCACGACTTGGAGTACAATACAAGAAAACATGTAAACCCTACCTGGCTCCCTTTATAAAGCCAGGCAGGGGCACCTCATAGGGCATCCTCCCCACGGGAGACATCAGATACAACACCCGCCACCGGCGGCTAACCATTGTAATACCACCATGAGTATAATCAGACAAGCAGGATGTAGGTCTTTACCTCACCACGAGGGGCCGAACCTGGGTAAATCCTTGCTTGTCAGCCGACGGAACTACCAGCGCGCACCTCTCTCCCCCTCAATCAACCCGGGGTACACAACCTTGGGATTTGCCGAGCCCCTACCTCGACAGCGCCCCATACCGAACCTAAAAAGGGGGTATCCTTTACTCACGGTGTCTGTGATCCAAGACACGACATCTGGTGCGCCAGGTAGGGGGCGCAAGCGCTAGATCCATCTCCATCGACTTCAAGGTCTTCTTTCGGATCTCGATCAGGTTCATCGACAAGGTCCGCTTCGACCTCAGGTTCATCGACAAGGTCCGCTTCGATCTCAGGTTCATCGACAAGGTACGCTTCGACCTGAGGTTCATCGACAAGGTTGGCTTTGACCTCAGGTTCATCGACAAGGTCCGCTTTGACCTCAGGTTTGTCGACAAGCAGGATCTGCCCCGACTACATCGCCATGTTCTACACCGAGGATGGCACGGAAGAAAAAGGCCAAGACCCATGTGGAATATCTTTGGTACCCGGGGCTCGGCTTCAACCCCGAGGAGCCCTCGGCGACGCCCTCTGCCCAAGGTCAAGCCTACGGGATTCAGTTCGTCCTCCCAGCCGCACACGCCGGCCCGGCAGCCGACGAAAGGAAGCCTCACGAAAGTGCTACAAGCATCGATGTACCTCCTTCCCCGCGGACGCACGATGTGAAGGAGGAACTCTGCTCGGAAACACCACCTGTAGCGCTCCTCCGATAGGAGGAGAGTCAGAGCCTGAGCAACAGAAGGACGAGGTTTTCGATGAAAACCCCTAGATCTACGTGCCGCAAGAATTCTAGTTTCCTTTGGGAGTAGACGGTCAGCAAGGACCCTGGTGCTCTTTCCATCGATCCGATAGGCATCATACCGATGACTGCCATGAGCTCAAGAAGCACCCGAGAAGCAGGGAGTGCTACAACTGTGGAGAACATGGTCACCTCAGCAGAGACTGACCTCTCAAACCGAGACCGAGGAAGGCCTCGAAGAAGAAATCACGAAGAACTGTCGTCGATGTCTCCACTCAGACTGACAGCATAGAAGAACCTTGCTCGCCACCAGCAACGCAAAAAACACAAGAAAGTCAGCAAATGACTGCCACCAGTTGGAATCAAGCTTTCTTCTATGAAGGCCTCCCCGAGAAAGAATGGGATCTGCCGGGTCACATCGTGACGATGCACCCGGGACCGAGTGGACCACCCTAGAAGTACTGGATTGCGAAGTGGTTGGCCTCCGGGCGGCCAGGATAAAAGAGCCAGAGAGGGTCTCCGGACCGACACCTCAGGGGTGTCAGCAAGGCGGACGTGCTTTCAAGCGGCACCGGGAAAATTAGGGTCTCCGGACCGGCACCAAGAAGAGTGTCAGCAAGACGGACGTGCCTTCATGTGGCGTCAGGAGAAAAAGGGTCTCAGGACCGGGGCCAATGGGCCCCAGTCATAAGGTCCTGCACCAGTGGAAGCTGGCAGGGTAGGCAGCTATTTCAGCACAAGTCCCTGACCCTGCGGGTAACCGCAGGAAGGGTAGAGTTATGTCTTAAAAACGGCATAGAAGACCCGCCTTGGTGGCAGCGTGATGAAACAATTGCTGAAATAGTCAAAGGAGGTCGACACTGAGCTAAGTATAAACATGCTTGCACAGGCTTTTCCCTTACTACATCTGTTTTACGCATTTTGGCTAAGACGAAAGCGGCGTTGTTTTGAGGTGGCGCCTCCGCGACGAAGCTGTTAGTTTCCCTCGGGCAGTGGAGTTGTGTGCTGAGGTCCGTGCGGTCAAAAAAAGGTGGGTTCTTGGGGGATGCGCCCTATGTCGGTAGCTCAGACCCGTCTGATCGCCCATGGCTGGTTAGCTCTCACGCTCACTAACCCTTCCCTAGAGCGTTAAGCCTCCATGAATGCGATAAACAGATAAAGCTGGGGAAAGTTTTATTTACATTCTAGATATGCAAGTCTTATTAAGAGATACGGCTCCCAAAACGCATTTCACAATCCTTGGTAATGTCTTGTTCACTTTCAGGATCACTTGCCATCTTTGCGGGAGAGATACTTCATGATCTCGTCCACCTGGCGGGTCACCTCAGGGTCGGACAACATCTCCGGGGTGAGGCCCTCTAAGTCACACAACGAGGGGAGCTGCTGGCTCCGCTAGTGGAGGGCCGCGACGAACTGAGTGGCCACCTGCCGGGCAGTAGCCCTCCCCTCTTGGAGGGTGGCCTTGCTCACGCTCCCTCTGATGCCTCCGATGCACGAAGCCACAAACTCCAGAAATGAAGGATAGCACCGAAGGGAATAGGAGCGCTCCCTTGGGAGGACGGGTAGGCCAGCCACCTTCAGCGCAGCCAACGCGTCCACGATCTTTGAAGACCAGGCGTGCATCTGGCGCAGAAAGAACTTTCCTCTTTGGCGTGTACCTCCTTGGATTCGCCAGGTCACCCTGCACCACCTCGAGCTACTTCGTCAGTTCTTCGCACCGTTGCAAGGCAATTTGCGCCTGCGACTTGCTCGTTTCCATGGCCGCCCGACTCTCGGCGAGTTACTCGGCTTCGGCCCGCCGCACAATGTTCATCCACTTGGCGGCCTCCTCTCGAAACTTCACCGCGTCCTCCTAGTTCCGGATCTTCTCTTCCAGCACGGCCTGGCGAGCACCTACACTCTTCTTGAAATCCTCGGCTCTGGCGAGGGCCACCTTCTGCGCATCGATGGTGGCGACCAAGGATGTGATTCTCGTCGCATGCTTGTCCCGCTCATCTCGAGCCCGCCGGGAGTCGTCTCGATCTTGCCCCCGTCACTTCTTCTCCTGGGCGAGGTCCTTCTTCAACCTGGAGATCTCCCGGTCTCTCGATGCGATGGCCTTGTCCTTCGCCCGGATGGTCTCCAACGCTTCCGCTTTCACCTCGAGACGGGTCCACCCCTCCCCGTTCAGCATCCCTTGCTCTAGGCATTCTTCATCAAGGGCCACCCTGGTCTGGAACATCTCCTCTGCTTCGAGGAAGGCCTTCTCCTGAGCTTCAAGCGAGCGGAGACGCTGCTGCAACTCTTCCTGCTGACGAGATAGCCTGAGCTCGCGGGCGTCGAGTATCTCTTCGTCCGCTGCCACCCGTTCTTCTCTGGCGCATACTTCCTCCTCCCCGGAGGAGGGAGAGGGCACCGGTCGCCCAATCTCGGCCTTCGCGAAGGCCAAGAACTCCCAGATGCTAGGGAACGTCCTCGAGAACCCTCGCGACGGGTTCGCCGCCCATGGATCAAGGTAGGGGCTCGCTGGCCCTGATGCCGAAGCACCGCTGGGAGCCTACTTGGTCTCAGCACCAAGTCCTGGGCGGGCACCCGGGGGCTCAACGTCGCCTTCGCCCCCGGCGTGGTCCTCCGCCCCTCCGGCAACAAGCTCGTGGCGGGCCGCTGGGGGCTCAACATCAGCAACGCCCCCGACGCGGTCCCCCGCCTCTCGACCTGCATCGACGACAAAGTCTCAGCCTCTGGGGGTGGCCTCGTGGTCACCCGGGGGGTGACAGGTATGACGCTGGAGAAACTAACCTGAGGACGGAACGGAGGTCCCCGGGTCCCGACCAGGGGCGGCCTGCTCCTGCCTTCGAAGGGGCGACGTCTGAGCCGCCGTCGGCGGTGACCCACCGGCTCCCCTCTCCGAGGATCCGGCCCGCGGAGGAATCTCGGCTGGAGGCGGGGACTCCTTCGCGACCGCCGCGGAGCTCTCCGCGGCATCACCCGCCTCCTTATCCCCATCGACACGAGCGCGCTTCCGGAGGCTTCCAGACCCGGAGGACTTGCAACGCGCGACAACTGTCAAAGCGGCCGCAGCCTCGGGCGAGTGCGGAAGGGTCAGGGTGGAAGTCCAGACTCACCCTCGGGCTCGCTTGGCCCCGGAGAAGCCCTACCGCTTCCCCACCAAGTCTCCGAAAAGATCCGGTGCCGACACACTCTCATCGTCTCCTTCGTCGGCAAAAATTGGGGGCGGGAGGGCTTCGGATTCACCATCTGAGTCCTGGCCCGCCGTCGCGACCGGAGGTGCTGGCTGCTCGGGGGGCGGCTCTACCCAGCACCTTCCCCACTCGCGGGCACCTCCTCCTCCTCGCCGCGGAGGGGTGCGGAAGGCAAGCGACGGTCCTGCTCTTCCGGGGCCGCCTCTTCTTCATCTTCATCACCAAAAGGCCCGGGTTCTTCCGAGGAAAAGTCACCAAAGGCCGGTTCTGCCGCCATCCAAGAGCTCCCATGGGCTGTCTGCAGCTCGGGCACCGGGAGAGGATCCAAGAATTCGGTGCCCTGGAGTTCGTATGCGTTGCACCGCGGCATGGGAGGCACGATGTCTCCACCCTCGGGATGGTCGAGCAACGAGAGAACTCCCTGCGGATGACAGAATGGCACCTCCGGGAGGAAGAAGTTCATCTTCCCTTTCAGCAACGCCGATGACACCTGGGTCCCCATCTCCTGGTGGGCCTCCCACAGCGGCTGAGGCCTATGTTGTACTGGGGCAATTCCTCTTCGGACGAAGTCTCCGGTGATCATAGCGCATGTCACCCCACCGTCTCGGAGTTCCGTCAGCCTCCTAATGATAGGGAGGAGGGCTCCGTCTTGAGAGCTTACATCCCTGGAGTTGGCCAAGCTCTCGGCCGGTGCAGTCGGCACCAAAAGAT
The DNA here is from genome assembly GCA_012064385.1 of Puccinellia tenuiflora. Classification (NCBI taxonomy): domain Eukaryota; kingdom Viridiplantae; phylum Streptophyta; class Magnoliopsida; order Poales; family Poaceae; genus Puccinellia; species Puccinellia tenuiflora. The sequence goes on from QRDG01000108.1 coordinate 583,187, forward strand.
GGGGGCTGAGGTCGCCCGCCATGATGAGGTACCAGTTCCGCCTCCACTCTGCCCAGTTGAGGTGGATCTTCGCCTCCGGGTATTGGCACGCATTCTCCTTCTTCAGGTAGAAGGACACTCCGCCCGCTATCCACTTTGACCTCCCCGAGCAGGGCATGAAGTAGTGCCGGAATAATGACACGGAGGGCATCACACCAACAAATGCTTTGCAAGCGTGCGCAAAGGTCGCCAAGATCAGCACCGCGTTCGGGTGCAAATGGAGCATATGCAGCCCGAACGCCTCTAGGATCGCCATGAAGAAATCAGAAAAAGGAGGGAGCAATCCCGCCACGGAGAAGTTGTGGAAGGTCACCACTTCGCCATCTCACTGGGGGCTTGCGTCCGGGCGGATCTCCAGCTGGTCGCCCCAAATAAATTCTGCGGCAAGCACGCTGCGGATGTGGGCAATCCTCTCTGCGCTCGCAAACGCGCTCGGAGAGAACAAGGCGTGAGTTACCCTCTCCGGAAGAGGAGGAGCGGCCCGGGCGAGGCCCGCCGCAGCTTTCTTCTTCCCTACGGGTTTCTTCCCCCTCCCCGCTGCTCTTTTCTCCCGCTTGGGCGCCATGAGCGGGGGAAGGGGCAGAAGCGCTCAGTGCACGACGAGAAGGAAGAAGACAAAGTGCGATTGGGCGGCGATTTGGGGGATTTCGGCGTCTTGGGAGAAGTAACGGCTACAGTAAAACGAGCCGTGGCTTATAAGGCATCCCACACATCGTGTCGTGGCCCCACCGCTCCGGCCGGCACGGGGGTCGAGGAGGCGTTCCATTCGGCACGCTTCCTCCTGTTGGATTCAAGACGGACGTTGGCGATCCGCGCGGACCGCAACGTTCACCGAGGCAAAGAAGACCCGTGGGCTCGCGCTGCCCCTTTGCGAGCGCGGACCAAACGGATGGGACATCACGGTCAAGACCTAGCGCCGGGGACCCATTTTGACTTTTTTGGTCATAGCCCCGGCGGCAGAAGGATGTGGCCGCCAGGACTATGCCCGGGGGCTACTGTCGCAACAGTGGAACACGGGGTTCCCCTGATGCGGTCAAAGTGGGTCCACCGCCTATGGGGCCACCAAGAAGACGGACAAGACGAAGGTCCAAGACTGGCAGATGGGCTCCCCATCTGCCCCACGGCGACCAGGAAAGAACGGCATCGACAACCACGACTAAGGACTAGGGGACCTCCTGGGGTCTCCCTCAACCCGGCGGGCAACGCGGAGGTCCCGGGGACCCGGACGCCCGGCAGGAGGCCAGGCTCATCCCCGGGAACCCACCTCCGTACAAGGAAAGAAGATAAGCTTGCCAGCTCTGGCTGGAAGCTCCTAGAAGACTTGGGCGCCAAGAAGAAGGAGGCGCCGCGGGGGGACACGGCTGATAAAGGTGCCAGTCTTCATCCTCCCGCCAAGGAAAAGGTGGGCGACCGCACCAAACCCCCTCAAAAGAATATTTGGACGAGAAGAGGCCACGTCACCCCCAAAGAAGGACCCGGAGGGGTTTTCCCGCCTAAAACCCCTCCACCCCAAAAGGTGCCCATGTCGGATCCTCTTGGCCTATAAAAGGAGGAACAAGGCACCTGAGGGAGGAGACGGATTCAGAGAGAGTCGGAGGCTAGGCTAGGTAGCACATCCCACGAAGAGTAGCAGATGTGAGAGGTGATCTCCTCCGGGGTAGGATCTGCTCCTCTTCAACCTCTAGCCAACACCTCCGAGGTTCTCACTCGCAAGCACCTCTGTAAAGCTACACCATGATATACTACTCAATCCAGACATGCAGGAGTAGGGCTTTTAGCCTCCTAGTGGCCTGAACCTGGGTAAACTCCCTGTATCTCTGTGTTGCTTGCTAGCACGTAGATCGGAGGTCCTGAGGAAGATCCCCCGACGGTGACGTTTCCCAGCCTCCTTCGCGCCCCATACCGAACCTAAAAAGGGGGTATCCTTTACTCCCGGTGTCCATGATCCAAGACACGACACCCAAGAAATGCCTTTGCATAAGGGGTTGACAACCAAGCACCTTATTCGCCCATGCAAATGAGGAGTCACCTAGTTGTGTGGAAGCACCATAACAACCAGCCAGCAGTATATAAACAACACAGCAGCCATCCTAGCAAATTAATTTTCTCACAAAGACTTTTCTATCAATCCTCAAGAAGCAACCAGCTGAACTAGCAACATTACCCATTAAATTATTTACTACCAGCCACTGTTCTAGCACCTAAAACACATCTTAGCCGCACCAAATATTTCATACATCACCCAAATCATCTATCCACAATATCACTACTGTTTCTTCAACACTAAAACAACTTCCCAGATCGACCCCATCTCCAGAACACAAGAAAGCCACCAGATCTTAGAACAACTAGGAAATAGGTCAAGCAGCGAGGAGGAGCAGGCTAGCCACAAGACGCAGGTTGTCAGTTAGCCAGAAGACCAAGCTACTCACCAACAGCAGGTTGATTCTTTGTGTGCCATAGGCAGAAAGGGAGAGAATTAGCTAGCTCTGTAATTGACAGAGCCAAGCTAAGCATGATTTCATGCATGGAAGGGGAGAGTGAAAGTGACGAGCATCTGTTCTTAAGTGAACAAGTACTAAGCATGTTTACATGCTTGCAGAAGAGAAGGAAGAGAGGAAAGTATGCATCTGTTCTTATCAGAACCATGTCCAACATGGATTTTGCTAAAGAAAGATGAGGGGGAAGTGCAACATCTATTCTTAATAAATCACACACAAGCCAGTGAACCAGGAGACTGGATTAGCTGAGCAATAGCACATCTGTTCACTAGAAGAAGCACAGGAAAGCATAAAAAGATTTTCCAAGGCCTTAATAGCAAGCTAGCTACTGTGTAACTCTGTAAGAGGCATCACAGCAAGCCAAACCAGCGAACTAAGCTCTAAAAATCATTTCAGCTTGACGGGAAGCAACAACAAGTAATCCTACAACAAGAATACAACAAACAAATCACCAGGTATATTCCTAAAATCATTTGCTCTATCTAAAAATTCTTTAAAGCATTCCTAGAAGGAGAAGTGATCCAGCAAGCTTTTCTACACTCTTATTCATCTAAAAATCACTAGGCACTGCTCAGTTAAGCATGATATCGTCATGAGCATATGAACACTAAGCATCAGATGGATGAATCATACTTTAGATCGATGCGTAGCAAAGTTTAGCCAGTTGGGGAAGTGAGAGAAGAGGAGGAGAATCACCTGACGCCCATGGCCGTAGCTCCAAGACGACGGGGCAGTACCCTTGTGGTCTGTAGAGAAGGACCAGAGGAGGAGAGAGCACCACCACCAACACCACCAGTGAGAAGAGAGTGAAGAGAGGGTCCATGGAGGCGTGGCCGAGCCAAGGCTCGACTAGAACGTAGTGCAGGCGATGAGAAGGCGACGTCGGGGTTGCGTCCATCGGGAAGCCGTCCCAACCGACATCGGAGTGGAGGTGAGGTGAACAGGAGTCGAGCAGAGGTACAAGGCAGCAGCAGGAGGCGTGGGAGCCCGGGGAGACGGTGGACCAGTAGCAGGGCTCCGCGGCAGCAGACATGGCTGGAGCCGGCCGGAGCAGAGGGTGGCGACGGCGGCGGCGTCCACGCGCTTGAGAAGGAGAAGGGGAACGAGAGGTCGTGCTCGTGCGTGCGTGTGCGTGAGAGGTTCGAGAGAGAGGGGTGAGAGTTGGGTCGGGTTCAACCTAGTAACTGTTTGGGCTTAGCCCAAACGGTGGGGTTCGACCAACTCCAATACAAAATACCGTAGGGTCATTTTGGTAGTTTAGCCAGCCCATACTAAAATTCATTCAAATTCAAACAATATAAAATCCTCACCCAAACTCTGAAAAAATCAAATATAATCCTAAAAATAAAGTAAAAATATGTTTTCAACTCAAAAATTTATAAGAATTTCAAATATGATTTTTATTTCATTTATTGAAAAGGTTTCTTGAGTGAAAAATTCAAAGATCCTTAAGTGGATATGATTTGAATTAATTTCAAAAATAAGTTTGAAAAGAATTTATTATGTGATAATCCAAAGATCCTTAAGTGGACATGAATTGAATTATCTACAAAAATTCAAGGATCCTTAAGTGGAAATGAATTGAACTAGTTTCAAAAACAATTATTTTTCTAAAATAAAAACAATTTGAGTAATAAGCTCAAAGTATATATTTTGAACTTTATTACATTCTATAAATGACTGTCCTGTTACTCATCCTAGGTAAAACACACAAAGAAGAATTCATATAAAATTCAATCACTCTTGTGTTGATAATATTTGAAATTGATTAAGTAAAGAAAAGTTGAATAACTAACTACTTACAATTAAGGAAGTTATATCAACTAGTTCAAATACCTTTAATAAACTTTTGCAAGTGATTTAGTAATCAAATAAATCTTATATAATCATTCATCTAAATCTTATCAAAATCCTTAAGTATTAAATAACATCACCAAAAGGTAATAAAACAACCTTAAACCAAAGAACATGATGTTATCAAAGTATCAAGTAAAACGAAGCTTACACTTGTGAGCTTGGGAATTTTTGGGGATTTTACGATGCATCCCATATCTATGCATAATAGCATCTTGACAGTGTTTCAGTAGTCCTTACCAGGACTACATTGCTATTTTCAGATCTCGGGATTTTACCGCAAACCCTAGAACCCCGAAGGACATGATTGCCACCTTTATCACAGGCAAGTTCATTCTTGCATACCGTTTGATGTATTTTTATCATAGTACTTGCAAAGTTACTTATACGTTCCTTTCACTTGCATCAAAAAGAAAAATTATTTTCGAATGATATTGTATATACTATTGGTTGGCGATGGAACAATGGTAAGATAAATAGGTACGGTGTAACATCGAAAGGGAAGGTATATATCCTTAGGAAATTAATAACCCATGTTCCAGTGATCCTTTCGAGGTAGTGAAAGCATCAAGCAACGGACTTTGTATGGGCGGGGTCAGTAAGAGGCTTATTTCCTCAAAAGCATATCTACGGCAGGCCATTACCAGGTTTAATCGTTGTGGCGACTACCAGCGTGGAAGCGCATATACTTCCCATCTGACGGGGTGTTTGTTATGGAAGCTAGGAGTGGGTGATGGGTTATCAGGTGATCGTGTTTCACCTATAGCATCTCAAAGGGCGGATGTGCGTTATGAGGGGAAGAGCTCCACATGGCTGAATGTCCTGAGCCTTAGCTATAACACTCATGGAGTGTAAAGAGAGCATAAAAAGGGCTAGGCAAATATTGGCTAATGTGATGCAACTCTGTAGAGTCAAACAACAAATTTGTGATATCACAACCGTGTTCCCGAAATAGAACTATGAGATCGAGGCCGGAATGTAGTCCCATTTGGATTCACAAGACCAGTGGAGGCTGTGGACATAGTGTTCAGAATAAAATCAATCTTTTGAAGAAATGTTTTACAAAAACTTACATCTATGGCCATGACTTATGGTCATGGTAGTAGCTAGTGCATGAAACACCTTATCTGTATATATTCTGAACTTGCTATGTAACACTGTTACTCACCCCTTCCCATTTGACCCCCTGTTTAGACTTTTGGAGCCATCAGAAGAGATGTCAGTTATCCATCACGACAAAGAGGAGGTCTTCCACAAGGAATCAAGTCGGCCTGGTGGAGCTTGAAGGAGTTGACCGCTACTTCACCAATGGAAGAATGACGACAACCATGGCAATGGAGGGGCAATGACAGCAGTGTCAATGGCATACACATAGACCACACTGCCAATGGAGGAGACAACACCTATTGGAAGGATGAGTACAATCCTGGATAAAGATATTCTAGATGGAATAGATTGGGGTTGTGACAACATCAATAGTGGATTAGTAGTAGAGCTAGAGTTAATCTCTAGCTTAGTGCTACGAATTGGATCTTTTCTAGATTTCATTTGTATGAGACTTGCTTTTATATAAAGGAGATTCTCGAGATTTTGTGTTGAATATTGTTGTAATCCTATAGTGTTACCTTGGACCTGCTATGTTTCTGTTGTACTACTCTGAGGGATGTAATATTCACAGATAAGTCCTTATGTGAGTGTTATGTCAACGACTTGCGCACTACAACATGCAGTGATGTGCTGGGTCACCGCACTCACGAAGGCCACCAAGAAGCCTCACGAAGACATACCAAGGGATACTCAGCTCCACCTTTGGAAGGACCTTTAGCCAACGTCTGCTCAGCAATGGTAATGTAGGATAGTTGACGCTTCTTCATATCTTCTTGTTCATTCATCACGGTGCAATTCTTGTTGACATTGGATCCTTTCTGCATCGGCTTATTCCTTCGCCTTCTTCAACTCATCAACTACAGACTGCAGTTCCTGCCTCCCTTTTCTCTCAGAATCAAGTTGAATCTCAAGTTGATGCTTTGTTGCTCTTTTACGGCCTGTTATCACACCTATAGTCTTAGGAAATTAGGCTTTCGATTGCCCATACACAACATGTCTGCGACAGCTTCGGCAACAGAAAGAGGTTCCTTGACAGTGCCGGCACCATCCGCAGAAGTGGGTGGTGCCATCCTAATTTCCATTTCAGTCTATAAAGCATGTAAAAGCATAAGATGAAATGGCAGCTGTACTAGCTTGTAAGGAACATTGATATGAAATAGCAGATGACAAGCATGTAAGGAACATGGATGAAAAATAGCAGACAACAAGCTTCTACAGAACATTGATTTTCAGCACGTATGTACATGACTAGGAGATGACAAGCATGTACAAAACATAGTTGGAAACCATGCTGAAATGACAAGGGATGAAGTGCAGATTTTAACAGACGTATCAGGTGATGCTGAAATGACAAGGGATCTGCATGTACAAGCATAGATGCAACAACAGCTAAACTAGCTTGTAAGGAATAGAGATGAAAAAAAGCAGATGATAGGCATGTGAGGAACATAGCTGAAAATAGCACAGGTATGTGAGGAACATAGCTGAAAATAGTAGCCGATAAGCATGTAGAGAACATAGACAAAGATAGCATCTCACAAGGATAGATGAACTAGCAGATGACAAATTCTATTGAGATAAATTGATCAGAAACAGAGATGTACATAATTCTGAGTGACTTACAATTGCTCTTTTCACAGGAGAACCGAATCCATGCTTCTTGCTTTTGTGCATATCTTTGAACAATTGGAAGGCGTCTTCCCCCATGTCACAGCAAACCTCGTAGCTACGAGAACCTGTGGCAGAAGGGAACTGGACAACCTTTCTGCTTCTAGTGGCTTTCAGACAAGCCGTCTACAGGAACAGAGAGCACGAACAGATTAACAACAATCCAGATTATAGAATTGATGGCAGGCTGAGTGAAAAAAGACACGACCTGTTTCTGGGGTGTGGACTAGTTATCGATGAACTTGTACCAATCTGCTTCGCTCATATGTCCCACTTCAAGAGGAGGTGTACGTACAACCATAGACTTGTCTTGAACAGCGTAAAAAAAATTCTCTTCAGGAAATGGCGTCTTTGTCTTGTACGGTTCTTGAGATTCATTATAAGAGATCCATGAACCCAGAGGTCTTTGAGGTTGAAAACAAATCTTCCAAATAAATGGCTGGCGTAGAAAGAAAATATGACGTCCCTTTCTTTGTAATCTTTCCAATGGGGGAAGATAGGGACAACGTCCCTCACAGCTACCGAACACACTGAAGCATACCTGAAAGCAATCTTTATGTCCACTGGCCTTGTCTTTCCAGCAGAAATAACAATTATAATCCTCTCTTGTTTGCACAACGTGTCAAGTGGGACACCTCAGTCATCTGCAAAAAAGGGGCCTTGCTAGAGTTAGTGTTCTGCATTTTGGATTTCCTTCTGTAAATGCACCTTACCAATTCAATCAACATGTTACCTTCCAGCTGGCCATGGGCAACTGCTTGCTCGCATTGGGGTCCTGCCTCCTCGCGGTGGTCAACTGCCTCCTTGTGTTGGGCAGCTTCCAGCTGGCCATGGGCAACTGCTTGCTCGCCTTGGGCAACTGCCTCCTCGTGGTGGTCAGCTGCCTCCTTGTGTTGGGCAGCTTCCAGCTGGCCATGGGTAACTGCTTGCTCGCGTTGGGGGGCTGCCTCCTCACGGTGGTCAGCTGCCTCCTTGTGTTGGGCAGCTTCCAGCTGGCCATGGGCAACTGCTTGCTCGCCTTGGGCAGCTTCCTGCTCGACTTGAGGAGCTGCCTCCTCGGCTTGGACCACTGGCCGCTTGAGTTTGGCATCTACCTTCTTGGCTTGGTGGGCTGGTAGCTTCCCGGGAGCATCAGAAGCTGCAGGATTCGTCCCGCGATGTGCAGCCCTTGTTGCTCGCGGCGATGTTGCTGCAGGTACTGCTGGTGGAGTCCGTTTGGTCTTTTTCTTTACTTCCAGAGTCTCAGGTGTTGTGCAGTCAACTATAACCGCATTGACGTGCTTGCGGTTGCAAACTGCACTAGGTTTTGTTTGTGCTTCTAACATGTATAAAAAGCTCAAAGTTAGCTACATACATAACACTTGCTAATAACCTATTACAGTTACAGCTACAAAAGTAAGCTACTCACTTCGGGGGTTCTTCAATGGGGTGTATTTTATGTTCTGAAATATAGGACTGGTATTGATTGTTCAGTAGTACTGATGATGTAACATACAGATATGAGTAATCTAATATGTGGACCTAAGACTGATAGGATTGCAAAACTGATCTTAAGCCTAATACAAGCTGGAAAATAAGCAAACTTTGACCATAGGAACTCATCAAGCAGAAGCGCACAAACAGGCAATTAAACAAACATGTACATGCCTTTTTCTTACTGCTTTTAATGGAGGGAACCATTACTCGTGGCCTGGACGGCGAGGTGGAAGATCTTGGCGGCGACCTGGACGGCGAGGTGGAAGATCTTGATGGGTACCTGGAAGTCGAGGTGGCAGATCTTGGCGGCGACCTGGACGGCGAGGAGGAAGAACTTGACGGCTACCTGGACGGCGAGGAGGCAGATCTTCACGGTGACCTGGATGGTGAGGAAGAACTTGACGGCTAACTGGACGGTGAGGTGGCAGATCTTGACGGCGACCTAGACGGCGAGGAGGAAGATCTTGGCGGCGACCTGGACGGCGACATGGCAGATCTTGGTGGCGACCAGGACAGCGAGGGTGGCAGATCTTGACGGCAACCTGGACAACGAGGTGGAAGATCTTGACGGCGACCTAGACGACGAGGTGGAAGATTGGGAAAGGTAGCTACACTCCGGACTGTTAGACCGCAAAAGGCGATCTATAGGATGAGGTGGAAGACCGGGACGGCAGGCTACACGGTGAGGTGAAGACAGGGACGGCGAGCTATAGGGTTTGGGAGGAAAGGAATGAAATATGGGGCGAGAGAAGAATGGAAAAGTCGATACGGCGGGTTTTAGGGAAGGGAAATTTCGGCAAGGGGGTTTGAAAATTTGTTCGCGCGGGACACGCGCCAAAGTTAGATCGAATATTTGGGTGGGCGGCGCAAATTTTGGTGGGTGGGTTGGAAACATTACTGCCCGTCCGATGGATGATGGATGGCTTAAACAAATTGACTATTTATGAAATTAGTTATTAAAGGACCATGTGAATCAATCTATAAAGTATAGACCAATTTCTAGGAAAATTAATAATTGGACAACTAGGAAAACCAAAATTGAGAAAAATCAAGTTAATTATCACATGATTCCCTCTCGTACACCTTCTTCGTACGGGACAAGTATCGGCCGTGAAGCGGGCCACACCTAGGATTTTGATGATGGCTTTTCCAATGTACCAACACACTCTTATACATATATTAGGGTCCCTACCTATATGATATTTGGAGCGATTCGGACGCTAAGGTGCGCCATCTCCGTCGAAACCCTAGGCATGCAGTTGGTCAAACCGTGTCGTCTACTCCTTTGACCGGCATCACACTTTGGAGTTTGATGCTTCATCTTTAAACCTCCCACCACACTTTTATACATATATTTGACCCATGCATGGTTTGGTTGGATTCCGATGCTCTGAAGCCCCCGCTTCGAGCGAAACCCTAACCAGTTGATCGGAAGTCAATCGTATCGTCTACCCATTTGACCGGCATCGAGAGGGGGTAGACCAGTGGAATTGTATCCTTGGTTGTGTTAGTGTAGGACATCGGAACATATAAAGCCAAGTTTTATCCCATGTTGTCACAAGATTTCCTCCGGTTTGCCGAAAGTGGGAGTTTTGAGTTGTGAGTGTAGAACCTTCTCCTGCGGAGTAGGTGTCGTTTGTGAAGCGTGTCACACTTTGGAGTTTGATGCTTCATCTTTAAACCTCCAACCACACTTTTATACATATATTTGGGACCCATGCATGATTTGGTTGGATTCCGACGCTCTGAAGCCCACACATCGGGCGAAACCCTAACTAGTTGATCGGAAGTCAATCGTATCATGTACCCATTTGACCGGCATCGAGAGGGGGTAGACCTGTGTTAGTGTAGTACATGGGAACATACAAAGACCAGTTTTATCCCATGTTATCACAAGATTTCCTCCGGTTTGCCGAAAGTGGGAGTTTTGAGTTGTGAGTGCAGAACAGAATGTAGGTGTCGAGAGGGGGTAGACCAGTGGAATTGTATCCTTGGTTGTGTTAGTGTAGGACATAGGAACATATAAAGCCAAGTTTTATCCCATGTTGTCACAAGATTTCCTCCGATTTAGAAAAAGTGGGAGTTTTGAGTTGTGAGTGTAGAACCTTCTCCTGCGGAGTAGGTGTCGTCTGTGAAGCGTGTCACACTTTGGAGTTTGATGCTTCACTTCCAACCTCCCACCACAATTTTATACATATATTTGGGACCCATGCATGATTTGGCTGGATTCCGACGCTCCGAAGCCCATGCTGGGCGAAACCGTCACCAGTTGATCGAAAGTCAATCGTATCGTCTACCTGTTTGACCGGCATCGAGGGGGGGTAGACCAGTGGAATTTTATCCCTGGTTGTGTTAGTGTATGACATAAGAACATATAAAGCCAAGTTTTATCCCATGTTGTCACAAGATTCCTCTGGTTTGCCGAAAGTGGGAGTTTCGAGTTGTGAGTGCAGAACCTTCTCCTGCGGAGTAGGTGTCGTCTGTGAAGCATGTCACACTTTGGAGTTTGATGCTTCATCATTAAACCTCCCACCACACTTTTATACATATAATTGGGACCCATGCATGATTTGGTTGGATTCCGACGCTCTGAAGCCCCCGCTTCGGGCGAAACCCTAACCAGTTGATCGGAAGTCAATCGCCTACCATTTGACCGACATCGAGAGGGGCTAGACCAGTAGAATTGTATCATTGGTTGTGTTAGTGTAGGACATGGTAACATACAAAGACCAGTTTTATCCCATGTTATCACAAAATTTCCTCCGGTTTGCCAAAAGTGGGAGTTTTCAGTTGTGAGTGCAGAACCTTCTCCTACAGAGTAGGTGTCGTCGGTGAAGCGTGTCACACTTTGGAGTTTGATGCTTCATCTTTAAACCTCCGACCACACTTTTGTACATATATTTGGGACCCATGCATGATTTGGTTGGATTCCGACGCTCTGAAGCCCCCGCTTCGGGCGAAACCCTAACGTGTTGATCGGAAGTTAATCGTATTGTCTACCCATTTGACCGGCATCGAGAGGGGGTAGACCAGTGGAATTGTATCCTTTGTTGTATAGTGTAGGACATAGGAACATATAAAGCCAAGCTTTATCCCATGTTGTCACAAGATTTCCTCCGATTTAGAAAAAGTGGGAGTTTTGAGTTGTGAGTGTAGAACCTTCTCCTGCGAAGTAGGTATCGTCTGTGAAGCGTGTCACACTCTGGAGTTTGATGCTTCCTCTTTAAACCTCCAACCACACTTTTATACATATATTTGGAACCCATGCATGATTTGGTGGGATTCCGACGCTCTGAGGCCCCCGCTTCAGGCGGAACCCTATAACCAGTTGATTGGAAGTCAATCGTATCGTCTACCCATTTGACCGGCATCGAGAGGGGTAGACCAGTGGGATTGCATCTTTGGTTGTGTTAGTGTAGGACATATGAACATATGAAGCCAGGTTTTAACCCATGTTGTCACAAGATATCCTCCGGTTTGCCGAAAGTGGGAGTATTGAGTAGTGAGTGCAGAACAGAACGTAGGTGTCGAGAGGGGGTAGACCAGTGGAATTGTATCCTTGGTTGTGTTATACAAACATATAAAGCCAAGTTTTATCCCATGTTGTCACAAGATTTCCCACCGGTTTAGAAAAAGTGGGAGTTTTGAGTTGTGAGTCTAGAACCTTCTCTTCCGGAGTAGGTGTCGTCTCTGAAGAGTGTCACACTTTGGAGTTTGATGCTTCGTCTTTAAACCTCCAACCACACTTTTATACATATATTTGGGACCCATGCATGATTTGGTTGGATTCCGACGCTCTGAAGCCCCCGCTTCGGGCGAAACCCTATAACTAGTTGATCGGAAGTCAATCGTATCGTCTACCCATTTGACCGGCATCGAGAGGGGGTAGACCAGTGGAATTGCATCCTTGGTTGTGTTATTTTCGGACATAGGAACATATGAAGCCATGTTTTATCCCATGTTGTCACAAGATTTCATCCAGTTTGCCGAAAGTGGGAGTTTTGAGTTGTGACTGTAGAACCTTCTCCTGCGGCGTAGGTGTCGTCTGTAAAGCGTGTCACACTTTGGAGTTTGATGCTTCATCTTTAAACCTCCCACCACACTTTTATACATATATTTGGGACCCATGTATGATTTGGTTTGATTCTGACGCTCTGAAGCCCCCGCTTCAGGCGAAACCCTAACCAGTTGATCGGAAGTCAATCGTATCGTCTACCCATTTGACCGGCATCGATAGGGGGTAGACCAGTGGAATTGTATTATTGGTTGTGTTAGTGTAGGACATGGGAACATATAAAGACCAGTTTTATCCCATGTTATCACAAGATTTCCTCCGGTTTGCCGAAAGTGGGAGTTTTGAGCTGTGAGTGCAGAACAGAACATAGGTGTCGAGTGAGAACATATTAATAAACCAACCCCAGCTAAATAGTCAACCTTTCCTCTCCCGCGTGTAGCTCCGCCGCCACCCCGCCGTCGCCGCGGTGCCGCCGATTCCCTCCATCTCCGGCGGAATCCCCCACCCCCGCACCGTCGCGTGCGTAGCAGCACGGGTTTTCCTCGGGGTCCGGCTGCGGTCGTTCGGCCGCTACGGGGCGGATATCACCACTGGCGGCCACCGTGTGTGGCTCAGCATGTTTGATTCGGCCGACCTGGCCGCCCGTGCCTACGACGCCACGGCGTGGAGGTCTGCTCGGCTGCGTTCCGAGCTAAACTTCCCCGACCTGACCCGCGAGGAGGCGGTTTGGCTCGTGCCACCACTGGTGCTCGCGACCGCAAAGGAGCGGAGGCAGCACCGCCGGGCTGAGCGGCTGCTCGCCGTCCGGGAGGCCGACGAGCTCGCCATGGCCAAGATACGCGAGGAGCACCCCGGGTACGTGCAAGTGGAGCTCAAATTTTATGCAGCAAGGGATGCGGCGTCGAGGAAGAAGAGCACCGATGTGGCTGGCCCCTCGACGGCGGTGAAGGTGGACTCGTCATCCTCCTTCTCGTTCGACTGGACTAGCTCCTCACATCGGAAACCCACCCAAGCCAAAGGTGGAGCCTAGCATAGCAACTATCTCCTGATTACATATCCAAACAAGAACACGTGCTACTGTGTTAGCATTAGCAGGTTTATAATAGTTCGAACTCCTCAAAAAAAATCATCGCTTACCCAAAAATGGTTGGATATGTCAATGGAAATTATTTGAATTGTATTAGCCTTTATGGCACAAGCAACTTGTTGCATAAGTAAATAAAACAGAATAGCAGTATAGAATGATATTTTTTCAAATCGAATTTCAGCCTCAAGTACACAGATTTCCTAGCACCACATGCGAGAATCACAGATTTTCCAACACAACATGCATAATGCCACAATTTTTTTTATTCAGCATCACATCCTCATAACACTACTAGGCTAAACTCCACTTCGTACCAGGCTAGCCAGATGGATGCTTACAAATCTGTAGGTATGGCTGGTGGATTCAGGTTCAAATTAAGTACGACCAGTCATCCTTATACTGCAGAAATCATGCTGGCTAAATTATCAATTGACAGTATTGGACAAAGACAGACAGTCAATGAGGGTATGCGGCCGTTCCACCAAGCTACATGGGAGTTCGACCCTTCCAGATGGGAGATGATATGCTCCAGCTGTTAACATCATTCTCTCACGAATGTCAAAGCTCGGGTACATGGTGTCAGCACTAATGGAGCTGTGGGGGAAGACGTCTAGAGAAACGGAAAGAGAGCAATACCGGCCCATGAACACGGCACGCCCTGCGCCACTGCCACCCAGGCTCTTGACCAGGGATAGTGTCCTGGTGTCCAAATCCACTCGATAAGCATCGTAGCTCCTCCCTGATTTATTCCGTGCTGTCGATCGTCGGTACCGACGATGTACCAGCATCAGCTCCCCACAATTGTTCACAAGATGCACAGTCTCTGCCATTTGTGAGACATGCATACTCAGTGTGGCAGCCACCTTAAGCTGTGGTGGGTGATCTGCACCTATTTCCAGCACCATTACACCACTATGTTTAACACAGTAGAAGCGGCCTGCAAACATTAGATGTGCCCCTGCGATGTTACCACCGCCGTATGTTACCAACTTCCAGGAGTCATCCCCAGGCTTAGCCAAGCCAATCATGCCGAGTCTGTGGAAGCAGAGCAGCACTGTTGAATCATCATTGGCAATGCCTGAGCCCCATGCTGCGAATTGCCCACTGAAATATAAATTACGCTCAAAAAGCTTGTCGTGGTGCTCTGGGGGCAGCAGCGTGGTGAGCGGCGGGAGTTCAGTGAGGTGGCGGGTGAGCGGGTTGAGCAGGCGGACGGTGGTGCGCTGTGTCTTGAGGACCAGAACGAGGAGTCCTTCAGGGGTAACAGCGAGCAACAAATGGTCACTGAGCTCCGGGATGTCAACCTGGATGCACTGGCCGGTGGATGTGTTGAGGAAGCAGCAGCGGTCCAGCGCTGTGATTTCCTCCCGGAGCATGGTCCACCTCCAGGGATGGAACTGGCGGTCGAGGCCGCTGTGCGAGCGTGGTTCGGTAGAACACTGCCGCCATGGAGGGCACACAGCACGGAAGCGCACATAGTCAGCGACGTCATATGCGAGGATGCGGTCGGCGATGAGCCCCGCTGGCCCATCAGCCAGATTAGCCCAGTCCCTCCTGCGAGGGTGGCAAATCTGATTAGAATCACAATCATCAAGAATGTCTTGGCGCTTTTTCCCGCCCCGGTTGTTGGAGCATGGATCTAGCGACAGAGGAGGATGAGATCCCAATATAGTCGTCGTCTTCTTGGCCCTGTGACGACGGGGAGAGGAGGGGGTCCGCCTCCTCTTCGCCAAACAAGAACGGGAGGCGCCGCCGACAGCCGGAACAAGTTGGATCTGATCTGCATCTGCGCTCCTCCGAGTTGGCCGCTTCTTCGTGGATGCAGTAGCTGGGATGACGATCTGAGCAGCTGCTGCAGCACGACGACTTGGCCGCTTCGTCCGAACGGGTCGCCCGGCGGCGGGTTCCATTCCGCCTCCGCCGTCGGCAGTGAGTGAGAGGGTAGCTGACTTTTTTTCGGCTCCACGTGCTGTGCGGTCCGGTCCTGGTATATAAAGCAGGGCTGGTGTGCCGACGACGGTGTCGGCGGTCGATGTGGGACTAACTAGGAAGCGATGGAGGAGTAGGACTCGGGCCGTCGGGCGCGCGCACACGCGCCGGGGCCCAATGCGAAACCGTTGCTCAAACGGTAGGAAGGAAGGAAGGAAGGAACGGTTCGTTGCCGGCGCGTGGAAAGGAAAGGAAAGAGATCAAGGCTGCGCAGTGCGCACGCAGCGGGAGCGGCGGCGAGATCCGGGATTCTGGACGACGGGATGGAAAGCATATGAACGGGAGGGAGCCGTGCGAATTGAAACCGGAGGCAGGAACGGATCACTCACGTACTCGTGGCCTTGTGCCGTGGCTGTGGAATTCTGTGATCCGTTAATTCTCGACGCCGGTCCCTTCTATCGGATTCGCCGGTCCAGTCGATCTACTACCATAGCTAGCGGCTGGGAGTTACCACAGACTTTTTGCGTTATTAGGTATCGATCTTGCCTTTTGTTCTTGGGACGATTTATTTATGAACGCGGTTTAACAGTCACGGACGTGGATAGTCTCGTGATTTGAGGTGGGGAATCAGGATGCATGCATGTAAAGCACTAGATTCGAACGGCGCGCGCGCAACACTTGTTGATTCTTTTAATTTTTTGCCCGTGTTTGTCACAATTTATACAGATTATTAAAAAGATGGTTTATATCCATATGTATAAGAAAAACAGGATGGTAATAGCAGTCATGTTGAGAAGTTGTTAATCGGAGTTGTACCATATTGGGTAATAGCACTCCACCTGTTGATTCTAAAAATATTTTCCCGTGGTTCCCATGTATGGTACTCATTTGTATGATTGTTAATATCCAATGTTGGAATATAAGGCGATGGTTATAACACCAAATCAAGAGAACCTGAAGAAACATGCAAAGCAAATAAAGAGAACGAACCAATCCGACAAGTAGCTAAGCACATAACCTCCTAGGGCAGCAATTTAGAATTCCACATCATAATAACATAGCATATGATGACTGCATAGCGTCACAATGAGATCCACATACCACATACATACATGCAAACAATAGCAATTACATAGATTTTGATTAGTTCACCGATCTAAGGTGAACAATGGAGGCATGATGCCTAATAAGGAGCTTGATGCAACCAAAGAACAAAAGGGAAAGACACATCGGGTCTAGGTAGGCACAGCTAGACACCATGTACATGTGAAATAAGGAAGTCCTGCAAGAAAAAATATCATAATTAGCTGGGAGATGATTTGTGTAGTCTGAAACAATAGCAAGCACTACGCTTTCTACGGGGTAACCTAAAATAGAATCAGTATTAGATGTCACATCCTAAAATAGGAATCAGGAAGCATAGTAGTTTTTCTTGGGGCACTAAAGTGATAGTACTGAATAACAAACGTAACTAATACTCACGTAGGAAAACGCCATATATCAATAAAAGGAAACCACACATAGCTGAAATGTCGTCATATGATGGTTGACAAAGTAATATAAACTAATAACATAAATAGATGTTTCATGATACTAAAGAATTTTTTTTTCCAAACCATACTCTGTAAATTCTTGAAAAGAATAAATCTATATTTTTTGTCTAGTATGCAGCCTCATTGTTGCATGCCATGTCTTGCACATGAAAAACATGACACGAGTGCAAAAACAACAGACCCATAGCTATATCCCCACTAAGAGCATGATATACTTTGAAGGGACAATGGGTTGTAAGACATGCTGAAAGGTAATTTACCAAAGCAATATCTGAAATGTCAAAAACAACTTATGAGCATACATAAAAAAGGAGAAATTTGTACGAACAATCCAGACCTGAAACATGGAGGTAGGAATCAGTTTGAGTTTTTTGTGTGAAGGAAAGAAAAAAAGGAATAAAGTCACTATAATTATCTCAATGATGACCTCGAATCCATGGGTCAGCTTGATTGGATCCGAATGAGCATAAATCCAAATATAACCTACACAATTAAGGGAAGATAGTCAGATCAAACAGAAGAAAGAAAATTGGTCCACATATATTGTAGCTAGTATTTGCAGTATCAAGATCATGAATATGATATGTCAAAACCTATAGCAAGTTCAATATATGTTGGATTCCATTTGGCATGAATAAGTAAATTGGCTATGTGCATGTGACAGCTCTCGAAAGAAGTTTTCATATGTAAAAAAAATTCTGAAACTCAAGTCATACTTTCTATTAATACTTTCAGGCCACAAATGAAACTTCAAAGCGGCAGAACATGACACCAATTAATGAGTCAAAATAATATATGGAGTTAAATTACAACATGTAAGCTATCTATAATCCTGGTTGTTACTTACAGTTATTTGTGAGTATGCTTTACCAGAAGGGGCGCATCAATGATATACTCAATAGCTAAGCTTTAGAGTAAAATGCAAAAAGGCAAATCATAATGAAATCAATAGAGATATTTGGTCGTATTCACTTTGAGGTATATCATGTAACTGAATAAACTATGTGATCATCAAGCAACAAAACACCACCTGATTATCAGCAAAGATGACACTACCACTTATGGGAGAACTGTCATTGGTAAGTGCAAGGATAGGGGGTCTCAAAAAATAAAAATCTTGTTATTCCACTTTTATACTTATGAAAACAAAACAAAATCAACTTTCATAAGATAAAGGGTGTGCTTAGGGTAACTTGGAAAACACTAAGTAAGACTGGCATGATCATGGGCATCCAAATGTAAGGGCACACTTCTAGTTCCATCAACCTCCTGATAGTGCTACATACGGTGCAATATCACTACTCTTTAAGGACACACAAATATGCATAAATATTGTACAAAGCAGTCTATGTTTGACACGGAAAAATCATTTAGAAACAGTTTGTTTTTAGTATACCTCTACGAAAGGATGGAGCACCTCAATGAGCTCATGTCTTCAGCTCTGTCTTCCCATCCAAGTTGTTGCGTGTTCATGAAGATTGCAACTGATATCAGGTTGAATGGGAAGAAGGGTTGAAAGCTATTCATATTTCTGCACCATACACCAAAGAAAAAAAATTATATCCAACGGGAGAATGAGAACTCCATGTGCACATATGAGCAGATTTAGATAACCATAGTGTGAGAAAACTTGCAACGTTGCAATGAAATAAAATGCCAAAGTAATAAGAAAATTCCAGTCGATAGCTAACAAAGAGGCTTACCTGACGAGCTGGTCGTTTTGTAGATTATGGATGCATGATCATGCATTTCCAGGGTAGTGGCGGAGCCACACTATAGTTGGGTAGTCAATTGACAACCCAGGTTTTTGGCAATACACATATAAATCATGTAAAAAATAATTTAGAAAAGTTACAAATACATGTATTTGACTACACTGGTTTGCATTGACAACACAGAATTGTAGAGCTGGCTCCGCCACTGTTCCAGGGTATGCAAAGTGGCATGTAGTGGACGATAAAAAAAAGTTTGATATATCTGATAAACTTACTGAAACTCGAATACTAAATCAACAGAAAGAAAAGAGGCAAGATACAACTCCTACATAAAATATATTACTGTACATGAAAATCTAAAATCCAAACATTAGCTGTAAACCAAATAGCATGTGCAAATTCCATAAATCTACAACAATAATTCAGAGAAGATTGCGAACCGAGGAGAAAAGAAGACCGGGCGCTCACCGTGTCGGATATATCATAGGCGATGATGGCAGATGCTGCACCACAGAAGAACATGGGGGTGAGGCTGTGGACCCGCTGCGGCCACTTTTGATTTGGCTTCACGCTCGTGCTTGCTGGTCACCTGGCTTGTTTGCTAGGTGCGTATATTTAGTATCCAGTTCATGTTGTGAATATACTATGCTCCTATATTTTGTCCGGATTCTTATCCAGGTTCTCTCCAAATATTTTGCTAGCTACTGATTGAGAACTTCCACATTAAATGTCTATAATTTTATGAAATTTATGAAATTAGTGTAGAATGAAGACGCAACTCAGCCTTCTGGTGTAGAATGTGTGTCAATTAAAAGCAAAAAAAATACCTCCAAACTATATATGCTAGCAGATGAAGCAAAGGTAGTACAATTATTAGAAATGCGCAACACAGCTAAATAAAAGAACCAAACAACTAGGTTCATAGATTAATTTGGAGAACTGCATTGGTAAATATAAGAATAGAGTAGATAAATTTATCACCATAACGTTTCTGTGATGATGATTCAGAAGCATGTTTTTATGGCTATGATCTGGCAGTCAAACATGGTGAGAAATCACCCCCAATGGGCATACATGACACCTAATTCATTCATCCAATAGTCTTGATGATTAGGACACTTTCCATTGCACGGCGCGTTTAGGAATAAAAGGAAATCCAAATCCAGACTCGTAATAAAACACTAAATCTTATGAGATCACACGATGTTGGTAACATTTGATCACCCCAATCTAACAAATATGTGTTAACATATATAAACTCAACTCTTATCCGAGCTCATAGAGTTTTCGCAGTTAAAATTACTGAAGGAAAAATAAAAACGAAAAATAGATGACGTCACATTTTAAATTTTCTCACCTTCGGAGCACTTCAATTGCAAGTGAACGGAAGAACATGATGGCGAGGGCAATTCTGTGACATCTCTTCTAATGAAACCAGGATAGGTCAGGAGAAGGATGGAGAAAATTTTCCCATGCCGTACACCGCAACATCGAGGCACATCATAATAGCTATGGATTATTGGAATTGAACTTGATCATCCACGGTAATCTTTTTTCAGTGAGACCATATATCACAAAAATAATGTGAGTAGCTCACATTTGATCATCTAAGCAGCCTTGCAGTACCATAGAATATATGAAGAAACAAATGACCCAAGACACTATTTGGTTTACTTTAACACCTATATTTGCACTCTTATAATGCAAGCTAAAATGGATTTTGAGGCAACTTATATAGAGAAGAGATCAAGGCACCTCTGGTAAAAAAGGAACAATTCATAGAGCCAACAATAGCATATAGATGAGTGCAAATACACAACAATGGGTACATGGCCAAGCTTCTAAGCTAGAAAGGGATATATTTTTCTGTCACTTGGAGCATGTTAGTTGCGATATCTTTTTGGTCAATACACTTGCTTCTGTAGTCCTCTGATAAAAACACAAAGTCTAAAAGCCAATTATTTCCTGAAATTGCATCTCAAGCACATCCTTGAAAGACTTAGATAGTCTAGACAGGATGCATCTCATTTTCTTACAGGATAAGAAAAGCAATTAGATGGAAACAATGCAAATAGAAAAAAATACAAAGGTCAAGCATGCTGTTTTACATAACACAAAGGAGAAAACTGAACTGAAACTTAAACTGGAGGACATTCTTATGCACATGCTTATTTTGTTTGTGTATGCTATTTAGTCTAGAACTGCTACATAAAGGCAGGAGGTGAACATTAAATATCTACAAAGATCAAGGGTACAAAGAAGTGATAAACAACATGCACACCATGCAGCAAAGGAACGCAAGGTAACACTTTGTGGAAAGAAGCATACAAAGAGCTTTCACCAAACAACAATGATAGATAACATCTCAAGCAAAAGTAGAGCACCATGATGTGCACACAGGCAAACCAAAGCAAGGAATAACAAAATGGAGCAGAAGTAACATGATTTGGACACTGTTCAGTATTCATTACCTAAGAAGTCCGCGGAAGCACCATCCGATGAAAATGTACGTAAAATCTTTGTCTTTAAATGTTCATCCAAGTTTTCACTATTACTGAAGATTTGAAAACAAATCCCTGTTATTAGTCTCCACCGCATTATGATCTGGAAGGTCTCAAAAAATCACCAATGTAGAGAATATAAATAGGAGGATGGATACCTTACGTGCACATATTTTCAAGGTATTCCCTCGGACAAAAAGGTTTACACAACGGTTGAAGTGGCAAAATCTGCAGCAAACAAAAACTGTACATCACAGAGAGGTACTGGAACTAAAAAATGATGATAATTAATTTAATAAGTTAGACCAGTTAATACACAAAATATCTAGAGATAATTGCTTGCACGTCTTATCGCTGCCCCCATTGGCCAAGCCATCGATCAGTCCCTGGCACACATTTCTTTGATCAAGTTTTCGTGTGCTACATGCCTAGCTGAACCAAACAAAAGAACAACAAATTCAGAAGTATCGAACATATGCTCATACGAAATCCCTCTCCTTAACATCCTGGTACCTTAATTGCAAGATTGCAAACTGCTAGATAAGGCATAAATATTAGGTATGTCAAACCATTGTTCACATTTATTTGCTCGAGCTGTCTTGTGCTCCATGCATAGCTGAACAAAACAAAAATAACAGCACGTTCATTGTTAGTGAAAAGGGAGCGAAGGAGCATGTCAACAAAATGTGGAATTGAATTAAACCTATAATGAAGAGTTCAACTTAACATTTTTCGTATGTACCTTGGATCAGCAACAATCTGCAACCACTTGCATGAAGTATGGAACAAAAGCTCATATGATATCTCTCTCCTTAACATTCTGGTACCTTAATTGTAAGATTGCAAACAGTTAGATGGAGCACAACTATTACTGAGTACATATATTTAGCTTAGCTATGATTTTCATCAAACGTATTGTAAGCATAGATAAAAACGGATCTGCACAATCAATGACGAGATTTTCGGGAGGTTAAATCAAACAGGAGGAGTATGCCTCCACTATTAATTCAGCCTTACTTCAGCCTCCAGGAAAAAGAGGAGCAGCGGTGGCGCGAGCAGTGACCTGCTCTTCTACCTCTGTCAAAGCAGAGCAGAGTTCCTCAGAGAGAGAGAAAGAGAAAGATCTGAAAGAATAGGCCGAGGAGACCAGGGCCACGCTGCTGGCTGGCGTCCTCACTACTAGGAAACTAGCTATAAGTGAACCACATTCTGTGGCGTATAGTTTTGCATACGCCACAGAAAATATTTTTTGTGGCGCATAGTTTTGCATGCGCCACAGAAATATGTCTTTCTGTGGCGCATATAGCTAGATGCGCCACAGAAAGCCACATTTTTGTGGCGCATGGGCCACATGCACCACAGAAATATGTCTTTCTGTGGCGCATATAGCTAGATGCGTCACAGAAAGCCACATTTTTGTGGTGCATGGGCCACATGCGCCACAGAAATATGTCTTTCTCAATTCTGTGGCGCACATCCAACATGCGCCACAGAAATGTATCTTTCTGTGGCGCATCTAGCTAGATGCGCCACAAAAAGGCATATTTCTGTGGCGCATGTGGCCCATGCATATTTCTGTGGTTTTGGGTCTAGTTGTTTGGAAAATTTTAAAATACACATTTTGACTTTTTTTCCAAAAGTAGGTGAAAAAATATTAAAACGGGCATAACTTTTGCATACGACGTCGAAAAAATGCGTTTAATACCTTAAAAAAAACTAGAGAAAATTTCGGAACCGCCCTCACCTGGGTTTACCCGGTTGGACTTTTTTTAGATTCTCAAAATTCCAAACGAAAAAAAAGTTATGGCCAACAGAAGAATTTTTCCAGCAAAATAAAAATAATAAAAAAGACAATTCTGTGGCGCATGTCTAGCCCATGCGCCACAGAATTGTTGGGCGGGATTCCAAATTTTGAATCCCGCCAGCCCCTTCTCCCTCTCTTTTCTCCCTCTCTTTTCTCCTTCTCTCTTCCACTTCTCCCTCCACTTCTCCTCTCCTCCACTTCTCCTCTCCCCTTCTCCTCCACTTCTCCTCTCCCCTTCTCCTCCACATCTTCTCCCCTCCTCCTCTCCTCTCCTCTCCTCCTCCTCCACCTCCACCTCCGGCGACCTCCTCCATCTCCGGCGACCTCCTCCACCACCACCACCCCGGCGACCTCCTCCTCCACCCGGCGACCTCCTCCACCCCGGCGACCTCCACCACCTCCGGCGACCTCATCCACCACCCCGGCGACCTCCTCCTCCACCTCCACCTCCGGCGACCTCCACCTCCACCTCCGGCGACCTCCTCCGGCGACATCCTTCTCCTCCTCCACCATTTTCGGCGACCCCCATCCTCCACCCACGACAACACGGCCTCCGAACGAGCTCCGACAAAATTCCGGCGAAATTCCGGCGGCCAGATCTAGATCCAGATCTGGATCTAGATCTGGCCGCCCTTTTTTTGAAATTCAAAAAAAAATCTGTGGCGCACGGTAGTGGGATGCGCCACTAAAATATTTCTGTGGCGCACGGTAGTGGGATGCGCCACAGAATCTTGACATTTCTGTGGCGCACCACCGGCGTGCTCCACATAAATATAATTTAGTGGCGAGAATTCTGTGGCGCATCCCACTTTTTCCAGGATGCGCCACAGAATTCCAAAAAGGTGCGCCACTAATAGGCCTTTCCCTGGTAGTGCCTCCGTGAAGATGGATGGCGACCTTCCGCTCCTCCCGGGTGACGACGACACCACATCGGTCGCCTTTCTCCTGCCGGAGGCGGCACAATGTGCAGCGGTGGTCCGAGCGGTGGCCGGTGCTGCTCTTGGCGATGGCAACGATGGGAGCTCGTCCTGAGGAGGGATTGGCAGCAGGGATTGGGGGAGGAGGCGGATGCTCCTGGTGATGGATGGCGGGTGGCGGCGCGAGAGGGTGTGCGCCGCGTCCCCGCGCGTGCTCGCCGTGCTGCAGCTGCCGGGGTTGGAAGCAGAGGCCGCGGTGGAGCGGGCAGACCTGGCCGACGGCAAGATAATGGATGGTGGCGGCGGCCGAGAGGGCACGGCGAGGCGGGTAGCAGCCGCGCGCTCCCTAGCGTCCCTGCTTCTCCAGGGGCTGTTCATGGAGGCGGCGGATTGGGGGAGGAGGAGAGGAAGCGGGGATTGGGAGAGGAGTCGGCTGAGGGGATTGGGTGCGGGGAGGACAAGGTGATTGGTGGTGATGGGCGCTGGGCTGTCGGCTAGGGTTTTGACCACGACCGCATTATATACCATACGCGGGTAAGAAACGAACGGCCTAGATCAAATCTGAATCCTATAGAACGGTCAAGAATCACTAAGCTCTGAGAAGGGCGGTGGCTCTCCCAAGGATGTTATCTTTAGATAATAACAATAGGACGTGACGAAAGCGGACTTCGACTTCCCCACCAACTCGAATACGCACCGGCCTGTTTGTGTCTCGGCCCGTTGAAATTTTCCGCTTTTGAGCAGAGGCCTTCTGCTCCTTGTGTTATTTCTGTTTGCGGTTGAGTCTGCTTGGTTGTTATGATTTAGTTCGACCGTTTTCTTTTCTTTTCCTTTCTTTTGGATGGGCTTTTGGCATCAAAGTGTTGTGCATCCATGATCTTTTGTCACTGGCGGTGCCTTCGTATCGTGTTTGCTATTTCTTGGTTCATTAGTTAATTGCCCGTGCGGTTGCAACTCATGCTCTACTTATTCAACACAAACTGTGTCTAGCATATACTTATCCCCTCTCTTTTGTCATACACAATGATTGAGGAAAAATAATAAAATAAAAATGAAACCGTCAAACCTTCTTTCATTGAATAGATATGCAACATCGTTTAGAAACCACTTGATACATTTTAGTTGTCAATCCAAGTATATTAGGCAATATATCATGTTCACATAGGCACCAAAATATCATAAATCCATAGACCTTAACACCAAGGTCACAAAGAAGGTAGTACCTTGACTGAAATGTATCCACAATTTGTAGAATTCCATAGATCTTACTTGCAATTTGTTCTATTTTATACATCAAACTGGAAATGCAAGCACTATTACCCCTGTACCCTCACATGGTGTAGCATTAGCTCGGGGCGACGTCTTTTAATCGACACCTTTCATTATATATGGTCCATCGGTCATTAGGGCTCTGCAAAACTACCAATACACATGGTATTCATATTTAGAACGTGAATTGAAATGTAGACAAGAAAATTCCAGAACAAGTTCTTTCAACAGAATTCTTAGCAACTGAATGTACATCCACTACAAGAAATTTGCTGACTGGTGACCCTACATTTTGGTCACTAAAAGGCCACAAAATTCCATTCATGACCCCTCTATGACCAAAAACCGATGGTCACATAACGAGCGACTAAAACGGTCGATCGTGACCTTTTTAGTGAAATGGTCATAACCGTCTATGACCAAATTAGAGGGTCATAATATTTATGACCAATTATTTTGGTCATACGCTGCCACTCGTTGACATGTTATATCCTACGTGGCCAATCCGACGTGGCAATATTGTGACCAAACGAGAAGGTCATTGGTCGGAATCAGCCCAACCCAGATTAGTCCAAGCCCAACAATTTGGGCTATTTATTTATTTTTCCTGTTTGATACGGGCCAAACCCAACATTTCAACCTTTTTATTTCATGGTTTGTGGCCTTTATAGCTCCAGATGTCAGGTGGGTCGCAATTGTCGGGTTTATAAGGTGGGTCCGAGTTGTCATGGTCATTTTCTTTAATTTACAATTTTCCAGCAACAAAATAACAATATTTAAATCAGAACATAGAGTGAACATTATTTCAGACAGAGCAAACCACCAAACTTGGCACATTACAATCAACATATTTCACACCAGGCTTACAATTAAACATAGTTCACATCAAGTAACACAACTTAAGATCAACAAAAATAACTAGCCATCGAAGTAACTAGCTACAATGAGCTAGAACTCAATGCTTCTTCTGACTTCTTCATCCTGTAGCTTGCGACAAGACACGAATGAAGGCCAGCATCTGCAAGTTATAAAACAAAATGGTTACGAACAAAATATAAGCAAATCTAACAGCATCTACATATGGAGAAACAACAGTACATGTCATTAGCAGCAATGCTTGCTAACTTGATATTTTACTTCTTTAATACAACAACACCATGGGAAACAAGTGATAAATATACAACACCAAATAGACTATCACATGTTGGCTCCATAAGGAGGAGCACCATCAGTTCAATCTCCCACTGTGAAGCAAGAGTACATCAAGAAACCCCAAAACAAAACCCTAAGCAACGAGATATCGAGCACGCCATGCTTTTCTATGTTGCCAACTAATGTAGTTGTACTGTAATTTTCAATCTACTGCATCTTGAACCTTCTATATTAACCATACATAATAGAATAGATCATGGTGTGCAGTCAAGAATACATGTTCACCGTGTGATACTTAGCGTGTGTCAAGAAATAGTTTCTGGCTGGGGAGTATATATGCAAGCATATCTCAAACATATCTTGGTATAGCCATATGCAAGTCCTATCACAACCAATTTCAAAACATAACATGGTGTTACAAGCGCTATGTTAGGATTTGGCATTCAAAAGAAAGGCATGGATGATACTTTGGACCTAAAGAATAATGCTATTTACTACCACGAACATCCATTCAGCTGAC
This sequence comes from Puccinellia tenuiflora, assembly GCA_012064385.1. Taxonomy (NCBI): domain Eukaryota; kingdom Viridiplantae; phylum Streptophyta; class Magnoliopsida; order Poales; family Poaceae; genus Puccinellia; species Puccinellia tenuiflora. The sequence continues at coordinate 610,294 of QRDG01000108.1, forward strand.
AGGACAACGCACGCAGAAAAACATAACAAGGCAGGAGAGAATAAAGGGAACCAGGACCTGATGATAATAGTGCCTCACTAAGTGTGGCAGGAACGTGTAGTGCTTCGTCGACATCAGCGTCAGGTAGTTGTTCAGCAAGATGCTCACCTGCACCCAAAAGAAACACCCCGGCTGCAGTTGAACATCTCGTTCGCATTAGACCAGACCATATATGTTCAACAAGGTAAATACCTGACTTCGTGTTGCATGGTCAAGCATATCACAGTGAGCTTGGGTTAAGTGGGACCAGAAGAAAAATGAGCATGATTTCCTGGTGCCGTACATGATCGCGGAGGTTGGTGTTGGGGTTATGCCGAATAGGTACCATCACAGATGTAAGTAAAGCCAGCGTACCAGGGTGGCCCATAGTGGTGGTAAGCCGAAATCCGGCTTACCGGGCGGCCCAGTACGATGAAGCGCAGGAGGCCCATCCGGCTGAGGGAAGGTTCCAGAAGGCGGCCTGCATTGCGGAAGACTTAGCCCTCAAGGCAAGGCCCAAGCCGGATTAGAGTAGAACTCTGTAACTTAGTCGGTTAGGTTTCCTCCTATAAGCCCTAGGTCCGGACGCCTTTATAAGCCGGCCTACGGGACGCCTTAGGGCAAGAGAGACACATATCCTCTAACTTTCACTGTAATCGGCGCATATTGCCTTATAGTGAATTATAGCAGCACGTAGGGTTTCGCCACCGTTGCGAGATCCGAAGCTGGGTAAACTCTTGCTCATCCCGACACCGGAATCGCCCTCATCTCTAAAACCCACCTCTCTACCTAGCTCGATGGCACCCCTGCCGCGGCTAGATTCGACAATACCACGACAGTTGGCGCCCACCGTGGGGCAAGAGATGTCTGGGGTTACGTTCCAGCCGGGATCTACTGGCGGCATCGGCGACACCATCGCGGTCGGCTTGGTTAGCTACTTCGACGAGACTGGAGCTGGCCACGTCCTCAACGACGGCTTCTGGACGCCGGCAAAGGAGGATCCCGCCGGTTGGTCCACGGTCTCCATCGGCGGCATTGACATCTTCGTCGGCTTCACCGCCAAGGCTCTGGATGATCTCGGCTTCACCTCGAGCTTGCCCGCCACCCACCCTTACAACTGTGAAGACGGATCGGATCTGGACTCTGAGGAGATTGCCGATCTAGATCTAGCTTTCGATGCTGATGATGAAGATTCTGAAGACGACGCAACCTCTGATATGACGGTACCGGAAGTCCACTTCGTCGACATCCTAGGAGAATCCGGCTCAAACGAGACGATGACAGAACCTGAGTCGATCCTTCCTGCTTTGCAGGCCGGGCCGATTCAGAAGCCGGGCCAGGGGACACTGCTCCTATGGAGCAAGACCTCGAATCTGAAGGAGAATCCGACGATTTCAGTCAGAAAGTTGCGTCCTGCTTGGGACGCCCTGTCGAGGTTTTAATGGGTGATGTCATCTCTGATCCAAAAGATGACCCCAATGCCTCGAAAACCGCCAATGGCGAAGAAAAAACTCCAGAAGCCAGAAACAAAAAGGTGGACTTTATGCCACCGCTGGCTCCAATGAAGGGAACCAGTAAATTGCCGGCTGACGGAGACAACATTAACGCTACAGCCGGCGAGGCAATAGAGAAGGAGTTTGAGGACAAGATGGCAAAGTACGAGGAACTGCTAACCCCACTCCCTCCTAATGCATCGCTGGAAGACATTGAGAGGCGTCGCGCTCTACTAGTAGAGCAGGCCACCAAGATAACAGAGCGAGAACTTGACCTCAGAAACAAAGAAACGGAGTTCATCCGGAAGCAAAGGGAAAAGGGGGCCGACGATGTTTTCCGTCCGGCTCGCGACAAGAACCTGCACAAGAAGCTGGATTTCCGCAGCAAGTGGGAAGCCGACCATGTTAACTCGGTCTGGAGAAGGTACCACCACGTACGTGACCCGGTGTCCAAGCTGTGTTACTTTCACACCCCAGCCAAAAACATGGAAGCAGCTCAGGAGGTCATGTTCGACAAATCATTGGACCGCGATGCTCGCCTTAAATATTCGGCTTATCTACTGGAGGTTGCACAGCAGCAGTAGAACGACTCACAGGTCAAGTCGGGACGGCTATTTGAAGATTCTCGTCTTTGCAACTCGACGGCCAAGAAGCCGATGGCTGCTGCGCCAGCAGACCCAGACGATGATCCGGCCGGCTCAAGCAGCCACAACAAAGACGGCGATAAGAACCCGAAGGACAAGCAACCGACGGCGATAAAAACAGCCGAGGAGGACATCGAAGCCGGGAGAGAAAGGAGGACCCTTGCAAGGAGAAGGCGGCAGCACCTCGTCAGGAACGACTCTGGCGAGTGTGGGCATCACGTGGCGGCAAAGGCGTTGGTCGACAAGGCGTTTCGGTACGGTTTTTTCTGGCTGACGGCTAAGGAGGATGTTATCAACATCGTCAAAACTTGTGAAGGATGTCAACACTACGCAAAGCAGGCTCACTTGCCAGCTCAGGAGCTCTGGACGATCCCTATAACTTGGCCGTTCGCGGTCTGGGGCTCAACATGGTGGGACCTTTCAAGACTGCAAGAGGAGGCTTAACTCATCTGCTGGTGGCGGTCGACAAATTCACAAAGTGGGTGGAGGCAAAACCCATCAAGAAACTCGACGGAGCTACAGCTACAAAGTTCATCGTCGAGATAACAACTCGATTCGGCATACCGCATAGCATCATCACTGACAATGGCACAAACTTTGCCGTCGGTGAGCTATCGAAGTTTTGCAGCCGATCAAAAATCCGGCTCGACGTGGCATCGGTGGCACATCCGCAATCCAATGGACAGGTAGAGCGCACTAACGGCATTATTCTGCAGGGTATTAAGACAAGGCTTGAAACCCCATTGCATCGAGCAGCCGGCGCTTGGGTTGATGAATTGCCGGCTGTCCTATGGAGTATTCGTACTACCACAAACAGGTCAACCGGCTTCACCCCTTTCTTCCTTGTTTACGGAGCCGAAGCAGTATTGCCAACCAACATGATCCACGATTCGCCTCGAGTCGCAGCCTACGTCGAAGAAGACGTAGAAGAAGCACGTCAAGACGGCTTAGACATCCTCGAAGAAGAAAGAGAGTTAGCTCTCCAACGATCCGCCATCTATCAGCAAGATCTACGTCGCTATCAGAGCCGTAGAGTGCGGAATCGATCTTTTTGAGAAGGCGACTTAGTGCTTCGGCTTGTGCAAAGCCGGCAGCACAAGTTATCCCCTCCATGGGAAGGACCTTTCGTTATCAGCAAAGCACTGAAGAACGGGTCATACTATCTCCTCGACTTAAGGGATTCAAAGAAAGATCCCAGGAAGAAAGGTCGCAAGAGGAAAAGGCATATAGATGATGACATAGATGAGACGAAACGTCCGTGGAATATCACTCAGCTACGTCTCTTTTACACTTAGCAAATTCTATTGTAACCATGTCAATGTGATCATGAAATAAAAATCAGTTTCTCTCATGTGAAATTCGAAAATCTGTACCATCCTTTATTTCCCAATGATCTTATTGTTATTATCTGTTTACCCGAAATTTCCTGTGTTGCTGGTTCGTAAACTGTCTTTCATTTTGAATCCGTCTTAAGGTGATGAAAAAACAAAGTTTCGCCAAAATAATGTTTATCTGATAGCCTTTTTGCGCCGGGTTGCTTCAAAGCGTTTCGGCACCGAAAGGCGGCACTTGTTCTGGGTCTAAACAGATTGGTCACTACGTACCCTGTTACTCAGCAAGTTTGTTTCGCAATAGGTTTGCCGGCGCTTAAAGGCTAAGGTGTCCAGGCCAGAATAAACTGAGGCATAAAAATTGCAAATTCGCAAATAAAATAGCTGAATTACTACGGCAAAAGACTTAGTTGTTTATACAGATCTTCTTAATGTTTATACAGCCAGTCCATACCCAGAATGACATCTATACCATCTGACTTCAGGGCTATCAACTGGAAAGGAAAAGACCAATAGCCTATGGAAATCTGGACTTCCGGAGCAATCCAGTTAGTTTGCCAACTAGAGCCTACTATTTTAACCACTAGAGGGGAGTCCATGACCACAAACGGTATTTGGTGGCTATGTGCGAAAGCTATGGATATGAATGAATGCGATGCTCCAGAATCGAACAAGACTGAAGCTGGATATTCATTAATTCGAAGCGTACCCATGAGAACACCGGGGTCCTCTGCAGCTTCTTCAGCGGAGACGTGGTTCAGACGAACACGGCTGATAGTCATAGCCTTGGTTGTTGGTGTAGAGGGAGCTGGTGCAGGTGTTGCGGTAGCAGGTGCCTTCTGAGGACACTCCCTTGAGAAGTGACCCGGCTGGCCACAACTGTAGCAAGTGGGCCTCGGTGGTGCAGGCAGCTGAGGACGAAACCCACTTCCAGCCACACCCAAGGTCGAAGTAGCTGGGCGTGGCGGAGGTGGCCTGTATCCTGAGGGCCTTGCCATGAAAGGAGCATGGGGCATATCGCTGAAAGGCACAAAGACCCCACGCTTCTTGGCTTCAGAAGAAGAGGAGCCCTGATTGTCCACTGGGGCTAGCCTCTTGGAAGACTCCAACTCCTTTATACCTTGCTCCAGAGTGAGAGCCTGGTTGTACAGGTCCTGGTAAGACTGGAACTTGAAGGGCAACAGCTCATATCGGAGCCGCGGTGCAAGCCCCTTGCGGAACAACTCCTGCTTGTCCTCATCATTGGTCACGTCCCGAGGGGCGTAACGAGAGAGGTGGTTGAACTCACGCCCATAAGCTTGGACGTCAATATGTCCCTGGTTCAGATCCAGGAACTCCCTCCTCTTCAAGTCCATGATGGGCTTCGGGATGTAAGCCGCACGGAAGGCCGTGCGGAATTCAGCCCAGGTGAAGACATGGCCCGCAGCAAACATGGACACGTGACTCTCCCACCAAGAACCAGCGGCTCCATTCAGCAGGTATGTCGAGAAGTTTACTTGTTCAGCAGCAGGAACATGTAAGTCCGCAAATTTGCGCTCGAGAGCGCGCAGCCAATCATCAGCATCCAGCGGCTCTCTAGCTTCAGAGAAAGTCAGTGGCTGAGAGCGCAAGAACTCCGTGAGGGTGTTGCAGTCATTGTTCCTGCGTGCACCCTGCTGCACCAACTGCTCGAGCAGACGCTCATTGCGCAGTCGGTTCTCTTCGATGGCCATCAGAACCTCCGCCATTGAGGGTGGTGGCGGTGGCTCAGGATCACCTGGGTTACCACGACGGGTAGGAGCCATTCTGAAGATTTGAACAAGGACACAGTTAGTATCCATCTCCGAATATTTAGGATAGAGCATTAGCGTCCTTCCTGGTACAGAGATTTAAGATGGCACTAACACAAATGAACAGAACAAGACAACCACGTGTGACATCACGTCCACGCGGCGGTAGCAAACAGAAGCAAAGGACTCGAGACACACACTGGACGGTAAGAACCCAACCCCGAGAACCTTAAACGTTAACACAACTGTTAAAACAAATAGAGGTAAGATAACTCAGAGATGAAGCGAATTGGGTAAGGAGTAAAAAGAATCCTAAGAGGGTTTTCACAACTCATTTTTAGGTTATAAATAATTTTCACAACACTAGACTCGACATCGACCAATAGAAGGGTTTCCTACAGGCAGTCCTGCTCTGATACCAATTTGTAACGCCCCGACCCCGGAATTATACAGAGAGGCTATGTAACCCACAGGCTATGCTACACAATCGAAGGGCAATGGGGTTACCGCTCCCACGCAACACCTCGATCATGCCATAAACACTGGCATAGCTATCAATGCATAATAAGGAGATCAAGACTGTGGAACAACTGGCACATCACAGACTCTACGACACAAGAGATCATAGTTCAACTCGTATAGCGAGAAAGATAGCAAACACATCAGAGGTCACAGACCCAACATTACAACAAGCGGAAGCAAATTAGTTGTCTAAACAACAAGATCCAAATTATGTCCTAAGAGGCCTACAATAACAAATCCCAGCCAGCCTGTTCCGAGACGTCCCAAGCTGCCACCTGGGAACCCTAGACTACTCGTCGATGTCAACGAAGAACCCACCTTCTTGATCGGTGACGTCCTCCTCTGAAACAAAATAATAATCAATNGCATGGATCAATCAAAAATTATAGATACGTTTGACACGTATCATGGTCCTCAAAAGAAGAAGAACTGGAAATCACCTCTCATCACCGTGCACACCCTCCAAGCAATGATGATCTCTCCGACGCTTGAGCTTCGGACGTTTTAGCATCGGTCTCTCTCCTTTTTGGTGTCTTGATGCCAAAGGGGGAGAGATATCTATTAGGGTGTCCGGGGTGTTTATCATGGGAGTCACAAGCTTTTGCTTCGTCTCATTCGTATCTTTAGGCTTGTGAAACATTTTTTTACTTATCGCGTTTGTGAACCTCGTTTTATGCATGGTGTGAGACATGTTGTAGCGCCTTGACCCCGGAATTATACAGAGAGGCTATTAACCCACAGACTATGCTACATAATCGAAGGGCAATGGGGTTACCTCTCCCACGCAACACATCGATCATGCCATAAACACTGGCATAGCTATCAATGCATAATAAGGAGATCAAGACTGTGGAACAACTGGCACATCACAGACTCTACGACACAAGAGATCATAGTTCAACTCATATAGCGAGAAAGATAGCAAATTACACAACAGAGGTCACAGACCCAACATTACAACAAGCGGAAGCAAATTAGTTGTCTAAACAACAAGATCCAAATTATGGCCTAAGAGGCCTACAAATAACAATCCCAGCCAGCTTGTTCCATGATGTCCCAAGCTGCCACCTGAGAACCCCAGACTACTCGTCGATGTCAACGAAGAACCCACCTTCCTGCTCGGTGACGTCCTCCTCTGAAACAAATAATAATCAACAAAGAGAGACTGAGTACGACGTACTCGCAAGGTTACTAGGGCGATATAGGCCCAATGATGACTGGCTCTAAAGCTGTATAGTAGTTGTTTTGTATAAAGGTAGTTTTTTCCTTTTAAAAGACAATGACTCATGGCATCGACTACTCAGAAGGTTTTCACAAGGGGATAAGATAGTAATTTTCATCTTTAGTTCACAGTGAACCAAAAGTATCCAGAATCCACCACTCATCTCCACCAAGGCACTCCCTCGAATCACCCTCAAGTAAATAAACCTTTGAACACAGGTTGCCAAATTTTAATTAAGTTCATGTTTTCTATGATCTCGTAAGAATGAGACAAAACACCATCCCCCGATGGCAACTCATCCAAGCCTTTTAAGCATTTTAATTAAGTACCACAAGTATTCACCATGTCCGAACATTCCATCAATTTCATAATCATGGAAATAATCACCGGACAACTAAGCATTCGAGTAAGCATAGCTAAGCATATAATCTACATATATGAATTAACTCAGGCCAACACATCAAACCTATGGTTAGTAGGAGGGGAGACATGTAATGGTTTAGGGAACATGCAATTCATAGGATACTCTATACATTGACCAAAAGTTGACATTGGAATCGAATGCAATTATTATGGTGGAGAAAATACTTGTATAAAACATTAGGATGATATATGCCAAGAAGGTTAGGTTATCTCTTGCCTTGCTGATGGGGCTGGAAGCACGGATCGTCAAGGTACGAAGGGGGAATCTCGACTCCTGAATCTACCGATACACAAACAATAACAGGAGAACAAATAAATAACAGGCATACAAGAGGTGCAATGCACAATCATGATGACATGTCAAGTTTATGCACTGATATCATCATTTAATTTATCTAACAAATTAAGTGCCAAATAATTGGTGCAATTATTTGGAAGCAACCCCATATTTAACTTAATGACCACATGGCTTATGAATTATTACATTACTAAATGTGGTTTACATATTCATGAACATGACATGAATAGATAGGTATTGTTCTCCTGATCATTTTGGTACCTCGTTTGTAATTTTCCAATTAACGATGACTAAATGGTGAATTAAATGATTATTCAAATTTAATTCTTGTAACCATTTTGAAAATGACATCAATTGAAAAGTTGTTGTCATGATGTGAAATTAACATAATTAGGTAGCCTTTGATTTGCTGATCATTTTGGTATATCATTTGTAAGATTTGGATCAATAGTTATTAAGTTATGATTTTCCCAAATTTAACTTGTTAAGTCGGTACTTCCGGCTAAATGCCCGGTAGTACCGGTCAGGTCGGTACTTCCGGAACAACTTCCGGGCTACTTCCGGAAATTAACAGAAGGTTCCAGTACCGAAACTACTCACGGTCGGTACTTCCGGCTAAGAGCTCGGTAGTACCGGTCATGTCGGTACTTCCGGAACAACTTCCGGGCTACTTCCGGAAATTAACAGAAGGTTCCAGTACCGAAACAACTCACGGTCGGTACTTCCGGCTAAGAGCTCGGTAGTACCGGTCATGTCGGTACTTCCGGAACAACTTCCGGGCTACTTCCGGAAATTAACAGAAACATCCAGTACCGATTCGACCTATGGTCGGTACTACCGGCTAACAGCCCGGTACTACCGACCAAACAATTTGAGCACGGCCGGCGCACGAGCACGGTGACCACGCGCGATGTCGAGCACGGATCCGTCGATGGGGTGTGCGCGGGGACGTGCTAATGCGCGCATTCGACGCGTTGAACTGAGGGTAAACTACGGGCGGCGCTACTGACCAAATGGTCGCCGGTAACGGCCCCGGTGACGAGCCGCGGCGGAGACCGACGGCGGCTACGACGACGCGAACCGGAACTAGGGCAAGATGGGGAGAGCGAGGATGCCCAGGAGGTTGGTGAGCTCACCCTGAGCATGAGCAGCTGCTCGGCGGTGTCGGATGTGGTCGAGGACGGCGGCAATCGGCTCGGCGGAGCGCTGCCGTTGCCGGAGAGGAAGAAGACGGTGGCGGTGTCTAACGGCTCCCCGGGTCGATTCCTTCGGCGGGGAGGGAGAGGACGATGAGGCGGAGCTTTTGCTCCGCTCCGATTTGCTCGGAGATGACCCTAGCGGCGGCGATGCACGGGCGATGGCGACGGCTCCATGGCGGCGTGCGGTGAGCTAGGGTTAGGGTTTCCTTTGGGGGAAAACGGGGAGGAAATGGGAAGGGAAGAGAGAGGGCGTCGTGTTGGCGTCCTCCATATCCGCAGGGAGCAGGTAGCGAGTGGGGCGAGCGGCGGCATGGCGGCACAGTGCTCGCACTGTGGCGACAGGGAAGAAGACTCCTCGGTACTTCCGGCTAAAGCCCGGTAGTACCGACGAATCCATTCAAAAACATTGGCTTGCTATAATTAAATGAGGCACTTACACAATTCATAAAAATATGAAAATATTCAGGGAGGCTCACAATAATATAAGGAAACCCCCATAATTTTATTTTGAATTTTTTGAACTGTTTAACATGGTTTCAAAAATAAAAATTGATTTGAACCAATTTTGAATTCTTAATTTTTATTCTTTGCTTGTCAAGAATTTGCCTTTGACAAATATTTATAAAAAGTATACTTGGACTTCCTGGACAATTTGGAAGTTCAAATTAATTTGGTTGCCAAATTGAGCAATGCATTTGGTTGGAAGATTTGGGAAGGGTTTTGCTTCCCTTTTTATTGTTTTCAAGTGTTGCTTGCTAAACTTAGAAATGTAAAAATGTATGCCATGATGCAAACATGAAATGCAAAAGTGGAAAATTTATTCATATTTTCAGGTACCAAACTGGGGCTGTTACACATGTGAACCTCCTAGGTTTATTTGCTTATGTACCTATGCTTTATTGTCTATGTAAGTTGTCGTATCTCTCGTTGTATCATCTACTTGCATAGTGTGTATGTAGTAGGGGGAGTGTCTCCCGAGATGTTGTGCTTGTGGTATTCAAATGCCCATGACAAATCATGCACACGTTGAGGGGGAGCTTCCCCTAATGTGCATAAGTGTTTATCTCGCTAAATTATTATGTTGTCATCAACACCAAAAAGGGGGAGATTGAAAGTGCATCTAGTCCCCTAATATGTTTCGATATTAATGACAACATAATAATTTAAATCTAATAATGTTTTGTAAGTCCTTGCAGGTTTTAAACAGGAAGAAATTGCAGTCGGCGGTAGTACCGCCAGTCCCGGCGGTAGTACCGCCATTCCTGGAGTTTGCATATGCCCTGGGCTGTGCAGTTGCACCGCCAGCACTGCCGCCAGGGAGGCCCTCTGTTAGCCCTCAGCGGCAGTACTGCCGCCTCTGGCGGCAGTACCGCTGCTGGGGACTTTGAGCCCTCCCCTGGGTTGTGTGGCACCAGGGAGGCGCTCTGTTAGCCCTCAGCGGCACTACCGCTGCTGGGGACTTGGAGCCCTCCCCTGGGCTATGCAGCACCGCCAGCACTGCCGCCAGGGAGTTGCTCTGTTTGCCCTCAGCGGCAATACCTCCGCCTCTGGCGGCAGTACCGCTGCTGCGGGATGAGTGCCCCTGGTTGGCCTGAAGGAGCCATTGAAGAATGAAGGAGGCAGCTGCACTACCACCAGGACCGACGGTAGTACCGCTGCAGTGGAGCAGCTGCGCAGCCAACGGCCACATTTTGAGGAGAGGGTATTTATTGCCCTTCTTCCTCATTGAAGACTAAGGCTCTAGACTCAAATCTTTCTCTCTCCTCCATTAATGAGCCCAAGCTAAAATCGCCTAGATCTCCCACTCCTTAGCTCCAATCGACTTGATCTTTTGAGGAGTGATAGAGGAGACCTAGATCTACCCTTCTACCGAAGGAATTTCGAATCCAACTACAAATCCCTTGTATATCTTGTAGTCCTCTTGGTTCTTGGAAACCCTAGAGGGAAGTGCGGATCTTGAAGCTTCCTTGTGTTGTAAGAAGCATCAAGACATTGTTGGGAATCTCCAACTCATTGTGGAGCACCCCAACCTCGGTGTAAAGGTTTGGTCATCGCCTTCAAGACGACCTCATAGTGGAGCGGACTATTCCCTCACGGGAGTAGCACACGGAGAATAGGGTAAGTACGAACGTGCTTGTAGGAGTGCCTAGGAGGCTCCATACCCCTCCAACGTAGACGTACTTTCCTTGGAAAGGAACTACGGGAATCATGTCCTTGTATTCATTTGGCGGTGACTCTTATTCTTTTACATTCCGTTTCTCATTTACTACTTGTATCTGTTCACCTAGGTTGTTCTCACTGTAGTTACACATCTAAACAACCTAGTGTTTCTTGTTAATTAAATTGAAAAAGGTTAAAATTTGTTAGTCGCCTATTCACCCCCCTCTAGTCGACCATACCGATCTTTCAGAAGGGTATAGCTCGAGCCCGCAATTGCATGTCCTTTATCATTGCGAATAATCGCTCTCGTAGCTCCTGAACCATTAAGGAAAAACCATTGCCTGGATCATCCTAATACATCGCCACTGCCCCATTCCCTCTTCTCCGATCTCAAACCTATGGTATCCTCGTTGCTGCAACTTCCCTGTCGTTCGCTATCACCCACGTGCCGCCAATGTGGGCCCACTCTGCTTATGAGCCCACCACATCTTCCTGTCCGCCTTCGTTGCCACAAAGGAAGTTCATCACCGTATGCATGTGTTTGCATAACATCATTCAAGTGGTGAGCTATATGATAACTATTTAGTCTGGTTTGAGCGAAAGCGCATATCTTCACGAGGATAGTACTTTTTATACCAGTTTTGCTCATGAGTTTTAGGACTGTTTTTGGACATTGCCGGTAACTTTTAGGATCACAGTGGCCTTCTTCAGCGCTATACGCTAGCTATCGTATTTAGGACTGGAGGTTGACATGTAGAGCAGCGTTAAGGACCGTATGGCGCAAATTCTGAGTTTCGAGACTATTTTGGACATCGTCGAGGACTGCATATGCATTTCACTCGTTTGTTTTAGACCCTAAAACCCCCTTTTTTTAGCATACAAATAGAAATAGTAGTTTTGTTCTCAAAACTTGCAGGTGCTCGCTGTCCAATAATATAATACTTCCTCAGTTCCTAAATATAAGATGTTTGAGATTTTAGGAATGGAGGAAGGTACGGATGTATCTAAACATGCTTAGCGTGTAGATCCACTCATTTTGATCCGTATATAGACTATGTTGAAATATCTAAAACATCTTATATATTCAAAAAGTAAAAACAGAGGGAGTAATGGTACCATTCCATTTTTTCAGTAAAAAACTACATGTGCTCATGCCTACGGTGAACCAAGCAAAACTCATTTTGGTGAAGCACATCGTGTTACGAGTTACAACTCCTAAAATCAGGTGTCACAGCACAGACATCTCCAGCTCTCATCTAAAAGCAGAGAGCCCTTCTCTCTGTCACGACTCCCTGTCCGCCAGTAGCTTCGCAGTGCCGGCGGCATCAGCCACCGAGCCAGTCCTTCCACCGTCGTCCGTCTCCAGTTCGAAGAGCTCGAACCGCTCGTCGCCATAGCCGCACCGGGACCCGAACCCCTCACGCTCCTCCAGCAGCTCCATGCTCTGCAGCTCCGACCCGATGAGCGACTGCATCCGCGCGCGCTCCCTGTCCCGCGGGTACGTGCGGTACAGCAGCGAGTATATGAGCGCGCAGATCGTCATGGGGATCGCGATGGCCGTGTACAGCGCCTTGGCGAGCGAGGCGGCGTTCTCCCGGTCTCTCCCGGCGCCGGTGCTGCCGCCGCCGCCGTCCGCCAGCCTGAACCCGTACATGTGCTGCGACATGAACCCCACGGCCGGCGGCGCGAACGATGCCAGGATCGACTCGAACGACTTGTCCAGCGCGTAGATGCTCGTCCTCGATTTCACCGGCACGATCTCTGCGAAGATCGGGCTGCACACGAAACAAAAATGAAATGAGTATTCACTAGTTTTAGCAAGGGAAAATGTGAGAGTTTTCATACTTGTTTGTAGCGGCTGAGTTCCAGGAGATGATGAGTCCCATGACGAAGAGGACGACCGCGTGCGCGACGCCGGTGGACGGGTCGTCCGGGAGCCCGAGGAGCAGGATGGCCGCAAGGGGCACGGCCGAGCCGGCGCTGATCTGCGACAGCACGATCCTGCCGGCGTTCGGGTACCGCCGGGCGAGGGCGTCGCCCATCTTGCCGCCGAGGAGGCCACCCAGGGACGTCGCAACGGAGAACACCGTCATGAACACGGCCGTGTCCCCGTGGCTGAACCCGACGAGCTCCAGCCACATGGACAGGAACGACATCGCGGACCACGGGAACGAGCCGCTCACGCCCTGCGCCACGAAGATCTGGAACGTCGGGATCTGGATCACGGCCCTGGCCTCCCTCAGCATCTCCTTGGCCTCGTCCCACGCCGACCGTTTCTCGCCGAGCTGTGACGACCCGATCCCTGGGATCTAGATCGCACCCTGGTAGGTAGGGGAATTGGGATTTGGGTGAGAAGAGCAAGCAGGAGGTGAGGATCAGAAACGCGGTTTTCCCACCTACCCTCACACGTTCCGGTCTTATCCTGGCCGTCGAATCCTGTTGGAATCCGTTCCGGTGTCGACTCCTGGCCGTCGAATCCGTTCCGGTGCTTTGTTGCAATTATATATATCCTGGCCGTCGAATCCTGGCCGTCTAAAATCCATGATGGTCGGCCAGGATAAGACCGGAACGCGTGAGGGTAGGCGGGATGACATTTTCGGAGGATCAGAGATAGAAGATGAGATACGTTTCACACTTTACTTCATTCATGAGTTTCGGTACAGGGGTTCGCTGGCTTATATAAAGTCTGCCACTCACGCACGACACACGACACGGCTGGCCACAAGTGGCCCAACCTTACATTCGGCACACACTCAACTCCTGCTACTACTCATGTCACACGTTAAGTAGTTGACAGTGTGACATTGGCGCCTCCTTGAGCAGGAACCTCCCCCCAGATGTCTGCTGATGGAAAACGAGCCTTGAGGACATCATAGTCTTCCCAGGTAGTAGCCTCCGGTGCTGTCGCCGACCACTGCACAAGCACTTGTACCAACGGAACATTTCCTTTCTTCACCAGACGACGGTCCACAATTGCAATAGGAGCAGCTTCAGTAGTTGCCAGGTCTGGTGGTCGAGGGAGTTCAGCGAACACTGGAGAGTATGATGCAGTAAATGGCTTGAGTTGAGAAACATGGAACACGGGATGAATCAGGCAACCCTCTGGCAACTTCAGACGATATGCGAGGGATCCAATTTTCTCCTCGATCTTGAAGGGTCCAAAGAACTTGTACGCGAGCTTCGCGCACGGACGGTTTACCACAGAGTTCTGCGCATATGGCTGGAGCTTCAGAAGAACTTCTTCCCCGACAGTGAAGGTGCGTTCAGTTCGATTGCGGTCCGCCTTCTTCTTGATGCGCGCCTGGGCACGGGCCAACTGCTGTCGCAGACTAGTGTTATGTGCTGCCCAATCGATCTCCGCCGTCTCCGGCTGCTCCGCGTCCCACACTGGCAGGGCGCCCAGATTGGCTTCTCTGCCGTACAGTGCCTTGAAGGGGGAACAGTTCAGAGAAGCATGGTGAGAGGAGTTGTACCAGAACTCGGCGGCGGCGAGCCAACGACGCCAGTGCTTGGGACTGTCGTGCACCGCGCACCGGAGATACATCTCAAGGCATTGATTGACTCGTTTCGTCTGGCCGTCCGTCTGTGGATGGTATGCGGTAGAGTAAAGCAATTTGGTGCCTGCTGCTGACAAAAGCTCCCGCCAGAACGCACTGGTGAACACACGATCGCGATCGGAGACGATCATTTCAGGCACACCGTGGAGCTTAATCACATTCTCCCAGAATGCCTTGGCCACTTGAGTTGCTGTGAATGGATGCTTTAGCGGCACGAAGTGTGCCACCTTAGTCAGACGGTCCACCACCACCAAGATTACGTCGTAGCCCTCTGACTTGGGCAGTCCCTCCACGAAATCCATCGATATATCCTGCCAGGGCTTAGTAGGGATTGGTAGTGGCTGTAACTTGCCTGCAGGTTTGATGTGCTCATGCTTCGCATGCTGACAGACGGCACACTGTCGAACAAAATCATCCACTGCAGCACGAAGTCCCTTCCAACAGAACAACTTCTTGACTCTCTGGTGATTAGCAGTGACCCCGGAGTGTCCTCCCACCGCACTGGAATGGAGTGCACTGATAATCTTGGTTTGCAATGCCGTATTCGCGCCAATCCAGAGCTTGCCCTGCCTACGAATTACCCCCTGATGCAAGGAGTACCCGTTGTCTGTTGGATTCTGAACTGCCAGTTGTGTCAACAGTTCTTGAGCTTCGACATCTGTTTCATAGGAGTTGATCACCTCTTGTAACCACTGTGGCTGGCAGATTGAAATTGCATCTGCTGTCAACAGATGTCCCATGCGTGACAGCGCATCGGCAGCAGTGTTATCAGTGCCCTTTTTGTACTGAAACTTGAACTGTAAGCCCACCAGTTTCGCCATTGCCTTGCGTTGCAGTTCAGTGTCCAAAGATTGATCTCCCAGATTGCATAAGCTTTTGTGGTCCGTGAAAATGATAAACGGACCACGTTGCAGGTATGCCCGCCAACGATCCACTGCCATCATGACCGCCAAGAATTCCTTTTCATAAGTGGAAAGCTTCTGGTTTCGGACGCCTAAAGCTTTGCTGAAATACGCCACTGGTTTCTTATCTTGTACCAAAACAGCTCCAATGCCGGTATTGCAAGCATCTGTCTCAATGGCAAAGGGTCGATCAAAGTTGGGTAAAGCGAGGACTGGAGTGTTGCACATTGCTTCCTTTAGTTGCTCAAACGCGCGCTGTGCTGTGTCAGACCACTGAAACCCTTTCTTCGTAAGGAGCTGGGTCAGAGGTTTAGCGATGACGCCATACCACGGACAGTATTTGCGGTAAAAACCCGTGAACCCAAGAAAACCCCTCAATTCAGTTGCTGTGGTTGGAACTGGCCACTGTTGCATTGCACTGGTCTTCTCAATGTCTGTCGTCACCCCCTCTTTGGAGATCACATGGCCCAGATACTCCATTCGATCACGAGCGAAAGAGCACTTCGATGCTTTGGCAAACAGCTGGTGTTGGCGGAGCAAGGTCAACACACATCGCAGATGCTCCTGATGCTCCTGCAGTGTCTTACTGTAAACGAGAATGTCATCGAGAAAAACTATGACAAACTTACGGGTGTACTGGGCGAAAATGGAGTTCATGAGGCATTGAAAGGTGGCTGGCGCGTTCGTCAGCCCGAACGGCATGACCCTGAAGTGAAAGTGACCATGATGCGTTTTAAACGCAGTTTTCTCCTCGTCCTCCTCGCGCATACGGATCTGGTGATAACCCGCGCGGAGGTCCAGCTTCGAGAAAAAGGCCGCGCCTGCCAATTCATCGAGCAGCTCGTCGACGATGGGCAGAGGGAACTTATTCTTGATTGTGGCCAAATTCAACCGACGATAATCGACGCAGAACCTCCAGCTGCCGTCTTTCTTCTTGACCAGCAATACTGGTGCCGCGTACGGGCTCATGCTGTGCGCGATCACTCCAGATTTCAACATCTCGTTCACCTGGCGCTCGATTTCGTCTTTCTGGAGCGGCAAATATCGGTAAGGTTTGCTGCTTGGGGGTTTTGAGCCCTCCTCGAGTGCAATTGCGTGATCATACTGCCTGCGCGGTGGTAGCCCAGAGGGTTCCGCGAACACATCATCAAATTCAGACAAGAGAGACTTGATTGGTTCAGGGAGCTCCATATCTGTCTCTGTAACTCGTCCCGTGGCGGGGTCGAGTACTGCCATTGCCCAGATGTCGTTGGCTTCATGTAGTTGGAGTACCTCTTCTACATTCAGATGTTGCAGTACGCGTTGCTCTTCAGAGTGCAGGCCCTGCAATGTAACGAGCTCACCCTTGTGCTGAAACTCAATTGTCTTGTTCTGCCAGTGACAACTCATAGGACTGAACCTGGATAGCCAGTCCATCCCGAGCACTCCATCGTATGCACCAAGTTGCAGCACTCGCATGTCTGTAGTGAATTCGTGTCCCTGCAGCCCCCAGTTGACGCTAGGGACCATGCTATCGCAACGCAGGCGCTGTCCATTGGCCACCTTGACAGACACCATCGGAATGGGTTGTGTCTCAGCCGCAATGCGTTGAGCAAAGGTCTCGCTGATGAAACTATGCGTGCTTCCCGAGTCCAGTAACAGAAGCATAAACTGGTCGCCCACTTGAGCTCGCAAACGAATTGTGTCTGAAGATTCAGTGCCCGCTACTGCGTGTGCCGACAGAAGACAGCAGGCCGCCTCTTCCTGAGCAGGTTCGTCCAACAGGTCCAAAGCATGAACGGCGTCGTCGGATAGTAGTTCCCCAAACTCACCAACCTGAATCGTGAGCAGTTGCCCTTGCCTCTTACATTGATGTTCTCGGCTATACTTGTCCCCACATTTAAAACACAGTCCGTTCGCCCGACGAAAGTCACGTAGCTGCCGTTCCCGTCCAAAATCATCGCCACCGGCGCGTGGAACAAATGGTGGTCGTGGTGCTGCTGGTACGGGTGCTGGCGGCGGACGACCCGCTGGCGCTGGGCACGGACGAGGACGTTGGGCCTCCAGTTCTTCTTCCTGTATCTTGGCGAGCACCGTGGCACGAGTGATGCTCGTTGGGGCTTGTATGCGAACTGCTGCACGGAGTTCATCCTTCAGACCCAGCAGAAATTGAGTGACAAAGAACTTGGTGCTTAATGACGGATCCAACGCTAGCAGGTGGTACATATACGTCTCAAACTGAAGGTGATAGTCAGCGACAGAGCCAGTCTGGCGCAACTGCAACAGCTTATGCATCTGCACTTCAAACTCATCTGGCCCAAATTCTTCGATCACTGCCTGACAAAATCCATCCCAAGTGATGTTGCGTCGCGACTGCCGAAACGCCTAAAGCCAAAGTGCTGCGTGGCCATCCATGTACGTGGATGCAGTGGTAAACCAATTGGCTTGCTGAACCCTATACAGATCGAAGTAGGAGAGGCAGCGATCAAGCCATAGTGTTGGAAGTTGACCATCAAACCTCGGGAAATCATGTTTCGGCGGCTTCACCACTCCTTCGTCCTCTCTGTGCCCCCACTGACGGTGTTGCGGCTGCTGTGGCAGGTGCACGCGGTGAGGTGGAGGTACCATCGATGCAGCAGGTGGTTCTGGCATCAGTGGAGCGCCGTTGTTCGCCAAACGTGCCGGCGGCGCCGCCGCGCTGCACCCTGCCGAGAGCGGGTCGGACAGCAGCGTGACCGAAGGGGATGGAGATGTTGCTGCAGCCTTGCGTGTCTCGTCCACCTCTTTCTGAGTCAGATCCAACTGCTGCCGCATGTTCCGCAGATCCTTAGCGAAATCCGCGTTGAATTTGCTCTGGTCCTCATGGCGCTGGTTCCCAATTGTTGCCTGGTTGTCGAGGCGCTTGATAATCTGCTCGAGCATCGACTTAACTTGGCCGGAGTTCTCTTCCATGGCGGTCAACACTTGCTGCGTCTGCGCCGAAGGCTTCGTGGGTGCCGTCGCGCTCACCCCAAATAGATCGGACCGGGCTAGGGATTCTGCGCGAAATCACCGAAGCGATCTCGCACCTTTCGCTCGGAATTACGGATCGATGCCGAGGGATTACAGAGCGCAGCGGTACCGGAATATGGTGGAAAAATGGCTCTGGATACCAAATTGTGACGACCCGATCCCTGGGGATCTAGATCGCACCCTGGTAGGTAGGGGAATTGGGATTTGGGTGAGAAGAGCAAGCAGGAGGTGAGGATCAGAGGTAGAAGATGAGGATACGTTTCACACTTTACTTCATTCATGAGTTCAGTACAGGGGTTCGCTGGCTTATATAAAGTCCGCCACTCACGCACGACACACGACACGGCTGGCCACAAGCGGCCCAACCTTACATTCGGCACACACTCAACTCCTGCTACTACTCATGTCACACGTTAAGTAGTACTCCCTCCGTATCAAAATATAAGATGTTTTAGCATTTCTCTTTCCATCCGTATGTAGACATGTTTTAGTGTAAGATTCATTTGAACCTTGCACTAAAACATGTCTAGATACGGATGGAAAGAGAAATGCTAAAACATCTTATATTTTGATACGGAGGGAGTAGTTGACAGTGTGACACGAGCGCCGATGCCGCTGAGGCCTCGCGTGTCGGGAAGTTGGGGTCGACGGCGAAGAACCAGACGAGGACGCCGACGACGACGCTGATGGCCGCCACGAGGTGGAACGCGAAGCGCCAGCCGGCGATCCCGAAGATGGTGGTCGGCGCAAGAAGCAGAGCGGAGAAGCCCCCGATGATGGACCCGATGCTGCTGGTCAGCTGCAGCCACCCGAAGGCCGTGCCGCGGTGCTCGTCGTCGGTGGAGTCGGCGACCAGCGACTGGACCGCCGGTATGACGAGGGCTAGGCCGATGCCGTTCAGGCCTCTCGAGATCGCTACCTAGCAAACCATCGAGTTTCGTTAGTCCCCAAATTAAAGCTAATGAAAATTTGGGAGCTTAAGCTAAGCTCTCGAGATCTATGCTCGCCGAGGGGACAGCGGACTTAATTAGCCAAGAGCTTCCCACTACAGGGAACGTGAGTTGGCCGTTGTACCCACGATGTGCCAGCGAAGGTTGAGCGGCCGAGCTCACCTGGAGGAAGGTTTCGGAGATGGCGACGAGGAAGGTCGCGGCGGCCCAGAGGAATGCGCCGACGGCGATGACATGCGCGCGGTTGTGGCGTGACGCGGCGTAGGCGGCGAGCGGGTAGCACGCGGCCTGGACGATGGAGCGGTAGATCGGAGCACTAGCAGCCATCTCGGATAATCCCCGTACACTAGGCCACGGTCGGGTTATTACGTCACTTTCGTTTGGGCACTTTCGAAATTGCCTCAATAGTTAAGGTTTGTCTAATCCTCAGCTGACTGATAATTAATCTAATTTTCAGTCAGATGACACCAGCGATTCGTTGAGGTTCCGCGATTTCAATTCTGGATTGATCGGTTGCTTGTTTCCTAAAGAGCTGCATGGGTCTAGATGCTGCATGCCTGTGTTGGGCCTGATTTGCCTCATTGCAACCACTCTTTTTCATTTTTTAAATTTGTGGGTTTCTTGTACTGTGCGAAATGATGTGCCTAATTTACTTTGACCTATTGTTTTTTTACCTAGCTGGTTTTCACGTACTAGCTAATCGTATGGTCTAGTTTTAGAGTTTTTTTTTTCTATAAGGAGTAAAACCTACTCGGCAACAAAACAGGATACACACAAAAAATAATCTAAAACTAGATATTACAAGATAACACTTGCAACACGTTTGCAACTCCATCCAGGATAAATACCAATTTAAAGTTAGGAAAAATATTAATTGCAATCCAACTTGCAACTGAAAAAATTGTCAGTTGCAACGCGACTTGCAACTGAAAGACAGTTACAACCCGATTTGCATGTGGGAAATAATCTTAGTTGCAACCCGACTTGCAACTAATTCTTTCCAGTTGCAACTTGACTTGCAACTGAAAAAAAAACTCGGTTACAACCCGACTCGCAACTGAAAAAAAAAATCTTAGTTGCAACCAGACATGCAACTGTTTTTTTTTCCAATTACGCCTGACTTGCACCTAAAAAATTCTCAGTTGCAACCTTACTTGCAACTGAACTGTTTTCAATTACACTCGACTTGCACCTAAAAAACTCTCAGTTGCAACCTTACTTGCAACTGAACTTTTTTCAATTACAACCGACTTGCACCTTAAAAATTCTCAATTGCAACCTCACTTGCAACTGAAAAAAAAACTCAGTTGCAACCCCACTTGCAACTGGAAAAGTTGTCAGTTGCAACGTGACTTGCAACTGAAAAAAACAGTTACAACCTGACTTGCATGTGAGACATAATCTCACTTGCAACCCAACTTGCAACTAATTCTTTTCAGTTACAACCTGACTTGCAACTGGAAAAAAAAACCGGTTACAACCTGACTCGCAACTGAAAGAAAAAGATCTCAGTTGCAACCCGGCTTGCAATTGAATATTTTTTTAGTTACACCTGACTTACACCTAAAAATTCTCAGTTGCAACCTCACTTGCAACTGAATTTTTTTCAATGACATCTGACGTGTACCTAAAAAAATCTCAGTTGCAACCCGACTTGTAGCTGGAAAAAAAAATCAGTTGCAGTGGAACTTGCAAGTGAAACAAAAACTTAGTTACGGCCCCACTTGCAACTTGAAAAAAAATTATTTGTAACCCGACTTGCAACTGAAAAAGAGGCACATAGCAAATTTTCGTAACTGCGCCGCTAAAAATAATCAAGAAAAACGACACAACAAATGACTAGCCAATACCACAAAGGTCCATACGAGCAACTTTTTACAGTCCATAACAACAAAACGGACACAAGAAGCCCATGTGTGCAGAAATACAACGACAAACGGACACAAAAAATCGCCAAGCGTCGCTCACGCTCAGAAAACACACAAACAAGAACACGAATCTTGGCACTCCCGGATCCAACAATTGTTGCACCGACCGAGCGCTAAGCTAGATCTAGCAACTCCCGTAAAAATAAATAACACAATAATTAAAATTTGGCGATAAAAGATAGAAAATAACAAACAACAAAAAATAAAAATAAAAAGGGAAAACCCTACGAATGTAACAACCGATAATTAAAGAACAAACTGAAGATAATTGAAGGAGGGAAAATAATAAAAAATAGAACACTACAAGAGAATAAAAAATAAAAAAATGGAAAAATCATTGCACAAGTAAAAGATCCGGCACTATGCAATGGAAAATAGCCCACCTGAAAGAAAAAGCGCCTAAAAGCCC
The DNA here is from genome assembly GCA_012064385.1 of Puccinellia tenuiflora. Classification (NCBI taxonomy): domain Eukaryota; kingdom Viridiplantae; phylum Streptophyta; class Magnoliopsida; order Poales; family Poaceae; genus Puccinellia; species Puccinellia tenuiflora. The sequence continues at coordinate 632,110 of QRDG01000108.1, forward strand.
ACATCGATACGCACAAGGGAAACAAAGGCCCGGTCAAAATCTTCACGTACCTACAGATATCGGAAAGAGACAACGATAGACATGGCACTAATCTTAACGTACAAATCCAATGGTTAATGAAATGACTGAGAATTAAGCTAATTCTCAGCTGACTGAGAATTAGCAAAACCGCAATAGTTAACCTTTTCGGGGCACTTTGAATAAAATGCCCCAAATTCATATAGAATTTGAGGCACTTTAACAAACTGCCTCTATTTGTATAAACTATAGAGGCACTTTTCAAAAGTGCCCCAATTGGTCATTACCTATAGTGGCACTTTAGAGAAGTGCCACAATAGGTTATTGGCTATAGTGGCACTTTAGAGAAGTGCCCCAATATGTCATTGTCTATAGAGGCACTTCTCTAAAGTGCCCCAATAATGATATAACCTATTGGGGCACTTTGAAAGTGCCCCAATAGGTCATTACATATTGTGGTACATTTGGAAAATGCCTCAATAGGTCATTACTTATTCTGGCACTTTGTTGCCAGGCCGTTTTTGACGTGGGTTTCAGCCCACGAGGCCATTTCGGCCCAGGCCCGTCAGGCGCCGCTTGGCGAGCGGATAAGGGGAGCGATGGAGCTGTTAGGGTTGACTTCCACGACCCGCGACCACCCCACTCGATCCCATCGGCCGCCGCCGTGTGCGCCCCGCGCCGGCGTGCTTCAGGCGGAGGAGACCCCCGCGCGTGGAGTATGAAGGCTCGCCGGGGGTGGCGTCACCTGGGACGAGCCCCAGCATGGCGGGTGACCACGTGCCCGCGCCGGAGACGGGACGGCGAGCAATCATCGCCGCCGCGAACTGGCGCAGGAGGCGGCGAGCTTCGGGTGGCGGCGTCGGTTGCCAGACGGTTGCGGTGCCTAAGCCGGAGGAGAGGCCGGTGGGGTCGTGGGCGAGATCGGAGCCGCGACAAACGCCACCTCGTCCTCGGGCTCGACGTTGAGGTCGAAGGCGAAGGGCGCTGCAGCGGATGGAACCCTGGTCCTATCACCCGTCGCGGCTGCCACTCCACGCGGTGGAGGAGCCCCCGTCCTGGAGGATGCGCTCTGGGAGAAGCCAATCCCCAAACCCTAGACGACCTAGCCTCGTGTGGGTGGGGAGGGGATGTCCGCAGCGGCGACGTCAGAGGCGCGGCCTGCTCCGGCACCTCCAGCAGCAGTGGTCGAAATGGATGGCCGGCCCTGCCCGCAACGGACGCCGCTCCATCCTCGTAGACACCCTCGCCCTCGGAATAATCTTAGGCTGAGCCGTGGAAGCTCGCTTCAGATCGACGCTGTTGCGCCGCCCTGCCTGCAGCGAGGAAGGAAAGCAGAGCAACCGCCCGGTCGGCGTAGCATCGACGCAGACGCGGTGGTCTGCGTGAGATCGACGCGCGGCGAGTTCGCTCCCCTCCCTCCCCACCGGCCGCCTATAAAAGCCGCCCGAATCGCCGATCCGCCCGCCCGGCCCTCTCCTCTCCCCCACCTTCTCCTGCCTGCGTTCCAGAAGCTGCTTGTTCTGCTTCTCGGTCGAGCGAGGCAGCGAGCATGGCCGGCGAGAGCAGCACCCGGCGGCCCCTGTTCGGCGGCGCCATCTCCACCACCTTCCCCGTCCGCTTCCAGGTACGCCCAGGTTTCTCCTTACGCACATCCCTTCCTTCCTATCCCTCACCTGCTCCCGCTTACGCCGTTCTGGTTTGGTTTGGTCAGGATGTGAGCAACATTCGCGAGGTCCCCGACCACCAGGAGGTTCTCGTCGATCCCGCCCGCGACGAGAGCCTCATCTTCGAGCTGCTGGACCTCAAGCCCGAGGTGGACGACGGCGGCAGCGCGCTCTGGTTCCTGCGCGACGTCGCCAACCAGCAAGATGCAGGGGATGACTTGGTAATGTCAGACAGCATCTTCACTTCGGTGTCATTGAACTTACAGTAGTTCTTGTTGGATTGATCTCCGCCAGCGTGAGCCCAACGGCTAGCACTGACCTTGACTCGCACCCTGATCGGGGGTGCCCAACCGATGCCTGGTTGGTGGGCCCCTGTCGCAGCGCTATATAAAGGGTGGAGGGGCCAGCCTGCACTTCTCACGAGGTTGATTGTGCTCCGACGCCCTCCACCAACAGCCCTACCGATCTAGGGTTAGCGCCCAGCGATGGGAAGCACCACTACCGCCGCCACCACCACTCACTCCACTCACCCACCTCTCCGGTCACCACCACACCACCATGGCCGGCTCCAGCTCCTCCTCAAGAGTAAGGTGAAGGTACGGGATCCCTTCTCTCTCTCTCTGTCTCTCTCTCCCTCTCGGTCTCTCTCTCGCATCCGATTCACATGAGAAGGGGAAACCCTAACAGCATCTACCGTAATTGATCTAGACCTAGATGATCTTGTTGTTTAACATTGGTATCAGAGCATCCTAGGGTTCTAGATCTTTTCGGTAGCAAAGAAATTGACAGAGAAAATCAAAGGAAAGAAAAGCAAAAGAAAAGGATCCCCTCCCTGGAACCCTAGATCGAATCAAAGAAAATGCAAAGGGCAAAGGAGACTTACCGGAGGGCCTAGCGCTCGCCGGCAAAGAGTGCCGCCGCAAGGCCGCACCCGTTCCTCTCGATCCAAGTCCGCATCGGCAAGCCGAGGGACTGGACGAAGAACAAGGGCAGTGGAGGGGGGCTCGGCGCCTCCGCCACGGCCGAAAGGGAGTGACCCCTTCGGGGGCAAAGGCGCGTCTCCGGCGAGCCGTCGGGGACGAGCTCGTCTTCCTCCTGGCGAGCCGTCGCACCGGACGAAGAGCTTACCCCCTCGGGGGCAAAGAAAAGAATGGATCCTTCGGGGAAAAGAACGCCGGAGCGAAATCATTCGACGGCGGCGCACTCACCGAAAGGAGAGGGCGCGACCGGCGAAGAATTTGGCCACGGCGTCACCTCCTCTTCGTCTTCCGATCCGGCAAGATGGAGGGGAGAAAGAAAAGGAAGGAGTGGGGAGGGATAGAGAAGGACCGGCGCGCCGCTGGTTGGTGGTCGTGGTTGTCTCCGGCCGCCGGTCGCCATCGGCGACGGAGAGCAACGGGACAGGAGAGGCGCGCGGGGGGAAATGAACCTAGGGTTTCCTCTCCCCGCGGCCGTCTCGGCTTTTTGTTCGCGCGAGGAGCGCGGAGGGCCGTCGGATCTGGAACGGACGGCCAGGAAAGAAACCCTAGGTCGCACCGGGCCAGACGGGCCGAAAGAAAGGTGGCCGTGGGCCGCGTCCCTGGCGTCGGCGTCGCGCGCGAGCAGGAGATAGGCGCCGGGCGCTCATGTGGGCCGTGGGCCGAAAGTGTGAAACCGTGGCTGGGCCGCGCAATTTAGACAGTGTTAAAGTTCTCTGTTTTAATTTTTATCAGAAGTTTTTTAGTTGTTTTTTTGTCCATTTTTGGACAAATTTTGTACAGTTTTTTCTATACAAAATATTCCAACGAAAATTTTGTTTAGAGAATTCAAAAGTAAAAGAAAAGCTTCTGCAAAGTATAAAGTTCATGAATTTTTTAATTCATGTTTTTCCGCTGCAAATAAAGAAATATGCTCCTTTTAAATTTAAAAGGTCAAAATAATTAAAAGTGAGAATTAAAATTTAAAAGGAGCATGTTAAAGTGATTATTGCAATGTTTATGATTTTGTTAAAGTTTTCACTGAGAAAATTTGTTTAGAGATCAAAAGAAAAGATATACAGATTCCTCTGTGAATTTGTTTAGATCTTCAACTATATTCTCTAGGAGAATTTTGTTTAAAGATCAAAAGAAAAGTCTTTTAAGACAAAGTTTTTGCTAAAAGGTGATCTCTTTTCAAATTCAGTGAATTTGTTTAGATCTTTAATTAAATTCTCTAGGAGAATTTTAATTAAAGGAAAGAAAAGTCTTTTATGACAAATAATTGCTAAAAGTGGATCTCTTTTCAAATTCAATGAATTTGTTTAGAGAACAGACCAGAACAGTGCAATGTTTGTGAAATACAGAGAGTATTTTACAGTTTCTACTGTAAATTAAAAGGACTCTCCTCTAATTAAATTGGAACCAACGGAAAAATTTAATTAGAGAGGAGGAAAAAGAGAAATACTTGTTTTAACAGGTTAATTATGGTATTGTTATTTTCTGACCACGTTGATGATAACAGTACTATAATTATATGAGTTCTATAGTCAAAGGGCTATATCTCTGATAATTTTGCATCAAAGTGATCAATTTCAGAGAAAAGATAAAAGATGCTACTCGTTTGCATCTAACAGATAAATTTTCAAAGAAAAGATAAAAGATCAAGAGATGCTCTTGAACTATAGAAATATGTATATTTCATGTTTCCGCTGCAATAGAATTGATGATAATGTTATTTTCTAAACAGAGTTCTTTATTGTAATAGAAATATTATCATCATATTGTTTATAAGTTTTATGCATTGATTCTACTTCTGCCCAACGGTGATGTAGAATTAGTGTAGAAAGATAATGTGCATTGATTCTATTTCTGCCCAACGGTGATGTAGAATTAGTGTAGAAAGATGATGTTTCATTCTAATTCTGCCCAATGGTGTTTTAGAATATAGAAGAAAGTTTTATAAAGATTTAATGTGCATATCTTTAACCAGACCAACGTAGGGTTAATTTTATGCTCATTTTTGTTTATTATTATTGAATATTTTCTCAGACAAAGATTCTCATGTTTTCATTCGTGAAAGCAAAAGATGGGTACTTGTGACCCGAAAGATGACCAAGTAAGGTCATAAAGTAAGAGAGTATGTTCTCTCTAAAGAATGACTGCAAAAAGAAAAAGAATTCTTGGATATTAATCCAAGAATACAAATAGATCATCGAGAGTCTTGTTTGACAAATGTCTTTCATGTACTCTCTATGCAGAAAAGAAAGAAATCATTCTGAGTTTTGTTTAACGAATTTCTTTCATGTACTCTATATGAAGAAATTTTTTAAACGAGCAACATGAATGTTTAATTTGACTAACGTTGGATTAAGCATGTGTATAAAAGAGTATTCAGATTTATTTCTGAATTTGATGATTCAATATGCAGTCTAAAGAGCCAATTGTGGCATCTATGTCTCTTGATTACCCGCATGACGGGAAAAGATGATAATACCCGCATGACGGGAAAAGACGATAATAATACCCACGTGGTGGGAAAAGTCTGGGAAAATACCCGCATGGCGGGAGAAAATTTTGACAAAGGACTTATCCTGTATGACAGGAAAAAGATGTGACGACTCATGTGTTTTTATATCGATTGCACATTTTATGTGTCATAGTTATAAAACACTTAATGAGTCAAAAGAGAATAAAGTTACAAATGAACCTCAAGCTAAGAATGGTATGCAAGTGTGACTTGCAAAAAGTATCATTGAGAAAAAACTCTTGTGAGTTTTGAAAAGGAATAAAGAAAAAGTACTCCCATACATTAAAAACACAACTTCATTTTGAATGAAGTAGATCAAAGATAACTTCATTTTGAATGAAGCAGATAATCAAAAGTTTCGAAATTGTGGCAAAAGGTTCTTGCCACATTTCGAGGGGGAGATAGAGAGTGTTACAAAATAGACTCCCCTATACCTCAGATAATGTGATGCATATTATGTATCTAGGTGATCTATGATGAATTGTGATCGTCTGGGGGAGTACGACGATCACAATAATGATACCCCTAAAGTAAAAAGATAGATGTATTCTTGGATATTTTACAGCTCCGAAAGGAGACTAAGGACGGTACTCAAAGTGCCATAAAGAAGACAGATTGACAGAATAACAGAATAAACCCAAATAAAAAGGATTAAGAATACACCATTTTCGAGAAAATGGAGTAATCTGGGGGAGCATGGTATGAACATACCTAAGGCTCGAATAGTTTTATCTGGGGGAGCTTGTTGCTTCATAAAAGAGATGAACAAGTAAACATGGATCTTGTGTTTTAGGTCCTTGTAACAGCTATTGCCTTTTGGCAATAGAAGACTACAGAATTTATTGCCTTTAGGCAATGACAGGGCAACAACATCCCCATATGAGAAAAACAGATGACTATAAAGTCTATATCAGAGAAATTTAAATGGAGGTTGATCCCACCTCATTTACAGAAATAAAAAGTTGCGCTCAATCGATTTTGACAAGTGTCTACTTGTCTTAATGATTAGATACTATGTGAATCCCGACCATGTTTGGGATTCATAAGTAATTTCCAATGGAGCCAAAACAGTAGGCTATAATGGGTCTACATCACCAATGTGACTCCAAAGGAAATATGTAAAAAGCGATTTTAAATCGAAAGTTTTGCGCTAAGAGAATAAACAGATCATAATGAGTGCTAATGGCACATAATGATCTGAGTTACATCAGATGAAAGTAAAGATCACAAGGGATCTTATGGACTAGAGCAAGTCTCTAGAATCAAAAGTTATTTTGGGTTAAAGAAAATGAGAGGACAATCGCATTTGTGCAAACTCATAGAATGGGAAATTCATTTCCTAATCCCGTCTATGTGGATGATATCCTACTTGCTAGTGGTGATGTCAATCTACTACCGGCAGAGAAAAGAAATTCTTGTCCTCAAAAGAGTATTCTCGGTAGAGTGTCTCTCGTTATAAGTATCGAGATTAACTGAGAAAAGAAGAAAAGGGGTATTAGAAATATCACATGGACATGCTGAGAAGAAGTCTCTATAGCATGCATGTCGAGAAAACCTACGCCTGTTCTTATTGACAAGGGTAATGTAATTGGGAACTTTAGTGTTCCAATTGATAACATAGAACAGATCAAATGGATATGGTACCATATGCTTCCGCTGTTGGTTGCTCAATATTACCCTGAAATTCACGTATCCGGGTTGTTTTGGCAATGTCCAATCCAGAAATAGATCACTGGAATGGAATCAAAGATATCAGCCTCATGCTAAAAGAAACATTGTGCTCTCAAAAGATTGTGAGTACAAAGATAGATTTATAAGAGTGCTTTCAAAAGGTTGTGAGTACTCTGAAAGAATTTTGTGAAACATATAGCGAAATCCACAATTGTCGCTAATTTTCACATTTGGAGTTTTTGTGTGGAAAATCTCCAAAGAATTAAAGGTTTAACATCAGTGTGATGTAAAGACATGTTATAGCATCATATGAGGCTGAGGGATAGGCAAAATGGTTAAGGAAACCTGTACCCGGTATTGATAATGGTTGACAACAGCAGTAACCATAAAGTAATTCACTCCTAAGACAACGAGTCAAGTGTGGTGCCAAACACATTGACACAAAGTTATACGTTGTAAAGGAGAAAGTCTGGAATTATGTTGAAATGCTTGGAGCATAAGAGGAATAGATAAAAGAAACACACAAGTGTTTGCAGATCTGCTGATTAAAGGCTTACCGCCCAATGTGTTTGGAGAACACATAGTCGACATGGGTTTATGGTATAGTCTATATGTTTTCCGGACAATAAAGAGGCCCAAAAAGATTAAAGAATTTGTTTCAAAATAAAGAGGTATATTGTAGCTGTCTGATTCTATCGGCAATTGAGCTGAGACGATGAAACATGCTCTATGTATCGATCTGTGATGAAATGAGTAAAGTAAAAGTAAAGTTGAGATCAAGGGGGAGAATGTTGGATTGATCTCCGCCAGCGTGAGCCCAACGGCTAGCACTGACCTTGACTCGCACCCTGATTGGGGTGCCCAACCGATGCCTGGTTGGTGGGCCCTTGTCGCAGCGCTATATAAAGGGTGGAGGGGCCGGCCTGCACTTCTCACGAGGTTGATCGTGCTCCGACGCCCTCCACCAACAGCCTACCGATCTAGGGTCAGCGCCCAGCGATGGGAACACCACTACCGCCGCCACCACCACTCACTCCACTCACCCACCTCTCCGGTCACCACCACACCACCATGGCCGGCTCCAGCTCCTCCTCAAGAGTAAGGTGAAGGTACGGGATCCCTTCTCTCTCTCTGTCTCTCTCTCTCCCTCTCGGTCTCTCTCTCTCGCATCCGATTCACATGAGAAGGGGAAACCCTAACAGCATCTACCGTAATTGATCTAGACCTAGATGATCTTGTTGTTTAACAGTTCTCTGGTGCTTGGCCGTATATAAAATGAACCGTATTCGTGAGCATTGGATGGCCGTGAGCTCATGATTGTTAATTTCCCGATCAAACTGGATTAGGCATGTTGGTAACTTATCTGTTTCCTGTCGGCTAGGTGGTCGAGCACTCTGGTACAGTTGAGCTACCCGGTCTGCGTTTGGCGGAAGCACCTGCAGTGGCTGGAACTGCAACTGCCAGGATGGTAAGCGAATAATGTCATATTCACATTAGGCTGCTCCTTCCCTTCAGCCCATCTCCAGTTGATTAGTTTTCACCTGTGTGCCTCCAGTAGATATTGTGATTTTCGAAAATTTATATAGCAATTGTAAAACTGTGTACCATGATTAACTGAACTTCCATACGTCTTTGTTTCTGGAATACACACATATGCACGTCCTTTTGCACCTGAACTAGGAACAAGACTGCAACTGCAACGAAAACAAGCTATGTCTAATCTGTAAATGTATGATAGCCTTGTGTGTGACTACAGCTTTCGATGCTCCTTTGTACCAGCAAGCTTCCACGGCTCAGCCTAATATCTTTGGTACTGAAGTAGAAATAGCTGGGTGGGAATGTGTTTAAGGGTTGGGATCACTGTTGGCTGTTTCTTATCTCCAAGTTCATTTCGCGATTGCAGAGCTAGTAGGTATTGTTTGAAGCAAACTGTTAGGTCATTCTGAATTTGATGGTCACCGGAGCAAATTCTGACGGTGGCGTTGGCGCCGCCTTGTTTATGTAAAAACATTTCTCCCTTGATGAACAGCATCATATTTGTTTTTTATCTTCTTGAATTGCTTTAAATAATAAGGTCCCATGCAAGTCTTGCTAAATGATTAGTAGCTATGGTTGCTTTGAACAATATAACAGCAACCCGATATTGTTATGTAGATGCGGTAGCAACTTAGTTCAGTTATGCAAGTGACAGAGTGAACTAGTGACTATTCTCTGCTTGCTTCTTCTGCTTTTGTTCCATTTATAATTTTGCTGATGCTATTGTCATCTGAACAACTAGTGCAGTTAATTTTAAATCGAGTTCTCATGCTTCGATGACAAGCTCAAACAATAATTGGGAGGCCAACTATTAATAGTATGCTATTGTCCATGCTGTCGTTGAAGAGCATGTACGAATGATGCTTCTTTAATCTATCTTTTTTGTGTACAGGTAGAAACATGAGGGTACAGCTTTTGGATTGATGTCAACATTTGCACTCTTGTTGCTTCTCACTGTTAGAAGCTAAATAAATGGTAGGTTACTCAATGTTCTTGCCATATGTCCCTTTTGGTTCACATGTCGGTGATTTGAGAGTATGTGCAATGCTGGTCTGTTGAACGATATTAGAATTTAGATCACCTTTGTCCTTCTCTATTTTTTATGCAGTCATATGTTTCATATACATTCCAGTAATTCACACGGCGGTTCTATATGGAACTATGGATGCAAGACATTATAATGGTTCGAGTCTTAGTTTTGAATACCTTAATTGATGTATGTAACAATACTTGCTGACATTTATTGGTAATAATTTTTCTGTTTACAATGTGAACTGAAGGAAAAGCAACGAACTTATATAGCCAAAAGTATACTTGCAGAACTAAATGCAATTATTAGGGCCTGTAGTTAGGTCATTTGTTTCACTCGAAGTAGTGATATGGGCCTTTTATAGTTTCCTGTAAGCACTGCTCCATGAGTGCAAATATGCAATGGAGCATCAAATATATTAGTGAATGTTGTTATTCTTGGACAGAATTTCTAAGCCATAGTTCACCCACTTAGTGCCCTATTATTTTGTTTCTACCTTATTTGACATTTCTATCCAAGAAAAGCTATTTAGTTCTCCTGATCTAGTGTGATGGTGCGATGGTGGTGGTGTGATGCTGCTGTCGCCGAGGGGATGGCGGTGAGGCCGTCACTATAACCTTGGTGACGCATGGCTGCGACAACTCCTACGACTACTTCCACTCCGGTGCCAGCGGGATGGTGCTGTGGCGCAACCTTGGCGTCGACTACGGATCTTCTTCGTGTTGTTCTGCCTTGGATATAGCTGCTCAAGGTGAGATGCCACTGGTTCCCCTCTAGCTGTTCATCCACTTGCTCTGGAATGTGGCTGTGGTCGTCTGGTTGATATGGGGTGCTGGTCTGGATGATGTGTAATTAACTGAAGAATTGGTGTTACTAGTGAATGACAGGGTGATGATGATCTAGTGGATCGAGTGCTGCTGTTTGTGTTGCATAAGGTGCTTGCTGTGGACTGTGGTGTTTGTGCTATCTCTATACTGATGATTATCCTGGCTACTAGCTACCGCCTGTTAGCATCATGTTTTTCTGTGTTTGTCATCATGCATGGAGTATATCTCTGTCATGTAACTTCATTTTAACTTTCATAGGTTGTTATGGATTTTGTGGATGCATGTCAGCAATGTATATATTTTGTCATGTAACTTTATTTTTTATTTAAGGTCTTAGCAGTGACTAACATAGTAGTAACGTTGAATACAGAACTGCTTCCTTCTTGTAGAGTAAGCAGCTTGCCACTTCTCGTACCCTTGCTGTAGCTGGAGACTTCAATCAATTTCCTTGTTCTCTTGGATAATCCTAGTTGAATCCGAACTAAAGGTCTTTATTACCCTGTATAAACTGGATGTAGGCCTCTGCTTGTAATTTGTGCTCTTGTCAGTGAGGCCAGCACCAGGACAGTCTGTTAGATCTTGATCCTGGTATATACAGTTAGTAAATGGTCTAGGGTATGCAGCACCTGTACAGGATCTTGCTAAGTTTACTGCATGAATATGAACCATGTATTTAGATGCCAGCTACTGACAAGACACATCATCGTGTAGCATGATTTCCTTTCATACTGAAAGTTATGTATTCATGGTTGTATATGTGCTTTTGGCAGCCACTTGAAATGTAAATGGTTGGTTGAAACTTCTTTTGAATGCTTCATGTTGTGTATGAAATTTTAATTGTTGTATATGTGAATATATGTGAAATTTCATTGCTTCATGCTTATGTAGAATTTGTATGCAATGATGGAACATTTATGTAATATGTGAATATGAAGTCTGAAACTTTTATGCAGTAAGGAGACATTTGTGTAATATGTAAATATCATTGGATTATATGCAGAATGTACTGTTTTGTGCTCTTAATTTGGGGCACTTTGAGAAAATGCCTCTAAAGGTTTTTGGGGGCGCTTTTTCAAAGTGCCACTAAAAACTTTTAGAGGCACTTTCTCAAAGTGCCACTAATTAGTTTTGGGGGCACTTTGACAAAGTGCCACTAATGACCTATTGGGGCACTTTCTCAAAGTGCCACTAATTGGTTTTGGGGGCACTTTGACAAAGTGCCTCAATAGGTAATGACCTATTGGGGCACTTTGGAGAAGTGCCACAAAAGCTTTTAGTGGCACAAGCAAAGGTGGCACTTCTCTAAAGTGCCACAATAGGTCATTAGTGGCACTTAGACCCCATTTAGTGGCACTTTGAAGTGCCTCTATATATCAGCCGTGTTGTAGTGGTATCTGGCTTCTGCCAAAAGAAATATAATTTACGTGATTTTTTTCATAATTTCAAGGGCTCCAGATTTATTTATTTCTGTAAAGTAAAAAACAAGCGGAACAACAAGTGGCTCTAGGCAATGGGTTAATATGTCAGTCCAAAAAAGATATAGAAATTGATATAAAACTATACCACAAGTATGGCGGAATGGTAATATATTAGCATGGATCAATTAAAAATTATTGGTACGTTTAAGACATATCAACGACTAAGAGAGACTCTCCATGGCGACACAAGATCAAAGGGAACATCTTAATGGTTTTGCTGATAATGGATAAAAGGAGGCGGTAAACTGCAAAATAGTGTTTAAGTGGCTGGTTAGGTCCCACCTCTGATTTGTGTCATTTGTTTCCGATCTGATGGTCCACGACGAAGTTTTCAATTTTTCATTGAATAGTAGTTTTCATTGTTCGTCCTATATATATGAAGATGAATCCTCCACCAACCTCTATACCAATGAGCTGCAATTCAAACCTTAGTGTTAAGATCTTATACGAACTATGCTCGTTCTTTTTTTGTCCATTCCCTCACTCCCTATGCCACTGCTCTTGTTGTCTAATCCCTCACTTCCTCATTCCTTTCGTCCTTCCTTCCTTCCAAAAATCGAGATCAAATCAAACCTCTCACTCCCTCCTACAAAAAAAGCAGAAAATACAAACAAGTTACACATCACATGAAAAAATTGCACAAACCATGATAGGTTAGTGAAATACCTCATGAGTGGGAGGCATCACGATGAGGATTACTACGGCGGGGGCGCTGGACAAGGGGAAGTGGGCAACGCATGAGATGAGGTGAGGCAGCGCCAGTGAGATTCCATGTGGTGTCCGTGGCTACCACCATCTGGAGGGAAAGAGGTCCCTGGCACTGTGGTAGGGTGGCGTTGGGCAAGAGAGGTGGGAGCCGAGAGGTGCTAGGGTGAGGACCGAGGTGGCCGCATTGGGTGACAGAAAAGCCGGAAGTGCTGATGTGATGAGGGAAGGAGGGGTTGGTGGGGCACCGTTGCTACGGTGGCAACAGCGGAATGTAGGTTAATGAGTCCCCGTCTCGCATATCTATGGGCTGAAAATACCCTCCATACCCTTGCCTAGTGGGCCAGGTGTGCATGGATATCCGGATCAATGGGTATAATTGACATCCCTATTGATGTTGTTGCTTGTTACTCCTACATCGTGCTGTTTAGTTTGTTCCTTTCTTTTTTAATAAGTTGTTTGCGTATATTTGCAATGTCTTGATTGCTCTTGCCGTTGCAGAGGCAAGTGTCCTTGCTATCATCCTGGTATTACTATATTACATTTTATCGGAAAGTTTTGCTGTTGGTCATAGGTTAATCCTGAGGAAACAAAATATGCATTATATTTTGAGACACCGCATTATATAATCTAGGTTGGTATAGCTCGTAATAAAGGCCCAAGGTGAAATAAAACAAGGTAGTCACACAATCATGTACACTCATGTGCCCGCATCTTGGTGTTCTCTACTCAGCAGTAAACCTTCCTCCTAACCCTTCTCCTGACCCCCGTGTGGTGGCGCTGCGCCAACCGGGGAGATCCCTCGCAGCGCCAGGATCCCCTCCTCTACCTCCCTCCTCTTCCCTCGCTTCCGCTGGAGGTATCTCCGGGCAAAGCCCGCGCGGCACGGCGGCGGCGGGGCTTCCGCTGGGCACGACCATGGAGTGAGGAGGCGGCACCCTTCATTTCTTCCTTCGGCTGCGGTGGTACACGGCGGTGGCGGCCGGATCTGCGTCGGCGCCTGGGAAGACGGCGGATGCGGCGGCGTGGGACCCGATCTGGGCTCTTGGGCCTGGAGGGCCGCGGTCGTGTACCCGTTGGTTCTCCGGCGTGCGATGGATACTAGCTGCGCTACCCGCGTCACTTCGGCGCTTGGGCGGCGACCCCGGGCATGGCGGTGGCGGCCTCCTCCTATCGGAGGTGGTCGGCCGGTTTGGGCCTGGTGTGGGGGATCTTGGGATCCCACACCGAGTTCCGTCGGTGGTCCAGCTGATGATGAGTTCAGGGCGGCGGCGCAGCCGCTGAAAACTGAGCCACGACCTCGGTCCTGGCGGATGATGACGGTGTCGCTCGGCATCGTTACCTTGTCAAAGGCATTATCTTCGCTGTTCTCGTCACTTCACTGGGGCTGCTCCGGGGGAAACCCCAGATCTGGTTTTCCCGGATTGGACGATGGCGGCGCCCGGCGTCGTTCCCCTCTTGAGGGCATTGTTTTTGGAGCAGGTGTCGGCTAGAGTGGTTTAGAGGTGGTTCGGTGGAGCAGCGTGTTTCTTCTGCATTGACGACGACAAGTATTGGCGGCCTGGTGCAGCGGGTCTCGGCGGCGGACGCGTGATGATGGACGCGCGCAGGGTGGGGACGCAGTTTGGTGTCATGGTGGCATCGACGTCAGGCTTGGCAATGTCATTGCATCGATCGCTCCAGAAGATGGTTTGACGGAAGACGGCGGCAACGGCTTCAGAGTGTGCGCACGTGGTGTAAGCTGTAGGCCTGCTGGACCGGTTTATGCTCCCGGCTCGCCATCGGACGGCTTGATTGAGGCTACCGATTTTAGATGATGTGCGTTGGTGTGTGGGGTCAGGGCACATGGCTCCGATCAGGTCCACCCTCTTCATTGAGTTTGTAGGTGTAACGACTTTTGTCTTTAGGAAGGTGGCTTCCGGTTGATTGATGTATTTCTCTGTAAGACGTTGTGGTTTCGTTTTCATTATTAATAAAAAACTGGTTGTGTGCATTATTTTGATGCAAGGCTATGGGTCAACCAGAAAAAAAAATGCGCTTCCACCTACAGAGAAAAAGTCAGAAGAAGAAGGGGGTGCCTCGAAGTCGTGTGGTGTTGAGGAAAAACAGCGGCCAGCAAGGACATGGACCAGCTCCGGCGGAATTAAAATCTTCGCCCATGGTTGTCTCCTTAAAATTATGCCAACTTGACCAGGAATGAGGAAGTGGTGGACAGCGAAGGCTACTGCAGTAAGCAGGGCCCACCAGTCAGCGGCTCACGTACTGCCCGCTATGCAAGTTGTGTACCAGAATGTTTGGTAGACGTGCTGACATGGTTAATCATGGTGGTGTTGATGTGATAATTAGACTAGCTAATGACAGCCTGAAGAGTTGGCTTTCCTCCTTATTTGATAGATTAAGACTGGGCACGGATGTACGTGGGAATGGGACACACGTACGTATGAATCGCCCAGAGTCAATCCTATAATATGATGCTCCCTTAACCGCTTGCGTGCATGTGATTGAGCTATCAACGCCGCGAGCAATGGCGGCCGGTCCATGGCTGCTGCTGCTCTGCCTCGCCGCCGGCGCCGTACTCCAAGCTCGCGCTCAGACTGACAGCCAAGGTATGCATTGGTCAATATATTTTTCCGGCAAGATCATGGAATAGATCATTGCTTCGACCGGCCAGTCTCTGATCTACGCGTGACGCGCAATATATATACATTGCAGGATTCATAACCATAGACTGCGGCCTATCGGGGGAGACGGGTTACGTGGGCAACACCACCACACTCTCCTACGTCCCCGACGCCGGCTTCATCGACACCGGCACCAACCACAACGTATCGGCCGAGTACATGACCATGTCGTCTGGCACGATCTATTCCGACGTGCGCAGCTTCGCTTCCGGCACGCGCAACTGCTACACGCTCCGGTCCCTCGAGTCCAGGCTCAAGTACATCGTCCGGGCCAAGTTCATGTACGGCAACTACGACGGCCTCGACCGCCCCCCAGTGTTCGACCTCTACATCGGCGTCAACTACTGGCACACCGTGAACATCTCGGGTCCAGTGGCGACGAAGTTAGTGGAGGCCATCGTGGTCGTGCCTGACGATTTCGTGCAGGTGTGCCTTGTGAACACCGGCGCCGGCACACCGTTCATCTCTAGCCTTGACCTGAGGCCGCTGAAGAGAACGCTCTACCCGCAGGCGACCGCCGAGCAGGGGCTGGCCCTGATGACCAGACTCAACTTCGGTCCGACTGACGAAACCGCCATAGTCAGGTATCCCGATGATCCACACGACCGGATATGGTTCCCTATGGTCAACACGGTAAAATGGGCAGCGATATCGACGAAGCTGGAAGTGGAGCACGTAGACGAGGATCCCTTCGAGGCGCCGTCGGCGGTGTTGCAGACGGCGATCACACCGCGGAACGCCTCTCAGATCTTACAGTTCACAGTGTCCACCGAGCCCACCCCTGTGGACCCGGCACCGCGGCTCAACGTCATCCTGCACTTCGCCGAGCTGCAGGTCCTCCCCGGCAACGCCGTGCGCCAGCTCAACGTCATACTCAACGAGAAGCCGTGGTATACCAGCGACTTCACGCCGGATTACCTCTATGACATCTACGCCCACCACACTATCCCCTACCAACCAAGTGGCTACAACCTCTCCGTCAAGGCCTCCAGTAATGCGACCCTGCGGCCGATCCTCAACGCTGCCGAGATCTTCACTGTCTTCCCCACCACCAACCTTGGCACGGACTCCCAGGACGGTATGTCGTGCAAAAACATGTGATGATTAATTTCCCTAAAAAAAGAAGAGAGGTGATGATTAATCGTATCATGGCGATTAACTGCATGCAGTATCTGCAATCACGGCGATCAAGGCGAAGTATCAGGTGATGAAGAACTGGATGGGTGATCCTTGCGCTCCGAAGACCATGGCCTGGGATGGGTTGACCTGCAACTACGGCGCCATGGGCAGCAGTCCAAGGATCACAAGCATGTAAGTAGTTTCATATCTGTACCGAAGATGTGCTGACGTGTGTTCATGACGTGTGTCGCACAACTACGGTGTGGTGAAGTGAACCACTTGAAATTTTCTCTCTGCAGAAACCTGTCTTCCAGTGGTCTGAAAGGTGATATATCGCCTTCTTTCGCGAACCTCACCGCAGTCGAGTACTTGTAAGTCTAGAGTTTTGGATCTATTTTTGCCTACTTTATAGTTTTTTGGAAATAATAATGTTAAGAAAAGTGATATTGTTTTATATCTTGCAGGGATCTGTCAAACAATAACTTGATAGGCTCAATTCCAGATACCCTTTCTCAGTTACCATTACTGAAAGTTTTGTATGTCCAGAAACTTTGGACAAGTTTTATCCAATTTGCATGAACTTTAATTTTAACACTAGTATTTTGTTTCCATAGAGATTTGTCAGGCAACCAGCTCAATGGATCAATCCCCTCTGGACTCCTCAAAAGAATTCAAGATGGTTCACTGAATCTAAGGCACGTTTTCCCATTCTGCTTCCCATTCGATAAACATGTTGCTTGAAGAATCTCATTAGTTAGCCTCTCTCATTTGATATTTTGTCAGATATGGCAACAATCCAAACCTCTGCACTGATACCAATTCATGCCAAGTGCATGCAAAAAAGAAGAGCAAGCAGGCACTCTACATTGCTGTCCCTGCAGTTTTGCTTGCTGTGATAGTATTAGTGACAATACTACTCATTTGCTTGCTAAAACGGAAGAAACAAGGTGAGGCTTTTGCATGAGCAAACCAATTGTCTGATTCACATACGTGAGGACCACTAATGTTAGCTAATGTCATTTGCCACCTATGAAGGACCGAGGAACAACTCCATTATAACGCCACAGACTGAGACGATCACGAGCCACACAACGGCGAACGATGTCGGTAGCGACAATTCACTGCAACGCCTTGAGAGCCGTCAGTTCACGTTCAAGGACCTTGAGATGATAACGAACAACTTCCGGCAAGTGCTCGGCCAAGGAGGGTTTGGGTACGTCTACCACGGCCTCCTGGAGGACGGCACCCAGGTTGCGGTGAAGCTGCGGTCACATTCTTCCAATCAAGGCGCCAAGGAGTTCCTCGCAGAGGTAAGGTTTCTTTCATTGTAGTTGACGTTTCATGGTTCAAGAGACCTCGGCGTGAAATTTGAGCTAGCTTCCCACACCATGCTTGTCTCATGGGACCTTGGGAACGAGAGAAATGCGGTCTTTCCAAGGAAATCGACCTTGCGTTCATTCTGGATCGGATAGTCAAGGAAGGCACTAAACATTTGGGGCACCTATTGCTAGGAAATTAAAACCTTATTTTGTGTTTTTTGCCCTAGTTTTGGAGCCATAAACTTTAAAAACTCTAAACTTCTACTTAATTAATAGATTGAAGCACCGTTTGAATAAAAGTATTGATAGGTTGCATACGAACACTTTTGCAGGCTCAGATTTTGACTCGTATTCATCACATGAATCTTGTCTCCATGATTGGTTACTGCAAGGATGGAGAGTACATGGCACTTGTCTATGAGTATATGTCGGAAGGTACCTTGCAAGAGCATCTCGAAGGTATGTAAGCTGTTTAGAAGTATAGCTTAAATAAATTATGTGGGGAAACACTAACTTCTGACTTTAGTACCTAGGAGGCGATTTAGTGTTAGTTAAGCACTTCGAACTAACAAAATTGGTATTGTTGTTCATTGTACAATATCAATTATTTTTAGGAAGCAACCGCAACGGAGCATGTCTGCCCTGGAAACAGAGACTCCGAATCGCACTTGAATCTGCGAAAGGTGCATTGTCCACTTCTTTGCCGCTGCTACAATTGTGGAACATTTTTTTGTTTGAACAGACATGATCGAGCACCAACCGGTGTGGTATTGTGTAGGGCTGGAGTATCTGCACAAGGGGTGCAACCCACCTCTAATTCATAGGGATGTGAAGACCGCCAACATCCTCTTGAACACGAGGATGGAGGCCAGGATTGCTGACTTCGGCTTGTCCAAGGCCTTCAATAGCAATGACAGTCACGTGTATACAAACACAGTCGTCGGCACACCCGGATACGTTGATCCTGAGTACCAGACCACAATGCAGCTGACGACCAAGAGCGATGTGTACAGCTTCGGAGTCGTGCTGTTAGAGATGGTCACTGGAAAGCCGGCCATCCAGCGGGATCCAGTGCCCATCAACATTATCCGGTGGTCGCAACAGAGACTAGCACAGGGCAACATTGAGGCAGTGGTGGATGCACGCATGCGTGGTCGCTATGATGTCAACACGGTGTGGAAGGTTGCAGACATCGCCCTCAAGTGCACTGCACAGTTGTCGGTGCAGCGGCCCGACATGACCGATGTGGTGGTAGAATTGCAGGAATGCATTGACCTAGAGAATGGACGTGCTGAAGACGATGCAACCAATGGCTTCTACACCGGTAGTAGTGGGAATGACCCAAACATGAGTTACACCACTGATCGGTCCACTAATGTGAGCCCGAACAGCACTGCGTTTGAGATGGATCATAATCTTAGGAGGGTGCCAACGATGCTCAACGGTCCTGCTGCACGTTGAGTTGAAGACTTCTATGTTTCGTTTTAATCTGTACCAATTGCAACTGCAACCGTTGATTCTATAGTTTTCTCCTTGAAGTGACACATGTGTTTCTAAGCGTTTTGATTTTACATAAGCGATGTACGATGTACATGCATCTAAACTGTGCTATTCAATTTTTTAATGAATCCTTTTGGGTCCATGCATGTTTATTGTTCAATAGGCCACTCACATTCTCAACACCTTTTCCTCCTCTCTTTCTAACCATTGTTAGCTTCCCCTTGATTGATGGCGGCCCTTTGACTCCTATACCTCATTTTGTTTAGAGAACTAGAAGGATACCCCACGCGTTGCTGCGGGGATCGCTTTAGAAACTACAGTTTATTGTAAACAAAAGTTTATAAGAGATATGATACATTCTGTTTCTAAATGAATATGCAAAATTCAATTTATCATATTATACATATTTTAAATTATTAATATGAATAGTCGAATGGTTTAAGAAATGAATGATGTGTAGCTTACATGTAGTGATTAATAAATATTAGTGGAAATGACATGGACAATTGATTGGATAGGAGAATGGATGATGTGGATAGCTTGCATGTTGAGATAGAAAAATCATTAATGCATGTTAGTGGGGTTTTGCTTTATAAGAAGTATAGATTTTTGGAACAGCATACCGGGTTTTCGGCAAGTGGATGATGATGCTTGGAAGGAGGAGAATAACAGCTTGGACCTGTTGAATATCGTAGGAGGGAACGATGACCCCGTTAGGTGGCCTCGGTTACGTGTTATAGAGAAGGGAAAAACCCCCAACGTGGTGTACAAGGAGAATACGGTAGGGCGGAGCACTACTCCGTACCCTACACGTATATGAACTGAATACAATGTCTAACACCCCCCCCCCTAATCTAAACCTTGCAAAGGTTTAGATTACGTTTAAACTCCTCAAGTTTCTTAGTACATCATGTTTTCGTAAAACCATCAGCTATCTGATCCTTACTAGAGATAAACCTAACATCAAGCTGTTTGCTAGCAACCCTCGCACGTACAAAATAGAAATCGATCTCAATGTGTTTGGTGAGAGCATGGAAAACAGGATTGGCAGACAAGAAAGTTGCATCAAGGTTGTCACACCATAAGCAAGGCTTCTCCTGAAGTGTAACACCAAGTTCTCGTACCAGAGCTTCAACCCAAATTAATTCAGCAGTGGCATTGGCTAATGCTTTGTACTCAGCTTCTGTACTAGAACGTGAAACCGTAGGTTGCTTTCGAGCACTCCAAGATACAAGATTGGGGCCAAAAAATATTGAAAACCAGCCTGTGGAACGTCTGTCATCTAAATCACCTGCCCAGTCTGCATCTGAAAAAGCACTAAGAAGTGTAGAGGAGGATTTCTGAAACCTAAGCCCAAGTGTACGTGTGACAAACCTTATTAACCGAAAAAGATAAATCAGGTCTTGTCAATGTCAAATACTGAATAGCACCAACAATACTCCTGTATCGAGAACTATCCTCAGGCCCAAGAGGAGAGCCATCCTGAAGAGACAACGTGTCACTACTGAGAGAGGTGTAGGACATGAAGTGCAATTTGTCATACCAACACGGGCAAGTAACTCAGTAACATATTTCTCCTGATTGAGTAGCAAACCATGCGACTGCTTGTCAACCTCAAGACCCAAGAAAAAATTGAGATCACCAAGATCTTTTAAGGCAAAATCATTGCTTAAGCTGTGTAACAAGGCTGAGATAGCTGTATCTGATGAACTTGTCACAATAATATCATCAAGATAAATCAAGAGGAACATTGTGATACCTGACTTGTCAAAAAGAAACAATCTGCTTTGGATGGAATAAACCCAAGAGTGTGCAACTTGGAGCTAAGACGAGAATACCATACTCGAGGTGCTTGCTTCAAGCCATAGATAGCTTTGTCAAGTTTGCAAATATAATTTGGATTAGCGGAAGACTCAAAACCAGGTGGTTGTTTCATATACATTTCCTCTTCCAGAACACCATGTAAGAACGCGTTCTTGACATCTAGCTGCCGTAAAATACAACCTCTGGAGCCTGCTATAGAGAGAACAAGTCTAATAGTGGCTGCCTTGACAACTGGACTAAAGGTATCTTCATAGTCAATTCCATACATCTGTTTGAAACCTTTTGCAACCAATCGAGCTTTGTATCTGTCAATAGTACCATCATCGTGTTTCTTTATTCGATAAACCCACTTACAGTCAATGACGTTTTTGTTGGAGCTAGGTGGCACAAGGTGCCAGGTGTTGTTTGCAAGAAGAGCATCATATTCATCTTGCATAGCATGATTCAGTTTGTATCGGTGAGAGCTCACGTAGATTTTCAGGTTTTCCTGTAGATGTTAATAGTGCAAAGTTTCCTTCGTATGTAACAGTACCATCTGTGTATTTTCTCGGATTTCGAATACCTTTTTGTAGACGAGTGCGGGCTTCAGCAGCAGGAGGATGTACAGGTTGCACCGGCACAGAAGATCCCGAAGCAGCAGAAATCTCCTGCTGAGAGACAGCTCTGCTGTCCAGATCCTCCTGGGAGGCTGCGCGCGCATCACGGTCGGTGTCGCGGTCGGAAGAAGCGACAGATGGCGATATGGGGGAGGTCGTGTAGCCCGAGGGAGAGGGGGACCGAGTCCTGTCGCTGTCGGGCGGGATCCTGTCACTATCGGGCGAAAAGTCAATCCAGCGTGTATGCGGGGGCGTCTCCCGCCCATCACAGCGCGACGTGGCGGGCTCCGACTGGGGCATCCGGGTTTACGCGGAAGAGCGCGACGCTGCAGATGCGGGACTAGGCGTTCTGTCAGGTCTGGTCAGCTCGGGATCAGCACCGATCTGGGAAGGATCCGACGCAGATTCTTCTGCAGAATCAGCATGGAAATCACCGCCATTTTGTCCTTACATTCTGTGCACACTATTTTCTTCATATGAGGCATTTTCTTCAGCATTTTCTTCAGAATTTGAACCATGTGCTTCATCTGAACTAGCAGGAGACTCATCAGCTATATCCTGCAAGGGAGTAACAATAGGTACAACTTGCAAATAGTGATCATTAGTGTGCACACCCCTATCATGCGATGCCGACAAAGAATTTTCAGAAGGAATTAATAGGATTTCTTCACGAAGACGACGACCAGCATTAGGATGTAGGGCAGTAAATGGAAAAACATTCTCATCGAATACCACATCACGAGAGGCATAAACTCTACATGTAGTAACATCAAGGCACTTGACACCTTTATGAACTGGACTATAGCCAAGAAACACACACCGTTTGGAACGGAAAAAGAGGTTTTGCTTGTTGTAAGGACGAAGATTAGGCCAACAAGCACAGCCAAAACCACGAAGTGGTTCATAATTTGGCATGATTTGAAGGAGCCTTTTTGTGGGTGTGTCATAGTTGAGAACCTTTGTGGGAAGTAAATTAATGAGAAAGATGGCTGTAAGAAAGGCATCATCCCAATATTTCAAAGGCATGGATGCATTAGCAAGTAAAGAAAAGCCAATCTCAACAATGTGACGATGTTTACGTTCAGCATAACCATTTTGTTGATGTGCATGTGGACAGGAGACATGATGAGTAATGCCTACTTTTTGAAAGAAACTATTTAGTTTTTCATATTCACTGCCCCAATCAGTTTGCATAGTGATGATCTTGCGATCAAACTTGCGGTCAACATATTGCTGAAAATTAAGAAATACTTGGTACACATCTTAACGCTTCTTAAGCAAATAAATCCACGTAAACTGTCTCTAATCATCAATGAAGCTTACATAATAGGCATGTTTACTAGCAGAAAGAGGAGCAGGACCCCATACATCGGAGAAGACTTGTTCCAAAGGAACAGTGGAAATACTAGTGGAAATGCGATAGGGTAACTGATGACTCTTAGCCTGTTGACATGCATCACATATGTAGGAATTTATTTATGGAAGTTTATTTTTTCTAAGAATTTGCTGAACAATAAATGAAGATGGATCCCCTAAATGTCGATGCCATGTAGAGGAGGAAGGCTTGATGGTGGCAAGTGCATGCTTGGACGACCCCGTTGACACAGGAATGAGAGGATACATGCCACCATGACACGGACACCTAAACATGATTTGCTGCGTTTCCTGATCCTTAATCAAGAAAAAGAATGGGTGAATTTCAATAAAGTCATTATTGTCAAGGGCAATTTTGTGAGCGGAAAGTAAATTCATGGATGCACTAGGAACATGCAAAATATTACGAAGATGTATGGAGCTATGAGGGGTGTGCAAAACTGAATGACCAATATGAGCAATTTCCATACCTTGTCCACTAGCATTATGGACTTGATCACGGCGTTGATAGTTGTCATGAACTTGAAGCTTGTTGAGTTGACTCGTGACATGCTTTGTGGCACCTGTATCCATGTACCAATTGGTATCTACCCCATAAGCACCGTTATTGTCAGTTGGCGTATCATCATCATCATTGTCATCACCATAACGCCACCAACACTCATTTGCCAGATGCCCCTCCTTTTTGCAAATTTGGTAGAAAACTCCTTCTTGCCAAGGCATGGCCACACGGCTAGGCTTGCCGCGCCCCCCTTAGTCCGACGCCCTTGGTCTTGCTTGTTCTGATCAGGACGCCCACGTGGCTGCTGGGGAGAAGGAGGACGCTGCTGGTACTGAGGAGGAGGAGGAGGGCGTTGGTGTGGATATGGTGGTGGCGGGTATGGGTAATAGTTTGGATAGGGCTGTTGAGGTGGTGGCGGATAGTATGGTGTAGGAGGTGGGTATGTCGGGTTGTAGGTATGTGGGTGTGGCGAGTATGGTGAATGTGGCGGAGGGGGTTGGTGGTAGGGTTGGGGTTGGGTTGGGTTTGTAGGGTATATATGGTAGTGGAAGTAGGGGTGGTGAAGGTTGTGGCGGTTTGGGAGAAGCCCCCCCATAATTAGGGTTTGGACGTCGAGGTTGTCGGGGGGCAGCCCCCGAGTAGGGTCAATATGGTGAAATAAATGTGGACTCGGAGTTGACCGAGTCAAATGGTAAACCGACATACACATGGGCTTACTCGGGGTCAACCGGGTAAGGTCTTACCGACATATCCCTATGTCGGATCATGTGTACTGTATGTCGGAATCTTCTTTGTTGATTCATATGTGCAGGAGAGGAGAAACCGAGTCAGGAAATATCTGGCATGCCTATGCCGGATCGGGAAGAATGAAGCTCTATCTCGGCGTTGGTCGTGGCATACGTCTTGTCCCTACAATCACGGGGCAGGCGTCCTGACATTGGCAGGACAGGACGCACTGCCAACTCCTTGACTCGGTGATAGCATGGGCAGTCAGACCTCCACGCTGCTGACCTATGCAGTACGGTGGAGCAGTGCACAGGAGTTGATGGATTGGACATTCCATGCAGGGGTGACGGAAGCAGTTAGAGGCCCCGGCGTGGTCACAGTGCTGCCTACGCCAGCACAAACGTAAGCCCTAACCCTGTGCCCTGGGTTTCTCTATATAAGGAGCACCAGGGGCTCCTCTTACGGGGAGGACACTTGACGTGAGCCTGGACGTTGGAACGAACCTCTGCCTCACTTAGACATTTCGCCCAAGAGCCAACAGACAGCTTGTGAGCTCTTCCGAGACTCGGTAGGGGTAGCAGAGTTCATAGCTTTTCATACACAGCTCAAGGAGCAGATTGTAACCCGGTTGTGATCCACATATATAGATCAGACAGGCAGGAGTAGGGGTGTTATCTCCTCACGAGAGCCCCGAACCTGGGTAAATCGTGTGTGTGTGTGTGTCTCTGTGTACGTCTTAACGTGCAAGCCCTCCCCGGTACCTCCAGCGTCCAATCGGCCCCACCTTAAGCCTATCTATGGCATCTGTCCGTGCACCACCACGACAGTTGGCGCCCACCGTGGGGCCAGCAGCGGCGCTGGCTGGTGTGTTCATCCGGACGGGCTCCTTCATCGCGTCGGGTGAGCGCGTTCTCTGTGGCCTTGTCCACAGGTTCGGCGGCTCGCTCAACGTCGTCAGCGACAACGCCGGCTGTTTCGGCAGCAGGCCGCTACCTCGGAACGGGTGCCTCATCGAGTTCGGCTCCCTCACCATCTACGTCGCCACCGAGGTTCCCTGCCGGTTTCCCGAAAGGGTGCAGGTTGCTGCGGATCCTCCCGTTGTTTGTGCAGCTCGCGGCCGACGTATTGCCCGCCCCGCTAGCTGTGCAGAGGTTATGATGACCGCCCCGGTTGCTGGTGCCAGGGTGGCCGAGGTCAGCACCAGGTCGGCCAGGACGGCGTGCCCGCCGCTGGAGAGGCCGGAGAACCGTCAGGAGCAGGCCGGCACGTCTGCTGTGCCGGTGGCACCGAGTCCTCTTCAGGACGTGATTGAGAAGCTGGCAACCCCAGTGGCTCCGAGCGCAGATGCTGTGCTAACTCAGGCGGAGTTGGAACATCAGCGCCAGGAGATACTCCGGGAGGCCCAGGAGGTGGCCCGAATCAGACAGGATTTCGACATCTCCCTCCGTGAGTACAACATCGCTCATGGTTTTACGCCGGTAGCCAACCCGGTTAGTCGCATAAATGAGGTACGTGCTAGAGGTAGAGACCTCAATGCCGAGATAGCTAGAGATGGTAGAGCCAGATCTAGTAGAACTGCTAGTCATGTGTCGGCGGGCCGGCCGAAATACAGTACCCCTGGCAAGAACCTTAGAGCTGCTGAGGCTGCCATAGCAGAGTTACCTAATTTATCCGGTGAAGCTCGTAGTAGGCAGCAGGACCGAGTGAATGAGTTGGTAGGTGTAGCCAACCGACTGAATGAGGCATTCCGGAATGCAAACCCGGATGCAGGTGGGTCCCAGTACCTCTACTCAAATGGTGGTGCCGGGGCAGCATCCAAGGGACAGGCCTCTTCGCCACATGTCGGTGGAAGCCGTGGCCAGAGTGTGAACTCTGGTAAGAACAAACAGCTGCAGGCGTATGATCCGGTATATGCCGGAAAGCAGAAAGCTACCCAAGGTCAACTCGGTCTGGGAGCCCCAGGACCAGTTCAGGGCAGACATGAAGCCAACCGGATCAACCCGGCAAATCCGGGTCAGCCACCTCGGTATCCGGTACCCAATCCACCTCGGCAACAACCGGGTGCCGGGTATGCCGAGCAGGCCGCTGACCGATACGACGATGGTTACCCGGCCATGGAGCGGGCCGGGTACACAAGATTCAGAGAGCTGGCGTCCGAGGGTGCACTCGGTGCTAGGTTGGGAGCTCGCCAGCTACCGGCGCATGACGTTCGCAACAAGCTTGACAGAATCTATCTGCCTAAACTGCTGGAGGAACAAGGCCCACCAGGTCCTGCATGTTTTGGACCCCGGATCATGAAGCAGCCACCGGTGCCGAACTTCCAGCTCCCCCGAGGTGCCAAGACCTATGACGGCAGCACCAAGCCGGAGGACTGGCTGACAGATTATGTCACAGCGGTGCACATCGCTGGTGGCAGCCGCCGATGGGCTGTGCGGTATGTACCGCAAATGCTAGAAGGGCCAGCCCGAATCTGGCTGAACAACTTGGAGGAGAACAGCATTGATTGCTGGCTCGACTTCTCCGACGCTTTCGTCAGCAACTTCTCCAGCACCTACAAGAGGCCGAATCGACCTCAACAGCTGTCCATGTGTCGGCAGAGAGAAGAAGAGATGGACCGGGAGTACCTCCTCCTGCTCTTTCTTCAGCTCAGCCTGGTGCGCAAGCTCGCGCTCCTTCTGTGCGGCTGTGTCGAGGTAGCGGATGTCAGAATGTGAAGACTAATACAAGTGCAAGTTGAAAGGCAAAATAGGGCTTACTCTCGATTTCCGAGATCCGCTTCTCCAGTCCTTCGGCCTTGAGCGCCGAGTCAGCCACTTGATCCAGCTTGGCTCGCAGCAACTTGTATTTGTCGGAGAGGCTCTTGTGAGCCAGCAGGAGCTTGCGGTGCACATGTGTGCGTTTGGTCATGCAAATCTGAAAAGAAGAAATATTAGTATTGTTGATGAAGATTCAGCCCGAGTTATCCTTACTCGACCGAGTCAATGTTACTCAGCCGAGTCTCGGTCACTCGACCCGAATCTCGGGGACTGGGGATAGGTAATATCTTTTTTAGAGAGATGAACCGAGTTATATTTACTCGGCATAGCTTACCGCGGCTGCTTGGTCGGCTGCGAGAAGGGCGGCCTTTGCGGCATGCATCTTTTGGCCAACTAGACTCGGCCCCCCGGATGCTCTGAGATCTGGCCAGCTGGAGATCGCGAGCTCACTTCGCCCATATCGACGGCGTTCCAGTCCGTGTTGTAATGCTCGAGGGAGCCCAGGCTTTTTCCGCTAGCGGTTCGCAGCGGGGCATGCACCCAGTCAGCGGCCTGCATACTGGTTAATGCTACTAAGGGTGTCCCGTGGCTCGGTGGCACCACCAACTGCCGTTCCGGGTTAGCTGACACCGTTGTCACCGGTGCCTTTCCAGTTGTTACCCCAGTTGCAGGAACTGGGGCTTTGGATGTCTATTGCTGTGGCTGCGGCTGTGCCGGTGGTGGTGCTGGCCTTGCTGTTGATGTCGATTTCGATTTTGATGGCGATGGCTGCGGCTTGTGCTTTGGCCGTTGCTGCGCTGGTGGAGGTTGATTTTGCTTCTGCTTCTGCTGCCGCTGCGATGGTGGTGGCTGAACTTGCTGCTGCTGCTGTGGTGGCTGTTGCCGCTGGGTCTGTTGCTGCTGTGGTGGTTGTTGCGGCCGAGTCTGCTGCTCTTGCTGCTGCTGCTGTCTCGGTGGCTCCGAGTCCTGCTGAACCTCGGTCCGTTCTACCTCAGGAGCCGAAGAGGTGGCTCCGAGATTCGTCACTTGGTCGGGCGCCGAGGTTGCGGCCTCGACCGAGTCTTCATTCCCGACTCCGGATTCCGGAGCCGAGATATCCGCAACCGGACTCGTCCTTGGAGGACTTGGAACCCGAGTGTCATCGGGCCGAGGTGGTGTCGGAGTCCTTGGAGGGACCCGGGCAGTTGACCCGGTAGTGGGAACCTTCAGAGGAGCCATGCTGAAAAGTCAAAACAGCTAAGTATGTTGGCAAGAGGAGAAAAGTGAATATAGATAAGAGCATAAGGTATATGTCGGCAAGAAGGGATCTTACCCCTTGGAGACAGGGCGTTGGCGCTTCACTACGGTTTTCACGCGCTGCTTCTTTTGCGCGGGGGCAGAGGTACCGGAGGTTCTGGCATCTGCGGATGCGGCCGCTGGGCGCTTCCGAGCTGCGCCTTTGGGTCCTGTGGCGAGGGGTGCCACCTCGATCACTTCGTCCGAGTCAGCTGAGGGCGGGGACATCGGATATGAGTATGCAACGGGGAGAGGATCATACACCTCTAAAACCCGACAATCGTCGTCTTCATCCTCAGAACAGTCTCGGAGGGAGGAAGCACGAGTCTTACCCGTGGCAGGGGTTGAGCCGGCGTCGGGAATGGGCACGTTATCCTCGTCGTCCGGGTCTTCCGAGTCGGCTTCGACCCGGTCTTTACCCCAGTTGGCAGAGGGGTTCTCTCCGTCCTCCGTCAACTGCCGACCGAATCTCTGCGTAAGGAAAATGGGAAATATTTAATACCAAGTGTGTACAGAGTTGTACCGACATAAGGGTTTATGTCGGTGAAAAAAGTTATGTCGGCGGAGGTGCTTACTTTCGGTGGAAGGTTGCTCCGGCTGTGGGGTTCTTTGCCCCATTCCCATTCCGCCGGCATCTTTGTCCGGGCTATGGCTTTGATGCGCCGCCGGATCTGGTCGTTGTCCAGCTCGACGGTGCTGACCCGGGTCGAGTCCAGCGGGCCACTCATGTGACATATTTTGTGGACTCGGCGCTGGAGAGGCAGGACCCGACGGCTGATGAATGTTGCGAGCAGGTCATCGGATGTCAATCCTTCGCCCTTGAGCTGCTCGACAACCTGGTGGATGTGGTTGACCTCCAGTACTTGATCCGTCGGGTTGTACCCCTAGTTGAGTTGTGCGGTTGGAGGGCCGATGGCGAAATTCGGCAGGTTGATCATGTCAACCTCGGTCGTGTTCTTCACGTAGAAGAAAGAGCGCTGCCATTTCCGGCATGACTCCAGACCGAGGATCCGGGGAAAGATGGAGCCGCGCCGAGGT
The DNA here is from genome assembly GCA_012064385.1 of Puccinellia tenuiflora. Taxonomy (NCBI): domain Eukaryota; kingdom Viridiplantae; phylum Streptophyta; class Magnoliopsida; order Poales; family Poaceae; genus Puccinellia; species Puccinellia tenuiflora. Next base: position 661,232 of record QRDG01000108.1, read on the forward strand.
GTGATGGTGGCGGCCCCGCACTGTGTCATTTCCTTGGTGCGTCCGGGTGATCGGGATTCGGGATGACTTGCTTCCGGAATCCGAAGTATTTGGACCACGCGTCGGTGGTGGGCCAGAGGCCGAGATAACCCTCCATGAAGGAGACGAAGGCAGAAAGTGTGGTGATGGCATTCGCCGGGAGTTGATGAGGTTGAAGGCCGAACTTGTTGAGGAAGTTGCGAAAGAAGGGGCTGGCGGGTAGACCGAATCCTCGCTCGAAGTGCGCGATGAAGACGACGTACTCTCCTTCCTTGAGATTCGGCGAGGTCTCTGGACCCCGAAGCCGACACTCAACCTCGGCTGGAATCCGCCCAGTCCGGATCAACCATTCTATGTCGGCGTTGCCGACGTAGGAGCCTTCCCAGGCGGCCCGGGTGGATTCCTCAGCAACTCCTTCCTCTACTACTTCAACCACCTCGAGGTTGGCGCCGTCCGACATGTCGGTAGCGGGTTGCAGAGTTCTGCGAGAGGAGGTGCACAGACACTAAGGTTAAAATCATGATGCGGGAAGATCAAAATCATTACAGAGAAAAGAAACAGAAAAGGAAGAATAAGCATGCGTCTAATCTAGATGCAGAGGGTGCTAATGCGCAAGATGAAAGGGAAGAAAACAGATGTTACGGAGGCTAGTCCACCGGCGGCGAGCCGCATCTACAACCAAAAACACACCGGCGGCGCCCGGTGCGTCGCCGCGATGAAGAACAAAGGAAAAATAGAAGGAAGAAACAGGAGCAGAAAGTACCCATAGATTCAAAGCGCTAATGCGCAAGAGAGAGGGAGAAGAAGAAGAAATCTTACCGCGGTGCTGCGGCGTACGGCGGCGGCGCTGTGCGTCGGCGGCGTCCCGTGGCTTATCGGCGTGCGCGGCTCCGTGCGTGTGGCGGCGCGGTGCTCGGTGCGTAGGAGCGAGGAAGAAAGTAAGGAGGTGAGGAGATGAATGAGCGGAGGGGGAGAGAGTTACTCTTCTCCTTCCTATTTATCCCCTCGGGAGCAACGGTACGCCCCCACGATCTTCTGTGCACGATCAGCGTGGATCGTGGAATAACCGCCCCACGATCGGCCACATAACTGGCCATAGATCCGGCGCGCGGATCTTAACTGCCGATGCGGCGCAGTAACTGCTGCGAGACCCGAGGCGATGCGAGCGGTGCGGTCAAGACTGTACTTGAGTGCTTGCGTGGGCACACAGTCTCCGAGGTGATCGGCGTGACACAAGTGGCGTGCGTGCCAGTGGCATGTCTATCCGTGCACAAGAGCCGAGGCGTTAGGCAGAGATGTTCTGCCACGTAGAGGAACCAATGACTCGGAGGAGCCGTGGGTTTTCCGGTGAGTTGGAACGATCCGACACGTAGTCGAATATCATGTTGGGAGGCGAATCTGCATTCCGACATATAAGTGGTTGGCCGACGTATGTGATGTCGGTAATCAAGTAAGAATGCTGGATTTCGGGTAAACCTGCCGTGGCCCTCCATCCGAGGATGCAGGACCGCGCCAGCTTCGGGGACTAATGTCGGGGGGCAGCCCCCGAGTAGGGTCAATATGGTGAAATAAATGTGGACTCGGAGTTGACCGAGTCAAATGGTAAACCGACATACACATGGGCTTACTCGGGGTCAACCGGGTAAGGGCTTACCGACATATCCCTATGTCGGATCATGTGTACTATATGTCGGAATCTTCTTTGTTGATTCATATGCGCAGGAGAGGAGAAACCGAGTCAGGAAATATCTGGCATGCCTATGCCGGATCGGGAAGAATGAAGCTCTATCTCGACGTTGGTCGTGGCATACGTCTTGTCCCTACAATCACGGGGCAGGCGTCCTGACACTGGCAGGACAGGACGCGCTGCCAACTCCTTGACTTGGTGATAGCATGGGCAGTCAGACCTCCACGCTGCTGACCTATGCAGTACGGTGGAGCAGTGCATAGGAGTTGATGGATTGGACATTCCACACAGGGGTGACGGAAGCAGTCAGAGCCCCGGCGTGGTCACAGTGCTGCCTACGCCAGCACAAACGTAAGCCCTAACCCTGTGCCCTGGGTTTCTCTATATAAGGAGCACCAGGGGCTCCTCTTACGGGGAGGACACTTGACGTGAGCCTGGACGTTGGAACGAACCTCTGCCTCGCTTAGACATTTCGCCCAAGAGCCAACAGACAGCTTGTGAGCTCTTCCGAGACTCGGTAGGGGTAGCAGAGTTCATAGCTTTTCATACACAGCTCAAGGAGCAGATTGTAACCCGGTTGTGATCCACATATATAGATCAGACAGGCAGGAGTAGGGGTGTTATCTCCTCACGAGAGCCCGAACCTGAGTAAATCGTGTGTATGTGTGTGTGTCTCTGTGTACGTCTTAACGTGCAAGCCCTCCCCGGTACCTCCAGCGTCCAATCGGCCCCACCTTAAGCCTATCTATGGCATCTGTCCGTGCACCACCACGACAGAGGTGCAACATTAACAGAAGACGTGAACGTGCCCGTACCTTCGCCCGTGGCCACACGCATGTTTTCCTGATACTCATAGGAGAGCAACTGTGAGCAAAGGTCATTGAGGGTCGTGGACGTTACCGCATTGATAGAAGCAACAAGAGGATTAAACGTGTCGTCAAGTCCATTGAGAATATAGTCCTTAAGCTCATCATCATCAACCGGTTTACCCGCAGCAGCAAGCTCAGAAGCAAATCCCTTCATCTTGGAGAGAAATTGTTGGGCTGTCATGTCAAGATTTTTGGTGTTGGTGAGCGCACCACGAAGAGCAGAAACTCGAGCTTTGTACTGAGTGGCGTAGAGGTTGTTGATGGTATCCCAAATTTATGCGGCATGTTCAAGACCATACGTATGTGCAAGGACGTCCTCGGAAAGATAATTCGCCAGGAAGCTGACCACCTGCTGATCCTTGGTGACCCACGCATCATAGTCGGATTGGGGATAGTGATCTTCTCTTTGTTGGCATCCTCAGCAGCAATGAACTCAGATGGGGCAATGTCGGTTCCTTCAAGGAGGGGCATCACACGAGCACCACGGAGAGAGGGAAGGACATGTGCCTTCCATGAAAAATTTTTGTCGCGGGTGAGCTTCGTAGCAGGGGGTGCACCGATGACAGACGTAGGGGTTGTCGAGGAAGAAGCCATTGGGGAGGGGCGGGTTGTAGCTAGGGTTTTGATGTTCTAGTCGTGTTGTGTGTTTGGCCTGGATCGGGTGTGGAGATGGTTTAGGGTTTTGGAGTGGGAGGGGAGGGGAAGATCGGTGAGCTCGGTAGAGGAGGAGCGGCGATCGAGTTTTTGAGGGAGAATTCCTGGCGGCGGCGGCAGCTAGAGGAAAGAGGAGGCTCTTGATACCATGTTGAATATCGTAGGAGGGAACGATGACCCCATTAGGTGGCCTCGATTACGTGTTATAGAGAAGGGAAAAAACCCCAACGTGGTGTACAAGGAGAATACGGTAGGGGCGGAGTACTACTCCATACCCTACACGTACACGAACTGAATACAATGTCTAACAGGACCCTTGCCACATTTTGTTTCAAAATTATTCAGGACAGCCAAGTGCCTGAAAAGATGGAGCAAGAGACTTATTTTCCCACGTGAAGCTTCAGCCTAGCATGGCCTTGATCACCGTTCTTACGCTTGGAGTTTCTCAAGAATCCCGGCCATTATCTCTGGAGGTCGAGGAGAAGGATTTGCGGGCGCGGTTTAAGTGATGCATAATCAGCCTCGCGGTGACGGAGAGGTCACGCATATAATAGCGCGCCAAAATTACTAACCTCAAGGAGGGCGACACCGAGCACTTGATATGTACTTCCACCTCAAGATTAGTGCCCGGTGACGGAAAAAACATATTCACCGTCTCAAGTGCTTGGTCGGCTAGGTTACTTTGCACAATGACAAATCCGGTGTAGTCCGCGAGCACTTCTCCACTGCCATGGCTAGAGGGGATCAGGGGAACCTAGGAACGTGGACTTCAATTGGGGCGCTCTCCATTATGGGAAGATGGACAAGGTGTTTGCTTCCACCAAGGATGTGCCCGGCGGCAAGGCCACGGGCCAGATGGATTCTCCGACACGCTTTCTTAAAGTCTCTAGACGGAGAGGATGAGGCCCCTGCAACGCAGCCGTCCTCGTCGGCTGACTCTTCCTTGCGGTGGCATTCACCGTCATCCGGGAGAGAGTGCGTTCAGAGTGGATCCAGAGGCCTCAAGCGCGTCACGAAGAGACAGCACCAGCGGAGGGCGGCTGCGGCGAGATGTCCGCCATCTCCCAAGGTATGTCAATCCTCCTTTCCTCGGCAGTCATCACCGGTGGTCAAGAGGATGCCGGTGATGTCGCCTACGGTGTTCACGTTGGTAACTTTCAATCCAACTGAATGGATTCGAGTGGTACGAAGAAAGGAAAAGGCTGAAGTGCGCCGTGCTAAGGCACCTGCCAGATCTCTGGCCCGATGGAGCAGTCGCCGGCGATCGCCGGCGTTACCTCTGGATCTGCCATGCAAAGGCAGCGACAGATCTCAATTTGATCGAGTTCAAACTTGTGGGCCTAGCGGGCATAAGACCCAAATTGTATCACATCAGGTTTCAGTAAAAAAAAGGCCAAAAGGGCCTTGTGACTGAAGCTCCTTGCCACGGAAGGATATCAGACCTATGCGTTTGTACCTAGGGCTTCCAAGAGCTATGTTTCGCAAACCTTTCGAGCCGTCATCGGGGTCTTCCTCGCGAGTTGACAACGCTAGGGCTCGTAGCATGGCCGACCGAGATGACCGGTATTTAAAATTTAACTAGAACCTCTTTTTCTCGTGTAGAACCACTACTAGAATCGGCGTCGCTGCCGACATGCCCGTGTTTTGGCACTCGGCGACGTAACTTTGCCGGCGGGATTTGTGCCGAGACGGCTTCGCCAAGTGCCATACTCGGCAAACACGTTGCCGACATCGTCTGTCTGTTTGCCGTGTATTTTTGATACACGGCAGAGTGTCGGATTCTGGTAGTGAACCATTGCTCTACTAGAACCATATGTATTTAAAATTGAACTAGAATCTTGGTTTTGACTAGCACACACACCTTTGGTTAACACTCGTTGCTCTCTTTTTAAGTTCTTGTTTTTTACGTAGTGAAATTCTTATTCTCCAAGGTTCAATCAGATAAAAGGAGACTCTTGTGAAGGAAGTACCAAAATTGAAGATGCTTTTAGGAGGTTTTAGATGCTTCTTAGGTTTTCTACCTGTTCAAATAAATATCCGCGTGACTACCGAAAGTATTTGGAATTGAACAAGAACCGTTTTTATTCGCATATACTCACCGTTGCTCTACTGGCGCACGAACCTTTCTATAGCACGTGTGGCTCCTTTTTAAGTTTTTTTATAGAGTAAATTCCGATTTTTACCCCGTAGTCTGACAATTTTGACGCTAATTACCCATTTTAGCAAGTTTTCATCCTAATTACCCCATTTAGTAAAAGTTGTGCCAATTTTTACGCCCTCCAATTTTTTTAATCAATAATCCTGCCATTTCATTCTTGCGGAGGCATACCTAGTCATCAAATTTTTTGACGCTCACAAGATGCTGTACTCGACGTGGGGAACGCAGTGGCATTGCCGGACCCATCGCCGACGTCCACTAGTGAGTAAGCCCCTGGAACTGGTCCTGCCCGTGGCCGCGCATTATCAGGTCTATCACGAAGTGCCCATATGTGTCGTGCAGAATCACTACGCCAATGGCATGGATGGGAAATGAGGACCGGATGAAGCATTGGATAGAGAACAGTGAGAGACCCAGCTCCGCGCCGGGCTGGCGAGACGAGGAGGCGAGAGAGCAGGGTGATATCTGCTTCATTTGATTCGGCATTGAAGAAACCAGCCTGCGTGAGTAGACTGCATCAGGCGGCGCAGGTAGTGCCTCCTGGAGGGCGGAGAGCTCGGCGACAACGTCGGGCACCATGGCAGAGCTGTCGCGGCGCGAATGCCGAGCTCGATGGGGCACCAGAGGGCCACAGGCTTGGTATAGGCAAAGACATGTGACTCCACAACTTGGACTGCGTTCTCAGGAGCACACCGTCTGTGGCAAGGCTGGAATCGATGTTACCGTCACTACTGGAAAACGCAACCCCGTCGAGTATCTGAGGGTACGCCGAGTGCTAAAACTCGGGATACTCGGCATACCACGCTGAAAGCCGAGACAAGACAAAAAACACTCGGCATAGAACAAACACTCGGCAGAGACATTGTCTGCCGAGTGTGCTCTGCGCTGGGTACTCGGCATACCAGAAAGTCTCGGCAATGTCCCTCTATGCCGTGTATGCCCTGCGAGAGGCACTCGGCAAACAAAAAAAATTACGGCAAACCCCAACGGGACACTCGGCAAAAGGCCATACTCGGCACATATACATGCCACGTGTCTTTCCCGTACGGTCCGTCGCCGTTGCCACGGGGGGCGATTTGTGCCGAGTGTTCGCATAACGTAGACTCGGCAATGTGTAGGCGCCAAATTTCCCCCCTCCCCCGTTCGGCGGGCTGCCGATTGAATCGTTGCCGAGTGTCTCGAGAGGCGTACTCGGCATACAGATGGCGCGAAAAAATTGGGCCGTTCCCGCCTCTTCGTTTGAATCTTCGCCGAGTGCCTAGTTGCATATACTCGGCGTACATATGGCGGGAAAAATTTGCCCTTTCCCGCCGCTTCTTTCGAATCATTGCCGAGTGCCTCCAGTTCACATACTCGGCACACAACAATTTTCACCTACGCGCCATTTCTTCCCGCCCCAGGAGGGATGTTTGCCGAGTGTTCTATGGGAAGAATACTCGGCAAAGACTAGACAGAAAATCCTGCTCCTCTCTATGTTTCGCCATAGAGGGGCTCCGGAGCGTCGGGATGGCACCAAAAGTTAGGGGGTGGCATACCATACGTGTGCAAGTGTGATTAGGGTTGTAGATGCCAAATATCCCCTCACTCTTTGTGTTAGGGCTTCATCGACATCGACTTCTCTCTCTCGAGTTTCTGGACTACTAGCCCGAAACTCCCAGAACTGAAGGACGGGGGAATCTTCTGTAGAGTTGGGTTGTACCATTGTCTTGGGACTTCCTAGGGTCCACCCTTACACAACCAAGCAAAGAGTTTCACATTGCTACCCCCTTCGGGCTCCGGTATCAGGTGTAGACGTAAAAAGTCGGACTTTGCTCCAGCCGTTCTAGGGTTTCGCCGTAGAGGGGTTCCGGAGCGTCGGAATGGCACCAAAAGGTAGGGGGTGGCATACCATGTGTGTGCAAGTGTGATTAGGGTTTTAGATTCCAAATATCCCCTCACTATTTGTGTTAGGGCTTCACCGACATCGACTTCTCTCTCTCTCGTTTCTGGACTACTAGCCCGAAACTCCCATAACGGACGATCGGGGGGGGGGGGGAATATTCTGTAGAGTTGGGTTGTACCATTTTCTTGGGACTTCCTAGGGTGCACCCTAACATAACCAACCAAAGAGTTGCACATTGCTTACCCCTTCGGGCTCCGGTATCGGGTGTAGACGTAAAAAGTCGGACTTTGCTCCAGCCGGTCTAGGGTTTCGCCGTAGAGGTGTTCCGGAGCGTCGGAATGGCACCAAAAGGTAGGGGTTCGCATACCATGTGTGTGCAAGTGTGATTAGGGTTGTAGATGCCAAATATCCCATCACTCTTTGTGTTAGGGCTTCACCGACATCGACTTCTCTCTCTCAAGTTTCTGGACTACTAGCCCGAAACTCCCATAATGGACGATCGGGGGGGAATCTTCTATAGAGTTGGGTTGTACCATTGTCTTGGGACTTCCTAGGGTCCACCCTAACACAACCAACCAAAGATTTGCACATTGCTACCTCCTTCGGGCTCCGGTATCGGGTGTAGACGTAAAAATGCGTACTTTGCTCCAGCGGGGCTAGGGTTTCGCCGGAGAGGGGCTCCGGAGCGTCGGAATGTGAAAGGACACGGATGTCGCCTAGAGGGGGGGGGGGGTGAATAGGCGTTTTAAAATAATTGCGGTTAAGGCTTCAATAAATGCGGAATAAAACTAGCGTTTAATTTATCAAGCCAAAATCTAAACAAACTAGGTTCACCTATGTGCACCAACAAGTTATGCTAAAGAATTCAAGCAACAATGTGATAGCAAGATATACAAGTTCAAGTTCGATGGCTATCACAAAGTAAATTGCATAAGTAAAGAGATTGGGTATAGAAATAACTGATGTACGTGGACACGATGATTTATCCTGAAGTTCACTTCCCAATGGAAAGGAATCTTTGTTGGAGAGGTGTGGAGTCACAATGACTCCAAGCGCATCAATGGCTCACCTTTTTCTCCTCGTGCCTCCACTAAGACGAAGTGACATGATCCACTATAGGACCTTGAGGGCGTTCACCGAACCTGTACAAGGTTGGGGCAATCTCCAGAACTCAATTGGAGTCTCCCAACAATATCCCGCGAGTGTCGGGGGGATGATCCCCGGGTGCCCCAAGGAGCCGAAAAGAAGAACCGGCACGCACTGTTCCGGCTCGTCATGCCGGGGCAAGATCAAACGCCGCCTGTGGTCCTCCATCGACAATCGGCTGGTGCGCCCAGCCGGCTGCCAAGGCCCACCCGGGCAGGATCGCGCCCCGGGTGGCACGAAGAGGAACCAGCGGAAGAACTCGGCTGGGTGGATAAAAGATCAGGGCGACAAGGAAGTATGGGCGCCGCACCTACCCCGTAGGCTTACGGGGCATACAGTGCCCCTACGACATCGCGTACGCCCACTTGCCGCCTGCCAGGGTGCAGGCCCAGCGACTTTGGGTACCCGCGTATGGGCTTGCGGTACCCGCGTATGGGCTCGGCACTGTGGCCATCCCTCTGCGGTGTACGGCGCCCGGACACCGCGGGAGGAAGGACACGGAGGCCTTGTCCGCAGAATCTTGTCGGTCGGCCATACGTCAGCCGGCCCCGCTTGTAAGCCGGCCAGCCAGCCCCTATATAAGGCCGGCCCGGTGCCCTGAGGAAGGGCAGAGACTCTTTCTTCCCAGAAACCCTAGATTCATCGTTCACCCACACAGCTCAAGGAGCATCGTTGTAACCGTGTGATCACCATAGTAGAGCAAAGCAGGAGTAAGGGTTTGACCTCACCGCGAGGGCCCTGAACCTGGGTACATCGTGTGTCTTCACGCTTGGTGCCCAATCCCGGGCGAACGCCATCGCTAGCTAGCATGTCCCCTCTTTAAACACTACTGGTCACTCCATGGTGCTGCTGTGTACGATACCACGACAGTTGGCGCCCACCGTGGGGCATATGGCTGCGACTGGAGCTTCGTTCTGCACGGGGCCACCTTCGTCCGACTCCGGCGAGCGCGTCGCATCCGGCCTCGTGATGACGTTCGACTGCGTCCTCGACAACACTGGATCCTTCCCGAGCTCCATCCTCCCGGACAACGGCTCTGTCATCCACTTCGGCGAGCACCGCGTTTTCGTCGCCGTCGTCCCCGAGTTCCCTGCCGTGGTGCACGCCTGCTCAGACCGTCTCCCCGAGGAGGCGGCCGGCTGCGAAAGCAGCGCTGGACTCCGCAACTACGCGGAATGCATGGTAACGGTCACTCCGACCGATCGCCCGGAGGCTAGCCGGACCGCCGCCGCCCGCGGTTCGGTCGAAGCCGTGTTGGCAGACCTCTACGCGCCCATCGAGCCGGACGCGGGCCCGAAGGCTGCAGCTGCCGCGCTCGAGCAGGCGCGCCAGCAGCTCATTAACAGGGCCAGAGACGGTGCCTCTACCCAGCGTCGGATGGAGGCCCAGGTACGCGAGTTCAACACCGCACACAACTTCACCCCTGTCCCGGTTGAACCTAGCCGGATGGGTGGCGTACGCCAGCGCGGGGAAACCTCGTGCACGAAATGGGGCTCAAGTCCGATCCGGCTGCTCCACCCGGCTTCCGCCAACCGGTGTACAGCACGCCCGCCAGGAACATGAGGGCCGCGGAAGCCGCCGCGGCCGAACTACCCGGTCTACACGGCGAAGATCTGTTATGCCAACAGCGGTGCCTGCAGGACCTCCTAATCGCTGCCAACCGATAGCAAGCGTCGCAAAGTCGTCCGGCTACGTCCAAGACTCCCAGCCAGGCCAATGGCGCAAGACCAAGCGGTGTCCCCCAGCCGGGTGCACCGAATCCGAACCAGCCAACAGCCGGGCCGACCGTGGCCGGCAGGCAAGCATCATCGCCAAACCCTCACTGCCAAGTACCGCCCAGGCGCGATGGCAGCGTCAACTCCGGCTACCTACCAGGGTGGCACGCTGAGCCGGCTGCAGGAGGCAGCCGGAACCGCGGCAATGACAACTACCAGACGGGCAACTACAACTACCAGCCGGCGGCCGCGGCAGGCGGATATTACCAGCCGGCTCCTCAAGGCGGATATCAACCGGCCCCAAGGGGTGGGCACCTGCCGAACCTCGGTGGGTATCAGCCCGCTCGCGCCGCCTCCCACGCCGGCTACCAGCAGGCGGAGCCGGCTCCCCGGTTCCCACTGACGAACGTTCGCGAGCGGCTGGGTCCTCTAGGCCTGACAGCCGGCATTGACGCCCGGCAGTGCATCAACACGGTAGAAGCCTCAAGGGTCCTCGAGGAGGAAGACATGGCCGGGCATCAATGCCTTGGGTCACGCATCACGATGGAGCCATTCCCAGTGGATTCCAGCTCCCAAGAGACACGCCGAAGTACGACAGCACCACCAAACCGGAGGACTGGCTCGTTGACTATGCCACGCGAGTCGGCATCACGGGCGGCAATCGGAGGGTGGCGGTGCGCTACGCACCGCTGATGATGAAGGACGCGGCGCGCACATGGGTGAACAGCCTGCCGCCTGCCAGCATCCACTGCTGGCTGGACTTCGAGAGCGTCTTCCTCACCAACTTCGCTAGCACGTACAAGCGACCCGGCCACCCACAACACCTGGCCGGCTGTGTCCAACGCAAGGGCGAGAAGGATCGCGACTACCTGACGCGGTGGTCTAACCTACGCAACACGTGCGAAGGGGTGCAGGAGCACCAGGCCATCACCTACTTCATCAATGGCTGCCTCGACGGCACGATGCTCAAGCATAAGCTCTTTCGGGCTGAGCCGAAATCCATGGAGCATCTCATGCTCGTGGCCGACAAGTACGCAACGGCGGACGCCTTCATTAAGATTCCAATCCGGCTAGACGCAGACGGTGTGCTAATAACCGGCGAACCAGAGAAGATGGACCGAGCCGGTCCTAGCAACCAGGCCAGCCGGCCTAACGGTCGCGATGGCCGCGACCGCCCGTATCATGACAACCGGGACAACCGGAAGAGGAGCGGGGCGATGGCGGAAGAGCGCTATGGCGTGGTGCAGGCCGTCAGCACCGCGGAAACAGACCAGCCGGCCGCGGGCGGCGAAGGCCGGTACCCTCGCCCAAGGCAAGATGACGGCCTATGGGGCGACCGACCCAAGTACACGCTGGAGGCTATGTTAAGCCAACCATGCAAGTATCACTCCACCGCCCAAAAGCCGGCTACTCACACGACTGCCGAGTGCAGCTGGACCACGCGGTTGGCAAGGGGTGAAGGCCTGCCGGCTAGGGGAGCTCCACCACCGCCTCCACCCCCGCCACCAGCCAGAGCGGCGAACAACGGCAACAACGGCAACAATAACAACAACCGCGAGGAGCGGCCCAGGCCGCCGGCTGATGCAGCCGGCGGGTCACGCGACAACTTCCTGCGTAATCACGTGACCTACGTCATCTCCGTCATCGATTGCCAGGACAAGAACAGCGAACGCTGCCGCTTCGCTGAGGTAAATGCAACCGCGCCAGTAGTCCCACAGACCATGCACTGGTCCCTTCCAAGCATCACTTGGGGTACGGCTGACCATCCGGAGGTCATGCCATCACCCGGAACGTACGCCTTGCTGCTTGACACCATCATCGTCACCGACAAGACGGCCTGCGCTTTTTCGCAGGTACTCATCGACGGCGGCAGCAGCATCAACATCCTGTGCAAGGACACCGCGGACAAGCTCAACATCACCGAGCAAGATTTAAAACCCAGCCAGACAACCTTCCACGGCATCGTGCCCGGCCTGAGTTGCGTTCCCATGGGGACCATCCGGCTCGATGTCGTGTTCGGCGACGTCACCAACTTCCGCCGGGAAACCCTCATGTTTGAGGTAGTGGACCACCGCAGCGCATATCACGCCATCCTCGGGCGCCCGGCTCTCGCCAAGTTCATGGCGGTGCCTCATTATGCATACTTGAAGATGAAGCTGCCTGGACCGTATGGCATCATCACCATCTCGGGTGACTATAGGCGGTCTATCGATTGCTCCTTAGTCGGCTCGAAGATGGCGCAGGCTCTGCTAGTTGCAGAGGAACTAAAGGAGATCAAGCGGGCCGTAGCGGCAGAACATCCGGAGATCCCGGATTCAAAGAGGCCAGCTGGCGAGGCACAGTTCCAAGCTTCGCGTGACACCAAGAAGACCCCGCTTGACCCCAACCGGTTGGACGGGAAATTCCTCACCATTGGGGGCTCGCTCAGCGAGAAATAGGAAAGCGAGCTCATCAGCTTCCTCCGTGAGAATCGGGACATCTTTTCATGGGAACCAAGGGACATGCCGGGTGTACCGAGGGAGCTGGCTGAGCACTCTCTCCACGTCAAACCAGATGCTAAGCTGGTAAGACAACCACTCTGTCGCTTCGGAGAAGAAAGAAGAAGGGCCATTGGTGAAGAAATTGCCCGACTGCTGGCAGCCGGCTTCATCATGGAAGTATACCACCCGGACTGGCTGGCTAACCCAGTCCTGGTTATAAAGAAGAACAACACATGGCGCATGTGCATCGACTACACCAACCTGAACAAGGCGTGCCCGAAGGATCCGTTCGCCTTGCCCCAGATCGATCAAGTCATCGACTACACCGCCGGCTGCGACCTCCTTTCATTTCTGGATGCCTACTCCGGCTACAACCAGATCCCGCTGAACCCGGCCGATCAAATCAAGATGGCGTTCATCACCCCATACGGGGCGTACTACTACACCAGCATGCCCTTTGGGCTGAAGAATGCCGGAGCCACCTACCAACGGTGCATGCAGAGGTGCCTGCATGACCAGATCGGCCGAAACGTCCACGCCTACTTGGACGACATCGTCATCAAGACGAAGGAATGGCGTACGCTCCTTGACGATCTCAAGGAGACATTCGCGAACCTACGCCGGTACCGGATGAAGCTCAACCCGGGCAAGTGCGTATTCGGCGTCCCAGCCGGCCAGCTCCTCGGTTTTCTCGTTTCGGAACAAGGAATCGAGGCCAACCCGGAGAAGATAGCCGCCATCGAGAGGATGGAACGGCCAACTGTCCTAAGGGACATACAGAAGTTCGCCAGCTGCCTGGCGTTACTCGGCCGGTTCGTCAGCCGGCTAGGCAAAAAGGCCCTCCCGCTATACGGCCTCATGAAGAAAACAGACAAGTTCAAGTGGACCCACGAGGCGGACGCCATGTTCCGCGACCTCAAGCGGACACTTGCGCAAGCACCGGTGCTTGCCCCACCGACTCCCAGAGAGCCCATGCTGCTCTACATTGCTGCCACCAACCGGGTCGTCAGCGCCGTCCTCGTCGTCGAGCGGCCAGAAGAAGGAAAGAGCAACCGGTCCAACAACCGGTATACTACCTGAGCGAGGTCCTCTCACAATCCAAGCAAAAATACCCCCACTACCAGAAGCTAGCGTACGGCGTATACTTCGCCGCCAAAAAGCTGCGCCACTACTTCCAGGAGCACCCCATCACAGTGGTGTGCACGGCTCCGCTTGGGGAGATCATCGGCAACAAGGACGCAACCGGCCGCGTCGCCAAGTGGTCCGTTGACCTAGCTGCGCACACGGTGCTCTACGAGCCGCGCACCGCCATTAAGTCCCAGGTCTTGGTGGATTTCCTCGTCGACTGGGCAGAGACACAATACCTACCTCCGGTTCCTGACTCCTCGTACTGGAGGCTACATTTTGATGGCTCCAAGATGCGCGGGGGCTTAGGAGCCGACATCGTCATCACCTCGCCCAAGGGCGACCGGCTGGAATATGCCCTGCAGATCCATTTCAAGGCCTCCAACAACGTGGCCGAGTACGAGGCACTCGTCCACGGCCTCAGGTTGGCCAAGGAGATGAGCATCCAATGCATATTGTGCTTCGTTGACTCCGATCTCATCATCCAGCAAACTTTCGGCAACTGGGACGCAAAGGACGCCAACATGGCCGCATACCGGTTCTTCATACAGCAGCTCTGCGCCTGCTTCGAGGGATGCGAGTTCCATCACGTGTCACGTGCACTAAACGAGACGGCTGACATGCTCGCCAAACTTGGCTCCACAAGGCAAGCGATACCACCCGGCGTCTCCCTCGAGCACCTCTACAAGCCATCCATCACTCCATCTCCGGACTCCGACTCCATCATCCTGCCGGCTGACCTAGCCGGACCAAAGGACCCGGGGGCTGCCGGATCGTTAGGAGCAGCCAGGCCATCAGGAGCAGCCGACACCGCAACTTCAGCCGGCTCCAAGATGCTACAGGCGGCCGTCCTCGTGCTGATCGACCTGCCGGACACTGCAGATCACCAGCTAGACCCGGGAGACAGGCAACCGGGCCCGGGGGCTGGTCAACCGGACCCGGGGGCTGGTCAGTCAGACCCGGGGGCTACCCAACCGGACCCGGGGGCTGGTCAGCCGGACCCGGGGGCTAGCCTGACAGAAGATACCCGCCTACAGCTGCTTCAGCATGATGCTTTCGCCAAGCACCTGACGCCCGCCTAGGCGCAGTCCAACCTCGACTTCCTCATCCAGGGCACGCTCCCAAAGGACGAAGTACATGCGCGTAAGATTCAGCGCCGCGTTAAGGCCTACACCATCATCAACAACCGCTTATACAAGTGGAGCGCATGCGGCATGTACTTGCGCTGCGTCGAGCCGGAGCTGGGACACCGGCTCCTCGAGGATATACACAAGGGCGAGTGTGGCCATCACGCGTCGACAAGGGCAACATGCTCCAAGGCCATCCGGTATGGCTTTTACTGGCTAACCATAACGGCCGACGCCGAACAGATGATCAAGGCCTGCAACGGCCGCCAGCGTTTCCGAACACGCAAGCACACGCCAAGTACGGCGCCCAGAACCATCCCCATCACCTGGCCCTTCGCCGTGTGGGGACTGGACATGGTGGGCCCGTTCAAGACTGCCCGTAGCGGCATGACCCACCTGCTGGTGGCGGTGGATAAGTTCACCAAGTGGATCGAGGCCAAGCCGATCAAGAAACTGGACGGCCACACCGTCATCACCTTCTTCTAGGACATCATCTACCGTTATGGCTACCCGCACAGCATCATCCCCGACAACGGCACGAACTTCGCCAAGGGCGTATTCACGCAATTCTGCGGGGACAAGGGGATCCGGCTGGATCTGACGTCTGTGGCCCACCCCCAGTCAAACGGCTAAGTGGAGAGGGCAAACGGCCTGATCTTGGCCGGCATCAAGCCCCGGCTGGTGGACCCGCTTGAGCAGGCAGCCGGCTGCTGGATCGAAGAGTTGCCATCCGTCCTATGGAGCCTGAGGACAGCGCCCAACCGGTCAACTGGCTACACACCTTTCTTCCTCGTCTACGGCGCGAAAGCCATCCCGCCGGCTGATATTCAGTTCGACTCGCCCCGAGTCATTCTGTACACGGAGGAAGATGCGAAGCAGGCAAACCAAGACGGTGTTGACCTGCTCGAGGAAGCGCGCGACTTGGCCTCGTCCAGGTCGGCCATATACCAGCAAGATCTCCGCCGGTATCATAGCCGGCGGATCCGCCCCCTCGCATTTCGCGAAGGCGACCTCGTGCTCTGGCTGATCCAGGACACCAAGGGCCTCCACAAGTTGTCCTCCCCATGGGAGGGCCCATTCATCATCAGCCGGGCGTTAAGCAACAATGCTTACTACATCATCGACATGCGCGAGCCGCAGAAGAATAAAGGGGACACCTCGTACGACGAGACGGAACGCCCATGGAACGTGAAGCTGCTATGCCCGTTCTACACCTAAGTGTAACACCCCTGTAAAGCCTAAGTTATCAATGAAATAGCTAGTGACCCCGAGCATGTCACTCGGGGGCTGCCCTTTGCACCACATGCTTGTCATTTTTTCACTGGCCACGCGTAGCCGGCTTATCGCTCGAAATTTGGTCGGATAAGTAACGTGCACGGCGCCAAAGGCTCACTCTGCGGATCCGGCTGCAGACCGCAACCCGGCAGTTCAGCCGGCCAGAGCACAAGCCGCAGGACCACACGCGAAAAAACGGCTAAGGAAAGAGAAACAACCGGCTACCCGGCAAAACCGCGTAATGCTCGCCTAGGTTTGGCTGTGCAATGCTCTGTAAATACGACCCCCGCTAGACGTTTCCCTCTTCAGTTCTGATTGCAGACCGCAACCCGGCTGACACGTTGGCAAGAGTAAGGACCAGACGGCGGGGAGCACACGTACAGCCTTATGCTAGCCGGACTAAAGCGAGCTACCGCCTAATCGAATAAAAATGGAAGTAAAAATGCCCAAAGATTTCTATTTTTCTTGGACTAACGATTTAACGAGATTTCTTAAGTTGTGCGATGCAATAGCTAGCCGGCTGCGGAAGTAGCCGGCCAACATCCTTTTTTCCGACGAATTAAAGGAGATTGGGCCCGCCTCCCCGCGGGAGCCGGCCCCAACCTCGGGGGCTACACCCGGTGGGTATACCAGAACGCTGCCACCAGGTACTCCGGAAAAAAGAAGGCAAACAAGGCAAACAAAAGAACAAGCGGGAGTGATAAGGAGACGAAGCTCCACGAAGTCATCACAAACTTAGCAGAACAAGATCCAAAAGTACATCACAACTACGCCCGGCATCCCGGGGATAAGAACGGCCAAGTTTCAACCATAACAACTGCGCCCGGCATCCCGGGGATCTACT
Organism: Puccinellia tenuiflora; assembly: GCA_012064385.1. NCBI lineage: Eukaryota > Viridiplantae > Streptophyta > Magnoliopsida > Poales > Poaceae > Puccinellia > Puccinellia tenuiflora. Next base: position 678,212 of record QRDG01000108.1, read on the forward strand.
CCACGCGCGTCTCGGGTGGGGGTGCGCCCACGTCCATGGCTTGCTCGGATACTTCGGTGGTCGCAGCCGGCTGCTCCGAGCCACCTGTCTCCACCTCCGCGCCGCCCGTCTCCGGCTCCTCTGCGCCACCTTCCTTCGGCTCCGGCTCCTGGGGGAAGAAGGCGTTGATATCACCGTAGCCGCCCAGCCGGCTCGCAGCAAGGCGCACGCCCGGCAGCACGCGAAGTGTCTCGAAGCTTGTCCCCTCGCGAAACCCGTCGGACATGCACTTGAGGCTGGCCTCGTCGAAGCCCCGGGCGAACCAAGACATCGCCATGGTGAGCGCCATCTCGGCGCCGGAACAAGCCGCCGACTCCCTCAACCGGTCGACGGTGTCGGGCACCTCTTGGAGGCGCTCGGCCAATTCTGCCATGGCCTCCGGTGGGTCTTCGGAGTCCCAGGTGAATGCGAACACGGCCTCGCCCGCCTCCCTCAAGGCTTTCGCCTCCTCGCCCAGCAGTGCAACCCGGTCCTCGGCGGTTGCCTCCCAGCCGATCATCGCCTCGGAGTCCGGAGCCACGCCCAATTCACGGGCGCGGTTGCGCCGGAGGATGTCATCGACAACCTAGCCAAATCACAAAGCCAAGTCAAAAGGTTTACCTATCGCGGCCGCGCTAACCAAGTCGAGCTCCTCCCTCAGGCGGCCCACCTCTGTTGCCCGTGAGAACTTATCACTAGAGAGAGAGAGAGCGGGGGGAGTGTGTGCCAAAGAAAAGGTTTGCCTCAATTTTCCCTTTTTCCATTCATAGAGTATTTATAGGGTGAACACTATTCCTACAAATATCTGGCTAGATATTTCCAACCAGCGTGGCGAACCTATCCAAACAGGGACAGGTGTCACACCACTATGCGCGGGCCACACAGGTATCCAGGACACCTGTGCTTCTAGAACCTTCTAGCAGATTCCAGACCGCCAACACCCGCGCTAACGTGTCCACGAGCCGGAGTCGACAAGCCAACTCCATCACTCGACACTTCCACGAGCCGGAGTCGACAGGCCAACTCCGTCACTCGACACTTCCTCGGGTAGGAGTCGAGAGTTCGACTCCACGTACCCGGAAACTAGTGTACCTGCCGGACTCGAAGACATTTCGAGTCCCGGTTACTACTACTACTGCTGTCGAGTCAGAACAGACTCCGACTCGACGATTCGACTCGACTCGAGACACTCCCCGAGTCGGTACAAAACTTCGACTCCTCGGACCCGACAGACTATCGAGTCCTTGGAGCCGCCCTAGAACACAAGCCTATTCCAACAATCACTCCCTAGGCTTGAGTTCCGGCGACACCTCCACCATGCCGATCCTTGAGCACAGCTCCGCCAGGCGGACTCGTCCAAGTGGCTTGGTCAGCATGTCCGCGAGTTGATGTTCGGTGGGTACGAACTCCAACTCGATCTTCTTCGCCTCCACGCAGTCTCGAATGAAGTGGTACTTCAACTCGATATGTTTTGAGCGCTCGTGGAAGACGGGATTCTTGGCGAGTGCGATTGCCGACTTGTTGTCGACCTTGAGCACCACCTGCTCAGCTTCGTCGGCACTGAACGCGGCCAGCAGCCGAGAGAGTCAGATCCCCTGGCAAGCAGCCGTGGCAGCAGCCACGTACTCGGACTCGCAGCTCGAGAGAGCGACGACCGATTGCTTCTGGGACTGCCAGGTCACTGGGCTGCTCCCCAGAAAGAACAGCGTGCCAGACGTACTCTTGCGCGAGTCGACGTCTCCACCCAAGTCGCTGTCGCTGTAGCCGACGAGGCGTGGTGCACCTGTACCTTTATCATACCTACATCCGAGTCGAGGCGACCCGGCGATGTAGCGTAGGATGTGCTTCACAGCCGCCAAATGCTCTTGAGTTGGCGCCACCATGAAGCGAGACACGAACCCGACTGCGAAAGTTAGATCCGGTCGAGTGTGCACCAAGTACCGGAGGCTCCCGACGATGCTCCGGTACTCAGTCGCATCCGTCGGTGGAGTCGTGCTGGTCTTGGACAGCTTGAAGCGCGGCTCCATGGGCACCTGGCAGGGGTTGGACCCGGCCATCCCTGCCTTCTTGTTGGAGATATGCCCAAGAGGCAATAATAATGATTGTTGTTTATCATATTTCTCCATTCATGATATGTTTAATTCCATGCTAGAATTGTATTAACCGGAAACAAATACATGTGTGGAATATAAACGGTAATGTGTCCCTAGTCTTTCCTCTTGTAACTAGTTCGTTTGATTAAGTGATGGTTAGATGTTTCCTAACCATGGATTTATGAATCACTTGATAAACGAAGTTTGTATCATGGGAGATGATATAATGGACAAGACTCAAATTAAATATATGTTAAATATAGTTTCCTTAGACCATGAGATTATGTCACTCCCGCTTATCGGAGGAGTGCTTTGTGGACATCAAACGTCACTTCGTAACTGGGTGATTATAAAGGTGGCTTTCAGGTTCTCCGATGATAGGTTGTTGGGTGGCATGTTTTAAGACTGGGATTTGTTCGTCCAACAGTTGGATAGATATCTCTGGGCCCTCTCGGTAGTATAGCATCCAAACGCTTGCAAGCATATGACTAAGTGGCTAGTCATAAGGGATCCTATTCTATGGGAATGAGTAAAGAGAACTTGTCGGTAACGAGATTAATCAGATATGGAGATATCGGTGGATTGAATCTCGGACAAGTAATATATCGTGAAACAAAAGGAATCGTATATGGATTAATTGAATCCCGGACATTGTGGTTCGACTAGTAAAGTACTTCGTCGAATATGTAGGAATTAATATGGGCATCCCAGTCCCGCTATTAATATGACATATTCGCGAACCCGCAGAGTCACACACTTAACGTTCGATGTAGTTAGGGTTCGAGATAAATGATGGTGAGAACGAATATTGATTCGGAGTCCCGGATAGGATCCCGGACGTCACGAGGAGTTCCGGAGTGGTCCGGAGAATAAGATTCATATAAGGAAAGTAGTTTCCGGAGGTTCGGGAATTTATCGGTAAAGTACCGGAAAGTTCTAGAAGGGTCTAGAAGTGGGGCCCATAGGAGTATGGGGCCCACAAGGCATGAAGGGGTAGTGGGCTGGCCTATTGGGCCAGCCGCACCACACCCTCAAAGGCCCATGCGGGCCAAGCTTCTAGAAGGGGCGGGGGGCGGCCTAAACCCTAAGGGGTTGCTTGGGGGGCAAGCCTCCCCCCTTGCGCCGGCCCTAGATGGAGGGGTGGGGCGCAGCCCTCCTGCCCCCTATATAAGGAGGGATAGAGGAGGGGGTGCGGCACCCCAAGGACCACCCCATTGGTGCCCTAGCCGCACCCCTCTCCCTCCTAGCCGCCGCCCCCTCCACCTCCTCTCTCCCCGATAGCCGCTTGGCGAAGCCCTGTCGGAATTCCACCATACACACCACGCCACCGTCGTCGTGCTGCCGATCTCGCGAACCTCTCCACCACCTCTTGCGGGATCAAGAACGTGGAGTCTTCATCGAGCTGTACGTGTGGATCTCTCGGAGGCGTTGCTCGTGCGGCGCTTGGATAATACATCTCCTCGCGACTAGACGAGTCTAGTTGCGGGGATCGACTAGCCAACCCCTGCCTCGACAAAACACTCACGGTTTTCTTCGAGGGTGAGATTCGATCTCCTTCTTGCTACCAACCTCTCGTAGATCGGATCTAGATGTTGGGTTTATTCCGCTATCTTTGCGTAGGAAATTTTTTGTTTTCTATGCTGCGACCCTTCACTTCTCCAGCAGCTTCTGGGCATAGGCCGCTTGCGAGATGTCGATCCCGCTCGGCCCTTGTCGGACCTCAATGCCGAGGTAGTAGCTCAGCAGCCCGAGGTCGGACATCTGGAACAGACTCTGCATCTCCAGCTTGAACTCGTCGATGTCGCTGGAGTCGGAGCCCGTGATCACCAGGTCGTCGACGTAGACTCCGACGAGGAGTCGAGTCGACGTTGCGCCCCGCGCGTACATGCCATGCTCCGACTCGCACCTGGTGAAGTCGATCTTGACGAGGCATGCGTCGAGCTTGGTGTTCCATGCCCTTGGTGCCTGCTTGAGGCCGTAGAGCGCCTTGTCGAGTCGGAGCACCAAGTGCTCCTTCCCCTTTGCAGCGAAGCCGGCTGGCTGCTGCACGTACACATCTTCCTCCAACTCGCCGTTGAGGAAGGCTGACTTGACGTCCATGTGGTGGACGTCCCAACCCGAATCTGCGGCTACCGCCAGCAGGAGTCGGATTGACTCGAGTCGGGCCACGGGAGCGAAGACCTCGTTGTAGTCGACCCTGTACCGCTGCACATAGCCCTTCGCCACCAGGCGAGCTTTGTGCTTAAGGACCACGCCGTGTGCATCCTTCTTCACCTTGTAGACCCACTTCAGGCCGATCGCGCGGTGACCTGGTGGTAAGGTGGCGAGCCGCCAAGTCGAGTTGGACTCAATGGCCTCGAGCTCCTCCTGCATCGCACGCCTCCAGCTAGCGTCCGACTTGGCCTCATCGAACGAGCCAGGCTGTTCGGAGGCGAGGAAGTGGAGCTCCTCGTCCGGCTCCTGAGCCGGACCCGCATCGAGCACGTTCTGCAGAGTGCGGAACCGGTGCTCGAGCTCGGTGTCGTCTTCTCCATCAAGCATACTTGCATACCTTGATGGTGGCGTGACGAACTCGACGCCTGTGACAGCCGGAGTCGAAGACTCGGCTGTCGAGTACCCCGGTGTTGTTGGAGAACCAGCTGGGGGGGGGGGGACTCACTCCCGGCTCCTGGAGTCGGGGAAGTCGGACCCGGAGAAGGCGGCGAGTCGGGTCCAGGACCCGCACTCCCGTCCCCTGGAGTCGGCTGCGGCTCGAACACCATGTGCTCGACCGTGAAGGTGTCGGCTCCAAACGTGTTCACCGGAAAGTCCAGCGAACTCCAGTCCCAACGCGCGTTCTCGTCGAACACCACGTCGCGGGTGATGGCGACTCGGCCTGTAGCCGGGTCATAGGCCCGATAACCCTTCGTGCCGGGTTCGTACCCCACGAAGATCATCGGCCTGCTGCGATCGTCGAGCTTCTTCAGCCCGGGTCGCATCTCTCTGACATGCGCCATGCACCCGAACGTGCGCATGTAGTGCACATCCGGCTTGCAGCCATGCCAGGACTCGAACGGCGTCATGCCGTCCACGCTCTTGGTGGGCGACCTGTTCAAGATGAACACGGCCATCGACACCGCCTCACCCCAGAACTCATCGGGGACTCTCTTGGCCTTCAGCAGACTGCGGGCCATGCCCACAATCGTCTGGTTGCGTCGCTCCACGACTCCGTTCTGCTACAGGGAGTAAGGAGCCATCAGGTGACGCTCTACTCCGAGCTCCGCGCAGTATGCCGTGAAGGAGCCGAAGGTGAACTCGCCTCCGCGATCCGTCCTCAGCGTGTGCAGCTTGCAGCTGGACTCCGACTCGGCTCCCACCTGGATTCGAATGATGGCGGCTGCGGCCTCGTCCTTCGTCGCAAGAAGGGCGAGCCACATGTACCGCGTCAGGTCGTCGACAAGCAAGAGGAAGTACCTCTTGCCGCTTGGAGTCGCCGGGGAGACCGGCCCGCAAAGGTCGCCATGGACCAGCTCGAGTCGCTCCTTCGCCCAGAACTTCGCCTGCTTGGAGAAGGAGGCTCGCCGCTGCTTCCCTGCTAGGCAGGCGTCGCAGAGCTGATTCACGTGCTCCACTAGAGGGAGTCCACGCACCATGCCGCCTTTCGCGAGTCGGCGCAGGCTGTCGAAGTTGAGGTGCCCGAACCTTGCATGCCAAGTCCAGGCCGAGTCGGCACCTGCGTGCACTGCCAAGCACACAGGCTGGGCGACTCGCACTGTCAGCTTGTACATTCGGTTCGGTTCCCGCCTGACCTTCGCCAGGAGCTTCCGCTCCCTATCACGCACTCGGAGGAGCCCGTCCTTGATCAGCACCTGGCAGCCATTCTCGTCGAACTGGCCCAGGCTGATGATCTGCGTGTTCAACCGGGGTATGTAGTACACCCCGGTGACGGCCCGGTGCTCGCCTGACTTGCAGTCGAACAGCACCGTCCCTTGCCCGCAGATGTCGACTCGCGAGCCGTCGCCGAACTTGACGGTTCCGATGATGCTGGTGTTGAGTTCCGCGAACGCGGCGCGGTCACCAGTCATGTGATTGGTGGCGCCCGAGTCGAGGTACCAGACGCCCTCCTTGGCGTCCCCTCCTTGCGCCAGGTTGACCTGCGCCTTCTCCTCCAGCAGGAAGAGGGTCGACTCCTTGCGAGTCGACATGGCTGACTCCTCCCGAGTCCCCTTCTTCGACTCCTCCTGAGCCGACATGTCCCACTTCTCGACCCAATGGATTCGCGAGTGCTCCTTCGGAGGAGTCGACACTCCCTCTGACTCCGCCACCGGTCGAGTCCGTGACTCTGCCACCGGTCGAGACGAGGGTGCTGCCTCCGATGCGCCCGACTCCACCTGAGTCGACGCTGGGAGTTGCGGAGCCGACGCAATGGTGCACGCCTGCATCATGAGCAGCGCGTCGTCGTTGTCGCCTCCGCCGCGCACGAGGTGGGCCTCGCCCTGCTCGCGCTTCTTCTTGCGGCAGTCTCGCGCCCAGTGGCCGACGACTCCGCAGTACCTGCACGTGTCTTTCGACGTGCCAGGGTTCCCAGCTCCACGAGCTGAGTTTCCTCTACCGCGACCGCGCGGCTTGCCGCCGCCGCGTCCGGTATGGCTGGAGGATCCACCTCCATCTTGCAGGCGCATCCGACAGAACCACTCCTCCTCCGTGAGGAGTAGTTTCCCAGCCTGCTTGGCCTCCGGCTTCTCCGCCTCATGTCGCTCCTCAGCCGTTTTGAGGCGGCCGATGAGCTCCTCCATGGGGAGCTTGTCGAGGTCGAGCAGGGTCTCGATTGAGCATGCCATCTGCGAGAACCTCGTGGGAACGACCGAGAGAAACTTACGGATAGTGTCCGGCTCGGTGATGGTGACGCCGAGCACCCCAAGCTGCGACACGAGTGACGACAGCCGCATGGCGAAGTCGTCGATGTTCTCGCTGTCACCGAACTTGATGGCCTCGTACTGCTTCTTGAGCGCCGTCGCCTTCGCCTCCCGGACACGGGTGTCTCCGACCCGCATCGTCTTAATCGCCTCCCACGCCTCCTTGGCCATCTTCTTCGACGCCAGTGTGGAGATCATCTCCGGCGGAACGGCGAGCAGCATGTACTCAAGTGCTGCCCGGTCCGTCTCGCGCTCCTCCGTGCCATCATGCACGGCGGACCAAGCACGGCGTGCCTCAAGCTTCACTTGCATGAGCAGCGCCCAGTCCGCGTAGTTTGACCGCGTAAGCAGCGGCCACGAACTACCGGCCTCCCGCACAACACGCTGGACTGCCAGCGTGCTCGCGGCCTCCTTCACCTCTGCCGGCACGAGCGCCTTTCCGTCGCCCATCTCCGGTGAGATCTCTCAAGAACTCAGGCTCTGATACCAATTGTTGCCCGTGAGAACTTATCACTAGAGAGAGAGAGAGAGGGGAGTGTGTGCCAAAGAAAAGGTTTGCCTCAATTTTCCCTTTTTCCATTCATGGAGTATTTATAGGGTAAACACTATTCCTACAAATATCTGGCTAGATATTTCCAACCAGCGTGGCGAACCTATCCACACAGGGACAGGTGTCACACCACTACGCGCGGGCCACACAGGTGTCCAGGACACCTGTGCTTCTAGAACCTTCTAGCAGATTCCAGACCGCCAACACCCGCGCTGACGTGTCCACGAGCCGGAGTTGACAAGCCAACTCCGTCACTCGACACTTCCACGAGCCGGAGTTGACAGGCCAACTCCGTCACTCGACACTTCCTCGGGTAGGAGTCGAGAGTTCGACTCCACGTACCCGGAAACTAGTGTACCTGCCGGACTCGAAGACATTTCGAGTCCCGGTTACTACTACTACTGTCGAGTCAGAACAGACTCCGACTCGACGATTCGACTCGACTCGAGACACTCCCCGAGTCGGTACACTGGCTCGGGTCCCTTGGACCCGCCAATACTTTGACTCCTCGGACCCGATAGACTATCGAGTCCTTGGAGCCGTCCTAGAACACAAGCCTATTCCAACAACCTCCTCCTCCTTGGCCTTCCGCGTCGTCTCCAACTCGGCCTCGAGGAGCTGGAAGGCTTCCCGCTGACTGCGGAGGGCGGTCGCATGGCTGTCCGCCATGGTCTTCATCTCGGCCGCCAGCCGCTCGGCCTCCGCCTTGTGCCCATCCGACTGCTCAGCCCGGCGACGGAGATCGAAGGTGGCCTCGGCGTGGAGCCTGTCCCGCCCGTCTAGTTTCTGCGCCAACTGGGAAGCGGGCATCATGTTCTTCGCCGCCTCCCTGAGATCCGTGATCTCCTCTACCACGCGGCAAGAAGCGCTAATGAGCAGCCGGCCACGACATCACAAGCACCCGGGCTGGGAAAAGGAAATACTTACTGAGCATCTTGTCGGCAGCCGTCTTCACCACCGCCTGCCACCGAGCCTCGTTCTTGGCGGCATCCTGCGAGAAAAGAAGAAAAAGGATCAATGGCCCGCCTGGTCGCCACAATCCTCGTGGGAAGCTCAAAAACGATCCTCACATCCATCAGCTCGTTCACCACCGAGCACACCTCGACAGCGAGCTCCGCATTCCTCTGCACCACCACGCATGCCTCGACGATGGCCAGCAGGTCTTTTCGCAGCGACTGCCCGGCCTTGAGTGCCTTGATGGGCTGCCGGATGGTCCCTGCCAGCCGGTTCGCGGCCGGTGAGGCAGCCGGAGCAGCCGGGGCCATGGGGCGAGGAGCCGCCACCATCGACCCAGCCGGGCTAGAGGCGGACGCAGGCGGATACGCCCCAGGCGGGGGCATCGTACCTGCGGCCGGTGGGTTGGAGCCGGAGGACACCATGAAGGACGGCGGCATCCCCAAGCCCTGATACGGCGCGACGGCAGGGGGAGGCCTTGGCAGCACCACCAAGGCGGTGCTGGTCCGGCCAACCACCTCCGGCTGGGGCGCGGCAACCGGTGGGGTCCCGGCCGGGAAGCTTTGTCCGGCTCCAAGGCCGCCTGAGGCGTCGGCGGTACTCACAACCGCCGCATCAGCCGGGACTTGGGAGGCATCCGGCTCCCGCCCGGTTCCCGGGTTCTCCCTGCAAAAGGAAATGAGTAAGAGAAGAAGAACCCACAACCACCAAGGAGAGAAATACAATACTTACCCGGCCACGGTCGGGGGAGGCGCCATCCTTCGCGTTCGTCGCTGCGCCCCAGCCGGGGGATTCCCGCTTTGTCCTCGCTTCGCTGCCGGCTCCACCTCCTCGGTAGGCCGGCTGGACGATCCGAAGAGTGGCGCCGCTTGGTCGGCGCTACGGATGAGGCCAACGAATCTACGTCAGAGTTGTCATCGTCAACATGTATAACCTCATCGTCCGGGCCGGGAAGCTTACCCTCGGGAGCCAGACAGCGATCGTCTCCGGATTCTTCTTCGTCGCCGGCGGCACCTGCTGCCGGCTACGCCAGGACAACCGGCTCGGGCAGGTCGGCCTCGAAGTCCAGGCCGTTGGGGCCGTCTTCGATATCCTGGATGGTAAAGAGCTGGACAAACCGGCAAGGATCAAGCCAAGCACGCCGAGAAGGAAGGCCTATGAAAGAAGAAGGCGATAACTTACCCGGGGTGGGGGTTCTGCCGAGTATATGGAGGCACGCCGTACTGCTACAGCTCGGTCACCACTTCCTTGGGCGCGATGAGGTGCATCCAAGTCTGCAGTGTCTCCCAGTCGGTATCCTCTCGCGACTGCCGGTTGGGATCGTGAGGTCCAGACGTGAAGCACATCTTGTGTGAGCGTTGCTTCAGCGGCATCAGCCGGCACTGCATTCAGCTCATCATGATGTCCCGGGAATTAGAGGCCGGAGTTCGCCAACTCCCTCACCCGGGCCAGGAGACGATCTCCCACGCCGCGTCCCCATAATTCCGGGCCGTCCAGTTATTCTGGGAGGTGGGCGCCGTGTTGGTGAAAGGGGCAAGACCGGTTCGATCGGCTCCCGCCAGGTACTCGACGTAAAAATATGACTGTTGCCACATCTTTGCCGAGTCCACCAAGATCAGCCGGGGGAGTCCTGTTCCTCCCCGGGCCACAATGATGGCGCAGCCGCACTTCACCAGCGGCCCTTGCGCCACCTCCGTGCCGCCCTTCAGAAAGAACAACCGGGTGAAGAGCTCGAGGTTCGGCTAGACGCCGACGTAGTTCTCGCAGAGGCTCGCAAAATACACCAAGTATGTCATGGAGTTCGACCCCAAATGGTGGAGCTGGAGGCCGTAGTACGTGAGGAAGTTGACGAGGAAGGCGCTTACCCGCAGCGCGAGGCCGCGGTCGACATGCGAAGTGAAGAGCAGCCGCTCGTTCGGCCGCGGCTACGGAACAACCTCGAACGGCGGCGGCACCCGCACGATGGTGCGAACGGCCGCCGGCACCTCCACATCGGCAGGACAGGGGGAGTCGATGATCGCCACCGAGCCTACCAGCCCGAAGTAGCCACCGCGGCGGAAGTACCGCAGGTCGCCCTTCTCCACGGCGGAACCAGCCCACGAGCCCTTCTTCGGCGCGTCCGCCGCGGCAGCGGCGCTCTTCTTCGGGCCCATCAGGCTGGCGGCGGCGGGTCTACGGTCGCGGAGCCGCGCGCGAGTCGTGCGAACCGTCCTCCCGCCGCATCAAGATTGGATGGCCTGCGCGGAAGCAAGAACGGCGGAGGCATAGCGGAGAAGAAAGATCGGAGGAGACGAGACGAAGGCCCCTCCGCCCATACTTATAGCAGGGGCGGAGTAATGGGCACGCAACGCACGGCGAAACCGCAGCCCACGATCCTCCCATGTGGCGCACGAACCGAAACGTCGCGGGTAGTGCGCCGCAGCGGATCCAGTAACGGCTCGTGTGGCCACACAAGATCCTGTGCGCGAGAACCGAAGCGGCGACATCGACTTGACTGCGGTCGCAGGGCCACGTGACGCGGCGCTCGTCATCAGAAAGCTCACCCGGGGTAGACCATTGCGTCATCTCTGACCAGTTGCGCGGAGTGCCCGAGGCATTACGCGCCCAACCGGCCAGAGAAGCCGGCACGCTCGGTGGAAACAGATCGAAGCCTCATGCCCGACCAACCGGCCGTGAAGCTCCCACCTGTTCAGGGGCTGGTGTCGGGGGGATGATCTCCGGGTGACCCAAGGAGCCGGAAAGAAGAACCGGCATGCACTGTATCGGCTCGTCATGCCGGAGCAAGATCAAACACCGCCTGTGGTCCTCCATCGACCACCGGCTGGTGCGCCGAGCTGGCTGCCAAGGCCCACCCGGGCAGGATCGCGCCCCGGGTGGCACGAAGAGGAACCGGTGGAAGAACTCGGCCGGGTGGATAAAAGATCAGGGCGACAAGGAAGTATGGGCGCCGCACCTACCCCGTAGGCTTACGGGGCATACAGTGCCCCTACGACGTCGCGTACGCCCACTTGTCGCCTGCCAGGGTGCAGGCTCGGCGACTTTGGGTACCCGCGTATGGGCTCGGCACTGTGGCCATCCCTCTGCGGTGTACGGCGCCCGGATGCCGCGGGAGGAAGGACACGGAGGCCTTGTCCGCAGAATCTAGTCGGTCGGCCATACGTCAGCCGGCCCCGCTTGTAAGCCGGCCAGCCAGCCCCTATATAAGGCCGGCCCGGTGCCCTGAGGAAGGGCAGAGACTCTTTCTTCCCCAGAAACCCTAGATTCATCGTTCACCCACATAGCTCAAGGAGCATCGTTGTAACCGTGTGATCACCATAGTAGAGCAAAGCAGGAGTAAGGGTTTCACCTCACCGCGAGGGCCCTGAACCTAGGTACATCGTGTGTCTTCACGCTTGGTGCCCAATCCCGGGCGAACGCCATCGCTAGCTAGCCTGTCCCCTCTTTAAACACCACTGGTCACTCCATGGTTCTGCCGTGTACGATACCACGACAGCGAGCTACCAAAACTCCGAGATAGCAACAAGGACCCGAAAGCTTCCAAAGCCCCGAGACAACAACGACCGTCTAGGGCACTTCAAGTACCCAAGAGGAACAAGCTCTAGGGCACTCCAAGTACCCAAGAGTAATAAGCTTCTCAACTTCAACTTCCACGTATCACCGTGGAGAACTCAAACCGATGCAACCGATGCAATGGCAAGAACACAAGAAGTGCTCAAAATCCCTCACTCTCAAATCCCACCAAAGCAACTAATGCTATTGGGGGGAGAAGAGAGGAAGAACTCAACAAATGAATCCACAAGATCTAGATGCAAGTGCTTCCCCTCACTAAGAGGAGAGATGGATTGATGGAATAATAGATCTAGATCTCCTCTCTCTTTTCCCTTCAATTGGAGGCAAGAATCATGGAGGAATAGAGAGAAAGCAAGCTCCAAAAGGTCAACAATGGTGGGGGAAAACTTGCTTGAGAGGTGGGGAACCAATGGGGAAGAAGACCCCTTAAATAGGCCCCCAAAATCAGCCCGTTGGGGGCATTCTGCGCATCCCGGGCCTGGGGGGCCGGCCAGGCCGGCTTCTCTGCGCGCAGGCCGGCCACCTAACAGAACGGGTCGGCCTAGGGGGCCCCGAGGCCGGCCTCAGCCCGGCCAGGCCGGCCACCCTGTTTCTAGAAAAACTCCTACACTAAAAACGTGATATCTTTTGCCTCCGGACTTCGTTTTCGATGATCTTGGGCTCGTTAAACTCGCAACGATGAGCACTATAAGATCATGCAGAGAAACATCATAGTCCATAATTGGAGGATAAATCTAAATGACGAAAGGTTTGACCTATCTATAAAAGAGCAACCGGTAAAACCTCCAATATCAAAAATGCAATAAGTTTTTTATGCGAGATCCGTTTTTGATGAACTTGAGCTTGTCTTGAAGCACATGACAAGCTCTAAAACCACACATGGAGAAAACACAAATAAGAACCAAGAAAGATGGTGCCAAGAATGCAAAGGTTTGAGCTCTCTCTGAATGATACGATTATGTTGCTAATATGAGAGCCCCTCTTGATAGTACGGTTATCTATCCTATAACCCGGTCTCCCAACTAATGCTATGAGACCGGTAAAATAGAAAACCTATCAAGATTATACCTTTTCCTTGAGAATTCCACTTGAGCTTAGATGATGAAGATCTTGACCGCCTCAAGATGGAACATCTTTCTTGATTTCGCTCCGCTCGGTGAAGACACGTAGATTGCTCCCCCATATGCCACTACGGGAGAGGCTCTCTTAAGTCCATCTTCACTTGGCCATAATCTCCAAAAGGGTGGCAAGCTCCAATTATGTGATCTCTTCGAGATGATCCTCTTGGATTTGCACTTCTCAACTTTGATGACAATGACCACTTGACGTCATCCACCATGGGCTATATGAAATCTTCCTTTTGATGCAAGCCCATGAAAAGATACCCAACCCCACATAGATATACCACACACACACATACCATGGGTTAGTTCACACAAAGCTATATGCACAATTACTTACCATACCATGATCCCACATGGTACATCTTCTAGCTTTATTAGTTGATCAACTTTAATCATCTCTTAACACTTTGCCTTGATCAACCTTGTATCTTTTCTTATCTCTTAATTATAATGATGTCTTGAAGGTAAACATGAATGTTCACACAATATTCTTCTTGAGGACATACTTGCAATATGCTCAACTCTCTCATGACCAAACAACGGATATTCACATGAATAGCACCTTGGTCATCACTTGATCATCTTGAATCCAACACATGGACATCAAGCATTGACTATGGACAAGCTCTACAAGTATAACTCAAAGCAAATATTAGTCCATAGAGATTGTCATCAATTACCAAAACAGCACATGGGGCACCATGCTCTTTCAATCTCCCCCATTTTGGTAATTGATGACAATACCTTTTACGAGGGTTTATATAATGAATTTGAGCAACCATGCAAAGAAACAAGCAAGGATGCATGAGCATGAAAGGCAAATGCTTAAGAACAAAACCAAAGCATAAAACCAAATTCCCTTAAACCCTCTAAACTTTCTCCCCCATTGGCATCCATTTCCAAATGGGATCATAGAAAATTTAGATGGCCAATATAGTAAGGGTTCCTCCGTAGGATGTGCATTTCTCATAATATGAGTGGAATCAACTACACTTATCCAATGATGAATAATGGAAGGAAATCAAAATATATTGAGGATCCAAAGATTGCAAATAAGATGTTATAAAAATCTTTAATATTCTCCAAAGAGAAGCAAGCAATCAAAAAGACCCGACAAACCAAATGAAAAAATATATTATGGTTTGAGGAAATGAGAGTTTTTTTACATAAAAATAGAGGAGCTCCCCAATATTTGTGCATGATTTAGAATAATTGCATTTTCAATGCGAAGTACACAAAAATGGAATCCTAGCTCCCCCAATATCATTCAAAACACAAAGAAAGTGCAAGTGATCATAAAACAAAACAAGGCATAACACTTGGAATAAAATGGTGGTTGAGCAACAAGAGAATATACCAATAAAGGATGTGACTTAAGACGAGGCTCAACCTAACATATATGTGTGTGAGACAAGGCAAGGCATGAGATAAAGACTAATAACATGATGAACATTTAAGCATCATCATAGTCTTAATATAGTGATGGGCATAGAGCCAAGAGTGTCTTTTCCACACACAAGAAAAAGTTTTCAAACTACATGAAGATAGCTAGGGTCACAAGCTCAATAATGTGTAAATAAAGAAGCAAAGCTTATGACACCATCATGGCAATATAAGTTAACATGCTCACCAAGGCAAGCATGAGGGTGAAAAAATATTCAATAAATATGAGTGCAAAATAGGTTTTTGGAAATGTGGCAAGCACTCATAAGGCAAATTCTTTTCAGAGCCACCAAAAGGTAAATAGGACTAAAAGGATGGACACCGAACCATTAGGATATCAATAAGACATGTAACTCTTCTCATGTATATAAGTTTCTAATTAGACAACAATCATAAAGATATACATTCAAAAAGAAACATGTACACACAAAATAGTTACAAAGAGAAAGAACAAGATATCCAAAAGTAAGACATAAATACGAAAATAAGATCTTTTCTTGAAAGCATAGCACATAGCTTAAATTTATCTCAAAGGATATAAATGAACTTCCAACACAAACACATCAAAGACATCACAAACATCAATAAGGGAAAAATAGATAGTTGGGATGCATTGAGAAAAGCAACAAGTATCACAAAGATTAAATATGTTTCATGCCATGATACAACCTACAAAAGGTTGAAATGTTAGAGTATATGCATGAGGTAGATACTTGTTACCGAGGTAGCATTGGTGATGTTGTAGTAGTTAAGAATTCATCCATCATCATAGCTTGTCTCCAATAAGCATGTGGTGATAACACCTTCTTTGAGAATGAGGCAAGCACCCAATGCATCTCAAATGTAGCTAAAACATATTTAAGTATAAAATGGTCCCCAAACTCACTGGGTCCAAAGTAGTTAGACAAAACTACAATACATGGAAAAACTCCACATGAATATGTGCATATAGATATGAAATTGAATTTCATGCACATCTTAGAAGATTTAGGAATTGATGGAGATTATCATTAGTAAGTATGCATGCTAACACTTTCAAGAACCAAAGGCGATGTAATTTGGACAAAACAACAAGTATACCAAGAGATGCACACAAAGGTGTGACGCGACATAAAGGTTGTCCAAATTATATCAAAGATCCAAATCAACACATGAAAGGAGATACCAATTGGAACCAAACCAAATCAACTCATGGTCGATAAGATGCCAATTGGAAAATATACCAAGTGAAAATAAAATAACAAAGAAATCATTATCACTTGAGGGATACCAAATGAAAGATGCATCAAAGAGTAAAATATTGAAATCCCAAAAGACATCAAATGAAATATGTCAAATTCCAAGAGATGTTAATTGAAGCAATTATCTATGAATGAGATATCAACTCCAATTAATACCAACTAGTCATCAACCCGTGCGCCTGCACGGGCTAGATATTTTGTGATAAATCTTAGCTTAAAATTAACTTACCAAGCATATGCATGATGCGAAGAACATTGCATTGAAATATAAGAGGATTTTAGTCCAACTATTACTTCTCCGGACATTTAGTATTCACATTGATAATCCATTGGGCATATAAAATTATTAATTTCTTCAATTAATTTATTTTATCCTAATCAGGTGGTTTTCTTCTTACCTTTTATCTGTGGTATCTCATATTAGTAGGCCTCACCATGATAACTGGATTCTAATTTTTCCAACCCAATAGCAATAACTTCAAAATATGATAGGAATCAACCAACCCCGGACAAATACATATTCCCTAACGATATATATTATATGATAATATTGTGGCATACAAAAGTAACATGTAAACATCATTTCGCACCAACTTGTAGTAGCCACAGTATATCCCATTTTTCCAATAATGAAAGGTTTCTTCATGAAGGCCTCCTTCCATTCTCAACAGAGTTGGGATTGAACACTGTAGAATGTATATAAATAGTATCAACTACCAACGTTCTACAGTGTCATGTTTCATCCCTCCAGGTAGAAAAATTGGATTAAAATTCAATGGTAGTTTTCATGCTACAACTGATTAATGGAGTTTCCTACTTCCAAGATGATTAGTGGTTTGTACTCTTAAGTTTTAACAAAAATAGAACTGAAAAACCATTTGTAAGGAATAGCTTAAATTTTGAAGGTACGGTAGGAAAATAGTAGGGCATGAAGCATCTACCAAAGGAGAATATCAACATCGTGGTTTCCACAGCTTTTCCCGGAAGGGTAAAAAGGTAGAGACATGAAGCAACAGTTTTGCATAAGCCACATGATCCTACAATAGTAGTAAAAATCAATAAAAGTTAAGGATTGGGCCTATAGTTACGAAGAGTGCCAAGGCCTAAACATACCAAAGCAAGCAAGATAAGAACTGAAATGGGGAGAAGTTCAATATGACTGCATATACAAATTTGACCTAAAGCAGGGAATAGTTACCTTCATTAACTGACAACCCAACATCTTCAAGCTCGAACTTTTTTACTACTTATTAGTTTTCATCGCCAAAAAAAAACTTTCATTTAGTAGTAGCTGTTGAGTTCCTCTTGCTTACATGGGAATTAGATAAACTAACATCCATTTTGGATGCATGGTCTACAAAAAAATCATATTTAGCTCTCAAAGTCAGAAGTAGTTGTAACTTGTACCAAACCAATCACAGTACACAAAAAAGTACATTTTTCAATTAATATTTAAGGCTTAGGTATTGTTACGTACGCATCTACTTTGCACTTTGCAGCATAAAAAATCTGATGGCAATCGTTGTTTCCACAGCTTTTCTCGGAAGGGTAAAAAGGTAGAGACGTGAAGCAACAGTTTTGCATAAGCCACATGATCATGTGATTTAAATAGAAAACACCAAGCATGGTGGGTTCTGGAGCAAATAACCTACCGAGGTAAACACATTGATGTGCATGTAGCACTCCTGGTGCGATTGTTAGGTATCTACTCAATATTCGTGATTTTTTTTGTCAAGGAAATCTTTTGCTTCATTCTGAATAATTGCATTTCTGTTGACTATGTATACAGCACAATATGTTGGAGAACTAATGCTAGGTAACATGAAACTAAGCTGGGTTTGATTGCAAAACGTTTAATCAAATTGTAGGACAAAGAGAGAAATAAATATTCTGATTCTTAAATTTGAAGTAAGGAAATATGGATGTATCTAAAATTATGTAACTGATTCAAAATACTATACTTATATCATCTAAAATCCCAGAAATTTACCCACCTAATCTTTTTCAAGTTAGTTCTACGAAATTTGAGGTCTGATATCAATGGACTAATATGTTGAATAATTAGGCAATAATTCCATGATTAATTCCAGAATATTAAGCATGACAACAGTCGCTACTAACATGTTAATCTCAACATACTAGAAGTATTAACTAACATGAACAGCAGCATACTAGCAGAAAACATGTTGAGCCAGCAGATTGGATCACGCAACACGTACCGATCCGTGGTGGAGGAAGTAGTCGTAGCCGTTGCCGTACCGATGTTGTTGACGACAACGTTGGCGATGACCGGTCGAAGAAGACGGCGTTGGAGACGACGAGCTTTAGGTCCCACCGAGCGACCGGGAAGACGAGCCGTGATGACGAACTTGAGCAGTCGCGCGGAGCGCTTCCCAAAAACCTAATTAGCCCTCTCCCGTACAGGATCGCAAGAGCTAACGGTTCCGGAGACCTGCTCTCCCGCTCGCCGGTGCACGCCGGCGATCGGGATGGAGTAGACTACGGTGGCGGCGCAAGGCACGAGATTGGCAAAACCTAGATTGGTTCGGTGTGTAGTGCGGCGCACGCAGTGCACGACAATATATAGTGCGGCACGGGAAAACCCTAACGGGTACAACGTGGGCCAAGTCCACGTCGCGCACGTTATAGGTCGGTTACAGTAGCCCACGATCCGGGAGCGACCCGAACCGACTAACTGTGACGCGTCCGTCCAAACCGTTTTTCCCGGACTGCAAAAATAAAGCTCAGCTCGGCGAGATTCCCGCAACCCGCGGCGCGTCGTGACGAGACGGGCGGGCGGTGCGTGCGTGCGAGCGGCGGAGGAGGAGGAGGAGCGCGTGAGAGAGCCTCTTGTTCTCACTCACTTACCAACTAGTGGAACACTCCACCTTATAAGTTGGTGCAACTCCTCTCAAACTAGCAATGTGGGACTAAACTTTAGCTCCCACTCCACTCACTTGTGAGCTGCCATAATTTTGGGCTGCATCGCACATGGGCCTCACACACACATGGGCTTTGAGATTTAGAGAAAATCTGAAATACTACATGGGCTAGTGAAATAGCCCATTATTTCTAACAATCCCCCACCAGATCTCAAATGCCCATTTGAAGATTTGCCAATCCTCGTTTCTTGTTTATATACCAGTGTTTCAGCAGAGACTGTTAAGTTGAACTTCCGCCTAGAGCTTCAAGCTACATCTACCAGCAACTTGAACAATGGACGAACCTTGAATTGCAAGTTTGGTGCCAATAGACTTCACTCAAAGTCATAACCAGTACCTGGCTGCCAGTAGCCTACCCCGCGGGTGGAGCATATGCGTCATACTCCCTGGTCTCTTCATGAGTTTACTAGAGATCACCCAAATCTCATAGACTGCGACGTTTAACAGTCGGAACTCATATAGGTGTGTTCTTTCAAGAATGCTCTGTAGGACAGCATCTTTGCTATAAATAGCCAATAGAACCACATTAAGGCATGTTGCCAACCTGCCTTACAGCTTTCTGAGAGCTCGTGCATCTTCACTTAGAGAGGGTAACAAAAAGCTCTCCTCTGTTAAACCACTAGTTTGTTTTTCCCAGGTCCTACTTCACGGGATCTCCGATCACATAGGTTGGGTTACCACTATGGTGTAACACTCATGGGTCTCATACCCATCTCCCTCGATGCACTCTCTATCACATTTCGTGATAGTCCCTTTGTAAAGGGATCTGCCAGGTTTTTGTCTGTTTGAATATACGTAACAGTAATTACTCCGGAGTTTTTCAGTTTCCTGACAGATTTCAAACGTCTTTTAACGTGTCTTGATGACTTCGCATTATCCTTAGCACTGTTCACTTTGACAATCACCGTTTGGTTGTCACAGTTCATAAGGATGGCTGGCAATGGTTTGTCAACCACCGGCAAGTCCATCAAGAGTTCACGCAGCCATTCTGCCTCTACAGTGGCTGTATCCAAAGCAGTAAGTTCTGCTTCCATAGTTGACCTCGTCAATATGGTCTGTTTACAAGACCTCCATGACACTGCGCCACCTCCAAGGGTAAATGCATACCCACTTGTGGCGTAGAGCTCATCAGCATCTGAAATCCAGTTAGAGTCACTATATCCCTCTAGCACGGCAGGGTGCCCAGAATAGTGAATCCCATAGCTCATTGTACCGTTCAGATAGCGCATGACCCTTTCAAGTGCATGCCAATGATCATTACCCGGGTTTGACATGAACCTGCTCAACTTGCTTACAGCATATGAGATATCAGGTCTCGTCGCGCTCGCGAGGTACATGAGTGAACCGATTATCTGAGAGTATCTCAATTGATCTACCGATTCCTTCTTCTTCTTTCGAAGTGCCACACTAGGATCATAAGGTGTTGGAGAAGGCTTGCTGTCTATAAAACCGAACCGGCTCAAGACCTTCTCAACATAGTGTGATTGTGTTAAAACAATCCCACTCTCATCCTTAATTAGCTTGATGTTCAGAATTACATCAGCTTCTCCCAGATCTTTCATGTCAAAGCATTTTGATAGAAATGACTTGACCTCATTTATCACATTCATGCTTGTACCAAATATCAATATGTCATCGACATACAAACATAATATGACACTATCGCCCCCACCATGGCGATAATACACACACCTATCAGCCTCATTAATGGCAAAGCCCGCAGAAGTCAAAGTTCTATCAAACTTCTCATGCCATTGCTTAGGTGCTTGTTTCAGTCCGTACAAGGACTTCAACAACTTGCATACCTTTCTCTCTTCACCCTTTACCACGAACCCATCAGGCTGATCCATATAGATCTCCTCTTCCAACTCTCCATTGAGGAAAGCTGTCTTTACGTCCATTTGATGTACGATAAGACCATAAGAGGCAGCCAGGGAAAGTAGTACACGAATGGTGGTCAGTCTAGCGACAGGTGAATAGGTATCGAAGTAATCTTCGCCTTCTCTCTGCGTGTAGCCCTTGGCCACAAGCCGCGCCTTGTACTTCTCAATAGTACCATCAGGCCGCAGCTTCTTCTTAAACACCCACTTACAACTCACAGGTTTGCACCCATACGGTCGTTCACACAGTTCCCATGTCCCATTAGAAAGAATTGAGTCCATCTCATTATGGACAGCTTCTTTCCAGTCATCCGCATCTCCGCATCAGGAGATGCGTATGCCTCTGCAATGGACGTAGGAGTATTGTCCACAAGGTACACAATGAAATCATCACCAAAGGATTTTTCAAACCTCTGTCTCTTGCTCCTCTTAGGAGCTTCATTGTCATCCTTCTCTAGGACAGTCTCAAGTGGTTGTTCAGAATGATCACTAGATGTACTAGATTCAGGAATTAATTCAGAAGAAATTCTAGCAATGCTATGCATATCTTTCATAGGAAACATATTCTCAAAAAATGTTGCATCACGAGATTCCATTATAGTATCAACATGCATATCAGGAACTTCAGATTTAACCACTAAAAATCTATAACCAACGCTACGCGGCGCATAGCCAAGAAAAATACAATCCACTGTCTTTGGTCCGAGTTTGCGTTTTTTCGGAATAGGAATGTTGACTTTCGCCAAGCATCCCCACGTACGCAAATAAGAAAGTGATGGCTTTCTTCCAACCCACTCCTCATAAGGGGTTTTCTCTTTATTCTTGTTAGGAACTCTATTCAGGACATGACACGAAGTCAACAAGGCCTCCCCCCACCATGCCTTAGATAAACCCGCAGTATCCAACATGGAATTCACCAAGTCGGTCAGCGTGCGGTTTTTCCTCTCGGCAATCCCGTTTGATTGGGGCGAGTAGGGAGGCGTCCTCTCATGAATAATACCGTGTTCCTCACAGAATTCATCAAATATTTTCGCAAAATATTCTCCACCACGATCTGACCTAAGACGCTTGATCTTTCTCTCTAATTGATTTTCAACTTCAGCCTTATAGATTTTAAAGTAGTCTAACGCTTCATCTTTAGTTTGCAACAAATAAACATAGTAGAACCTAGTAGCATCATCAATTAATGTCATGAAATATCTCTTTCCACCTTTTGTCAACACACCATTCATCTCGCATAGATCAGAATGTATGAGTTCTAGAGGTGCCAAGTTTCTCTCCTCGGCCGCCATGTGAGGCTTCCGAGGTTGCTTCGATTGCACACAACTATGGCACTTAGAACCTTTGGCAATGGTGAATTTCGGAATTAAACACATGCTGGATAGCCGAGACATTAAACCAAAATTAACGTGACATAAACGAGAGTGCCAAACACTAGCATCCGAATCCACATTGCCACAAATATGGTTTACTGACTTATTACAAAAATCTGAAAGGGAAAAGCGGAACAAGCCTCCGCACTCATAACCTTTACCAATAAATTGTCCAAACTTTGACACAACCACTTTATTGGACTCTAAGACTACTTTAAACCCATCTCTGCATAGAAGGGAGCCGCTAACGAGATTCTTGTTCATAGTAGGGACATGCTGCACGTTCCTCAGCTGCACGATCTTCCCCGAAGTAAACTTCAGATCTACCGTGCCAACACCACGAACAGAAGCATGTGATCCATTCCCCATTAGGACGGAGGAATCCCGTGCGACCTGGTAAGAAGTGAACATAGAGATGTCAGAACACACATGAACATTAGCACCCGTATCAATCCACCAACATGAAGATTGAAATACTGAAAGCACAACAGGTAAATTACCATACCCATCAGTATTGCTAGCGGTCACGACGTTGACAGTATTGGTGCCATCTTTTCCTTTGCGATCTGCACGTTCAGGGCAGTTCTTGGAATAGTGGCCAAGCTGTCCGCAGGTATAACATCCTCCCTGCTCAGCTTTGTTCACCTTCTTCTTCTTCTTCTTCTTGAAGTCAGTAGTCTTTGCAGGCTTATTGAACGAGGGCTTGAAATTCCCTTTGTTCTTGACATGTGAGTTCTTCTGCACCATGTTGGCGCTAGACTGACCCTCACCGCCTCTCTCATTAGTGTCCTTAGCCCGAGATTTCTCCTCAACATCAAGAGACGCAATCAGATTTTCAACTGATATCTCCTGTCTCTTATGTTTGAGAGTTGTGGCGAAGTTCCTCCAAGACGGAGGCAACTTTGCAATAATGCACCCAGCCACAAACTTGTCGGGTATGGCACACTTGAGAAGTTCGAGCTCCTTTGCAATACACTCTATTTCATGAGCCTGTTCCACTACAGAACGGTTATTGACCATCCTGTAATCATGGAAACTCTCCATGACATAGAGTTCACTGCCAGCATCGGATGCACCGAATTTCGCATTCAGTGCTTCCCAGAGCTCCTTGCCGTCCTCTATGTGCATGTACACATCGCACAGACGGCCATCAAGAACGCTAAGAATACATCCCCTGAAGGCAGTATTGTCATACCGGAACTTTTCCTGATCTTGCTCAGAAATAGTTCCCTCAGGCATGCCTTTACTGACATGGAATATTTTCAAAGCCATAAGCCAGAGTTGGCACTTCACTTGCCACCTCTTAAAGCTCACACCGGTAAACTTTTCCGGCCTCATAGCATCAGCAAAACCAGCCATTGATAACTCAGGAAATTGCCTATAATTAGGTTTTTGGATTGTTGAATAATTAGGCAATAATTCCATGATTAATTCCAGAATATTAAGCATGACAACAGTCGCTACTAACATGTTAATCTCAAACATACTAGAAGTATTAACACGTTATAGGTCGGTTACAGTAGCCCACGATCCGGGAGCGATCCGAACCGCGGTGCGTGCGTGCGTGCGTGCGTGCGAGCGGCGGAGGAGGAGGAGCGCGTGAGAGAGCCTCTTGTTCTCACTCACTTACCAACTAGTGGAACACTCCACCTTATAAGTTGGTGCAACTCCTCTCAAACTAGCAATGTGGGACTAAACTTTAGCTCCCACTCCACTCACTTGTGAGCTGCCATAATTTTGGGCTGCATCGCACATAGGCCTCACACACACATGGGCTTTGAGATTTAGAGAAAATCTGAAATACTACATGGGCTAGTGAAATAGCCCATTATTTCTAACATAATACATACCTTAAACCTGCAAGGCATATCATGATTAAAAGGAATGTATCATATTTATTTCATGATGATTCTGCGAGTGAAGAGCAAAATGAGATATCTACAATTAATGTGGTGGTTAGACAAAGTGCATCACTACTTCAACCTGTAAATAATGGAAACGCAGCAAACCTGGTCCTTGTTTCGTTACTTCAATTTATGTCCGGGAAACGCACAAAGTGAAGAACCACGGCTGGATACAGAAAATAAATTACTGACCGGGATGCTGGGCCTCATAAGCTTTGGAGAAATTAGTTCTTATAGCTATGAAGTTGAACCAACCATATGTGCCAATGCCATGACCGCAGCCAGCGCTACTATCTTTGTAGGGCTTATAATAGAAGTCAGAAGAAGAGGATAAAAAGTCAAACTGATCAGATTTCCATTAGTTCAGGAATTGGCATTGGATCTAATGCTCATACCTGAAGCCTGTAGGTCGATCCATGTAAAAAACTTGCCATAATTTGACTGGTGAGGCGCAAAGGAGAGCAACCCAGTGGGTAATCTTAAAGTTCCATACATACATCACACTTAAATATCTCAGGTTATACTATGGGTGGAAGCAGAGTGGCGTGATCAATAGGTATGATCAAGCAGCTCACCGACCGGATTAGCTGAAATTAGGAGATCACATTACGCACATGATATTGGCGAGCTTATTACCAATTCAGCAGAGTAGAGAAACAGACATGCATATTTCAATCGTGATCGAAGGAAAATTGACTTGATGTTTGTGAATGAAAAATATGAGCTCAACTCTAGAAACAAAGTCAAATGTTCATGTATAACGTAGTATGGATTTAGGGCAGAGAAACTTACATACTATCTGAGTTTGCATAGTAGTATCCTGTTATTATTTTGTTACATCATTTAAAATAACCCAGTATGTCAATGAATTACTTAGATCACTATTAGTAAGTACAATGACATTAGCCCTAACTAATATTACCTCCTAAAATAATTCAACTATACAAACTGGAGCAATCGAACTAATAGCATTGGTGAGAGAGTTAATATATTGGCGAAAAAGATGAAACATATCTTAATTAGGAAGTGAAAAGCAAAAGTACAGGACAGCACCAATATATGAACGTACTGATGTTTACGGCCCCCCTGTGCAGGCCCTGCCCTCCTCTGTTATCTGACACATCAGCATGATGCATGCTCACGTTGGACCGTGAGAGCAGGTTCGATTAATCAACCAATGTCCATCTTTTAATTGCACCCGCGAGATCAGTGTTCTCGGTAGAATCAGCAGACGGGCAGTGGCAGCGTATAACAGGACATAGCTCGGCGAGCTGAGATGATGAGCATCGCTATTTGTCTATGGCCGGTTGGCCAAATCAGTGGCGGGCGGCCGGCGGCGCCAGGGAATAGGCGGACGCAACAGGGTGAGATCGGTTTTTAGGATTTAAGCGCTACAGGCAGGTTAGACAATAACCGGGTGAGATCGGTTTTTAGAGATTCCGGAGGCCGGCCTAGGGCGACTTGATCCAATGGTTGTTAACGTGTGAGAGGAATATCAGACGGATCTCTATTGTCTTTACGTGAGGATTAACCTGGTGCCTCCTACGGTGCCTCCAATTAGTAAATATAAGATTGAAGGTATTATAGCAAAACCAATGAGCATAGAAGATAAAAATAAAAAATATGATCAAAGAATTATCACATTCAAAATGATAGACCTCAAAACAAGGAATGAGATAACCAACTCCTAAAAGAGAGCGAGGTTCTAACAAATAAACCAAACCCTCTACACTTTTTATGATGGCACAAAGTACCAAAAAGAAAAGTTTTGTCTTCCACAAACACACAAGATTGGAACTAAAAGACCAATTGAAAAAGATCTAATATCAATTGAATACAATTAGTGTTTAAAATACTATAGGATAGCTCCCCCACGATTTGTGCATGATTTTGGATTTTGCACACAAATGGGATCATCACTCTCCATATTCATACACTAGACACATTTATGAAATGGCAAGAAGATCCAATTGAAAATATAGTGTTCTAAAAGAAATAAGATATCTTTCCCATGACTTGTGTATTATATAGAAGTTTGCATTTGATTAAAAAATGCACTAGAAGGGTATCCTCGCTTTTCTTACAACCATTACACTAGAATTTTATTTGAGTAGAACACATAGATCGTCAAGAGGCAAGGAAGACAACGGGAGTTAATTACCATGCTTACATAGAGATTCTTGGTGGCTTCAACTAGTCAAATTATCATGCAAAGCAATGATTAATATATCTTGAAGTAACCGGTTTCCCAAATAATACATACTAATGCACATTTGAGGAGAACCGCACCAAGAAACTCTCTCACAACAAGGAAACCAAAATATGATATACAAAACTCATTTAAGAAAATATGGAACTTGTTTGAGCTAATCATGCCACATAGGAACAAGATAATTTAGAATATCAATTCTAAGTGGCACTACCGCATATGTTCACATTTTATAGGATTGTAATATGAACATAGCTTATTACTCCCCCATAATGTGATAATCCATTTATTCTTCACAAGAGGCAAGTAAAACCCAACTAGAGATGATTAATGAATATTATAGAATTTGAATTGCTCATGACAAGGACATACCATATAGAGACTAGATAATCTTGTTATATCAATACTAAGTGGTATTTCTCATGTACACACATTTTTAGGATTGTGAGGTGCCAAAACATATCACTCCCCCAAAATGGGATAGTCCATTAATATCTCAAAAGAGCCAACTTAAGATACACAAAAGATGCAATATAGGCTCAACACAAAAACACACAAGTACATTGAGTGCAAACTAACAAACACATACTAGATTATTCAAGATAGGTAAGTAGTAAGCACAACATATACGAACACATGCTAGATACAAAACTAACACATGCAAGGGTGCAAGCAACTTTCAATGTTTGTAATTTAAATACAAATTACTGCAAGGAGGCACATTGGATATGAGATAGAGAAAGTATAATCCAAATGACTTGTCTTGAGGAATATAATTGATGAAGATCCCTTAATTCTTCATGAGATAGCCAAGTCTCCAATCCCTCCATTAACACCTATTGATCAAGTTTTAGCTTGTTGGTCTCCAACCAAGTTGGGTCCTAAGAGGTTAGTCACAACAGGCTTGGCAACCCAAATGGTTCTTTTCTTGACACCACTTTGAGTGCCAACATATTTGGCAAACACATTGCCATCCTTATCCTTCCGAAGATCATAAGCATCATCAATTATGATAGGATTGGATAAGGTACCGTTAGTGCATGAAGAAGAAAAGTGGCCCTTCTCACGGCATAAATAGCAACATTTGCTTCCTCCTTTCTTCTTAGTTGATTTCTCAACTTGGGGAGAATTAGCTTGAATCTTCTTGGGAAGTGGCCTTTCTTCAACACGAGGTTGAGCATGAGTTTGAACTTGAGGCAACTTCCCTTGTTGCTTCTCCCTAAGAGACTTCTTCTTCAAAGGGCAAGATCTAACATGGTGCCCTTCAACTTTGCACTTGAAACAAATAATCTTGGCCGAATTCTTGACTTGTTCTTGGCCCTTTTTCTTGTTGATCTTGTACTTCTTCTTATTATTGGACTTGTTATTATTATTGGAGTTGAATCCAAGTCCACTCTTGTCATTGGGGCGTCTTTGCACACTCAACATGTTGTCAAGTGTGGACTTTCCATCATGACGCTTTTCCAAGTCTTTCTTCAAGGAAGTGACTTGGGCCTTGAGCTCTTTTATTTCCTCTACATGGTTAGTAACAACAAAAGTACTAGAGGAAGTAGATGCTTCATTGTTAGAGCAACAAGGCATGGAAAGTAATTCATCACAAGATGTAGCAATAATGTGAGTGGATGAATTACTAGGACTAGCACGAGGTAAAATAGGATTTTGAGTAGAGCTTGTGCTAATGTACACATGGGGCTCACAAGATATCACCTTGATAATAATAGGCTCATGAGCTAACTTTAGTTTATCATGTGAGACTAGAAGATCCTCATGAGAGCTCGAGAGCTTTTCATGGCTTTCTTCCAATTTCCCATATTTGCTAGATAGCAACTCAAGTTGAGCCCTTAGCTCAACATTCTCCTTCACTATTGGTGCTTCACAAGAAATAGAGTTAGTAGCACAAGCATTATCATTAGTAGCAATAGGAGAAGATAACTTGGTAAGCTCTTTTGAATATGAAGCTTTAAGTTGAAAATGTGCAACTTTTAGCTCATCATTTTTAATTTTAAGACAATTAACCACCTCAAGATTTCTATCATGAGATTCCTTTACTTTTGATAACTCTAGAGTAAAGGTCTCTTCAAGAGATTCATCGGTGGTTTGTTCTTCTACAAGAGCTTCCTCTAGTTTTGCAATCTCATTAGCATAATCACGCTCGCGGCTATAACACTCGTCAATGCATGCTTCCAAATCCTTAATGGTGATATTGCGCCTATCAAATGCCCTAATGATTTCTAGGAAATTGGCACAAGCATCTTTATCCACATAAAGGATATTATGAATCATTTTACCTTTCTCCATTAATGAATCATCATTATCATCATCATCGTCATCATCATCATCATTAGATACATTGGTGTTCAAAGTAGGAATTACCTTTGAACCTTTAGCCATAAGGAAAAAGTGAGATATCATAGATGATGATGAAATATTACTTGAATCACCACTTAAATCCACATCTTGTTCCATAGAATGTTGTGTTTCATCTACATGGTTAGTAACACAAGGACTAAAGGAAATACAACCATTTTTATTATGGTAACAAGATGTATCAAGCATATCATCATAAGATTTAGTCAAGGAATTTCTAAATTATATGCATGGACTATCAACACAAGCATGTAAATTATTTTGGGTGCTAGATGTGTTTAAGTCCATAGACGAAGCATTGCAATAAGATAGAGATGAAGGATCATCAACAATAAGCTCACTATCGAGATTGCAATATTTGTCACTACTCTCCATATCATTATGTTGTGGCTTG